>JALIZF010001716.1:0-632427 GCA_029948255.1 Telmatactis stephensoni | reverse complement strand
TAGGCCATCATCACTATGCTGGTCTCCTTGGGACAATGGGCCTTCAACCCTTGACCCAAAAAAACTACAGAAATCTCGCTCTCTCGAGAGAGAGAAGCGGGAACTAAAATAGAAACTGTAGCAAAATGTAGTTGTCAACGTTATGAAGAGGTTGAAGTTTCACAGTCAGAGACGCAAATGGGCAAAGTAACGTGGATACCATTGGAGTAAGTTACGATATGGGTTGGAGGAAGCGGAGTAAAGCGCAAGATGCGTCTTTGGGCGTTGGATCGGCAGTTGGACTAAAAACCAAAAAAGTAGTCAGCTACGCGACTAGAAACCAGATGTGTCGTATGTGTCGTATGTGTCAGCAACCTAGTCCAAAGCCTCATGACTGCAGACACAACCACGAAGGCTCTTCGAAAAGTATGGAGGTGAATGCAGCCGTTGAACTATTCACGGACAGCCTAAACCGCAACGTGGCCTACAGCACATATGTCGGTGACGACGACAGCAGCACGGAGTCCAGGATCAAGTCACTTGTGACTTACGATGTTGAGAAGTGGTCCGACATAAACCATTTAAGCCGGACGCTGGGCTTGCAGTTATACACCCTAAAGCAAAAAGTAAAAGGTATGACGCCCACCGTCATAACATATACACAAAAGTGTTTCAGCTACTGTATACACCAAACAGGGATGCACCTTCTGGAACTCTACTCAACTCAACTCAACTCTACTGGAAGACTTGTCAAACATCGTTCCGCATGCATTCAGAGAACAAAAAGCTGCAAGAGCAGGTGTGCATACAAGAAAGACCCGAAGAACTATCGTCACACTGATCTGCCAGGTGGGAAAGACCTCGAAGGAGATGATTTAAGGGCTGCTGTTAAAGACGCCCTGAGTCCATTTCTCAACATAGAGGCAGCAAAGGAGATGGGTCCCGGAGGATCATCGCAGCCTAATGAAAGCCTTAATAATGTTATAGGATCCAAAGCACCCAAAATCAGGCATTATGGCAACTCAGCAAGCAGCGACTTTAGAACCGCCACTGGCATTGCACAGTTTAATGACGGATACCAATATATCATTCCGACAGCCGATGAGATGGGTGTTGTGACCAATAATGCAACGACAACCTATGTGAGTAAAATGGATCAAAAGAGAAAGCGGGACAAACTTAGAAAAACAATGAGAAAAAAAAAAGGCAAGAAAGGAGAGAAGAAAGAAAAAGACTTGTAAGACCACTGCACTGGAGAATCGCGAGGGCGTGACCTATCAATCAGGAATGGCACTTCAGGATAAGGAGAACAGCACCGGGCATCAGATAACAAATTCCCCTCTCGATGATCTCCGAACTACTTTCACGGAAAAAGAGTTTGATACGTATACTCTCCCTCTGAAAACTGAAGTACAAGAAAAAGTAGCTAACACCTTACCTCACATAAGTGAGAACCACCAGACAATACTGATATTTGACATTGAAACTACTGGACTAGAACGAACGTCCGAGATATTACAAATTTCCTGTGTCACAAAGTATGGGGCACAAACATTTCCTCATTATTTACTTCCAGAATCACGAATTTCAGCCTCTGCCTCTGATGTTCATGGTCTAAAGGTGCAATTTGTGGATGGAAAGAAGACACAAATGAAAGACAGACAACCACTCAATTCGATTTCTCAACAGCAAGGACTGGAGATGTTTGTATGCTTTCTACGACAGGAACAAAAGCAAAGAGATGTGATCCTGGTTGCACATAATGGCAATATTTTTGACTTCCAAATACTCTTTAACTCTTTGATCAAACACAAGTTACTTGATGACTTCCTAACATTAAAAGTTTATCTTGTGGACTCTCTAATAATCTTACGAAATGAAGGAAAAAAGAAGTCTAGCCCTAAAGTCCTACCCTAAGAAAGCTGTATCTTCGGTGTATGAATATTTATTCAAAGAGAAATTTAATGCACATGACGCATTGGAAGACTGTCCGTGGATGCCCAGCTGTTGGCCGCTTCACAATCAACTAAAGTATTTCAAGCGCAGATAATCACAGCACTTGAAGCTAAATCCAAGAAATCAACTCTACATCGACTGCCTGTTAGTCAGGGAATGAAAGCTAAAATGGGAAATGAAGGGATCGATCTGGCAGTACTTTCGTGTTACCTTAAGGATACACGGGACACAAAATTGCTTCAAATTACTAATTTTTAGAAAACGTGCTGTAAGGTTAATTAGGGTATAATCTTTCATTTTATAAGAAAAGCAAATTAAAAAGTCCTTTACAAAGCGAGTTATTTCAAAAAAATAATCACCCATGTGTAAATGAACCTTAAGCCTTTGAAAGTTAAGATCATGCTTTTCTCGGGAAGAGTTTTTAGAGAAAAATGCAACTTTAAAAGGTTTATTCTCCCTCGGTAATCAATCAATTTCAACAATATTTGGCAAGTTGATTCAAAAGATATTCATCTTCCAAAGTGTGTCTGCGTTTCCTTTTTTTCTATTCTTTCTTTAGATATGAGGCATTTTGTGGAGAGAGCCCCTAAAAACACGTATGTCGAACTTCAAAATTCAATTAGAAAAGAATGGAGCGTTAATTAAAAAAACCAGACACACTTTGCGAGATCAATGTTGGCAAAACAGTGGAATAATAATTTGATCCATCCATACAAAACGGAAGGAGAATAAACCTCAAATTCCGAGACTGCGCATTTTTTTCGGTACTTGATAATTCCCAAATTAATCAGTTTTATCGGAAAAAGATTTTAGATAGGTAAATTTTGGTCTTTAGGCTTTTAGAAAATGTATATTTTATTAGGAGTTAACGTAAAGTAAGCGCACCACTAGGGTTCACAGTGAAGTACTCAATTGTGTCCCATGTATCCTTAATTAAGAAGTGAAATCATCAATTGTTTAGGTATTTAAACACGAAAGGCCTGTATAGAAAGGTAAGTTATTTATAATTGATTCTTTCAAAAAATAATTTTTGAGCTGATTTGCTTTTTTGGCTTACACTATTGTTAGCCACCTTCAATGTAAAAGCGTCTTTTTTCATTATCAGAAAGTGTATGTGAAGATAAATATTGGCTTATATCCAAACATAATTGTTTTTTACATGAAATATAAGGCATATCAAGGCATATCTCAAGTGATAAGTGTTAGTGTAATTTTCTACAATTCAAGTATTTTCCTAAAGTAAATTAGTAATAAATGATAAAATTGGACTAAAAATATATTTCTCTTTAAAAATGATTTAGTGGGAAACTAATATTTACACGTGTTTGGGCTTCCTGTGTTAAAGTCAGTCTAGAAGTTCTCTTTACCAATGAAAAAACGAAGGGAAGTTTACCTTTTGAAATTTGAAGGGAAGTTCAAATACTTTTTGTAGGTTCTCATGGCTTATGCCATTATTAAGAATTGTAGTTTTTGCAGTAGGTTCACGAAATGAATGTTTAAGTAAAGCAGTATATACAGAACGAGTGGAGACCCCAATTGGCGCACGACTAATCTCAATTACAGTGTCTGGTGGACTTTTCTTAATTGCATTTTTCCAATCAGAAGGAATAGCATTTATGATTCCAGAAAGCTTAGTAAAAGGAATTTGTAAGTTATATTTGTTTTGAAACTCGTTATGAGATAATGAGCCAATGCCCATTATCATTTAGCAGATCTTTTACATATACAATATTCTTTCCTATCCACATAGGGTAGAAGATTGATGTTCCATTTATTTTGATGTCTTTATTGTGCCAAATGATTTCTCCCATATGATGAACATTATCATTACCTTTAATTAACAAGTGTCTTGATTCCTGCCAGTATATTAGCAAATTTAGATAGAAAGCGGGAAGTTCACTTAATTTTAGCAATTTTGTATCATAATTGCATTTTGTCAATAAATTTAAGCCTCCATGAAGATTGCATAGTTCTTCAGGGATGAATTTCCAGGCTGTGTTTGAGTCAGACTGTAGTCGATTTAGCCAAGATATTTTTAGAGACTTTTCCATGAGTTTAAAATCAATCATTTTTAGACCACCATCTTTTTTTTCACCGATTATTGTGGTCTTTTTAATTTTTGGTGGTTTATTGGCCCAAATGAAGTTGAAAATTAAATCATTGTTTTTTTTATTATCTCTACGGGGACCGCAAGTACAGAACAATTATATAACAATTTAGAGAGTCCCAACATCTTAATAATTGTTATCCTTCCCAGTAGCGTAAGTTTACTTCTTCCCCAAAAGTTTAACGTTTTTCCAAACTCGCTAGTTTTTGTCCAAAGTTTAATTTTCTATTTGCTTCTTCATCATATGAGAAAAAGATGCCTAAAGCATTAACAGGTTTTTCTGGCCAATTGAAACCAAATAGAGCGTCTTTACGACTTCTCCAAGAACCCAACCAAATTGCTTCGGTTTTTTCAGTGTTAATTTTCAGACAAGAGCAAAGCTCAAATTTTTTAAAAGTCTCTATGAGATGTTCGACTGAGTTTTCATTTTGCACAAATACCGTTGTATCATCTGCGTATTGTGAGATTTTTATTCCTTTTGCACCTACGCAGATTTCTTGTATATTTGGGTCATTTTTTATTTGCTTTGTGAGTATTTTGATGCACATAGGCAAACACAATGAAAATCGCAACCGTGACGAGTGTTTTATATCTCATGTTGAGGGTTCCTCAACAGTTGAGTTTAATAAGTATTGTAAATGTATTTGGGTTCCCTGTGTAATTGTTAATTGTTAAGTGTACATGTCTGCCATGCAAGAGCTAGTGTCTCATCGATTGGTGAGTGTGTTATTTTTGCTTCAAACTTGTAATTTTTACTTTAGACCACAAGAAATGATTACTATGTAATATGTTTTTGTTTTTGTTTAGGATTTTACTGTATTTACTGTATTTACCGTGTGCTGTGTGCTTGCTAATAATAAATGGACTTCGATGCAAATTACGAATGTATGTCAAGCGGTAAAACCTTTCGATGAATTGGCTCACATGTCTGCTGTGTTTTTTCCCTCTACATAACGTCGTAAAATCCAATCGTGGATCAAGTAAAGTCTCTTTACCGTGTAAAATTCAAGCAAATGTTGTGTAAATCGAAGCAAAGATTGTGTCAACCTTGACCTCGTGGTTAATTTGCATATGTTGTGAGTTTTGAAAGCTGATAATTATGGATCAACATGGAATTCTCGCCGAAAGAATTCATCACCTCGACATATCCCGAAGTGGATACACTGCCGCTATCACGAAATTGTGTAACGAGATCGACAGAGGTCTCGATTGTAAAGATCTAGATATCTTACGAGATTTGAAGGCCCGTCTGAGTGGCGCCTTCGAACGCTACAGCCAATGTTGTTATCAATACGACAATCTTCTAGACCCTGATTGTGAAAAATATCGTCATGTTAAGGAACATTTCGAATTACAAAAACAACGAGTACTAAGTTATGACAGAAAGATCGACATTTTTACCGTTAATGCGGTCATGGAACTTTAAGTTACTATGCTACAAGAAGAGATAAAGAAAAAGGAGCTACAAAGGACCATAGAAGAAACCGAAAGGAACCTGTCCACAACCAACTCTGAAGGGATCTATGCTGAGCCCGTGTGTAAAGATGATCTATCTAACATCGTGATTCCTCCTCCTCAGATGTTTAAAGATGTACCTGAAGTGCTGGACCCCCTTCCCGTGGGGGGACAAGTGAAGACATCCACACCCCTTGGGGACATAACGAATCAAACACGCCCCATTGAGGATCTTTCAGCAATATTGCTACCTCCACCGATGTTTGCCAGCCCGGAAATTCTACCGGCGCCCGCACTATTTGTGCTAAGGAATGAAAATGACGACACAGAGCGTATGAATTCCCCTGCAAAGCCTCTTGGTGATGTATCGACTTCACCCATGTTTTATAGCCCTGTCTCCCCTCCGGGACCTGCACTGCACGTGCAAGCAATGTGAATGACAACCTTGAGCACAAGATTGATATGATGATTCCCCTCTCTGGTGATACGCCTTCACCCATGTTTTCCACCCTGGACGTTCTTCCGGGGCCCGCACTGCAGCCCGCACTGCACGTGCCAAGAAATGTAAGCAACAAAATGGGGTACCAGAACGAACTGCCGAGGCCTATTTCTGGTGATAAAGGTTCACCCATGTTTTTCACCCAGGACGTTCCTCCCGGGTCCGCATATGTTGTGCCAAGAGATGTAAATGACTGTAGACCCAAGTTGACTTTCAACTTGGGAAACTATGATGATGCTGAGTACAAAAACAAATCTCCTTCTGGTGAGATACCTTCACACATGTTTTCCATCTCTGAAATACCTTCAGAGTCCGCACAACCTGTGTCAAGAAATGTAAATGACTACGCATCCAAATTAACCTACGATTTGGAAACCAACGACAATGTGAAATACGAAAGGGAGCTACCGAAACTCCCTTCTAGTGAAATATTGACTGTTCAACATTCTGTGAAAACCTCGCTTAAAGATCCACCAACCTCAAGTCATGATGAACATGTGAAACAAGAAACAACCTCTAATAATGTCACCCTACAAGAGGGATTACTTACTACAATTGTGTCTACTATGGACAAAATTAGCATATCGCATAATTTACCAAGTGTAAAGATTGCAAAGTTTAGTGGCTCACCTGAGCAATACCCACGATTTCGACAAAGATTTAAGCAGGTCGTTGAGTCGAAACCCCTCGACGACAGCGTCAAGATGACAAGATTGTTACAGTTTCTGGAAGGACCAGCCTTGTTGGCTGTCCAGCAGTATGAGACACTCCCTGATGGGTTATCAAAGGCCCTAAGGGTTCTAGAAGATCGTTTTGGTCGTCCCTATCAAGTTGTGAGAGCCTGTGTTGACGCCCTAACCAAGGGTCCGGCTATTCAAATGCACGATAAGCAAGGATTGCAACATTTCGCGGATGTTGCTCAAGGAACATATGACACGCTAGCCTCACTTGGCTATCTTAATGAAGTGAACACTGACAGTTTAGAAGAAATGATGGCGCAACTTCCAAGGATTGTTCAAGCAAGATTTGTGGAACATTTAAACAAACTCGAAAAAAGGGGGCAATCCCCAATGCCTACCTTCAAGAATGTTGTGGACTTTCTGAAGGATAGGGCAGACGTAATAAATCACCCGTTTCTCTCTAAACCTAATGAGAATACCTTGACACCCGTCAAGCCTAAAGGCAAGCCAACACCTCAGAGAGCAAATTCCTATGTTGTCACATCCTCCACTACAGAACCGTGCTTCCTGTGTTCGAAGCTACACAGACTCTATCAATGTGATGCATTCAAGCTGAAATCTGTCAAGGAACGTTTTGAGTTTGCGAAAAGCAAACACGTTTGCTTTAATTGCCTCAGTTCAACCCAGCATGCTGCAAGGTCATGCAAGTCTCCCACAAGATGTCGTTCTCCCGGATGCAACAAGCTTCATCACACACTTCTGCACCGTGAGGAGAAAGGGGACTCGCCGAGCGGGTCCAACAGCAGCAAACCTGATGCTAGTAACGCTAACTCCAACACAATTACTACTGATAGATCTTGTTCAACTGCCTCAAGGACTGATGCTTGTGAAGTCCTATTGCAAATCATTCCCATGAGAATAACAAGCAACAATGGTAACTCAATTACAACTTATGCTCTATTGGACTCTGGCTCTGACGTTGCTATGATAGACCCTTCTCTAGCTATCCTACTAGGGATGAAGGGTACAGCCAGCAAGATTTCTTTGTCCACCGTGAGCGATAGCGAATACCAACAAGGTGGAACGAGAGTTGACTTTAATATTTCTTCCGTGGAAGGCAGTGGTAACAACCAAGTCATTCATGTTTACTCTGCATGGGCAGTAAAGGAACTTAACATTCCACTTAAACATCGAAGAATTCTTGATTCTACTAACCGCTGGCCTCATCTAAAGGAGATTCCTTTCCCTGATGTAGAAAGAAGGAAAGTATCTGTTCTGTTGGGCACCAGTGTCCAAGAAGCGTTTATCCCCTTAGAGGTGCGAAAGGGAGAGCCACACGAGCCCATAGCAATTAGATCATGCATAGGATGGAGTGTATTTGGTGGAGCGTCCACAAAGGGATTACCAAGGCAAGGAAATGTCAACTACGTCGATATCGATGATCGAACACTGGAAAATCAACTTGAAAGATTCTGGAAAGTGGAATCGTATGGCACAGAGAAAGTAGAGACCAAGCTGATGTCGCTTGAAGACCGCAGAGCTTTAGACATCATCAACGCAACAATGTGCAAGGATGGTGACCATTACTCGATGGGCCTCCTTTGGAAGGATGACAAACCAGACCTTCCCTACAATCGACCCTTAGCCGAAGTGAGGCTACACTGTCTCAAGAAACGTTTTCTTAGAGACCCAGAACTGATGACTAGATATACTAACGTCATTGAGGACCATCTAACGAAAGGATACGCGAGAAAGCTGACAAGGCAAGAAGCTGAAAGGGTGGGAGACAAAACATGGTATCTTCCCCACCACCCGGTGAGTAATCCAAACAAGCCGGGCAAGACACGTGTTGTTTTCGATGCTGCAGCGAAGTTTAACGGCGTTTCACTTAATGATCGGCTCCTACAAGGACCAAGTTACATCAACGACCTTTCAGGTGTGTTAATCCGCTTCAGACAAGACCGAGTGGCCTTTACCGCTGACATCGAAGCGATGTTCTACCAGACGAGAGTTACTGAAGACGATACTGACCCACCGGAAGACTACAAGATGTTGGTACACATCTTTGGAGCTAAATCCTTGCCCTGCTGCGCTAACAGAGCTTTGATATGTACCGCTGATGATAATGCGAAGGACTATGACCCTGATGTAATCCACTCAGTCAAACGTAATTTCTATGTTGACGACGCGCTGAAGTCCACCGCAACCATCGAAAAGGCAATCTCATTGGCGACTGACCTTGTTACGCTACTGAAGAAAGGCAGATTCAGACTTACCAAGTTCATGAGTAATTGCCGTGAAGTGCTAACTTCAATCCCCCCTGAAGAAAGAGTGACTCTGGACTTAGATCTAGACAAATTACCCATGGAACGAGCTCTGGGAATCTACTGGGACACTGATTCAGATATGTTCAAGTTCAAGGTCCTGAAGACCGACAAACCGATGACTAAAAGAGGAATACTGTCCGTGGTTAGTTCTCTATTTGACCCACTGGGTTTTCTTGGCCCTCTCACCTTGACTGTGAAGATACTCCTGCAAGACTTGTGGCGAACAGGAGCAACTTGGGACGAAGAGATCACCGAACCCTTCTTGTCATTATGGAAGAAGTGGTTACGAGACCTACCGCTCATTGTAAACGTCAATATTCCTAGATGCTATAGGGGTCCCTGTATGGGTGCGACCTCGTCAGTGCAGCTACACACCTTCTCTGACGCCTCAACTAGAGGAATTGCAGCTGTGACATACTTGAGACTGATTGACGAGGATGGAATGACACATTGTGCCTTTGTAATGGGCAAGACCCGAAACGCTCCCCTGAAACAATGGACCACCCCTAAGCTTGAGCTGCAAGCTGCTGTGTTAGCTGTCAGACTGTCCAAAATGGTCCAAAGAGAACTAGACCTGGCACTGGATTCAGCAACCTTCTGGTCTGATTCCATGACAACTCTGCAGTACATTAGAAACAAGATGAGAAGATTTCCTGTATTTGTGGTGAACCGTCTCACAGAGATTCACGACAACACTTCAACAGAGCAGTGGCGTCATGTTCCGGGTCTACAGAATCCGGCTGACGAAGGTTCGCGTGGCGCTGACATCCAGTACTTCCAACCAGGCTGCCGTTGGTGGAACGGACCTCATTTCCTCTGGTTACCTGAACGACAATGGCCTGTAGAGTCTTGTAGCGGCGACGAAGAGCCAGAGGAAGAACCAAACAACGTTGGAGTAACCATGCTTGTCACCCCAGGCTCACAAGTTGACCTTCTACTCAAGCGCTACTCTTCCTGGTCTCGTCTTCTCAGAGTCATGGCTTGGCTGTTACGATTTGTACAACGCCTAAAGAAAGAACAGCCGACCGAGTTACCAAGTGCCCTCACACTTGCTGAATTACGAAATGCTAGAAACCACATAGTGCGGTTGGTTCAATGCCAGCATTTCCCTGAAGAGTACGCTGCCTTACAAGCAGGCCGACAAGTAAAATGTCAAAGCAAGCTGGCCAACCCGAGCCCCATCATGATGAATGGGACTATACTCGTAGGCGGAAGAGTTCACCGTGCACCGATCACATTTGGCTCCGCGCACCCGATGATCTTGCCTAAAGAACATCCAATATCGGAGCTAATCATCACCTACTACCACAAGTTGTCGGGTCACACCGGACGTGAACACGTGCTGTCGTCCCTACGCCAAACGTTCTGGATACTCAAGGCCAGATCATTGATACGCCGTATTCTACACAGATGCATCAGCTGCCGCAAGAGAAATGCACCGACCATGCAGCAGATGATGGGAGATTTGCCCAAGGAGAGACTGATACCTTTCCTACCACCATTCTCTTATACGGGAATAGACTTCTTTGGCCCATTTAATGTCAAACGCGGTCGTAGCACTATCAAGATATATGGATGTATATTTGTCTGTTTCAACTCTCGAGCCATACACCTCGAGGACGTTAGCTCTCTGGAATCGGATACATTCATCCAAGCTTTGAGAAGATTTATGTCACTGCGTGGTTGTCCGCGAGAGATATGGTCAGATAATGGAACACATTTCACCGGCGCGGAGAGAGAGCTAAGAGAGTCTGTAAATGACCTCGACCAAGAAGCTATAAGAAGAGAACTCCACCAGCACAATACAGAATGGCACAGCTGCCCCATGCCAAGGTGGCGCTTCCAGACGCCGTATGCAAGCCATATGTCCGGAGTTTGGGAAAGGCTCATCCGGAGTGTGCGCAAAACGATGAAAGGCATCTTGGGAAACACTAACGTCGCTCTAGGACACGAAACCCTTTGTACTGTATTTTGTGAAGCAGTGTCAATTCTAAATAGCAGACCACTCTGTCCCTGCAGTGACGATCCTAGAGACTATGAGCCTCTCACACCAAATCACTTTCTTCTTCTTCGTGGCAACTCAACAGAAGCACCGGGGGAATTCACAGACTGCGACCTCTACGCAAGGAAACAGTGGAGGCATGCGCAAGTACTATCCAACCATTTTTGGTCACGATGGATCCGGGAATACATCCCTATCCTACAACAACGACACAAGTGGACCCAGAAGAAGAGGGATTTGAAGATTAACGACCTCGTACTTGTTGTTGATCCCAACCAACCAAGATGCCGATGGCAGCTCGGAAGAGTGACGAGAGTATTTCCGGGACAAGACAACTGCGTGAGAAGTCAAGACGAAGACCAGCAACTTTCTACGCCCCATCACCAAGTTGTGTCTACTTGAAGAATCTGAGTAAACTGAAGATTACGTAACCAAGTGGTCACACAAGGACTTGTCAAACAACATGGAACATTCTAGTGAACACTGGATATTATAGTAACTGAACATTGATCTGAGAACTGATAATTGTTTGAACTTTTAGATAGTTTCACCTGGGCCCCCCAGGATGTTGAGGGTTCCTCAACAGTTGAGTTTAATAAGTATTGTAAATGTATTTGGGTTCCCTGTGTAATTGTTAATTGTTAAGTGTACATGTCTGCCATGCAAGAGCTAGTGTCTCATCGATTGGTGAGTGTGTTATTTTTGCTTCAAACTTGTAATTTTTACTTTAGACCACAAGAAATGATTACTATGTAATATGTTTTTGTTTTTGTTTAGGATTTTACTGTATTTACTGTATTTACCGTGTGCTGTGTGCTTGCTAATAATAAATGGACTTCGATGCAAATTACGAATGTATGTCAAGCGGTAAAACCTTTCGATGAATTGGCTCACATGTCTGCTGTGTTTTTTCCCTCTACATCTCATACAGATTCGTCCTAATTTACATCAACTTTAACCTCGATTTTCTCTAAGATAAATAAATATATTTTTGATATTCTTTCCGGGAACAACTCAAATATGTGTTGGAGTATTTTAAGTCCGTGTTGTATCAGCTATACAATCACTCGCCTTCGGCTCGTGTTGTAACTTCTGATACAACACGGCCGCTCATGTTGTAAACGTCACACAACATGTCATGGATCAATCGAATATTTTCGCCAATGTACCTCCCTTTGACGTAGCCTGATCTGATCTGGGTTGATGATTTTTGCTAAAACCTTTTCTAGTCTGCTTGCGATGGTTTTTGTTAGTATCTTATAATCTGTATTAAGTAGTGAAATCGGTCTCCAATTTTCTAAGATGGTTTTGTCTTTGTTTTCCTTAGGAATTAGGGAAATAACACCGCATCTTTGGGATATTGAGAGTTTTCCGTTTTGATGTAGTATGAATTCTGGCTAGAAGTATTTATAAAACTCTGCAGGTAAGCCATCCGTGCCAGGGGACTTTCCCAATTTGAAATGTGTCAGAGCTTTACGACATTCACTTACAGTGATTGTACCTTCACATTTAGCTTGTTCTTCTTTATTTAAAGGAGTAACATTGTTTACGTCTAAGAAGTCTCCGATCAGAGTAGTACCATTTTCATTACAACCTGACTTTTGGTAATAATTCATTTGTGTTTCTAGAATTTGCTTTTGATCGTGTACAAAATTACCGTTTGCTTATTTAGTTATGACTTTTTTGGAATAATTTCTCTTTTCAAGACAGGTGAAATATCGTGTGTTACGCTCGCCTTCTTCATACCATCTGACTTTACTTCTTATTAACTTCTCGCTTAGCTTTTGAAAGAAAAGTACTTGTTGATTTATATCATTTGGTGCCTAGAGGTTTACTAGACTGTGTGAATCTTCTATTTCAATATTAGCAATGATAAATCTTCCATTTCTATCCGAGATGACTTTGTGTATCTTACAATCTAATTTTGGATTAACTAAGATCATTACACGCTTACTATGGTTCGATCCGTGGCTGAAAAGGATTTTCCCGCCCCATTCTGATTTCCAATACGTCTCTACATCACTTAAGCAGTGTTTCTTGTAAGAAAACTAGATCATGCTTTTGTTGGTGTAACAATCTAAATATAGCTCTTCTCTTGATTGGTTTGTTGAGCCCTCTTGTTTTCAATGAAAGGCATTTAATGTCTAGGGAGTTACTGCTTTGCATATTTTGATTCTTCTTCGCTTATTTGGTGTGAATGAGGAATTTTATCCCGGAATAGACAGTAAATTTACATACTTTGACCAAATGAAAACAAGTACCCCATACCCCTTGTTTTTGGGGTCAGCCTTCCTAGCTTCTTTCATTGCTGGTACTAATACCCGTTTTCTTAGGTCTTGAATTCTTTTGGGTACATCATCACTCATTTTGACCGTAGCGTTCTTTAATTGGTATCTTGTCTTCCACACTTTTTCTCTGTCAGCACGACAGGTAAATCGAGCGATCATCAGTCTTGTTTTTCCTTGACTTTATTTCATCTGTGAACGCTACAGAATTTCATCCCACGTACTTCTCTTTCATCAATCTTGCACTGGGTCTTTAGTGTTTCTCTTACAGCGGCATTGCAGTCTTCTCGTTGGTGTTCAGCGATATTGTAGAGTATCAGGTTCCATCCGCAGGAGTACAGGTCTTGTTGTACTATGTAGTTATCTAATTTTGCTTGTTCGTCTTCACAGACACAAACCCCTTCCTTCAGGTCTTCATGTAGTGATTTTTGGAGGTGTAGTGATCCTTCTAGCTCATTTGCAGCGGTTTTAAGCTGACTTATTTCAGCTTGAGCCTCATTTAGTAGGCTTTCTAAGTAACGGATCTTTGTGTCTCTTCATGCCACTTCACTCTCAAGGGCACTTCAACTCTTTCTAAGAGCTTTTGCATCTGTGGATCCTCCATCTTCTCTTCTTCAGAGTCAGAGTTGTGGCTTGCTGATGGCTGTTTCTTTCCTCCAGGGCCTTTTTTCTTCTGATTTACCATGATAGATAGTAGTTACAAATGACCTTTTTAGCACGTTGTGGGCAAAAGAGCTCCCAGATTTTAGACTTTTTGGTTGGTTCACGCAGCTGTTAGATTTACGACATTCCTCCTCAAGGCCTCGGCCCAGCAGTTGAAGTTTTGTATCTATACGAAATTTTTAGTCATAAGTCATTGGTCATATATTTTGATAACGAGATACTAGTGATCAAATATCTTCACTGTTTGGTGTGAACTGTATGGGTCCCCCATCTTGGTGCCGCGAGTGATCAGAAAATTTTATCAATGAAGTCTTGTTATATCAATACAGTTCTGTTTAAATATGCTGAAACAGTACTTCTGGCCAGCATCGATAGACTGCACTCATTGTGACTAACTCTCTTAGACATTTTAAAGTAAAATATCACTGTTAACAAATGTAAGTTCTAACAATATTCAATTAGTGATAATTTGTTTTTTCATTGTCTTTTTTAACTTGAAAGGTCTTGTGTATTTGACTAAGAATTTTTTTTCAAAACGGCCACAATTAAATTCTTATCAAGTGACACTCACGTTATTTATTCCCTTTAGTGATAACTATGGATGAAGACAAATCTTACGAGAAGTTTGAGCAAAAGCGAATGAAACTTACAGGTTTTAAAAAAGGAGAGGAAATGCTGTTGGAGAAAAAGGAAGTGGAGGAACACAAAAGGCAAAGAGAAGCAGACCGTAAAAGGCATATCTAACAAAGAGTCAAGGAAGGAGGAGAGAAGGCAAGTGGAGGCAGCTGACAGAACAGTGTCTGTAGGCATTCAGGCTGGCTACAGAAAATTTACTATTAAAAGCACTAACACTAAAGCTGTTAGACTGAAAGAAGCTGTTAAAGAAATCAATAGCTACCAAATAGTAAGAACTGAAAAACATTTAGGAAGTGGTATTTATGGCTCTTGTTATCTGGCCAACTACAGAGGGCAATTGTGAATTGTGATGCAATTCCATGGCGAAAAAAAATCCACTTTAAACCTTTCAAAGGCAATATACTCCAAAAAGATTACCTCAGAGATAAGAGAATGTAAGGATATTATCAAGCAAGTAGCCCAAGCTCTCCATCACACTCATGAAACGGGCTACTTGCACAATGATCTCAAGTCGAACAATATTGTCTTAGATAAAAGAACTGTCAGCCGAAATTACACTCCTGTGATCATAGACTTTGGGAAAAGCAGAAGAACCAGCCAAGGACGTGGCCCTAAAGCACTAACCAGAAAGGAGCAAGATACTTACAAACAAAAATATCCCCACATTGCTCCAGAGATTTTGAAAGGAGATGGCGGCAAAACCCAACGTAGTGATATTTTTTGCTTTGGCAAGATGTCCATCAAAGCATTAGCAAAATGTTGCTTTAACATGTCATTGTGCATTGTACATTGTACGGAAAGAAGGTCTTCACTAAGAGACATAATTGGCAGTCTGTTGTAAATTAGTCGGTCACTTTTTTTCATGCCTTAGATAAAACAGTATCAATGCAATTCAATTGTTACCGCTACGTCATAGGTATCAGATTTCGAGTAATTAAAAACAGATCAGAATTGAGTAAGCTACACGTGTCGTAGGCCATGAGGATTGGATTTTATTTGAACAGCTGCAAATGTTGGTATGTAACTTCTGTAATTGTAATGTTGGTATGTGACCTTTGTGATTGTAATTGTAACAACTGATTTATTTCAGTTGACCTTTTCCTATTTCGAAGTAAACGAGTACAACAACTAGCGTCTTGTATGTACGTGATCTATCCAATCCCCGTCACACAATATATAGCCAATATATTTAATACTATTATTCCTTAGATTTACATTGGAATTTGACCAAATATCTCAAATTAATAGCATATGATTATACTTTCGTGTGCAAGTCAATGAGTTTTTGGTGCTAGCTTTTAATACAAATTGACGTAGTAAGGAATCACTGAAAGTTTCTTTAATATGATATAAACCTTTTGCAATAATTTATTGAAGTATTTTAGAAGTTGACCACCATAGCACTACTAAATTATCCAAACAAGTTGATTGATATTGTTCATGTAAGTTTATGAAGTTGACAGATAACAAGCAGAATATATTGCCACCTTCAGCACCTTGTGGTAAAATAAGACTCTGGCGACCTACTGATGTCTGTGATTTCAAAACCTGGACATCAGCTGGGAGCTAGGATTTCAAACTTGCTTAAAGCTCCTCATGGTACAATTCATTTTTCGACAATATTCCAGTGTTTGGAACAGATTGATTTGCAAATTTCAATTCCTCAAGGGAGATCAGAAAACTTGTTTTCTGAGTGTATGGCTGAAGAGAGCTACAAGAACCTATTGAATGTTGTCAGGCTACTACTTGTTTATCACATGGACAAGCCTCTGTTGAAAGAGGTTTCAGTACAAATAAAGAGATTGGTATGACCACATTAGATAAAATAGAGGAAGTAAAAAAGAAGAGAAGAATGCCTGATGATATATCATCCCTGAATGAAACTGCAGATCAACTTTATCTAAAAGCCAAACACAAAGTATCTCTGCACCCCAAGATCTTGGCTCCAACAGCAAAGTATTGTATTTCCCTCCATCAAGTTCACCTTCACCAAGTTCCACTGGAAGTTCATGTGATGAAGAGAATACTTCTGGAAAACTGAGGTTCTATGTTTGTTAGATACATATAAAGAGAAGAGAGATGATTTTAAAGATCCAAAAATATTTGTTTCGTGGATTAAGTGCACTCACACTAGAGCAAAAACCTTTGAACTGTGAAATAAAATCAACAAGTTACTATCAAATAGTTACTCCCTAGCAACTAGTTGTTATCCTTGAACCAGAACAGTTTATGAAATAAAAGGGAATACACAAGTGACCATTAAAATGCAATTTATACCTATAAGACACTGTTCTGTTTCAGTTGGATTATCTATTAGCCACTAAACTAACTGTACTACTTTGCCTCACGGTTTAAGTCATTTTGCTCTATTGCACATCGAATTAATGACAGAAGCCTGTGTCAGGTTGTAAAAAGCTTCAATAGCACTATTCTCCCAAAGGTTTGGCTGTAGCCAATTATCATTAATTTATTCATTACTCACAGATGACAATGATTCATACATCTCCCTTGCAATGGCAGAGTCAGTTCCTCTCATGTGTAGAAGTCCCAAAATGTACAGCTGCATAGGTGACCTATTGCCAGCTGTTCTTAGCCTGTGTCGCATATAACCTTCTTTCCAAGTATCTAGATGCTGATTAATACGTGGTACAAATGTATAATGAAGACCATACAGGTGAATTTGGTTGGCAGGATCAAGAATACCACATTCTTCGAGATGATAAAAGAGATGGTAGTATATGTACAACACCCCTTCAAACACATCCCTCCATAGTTTCTCTATCCATTGATTGTGGACACTTCTACCTGTTGTCATACCACCTCTACCAGGCCCTCTTTGTGGATGCTGGAGCATAAACATAGATACTCCAACATTCTCACCTCCATGGTCCGATCTAACTCTGGAAGGTAGTCTGTATGCTTCTACTGCACCAAGGAAATGACTCAAAAACAGTATCTGCAGTGTTGTAAGTTCCAGCTCTTAGATAAACAGGGAGTCGTGTGAAACCATCTATGCCACCGTGTACCACAATCCGCCATCTGAATTTAAGTAAAACATTTTCCATTTAGGTGTGGTAAGAAATAAATGAAATACTGGATATTATTATATGTATTTAACTTTTTAGCGCCACTTGGTTCACCTATGTATTTATCATGGGTTACGTAACTAGCGCACAGGGTGTGCTAGTATGTGAGTAGTGTTTTCCTAAGGGAGTTAACGGTTCGTTAACAGGATGCTGGTATATAAAGGGAATAAGTTGTTGATTGTTCATTTGCGTCCAACGTTCTTCGCGGAATGTGTCTTGTAAAAAACTACTATGGACTCTACTGGAGCTCATCACATTTCCGAAGAAGAACAGCTTCTTGCCGTTACATCTGAAGATGACTCGCACCCGTTAGAAACTGTCGCAGAAATATCCACAGAGGGCCAAGCAGCAGCTTTAAGCAAACCCTCCCCACCAAACAACAGCAGTGATTTAGGGCGACTTTTTCCTTATTCAAGAACTACCTCGACAAAAAGTTATCTTCACTTAAGGAAGACTTGAAAGACGAAGCCCAGAGTTCTTCGGATTCCGTAGCAAAGAAACTCAAAGCTAGTTCCAAGATCAGCTTCAAATAGGAAGGCAACAAACAGCAGCACAAGTTCAACTGCACCCTCACAGACCACGTGGCGGCTGCAAGGAAGGCATTGCTTCGTAAAAAGTATTTACAGGTCGTAAATTCTCTGGACGAACTCGAGAAGGGAGTCAAGAAATGTAACAAGCTTATCAGGTTGGCAGACAAATCCCCCGCTGGGTGGGACTTAGTCAACGAGTATCTCTCTGACGAGCTGGCCAGTGGGTCGGAGGACGAAAAAAGGATTAAAAAAGCCGAACAAGCGGCACGAAGAAAAAGAAACCAGAAAAAGCAAGCCAGTAAAGTCCCAAGAGCACGTTCCCAAGCTTTCCAGTCCTCTTCTACCCAGCCGCTCTTACAGGTTACTCTTACACTAACCCAGCCGCTGTTCAAGCTAGTTACGTGCCACCTTCCCAAAGAACCACCTTTCCACGCTTTTCTCCCAGGAAAGCCGCTCCCACCGATATTTGCTTTGCATGCGGAATCCAGGGTCAGGGAGAATTGACTGCAGAAAGACCACTTCCAAATTAAATCAAGCCTCTGGTTCTCGTACATCAACAGGAGGTAACCCTTGAGTGTCCTCGATTGAGGTATTGTTATTTGTATATTTTGTATGTAATTAAACGATTGCATTTTGTCATGGATCCTCTAGATAATTTGCATGCCTTGTCGTGTGGACACACTCCTGTAAGTCTGTCTAGAATTTCATGATAAATGTTTTATATTCGGTTGAGTGGGTG
The DNA here is from genome assembly GCA_029948255.1 of Telmatactis stephensoni. Lineage (NCBI taxonomy): Eukaryota > Metazoa > Cnidaria > Anthozoa > Actiniaria > Isophelliidae > Telmatactis > Telmatactis stephensoni. The sequence goes on along the minus strand of JALIZF010001716.1, from coordinate 613,483 downwards.
AGCGAATTAAAATATAAATTGATTTATCAAGTAACTTAATCATGTTGGAATTTGATACCTAATCAATTTATGGTTCCCATCTATATGCCACAAAGCAAGTGGCCCACTGACACTGTACACAGCTCTTGGAGTTAAAGATAACCACCTCATAGCTACGCATTCCAGATCTGCTCTTTGTAACTTATTTTCTTTGTAAATTTGTAACTGTGAGACATTGATATTACGTAGGACAAGCTGAGATGTCACCCTGCGATATCCCGCATTTGGAAAATCCACTTGAATAGCCCTTACAACACTATCAAGATCATCATCTGATATATTTGTCGATAATTGAGATATTGTGTTCACATAGTCGCCTCTTTATTGTGCTTTCACTCACGCCAAGGGCTATGGCGATGTCAGGGATGCTTATCTCATAATCCACAAGATACTGTAGCTGTTCTCACAGTATCTCAAATTTAGGATGTCCCACTGATCTGATATGGCTGGGTAAAACCCTTACTGAAGTATGAGTCCAATTCCACTCAAAATCGGACAAGAGTCCCATTACTTCTGAAAGCGAGGTACGAACCACCTCGAATACTTGCATGTTGTCAACAAGACGTGCCAGATGACAAGATATTTGCTGCAACCGAAACAGCATATAATCACACACATCTTCACTGACTGTATCTTGTTGAAGTCGTCTCGCCATGTCAAGTAAACTAAGACGAAGATTATTCAAAAATTGTTGCTGTTCAGTCTGGACGGATGCCATGTTGTTTAACCCAGGTCCCTCTCTATTTGCCATCTAGAGGAACGCCTGGTTGAAATGAGAAGTCAGAAAATGGCGCGTGCCGTCAGAACATGCGAATAACTTGATTGAAAGAAACTGCGAGGTTTTTTTTTATAAATCAGCTTTTGGTGATAGGAAGAAAAGCTTTTTCGAATAGCAGAGTTGGAAGTTCAAAAACTTTGAAAGCGTTTCTATTTAAAGTAGTAGGAATGGCTCAGGTTGATGTCATTTGGACAAAAATGGATCAAATTATGTCCAATGGCATTGTATAATTGTCTTACCAATAAAATTTTCTTTCCCATTCACTGGTGAAAAGGTGTTAAAATTCGCACCTAAGGTGTTTTTTTAGGAGAAATCAAAAATAATTGGATAAGTTATCAAAATCAGGCAGCCCGGATAAAAATATATTTTTGGGCTGCTCGATTTTTAATTCGTGATAGATATTACAGCTTTCAGCCAAATTTGATAACAATATCATAAATAGAAAACAATATAATGAAGAAAACATCACCAAAAGTGCCATTTTTGTTAGAAAAAGCTTCGAGCTTTGATTCAAACACAATATTCAGTTGCCATATTGTTTCTTAAATCATATTACGTCATATCGTACAATTTTGTGTAGATTTCCTGCTGATTTTCCTTTGAAACCCCCCAAAAATCATCGGAATGCTGTCTTTATATTCGACCAAAACAAATGACGTCATTCATAGCAACGACATGAACGCACGCGCAATCATAGGGCAGAGTTGAGGGACATCAAGGAGTGTTAACTCAATTAACTGACCCTTTGAGCGCACGAAGTTCGAATCTTAAGGTTGATTTTCGCTTGTAAGTGCTTGAATATTTCGAAATTCGACAAGGTTCACGCAAATTATCAACATGGAGATATTAATTTATACGATGATATATTGAACTTTGTGCTGCTTTAAAAATTCGCGTTGGAAATCGATCTTAAACATTCTATAGTTTTGAGCAAATTTTGTGGGGAAAGCCTAATTAGCTCATCTTTGAGGCAAAAATTCTCACGAATTTTCAAACGACCCATGTCAGGTTCATCCAGATTATTAATATTGTAAACTTAAATTCAGTAACAAGCCTAAGTGTTCTTTATTCCGACCACGGGAACATGTTGGAAATCAAGAATCACCCATCAAAACACCTAATTAGTATGCAAATTCAGATCAAAACACCTCATTAGTATTCAAATTCAGGCCATTTCAGTTCCTTTGAGTCACAGATTCGAATTTACCGCCACCACGTAGCTCCGCACCTTGTTACCCAAGGGAATTAGCGTATAAACTTCGGCAAGACTTTGGCTAACTACTCCGAATAAACTAATTAAAGCCGCAAAAAAACGAATGAACATGCGTGGATCGAACACTACGTACATGTAACTCAAAGTTTTATGCACTTTTGTCTTGTTGAAATGTTTAATAGCTTAACTCGTGGGCATCAAAAGCTTGTGTGTGTTATCAATCAATCTTTTTTTAATAAACGATTGTTAACAGAAGGATTATTTTCTTTGTAGAATCGTCACGAGAGAGACTCTGCTAGCAGGGAAGTGTGTTTGTAAAATTTCTTGAAAATTTGACAACCATATTTTAAAACAACTTTTTGTGGTCGGAACGTTGATTTAAAAAAATCCTCGATCTTTGTGCTTGCCTTTCTAATTCTCAACAAAACAACTTATTCAAGCAGCGCTTGTGTCGTAACAACCTATTTTAAAAGTGAACAAGCATCATAAAATTGCCGCCATAATTAGGAAAAATCATTATAAGTAATAGCATGGCTATGAGGTTGATTAGTGATTAAATGTACCCGAAGCCGAGGGAGGTTTAGTGGAAGTCCCGAGGCCGTAGGCCGAGGGACTTTTACTAAACCTCCCGAGGCTGAGGGTACATTTAATCACTAATCAACCGAAATAGCCATGCTATTACTTTGTAATAGTATGGTTGCCGAGGAAGTATATAGGAAAACTAGAACGATTTGGACCAAATAACAAGTTACAAATGGATAAATTAAAAGTGCTGTTATTACTCTAGGGAACTCTATTTAGACACTATCACTCAACCAGAACAGTACAAAACTAAGTGCAAGAAAGACCTAACACAAAGGAAACAATGCCTCGTTACAACTCACTTGTCTAAAACAGTTATTTATATTCACCAAATAATATTGAAAATAAAAAAGCGTTGTGTGATAACATTGTCGTGCCACGCATGCGCAAGATTATTCCAGTCCATCCCAAATGTGACAAGCATGCTGAATAGTATTGTAATCCATCCCACATGGTTTAGACTACACTGAAAGGTTACTTGAAGCTAATTTGCATAATTCAAGTACTGCTAGCTGCGGATGTGTCCTCAGGAAATTTCTCAGGGACGTATCCATAGTTGGACTCTTGCATAAACATGAGGTATGATTGGTTACTAATCGTACCTCATGTTTTATGCATTAGGTACGATTAGTTACTAATCGTACCTAATGCTTAAGCATGAGGTACGATTAGTTACTAATCGTACCTAATGCTTATGCATGAGGTTCGATTAGTAGCAGTGGGGGGCATTTAGCCATTAAATGCTCCTCTCGGAACAATAGAATCCGAGGCAACCATGCTATTACTAAATAAATAAACTATTCTAATGGAGCAGGCTTGATTTGCAAATTTGAAAACAGGCTTGTTTGAAAAGCATTTCAACTATGGAATCCTCAATGGATTCAAATGAAAAAACAATGTTTTTGTCAGAAGGCTTTGATTTTGATTTTGATTCATGCGTTTACTGAAGCAGCGCTTCTGTCGTAACAGCCTATTAAGTGAACAAGCATCATTAAAATTGCCGCCATGTGCATTATTCAAATGCAAATTAGGAAAAATCTGGCGTGGCACGAATGCTCTATAAAGGTGCAGATTTTCTAACCTCTATATCATTCAGTCATGGCTTCTAAACGTGCAAGACATAATGAAGGCTTCTACAAAGACGACATTTATCTACCGTGTAAACGTGTATCTACAGTGTAAACGTGCCTGTCTACGAACGTTAGGTGACTATGCAGTTGAGAAACTGTTGGCCAAACGGAAAGTAGGAGTATAACGGATGGAGTATCTTGTGATCTGGCAAAATTATCGCCCCGAAGATTACACATTCCTTCACATCTTCGAGAACAGTTTGAAAAACCAAGCCCAGATGACTCTCTCGTCGTCTTTGCAAAGGAGCAACTGGCCCTGCTGTTCGAGCGCAGCCTAAAGTGTCCTATGATGACAACAGAAACACTCAACATGAGGCACGACGTTGTTCGAAGTATATTTCCATCCATCCCATCAACACTAGGACGTAGTTATCATCAGCTGTCCACAGACGATCTCAGAAATGCTGGGCTAGCTGAATACCTCCAAAAAGTGGTCACACTAACTGGCAAGAAATGACAGATTGCTTCTCCTGTCCTGGTCAAACTGCGGCTTTGCAAGGCTCCGAGCTTCTATGACATGCCAGGGAACAAGACCAAAACAAGATATATCCACAGTGTCACTCCAGTTCAGGAAAGAAAGTTTTTACTGAGGCCAACACATAACATTCATAACAACGGCTCTTTTAAGAGCCACCAAATAAATAAAAGTCATGACCAAAGTATGCTTTACAAACTTCCCCTACTTTATTGAATACTATATATAATACATTGATATAAAATATGGAGTCATAAAGTGGAATCGGTACTTTACGACTTCAGAGTTTACGACTCCATTGAAGATAGGAGTCGTAAACTTTTTAGTTGCTTTAATATGCTAATCAAGTTACAGGTATCTGATTACAAAACTGTCGTAAAGTATCATAAACAACTATCTTCATCTTGGATTCAATAAATGTATTTAACTGTATTATAGTTTTTCGCTTATTCATATAACCGAAAAACTATAATACAGTTAAATACATCTATTGAATCCAAGATGAAGATAGTTGTTTATGATACTTCATGACAGTTTTGTAATCAGATACCTGTGTACCGGAAGCTTCAAAATTTTACAACTTTTGATGTTTTTTTTCCAAAAATAACAAAGATTATTTAAAAAATATATTTATCCTTTAACTGTGCCAAGTTTTTTAATCACTTCTAGGGCGTTGGGAGTCGACTTATACGCCGGCCCTGTGTCAGGGGTGTTGCGCCGGCAGTCTCCACTACTCTGACTACTGGCTTCATGGTTTGACGAAGACTCTGAAAATAACAGTAATGAATAAAATTACTAATGATCATTTTGAGTAAATGAAATAATCCTAACTCACCAGCCTGTCTAGATTGGACGGCATTCCCTTGGTGGTTGTCCACGACAAATTCACCATTCCTCTGAACCATAATATCCCTAACAGTCCAGTTCACAAAGATATTAGTCTACTGTTATTGCTACTTGTAACAAAAACTTTTCGATATACTTACCATCTTCGATGAGGGTGGATTCTCGGGTTAATCTGAAAAAAAGTTAAGTCTAATTCACTATACTGAAAATCAAGAGGAGAGTATTACTGATGACACATTTTCTTTTAAAGTTTGGATCCTTTTCATAATAATTAAGATGTACGTAATAATAAGTGATTACCTGGTCAACGATTGCCAAGTGGCCTTCTAAAAAACAGGCCAGCTCCTCTAGATAGGCATGCACTTGCGTGTCATGAACTGTTATCTACCAGCGAATAGTACAGATCATGTTAGACTAAAGTGCCTTCTATTAACTATAATTTGATAAAGCAGTCTATACAACTAAGTTTTCAAAGTAATGTAGCTTACCGTAAGTGCCACTTGCTCGCTCATTATGACGAGATGACTTGATGTCAATGTAAATCAAACTTTGGATGTGAAGCACAGTGACCGCACTGAATGGAGCTTGTAACACGATATAGGTATGTAAAAAAGTGTGAGTACCACAGTTATCACAGGTAGCCCAAGTCACAATGAACAAATTATGAGCTGGGCTACCTATGGTATCTATGACGTTGTAATTACATAACAGCGAATTCGGCCATTTTGGATTTGGAAATTGCCTCACGGAAAATTTTAGCTTCCAACCTGGACAGGAGGGAGAGTTTTCTTCTAGACTTTAATAATAGGGCTTATTGACTGGGAATTGCGACTCGACCCCGAAGACTATAGCATAAACAAGAGGTAGCTTCTTAAACTAATTAGCCGTGTTACTTGCCAGTGCAGTCAACCGTGTTTATACATGTAACTAAGCTTAATATCTACGAAAGAAAGCAAATATAAATCCCCTCTTTACTTTATTAGACTTCCAGGTTTAGCACTTGACCTGTCTTATGTATTTTTGAAACTTCTTTCATTGCAGGATTGTAGCATTAATCGGTTTTGATAACAGACAGCAAAGTACAACATGCCTTTATATAAGCCAAATGGTAAGTTTATTACAAAATAATGCTATAAGTTGTTCGATATTTCTACTAATATATATTAAGTCTTATACCTTATATACATGTATATAAATTATGAAGCTTATATCTAAGGATATTTATTTCTCTAGTCAGTACTATGCAATTTACTTATAGCTAAGGTGTTTAATTACAAATATTTACATGATAAACTCATGATAAACCTTGGTCAGCTTGGTATGTACAATGCAGTTGACACTAAACCCATGAAACAGTACTAATCAGCTCAGCACTATAAAATTGCACTATTTAGATAGACTGATTGCAGTTGATTCAAAAATTAATTTCATTAAAAATAGTGAATACTGTACTGCACATACATTTATTTAGTAAGAATTTGAAATGTTTTGAATTCTTTGATCAGTAAGATACAGCACTGACACTCACAGCTGTAGTTCATTTAACACTCATGTAAAACAGTATCCTTGGACATAATCCATTAGGACTTTAATTTTGTTCTTTTACTGTAACTTTTTCTTTTATTTTTTTTTATTTTATTGCCATTTTCATGTATGTGCTACCCCTTCACTGGTAAAAATGTTGAAACTTCATATGTACACTAGCTGGCACTGTGCAGATGGTCACAATGCAATATTGACTGTTGATAGGGGCGAACTGAAGTAAAACTGTGAAAAGCACAGTGAATACAAAATTGCTGAGTTAACACCAGAAGTTCCTAACTGTTATGTCCACGACTGCTGACCTAAGACATCAAAATAATGATTAAACAATCCCCTCATGAATCTAATTTAGCAAATACGTCAAGGCCTGGGTTGAAGGCTAAGATCATATTTTTCTTATGTCCTCATTTTCTGCTCAATCCTCACCAAAATTTGCATGTAGTAGTGTAGATTCAAAATACATATCATTCACAGCTGAATATACATGATAAAAGGCTCTAATTTTGAAAAGGAGACATTTCAAAATATTATTATTATTATACCATTTCCTAAGTTTACATGTAATATTAAAAGGTGATTTGTATCTCAAAATAGGTGCAACAAATAAATTTCCATTTACTCAATTTCCAATACTCCTTTGTGTAATCCGTGCCAAAAGATTCATAAAGGCAATTGAAAATTTATCCCTCATTTTATCAACTTCCACATGATTATATTGCACTAAGGGTCTATTGGAGTGAGCTGGCCAGGTTAACTAGGCTGGTGCATTTTCCAAAATCTAAACATTTTGTTTTTCATGGAAAAGCTAGTATATTTGATAAATCAAACTAGCCTGCTTCATATATTCAGGCACTAAAAAATGACTTGTGAATGACCAAGTTTGGGCTTCTCTTGTGTATGAAATACAGCAAGGAATAGACAATTTAAACTTGAAGGAGATAGTCTATTGATATTTGGACCCTTAGCCCATCGTCGGAGTAGAAATTAAGGGGCTTAGGCTCTAAATACAAGTTCAATATACAGTTGTATAAGTTAATTCAATTCATTTCTCCCTAAATGTGTAGTTCTGTTCAATCATTCTTACCATAGCTGGACATAATTTTCTCAACATTCTCCTCATCCAATATGCTGCAGGACAAGACAAATAAATTACTTGACCTGCTAAGCACTGTTCCATCACCAGACAATTTGACCCTAATTGTAAAATCATAAAATCAAACTGTTATTATAATGCTATATGTTTTTAGAGGTATATTTGCTTTAAGATATAAAAGTTATGACAACAAGTTTTCTCGACGTTTCGACGCCATCAGGCGTCATTTTCAAGAGATGGTTTATTTAAATTTGAGTTTGAATACAAATAATCGTGTCTATACTCTAGGGACTTAAAAGACTTTGGATTTAATAGAGTCCGATTGAATGTTTATTTTGGGCCTTTTGTCTCTGATTAGTAGCATTTCGTAAACTAGGCATTCTGATTTGTTCTTGCATCGTCGCAGAACGCTGAAAAGACCCTCAAAACCCTCCAGACTGTTATTATGGCACTTCTTATGGTGTTTTCCTACGGCGCTTGAAGCGTGTTCGTCGATTCGTTGGAATAGGTGGCAGCACGTATAACCAACGTAACCTGCCTCGCACAGGTCACACTCATATTGATAAACAACGTTTTGCTGGTTAATAATGGGAAGCTTTTGCTCTTTATGACCAAAATAGTCGCCAAGTTTGCGGCTTGTGAAAACCGGTTGTAATTGTATATCGATCTGACTGCTTAGGTCTTTGAGTTGTCTCTTAACGGCATCACTAGAAGGTTGGTCTTTGAACGGAATAGCAAACCGCACCTCATTCCCATCCTCCTTTGGTTGAGGCTTTTCTTGTTGTTGCTGTTGTTGTAACTCTCGTTGGTGTTGTTGCTGAGTTATCAAGGCTCGGACTGTAGAGTCAAACAGATTCATCGGGTATTGAAGTTTTCGAAAGATTTCTTTCAAACGATCTACCTCCTGCGTGAAGTATAGCCAGGATGATGAAAGTTTAAAGGCTCTATCCAGCATGGTTCTCAGAAGTGCCTTCTTATACCTTGCATCAACATGACTACAGAAGTGTAGTAGAAGGCCTTTATCCGTCGGTTTCCTGTAGATTTCGGTACGTAGAGCACAACCTTCCTTGGTTATAAGCATACCAAGGAAGGGAAGACAGTTGTCTTTATCCATCTCCATAGTGAAATCTAAGGATGGGTGCGCTTCTTTCAAAACCTGGAGAAAGGATTCCCCTTCTGCTTCATTCCGTGCCAAGGCGAGGGTATCATCAACATACCTCTTGTAAAACGATGGTAGTCTGTTAGCAGAGTCAAGTTTTTCTTCGATGCTACAAAGAAACGTATTGGCCATTAGTGGCCCCAGGGGGGACCCCATTGCCACGCCATCCGTTTGCTCAAATAGTTTCCCATCAAACTGAAAGAGCTGATTCTTAGAAGCCATCTCTAGGAGATCTGTAAGATTCTCTCGTGTGAGATTCAGGTTATAGGTGTTGTTGAGCCAGTTCTCGTGGAAGGCCTTGTCGACGATAATTTCTATAGTTTCGTCTACCGGTACATTTGTGAAGAGGGAAACTACATCATACGAGACTAGGACGTCGGATTCTCCTACTTCAACTTCTTGTAGTTCTTCTGCAAATTGGAAAATGTCTGTGATTGTATGACTGTTCTGTGATAGAGGTTTTAGCTTCTTGTCTAACCACTTTGCCAGATCATAGTTGTATGTTCCTACAGCTGACAGAATTGAAAATCTCTTGAAAATGACGCCTGATGGCGTCGAAACGTCGAGAAAACTTGTTGTCATAACTTTTATATCTAAGAGTTTTAAACATAAACATTTAATTCATATTTGCTTTAGCAACTTAAAGTACAGCAAAAACAAAAAACAAAACAAAAACACACACATAAATTAGAAACTGCTGAAATTTGAAGCAATCAAGCACTCATATATAAGAACCACACATATATCAATTTTATATATAAAGCCATTTCAGTCTGTCCCAGAAAAACACAGGTATTTTATGGGGTTTTTACTGTATTTAATAATTAAGTAATACTGAGTTATTGTTGTGGGCACATATTCATCATTGGGCATTTCTGTCATGGTACCCATCAAATTACTGAAGTAATGATTTGACATCTAGTTATCTAATTTTTTTGTCCATTAATTCCTAAGCCCACCCTCTTAGTAAATGCCTTCTTTAAAAAATAAGTAAGGACGTCTTAAAGCATTTTCATTTCATTATCAAATGTCAGTACATTGAATATTTTACATACCCTTATAAGAGCTTCTTTGCCTTTTTCAGGTGGAAACTCATCAAGCTGAAATATTAAGGCAAAGTCATGTCAGTTTTATTATCAAGGCAAAGAAACAAGATCTTCTGGATATTTGGGTGCAGTGAGGAAGTCTAGGGAACACAGGGTGGTGGAAGAGCATGAGCCAGGAAGTCAAGAAAAATGATGTCACTATCAAAACTTACATGCTGCTCAATTAATTTTTTCATGAGATACTTAAATGGAATTTGTGCCCCAGCATTCAGCCCAGGTGTTTTCGTCACATATTCCCCCCAGTGTGCGTCGAGTGTTTGTTGGCATCTCTTGATGAGGTATGACCTCGGCAAGGACTTGTGCTGCTGTGTCAACTCGTGGTAACCAGCCAAGGAGATTGAATGGCGATTTAATACGTGGACCAGGCGTTTGACTTTTTCTTGTTGGCTGTCTTCTCAATCTAAAAGTTTAACAGAGTTATAAGCCAAATAATCTGATAAATTAAGTAAATTGTGTGCAATTTAAGAATGCAAATTCTCTTTGCACGTTGTTTATCTGAAGTTTATGTCAAGACTCGTTTAGTAGCATTTCAACAAGAAATTACTTTCCGAACTGAACACTAAATCTTCTTTTGCACTTGTTGCCAGTACGCTTTATTAAGGGATTGCGCGCACTTTTTTCAAATCACTGAAAATCGCGTTCGATACGTTAAGTGACAATATCTTTTGTCTAATCTCAGGTAAATAACAATTCCCTTTCATACCTGCACATCGGTTTTCATCAGTTGATTTGGTTGGTGTATTGGAGAACTCTATTACAACACTTTCCTTTGTTGATTTCTCTTTCAGACTCACTGAAATTGGTGCGAGGTTGAATATTTCACTGAATTTCAGTGCAACAGAAGCTTTTTCACTGTAAATAGAAATGTTACTCCATTGTTATAAAAACTTTGTTGGTGTATGTCACTTATTCAGTCAGCATTTCAAGGCCTATTTTAAATATTTTACCTTATCATAGATAGTTGCCTCTGTTGTTGTTTGTGGGACACTTCCCCATATGGCCTGAGTTGCTTCTGAATCACCGTACTAACAAGATTTTCCTTGTCCATTGCCTCAAAGACTTCATGTGGGCGGAGATGCACCTCGTCCAACTTCAGCGCATAACACCAAGTGTTTTCTCTTAGCAGATCTCTGTTTTTTTCCAGCAGGTTTTGACAGTTTTTTCAAATAACGCATTCTCCGCACTTGTAACGATTTTGTAAGTCTTACTAACCCTTGTTGGGTTAAACCGTATCCTAGTCTCGACAGACTCCTTTCTAATATATCTCTTATCGCGTTATTACTTTTATCTCTAATGAGATCAAAAGAGTGGTACGAAATTTTGACTTCAAAATGTGTTGATAAATCGTTGATTCGTAAGTACGTAGGATCGATAGAAGTCATGTTGAAAGTCGCTGTAAAGTTCTAGAATGTTGATTGATGATGAAAATATATCATATTGACAGTGAAACCATAGCAACGTCAAAATAATAATTAAAAATTCATCGCTTTCTTTTGTTTGGCGGGAATTATTGAGTCATGATTCTACCGCTGACCTGCTTGAACATTGCTAGTCATTTAAGTCGGAACGCGTTCACGTAACAATAACAATGTCTGGTTCTTCAAATCGCTACCCTTGCTTTTTTTGTAGCATCGAAGGTAGATCGAGACTGCTGTTCTCAAGACACTTGGAACATCACATGATGTGTGTACACAGAATCAAGCTGAAGAAGAAGCCCGTGCATTGTCAGTACTGTAACAAATTAAAGCCAACAGAAGCTCATCTGTTGGTACACCTGTTTAACAGGCACGGACATCCAAGAACCAAAACTACCATCAACAAAACAGCTCTTTTAGGAGCAACCAAACATGAAAAAGTCATGACCATGAGCTAAAACAACTGCCAAAATTTTTTGGATCCAATTTTTTAACTTCGATTTAATCAATTTATTGCGTGAATCAAATGATTTTCGAAGAAAGCAAAACAAAAATACAAAAGGTTCTCTTACAGATATATATCTCTTTCAGTCAGTAGTTCTGCGCAATTTGTTATAGTGGCTTATTGTTGCACAGGGTCACAAGTGAATCAAATGATCAACAAACTCAAGAAAAGCATGTTGTCAAAATAACTTGTGAACATCTAGTGTTTTAGTAAAGTAATCCAACAAATTTCTGAAGATCTTGTAGCGCCTTTTTAACTTCTTCGCGAATAAAAAGAAAACACTGGCTGGTTAGGTTATTTTTAAATCCCTACAAAGGACACTCTTGGCGGACGATCGAAGAGAGATCGCAGCAACGACATGTTGAATAGTTTTTTATCACTGAGCAGTTTTAATTCCCTTCAAGGTTTTGTGATTGTTTAATTAGAAATCAAACTGAACTTGATAAAGATTCTCATTGGACTTGTCATTTTGGCTTATTCCTCTTGTTTATTATGAATGCTCTTTTAATGTGTGTCTGTCTATGATGATTAGCATTAAAGTTAAACACAACGCTTTGACAGGATTCCGAGTTTCATTCGAAACTACGAAATGTATTTTCGTGAAACGCTCGGACATTTTGATTGACAGATTGATTGACATGTCCTCTATTCATATGAGATTTATTCACGAGTGATTGACAGTATGGTAATGACGTGCTTATTCCCTTGTGGGAATATGTTAACCAATCACGTAGTGACTTGTTCATGCATGAAATGGCGGCACTACAGCTAAATGCGTTGATTACGTTAACTCTAGATGTCCCTAAAACAACAATGTTGACAATGAAACACGAAACCATTTTACAAGTTCACGCAATATTATCAAACGAAAGATTTATAGTAGTTTACAATTTTTGTTACAATTTATATACATCTTAAATTTATATTTCGAATTCCAATACAACCGAAATGTCTTCTCAAAGACATAGTCTTCAGGCTCATGAATTCCGTGGTCTTGGTATTGGCTCTCGATTGCCATTTTCAAATGATGTCTTGGAAGAGCGTGGTTGGACTATCGAGAGGTCAGGGAAATCGTTCAAATGGACGTCAAGTGATGGAAAGGTTTTTTATTCTTCCAAACAGTTGAACAGTTCCTAGCTAAAGAAGAAACGAGTGAGAGTGAATATGAACCGACAGCAGATGCTAGTCCTACTAGTTCGCCTTTTAGTTCACCTGAAAAAAACACCTTTACCATATGATGCCTACCAAACATTGAAAAGGTAAAACATTTATTCTCTCTTGTTATGTTTAAAATTATTTGAGTTCTTTTTTGCATCAAACTAGGCCCAGATTGAACTCAATTCCTGAGCAGGCAATACAGCTTCCCAACAAGTACCATATTGCTATAACATCGCAACTTAAAGATTTTGTAGAGAAGATCAATTCATTCAATTCATTCAGTTGTTCAATGGTCAAAGGATGTAAAGGTAAATGTGACACTGTATTTCCTCTAGTTTTACCAAAGGGTTTGTAGGCTAGACCTCTGTATGATGTTCACATTACTATGGGGTAATTTCTGTGATGTGTTATAAATAATTTGAGCCAAAATACACAAACTACTTATTTTTGTCAGTATGAAGTTTCTTGGTGGTTGTTTGGGGATATTTTCATCAAAAAACTTTGTTGCTCATATTAGAATGGAGTATTTCTGTGATGCGTTAGAATTTTGAGCCTAAATGATTTGAGATTAATTTTGAGATTAACTCTGTTTTGTTGGTTACAATAGGATGATTTGAAATTTTATTCCTATTTATTTGATTGAAATTTTTTCTAGCTTAAGAAAATGAGATATTGGAAACAGTGACTTTGTACAATGATTTTATAACAAAAAATAATTCAAAATTTTAATCAGAATTTTATTCAAATTATGATATATATGTTTCTGTTGATTAATGTAAATAAATGATTGATTTTGATAGCATGTTGTGAAGTTTTTCATTATTTTGCTTCTTTTGAAAAGTCTTTTGCAAAGCTTTCGTCCTTTCGTAATACAGTGATTGTACTTTCATTGCCATTCATGCCATTTATTTTGTGTATAGTTTCAACGTCAACACATCAGTTTATATAAGTTTATGAACGTATCATTTCAGTAAGAATTCCAAACTGGAAATGTGTTCAATCCAAGACTCTGTTTTGTTGGTCACTCTAGAGTGATTTGAAATTGAAATTTTATGAGTCAAATCAAATTCATATTTATTGGATTGAAATAAATTACTTTTGTATAAGTCATTTGGAAATGATTTCAGCCAAAAATTCCTTGGTGCTTAAAGACGCTTGCAAACATTTCTTCAAGGCTCGGAATCTGTGCATTAAGCAAAGAGGGCTGGAATTTATTTCTTTTCTAGGCTCTGAGGCTTGATTTTAAAACAAGGGCCTCACAGACTCGCAAGTCTTTTCTTCCAATGCCCCTACTATGCCTTCATGTATAGCTGTGCTTTGAACTAATATACTTTTCCTTTTCTTATATAGGAAAACTTGTTCCTGTAAAAATAGATGAGAGAGGTCTTGGAGATGCCATTAAGGTATGGCTTGTATGTTCTGGATGTGGACATGAAATCCACTATGCAAGCAGTCAAGTTGCTTTGATGTCCAAAAGACGAAACTGTGTATCTCTAGCTGCTGCACTTTGTTTTATTGTTTATGTCCATGGTTATCCCATGTACTATAAAATTTTAAAAATGGCCCTTGGTATGGACGTGCTGGCAAGACATAACTTTTACACGATTATAGACCTAGCATAACCTCATGGAAAAAGTGTATTGGATGACATGTGCTCCAAAGGTAAAGATGTGATGAAGACTTGGTAGCTGGAAAAGGGCAGTCACCTCCTCTGATGGTTGCTGGCTAATAAGAGGTTTCCATAGCCAGTGTGCAACATTTGTTATTGTTGATTTCCTCACAGGTGGCATACTGTATTATGGCCATCTTTGCATGAGGGGTTCCAATAACTTATGCGACACTGAGCTATGGGAGGGAACAGCCAAAGCTGCTGAAGGCCATCTAGCCTACTTGCTATTTTCAAAGGCCAGTGAAGAAGGCATGGATGTCCCTTTAAATTGGCAAGATCAGGACTCCTCATCAGGATTATCATTTCGAAGTGTATTTCCTGATGGGTAGTTGAATCGTAACATGCTATGTGGAGGGCATGTTGGTCGCTCTCATGCCAACAACTTAAAGGAATACAAGACAAAAAAAAGTCTTGGAGTGGCATTCATTAATAAGCACAAAGAAAGGCACCCTGAGGTTACAGAAGTAAAATGTTATTCAAGGAAACATTCTAAGAATTGTGGATGTATGAACAATGGGTTTATTGCGGCTGCGAAAAGAAACCATTTTCCTGCACTTAAGCAAAGTGGAAATGATGCCAGTGAATATGCTAAAATGATACGTATATTGGGCAAATATTATTGCAGAGATATTCATGAATGGGAAGATGAACATGGTGAAAAAAAAACAATGTGGTTTCCATCACCTAATTGTTTGCTGTTGTGGACACTGCACAAATGAAATTAGCAGAAATCAAAGAGTATCTGAAATGGAAGTAGAGCAGCAGGGAGGTGAAAGTGGAAGTGGTGTGTTAGAGAGAGCAATGAGGAAATAAGCACCATTGAAGAGAGTGTTGAAAGAGAGACTGATGGAGAAAGTAGCGAGGGTGTTGAAGGTGAAAGTCACGGAGAAAGTAGTGAGGGTGATGAAGGAGAAAGCAATGATGAGGAAAATGGTGAAGGAGAGAGTACAGGCGATGAGGAAGAGAGTGGAAGTGAGAGTGATGATGGTGTTGATTTGAAATGCAAGGGGAAGCCCTAAAGTACCAGACAAAAACTTAAATGTGAACTGCACAGTCTCTTGTATCAGATTGAATGTGAAAGAGTTGCTCAGAAGGCAAAAGGTGTTGAACATGATGAGCTTGGTAGGGGCCATTCGAATCTTCCTGAGAGCAAGTTTAATGTCCTGACACAGTTTCGCCCCAAAAATGTCAACTTGCATCAGCTACATTATGAGTGTACCACAAACTTTGGCCTGTGCCAAAGTAATATGACTTTTATGTTTAAACATTTTGGTGAGGATTTTTACTGGATGAGAGATTTACTTTCAAAAATGGGGCTACCAGTTCCTGATGGAATAGAAGACATCTAGAGAGGAGAAAACATGGCTTACAAAGCAAAAAATAGGCGCATAATATGCGCATGTGGCTAGAGCCGATTGTATAGCTGTCCGTAAATTAAGGATATTAGAGTATTGGGTTCTTAAGACGCTCACATATCCTCCGAAGAGGCTCAGTTCGCTTTTATTTTCGTATTAGGAGATTGTTTATCAGCAATCTTCGTTCCTTGTATGGAATCAGTGAGTGTTTTCCATTTCTTGTAGTCGCTTTGCTCTGGACTAGCTCTGAATTGTGGCTAAAACATCGACCTAATAATTCGTAAAAACTAGAAACAACTTTCATTGCACTCTTTAGAGACACCAAATGAAAGCTGCGATATAGATACCGTATTGTTCATTAAAGCAAAAGTTATTCACTCACCTCTACAAAACAAACAAAATAGCAATGAGGCAGCTTACAAATAGCAAATATTCGCGATGATTGGTTCCGAGTCTTTTTCATTGTCAGTGCTGAAGATCATTCCAAACTGCTAATTGGTTCCGAAGTTTACCGAGTGTCGACTTGCCAAAGTTTTGCTGAGTGTGGAGTTCCTGTGGTGGTTACACACTTACAGCACGATGACATAGTGGCTAGGGCCTCTGCGAGGCTCTAGCCACAAAAACTGAGGAAGCCAAAACTGCAAGAGCTAAAAGAAAGCAAGGAGAGGTAATATTGAAAGTGCACCACAGCCCTTATCGAGGGTTTTGAGTCTAGATCGGTCACTTCTGCCTATTGCTGGCAGACAGTAGTTTATGTGTCAGAACAAAATAAATGACTTCATGCCAAAATATCCCTGGTTTTCAAGTAGTCTGAAATGGTGAAAAGACTATACCTAAATCTTTGAAAACAAAAGGTTTTAGGCAGATGATCCATGATTATTGTTGCCTGAAAGCCAGCAACTCAGTTTAATAACCTCTGCTATGTTATCTGTCCTTAGGCACCATTGCATTTTGTCACCTGCCTCTGATCCTTACCTTACTAAAATCCCAACCCTATACCCCTGTAAAACTGCTTTGCTTTTTTACTAATTTATTTATTTTTTGTCAACTTAGAAGTAAATTTGTTCGACAACAAAAGATCATTCATGGCTATGGGGATGGAGATGATGATGACGTAGACGAGAATGAGACCCTGAAGAAAGTATAAAAATGGCTAAAACAAAATCAAGGACGAGGAATTCCTGTTGCAGAGGTGCAGGCACCTACAGGTGCAAAGATCAGTGTTGGTGGTAAAAAATGTAGATGTGGGAGCAGTGATCACTTAAGAATATCCCATAAATCGTGCCCTCTATATAAATCTAAAACAGCGAACTAAATGTTGTCATAGTACTGTTTATATCAACTTTTTGTCCCATTCCACATGATTATAGAATATTGGCCCAAAATTATTTTTCAAACATTCTGTATTGATTTTGATTAAATACGCAGTGACATCCACAATGTATTAGCTGATTTTAACGTGATTTTCTGTTGACTATGAAAAAAATAGGAGTAGTAGACTCTAAACCCATTATTTTCTTCTGTTTCATATCAATTACTACAATCTAATCATTTTCTTTTCACGATCAATGGAAAGCCACTCTAGTATTCTGTACTAGTGGTTCCTATCGGAAGTGAAGTGCTGCGATCTGTAAACATAGTGAAGTTCCTTCGAATATGAAGACAAACAACAGAATAAAACCTAATATTAAAATTAAAGTCATTAGTTTTAGATTTAATTCAATAGATAAGCTATTTCTTATATTTATGCTGGAATTTTTGCAAACAATTGCATGATATCTTGTAATAACAAAACAAACAACATGAGAACATATATGTACAGTTTATTATAATCAATAACATGTAAACAATAATTGTAATTTAAACATAATACATATTGATTGTTTGCCTCGTCGGGCGATATATTGCGATTGTTTGCCTCGTCGGGCGATATATTGCGATTGTTTGCCTCGTCGGGCGATTCATCCTCTATCATATTAAACCAAAGAACACGATCTGGTAGGTAATTGAGTGAATTCAAATCGTCTCTGCATCAGGTATGGAGCCTACTTCAAATGCTTTCAAGAAATACCATCCCCTTCGATCAGAACACGATCTACAGTCTCTGTTTTCCAAGTCGAAATATCACACGAATTAGCACATAACAACGCTGAAAGACTCATAAAAGCACATTGTCTTCCCCTAGAAATGTCGCTGAATTGACTATTACCTTGATGAATACTCGTGTTAAACATGATTGCCGTTGATTACGTACATTGCAGGCGCTAAAATTCCGACATCACTACATTGTCCACGAAATCGACTTTAGTCTCCGCTATTGTGTGACACAGGGATCCCAAAGCCCTGCGAGATTAGTGATGCTGCTTACTGCGTTCGCAGCAACAAGTCAATTTACTAAAATAATGGGTATTTCTTTGCTGTTTATGGTACAAATTCTTTTGTCTTCTATTTTTTAACTAACACTTTCTGTTCAATTTTTTTTTCAAGGATAGAGTGCTTTTCCATGTACCATGTAAAGAAAATGACTGTTTAGTTTGTTGCAGATAATAATGAACAATAGAAAACAATGGGCTTGGTGTCTACATCTAGCTATTAGACTCAAGATTCTTTAACAGTTGACAGAAAATCACTTCATGTAAGCACTCTAGCATAAAAGTTATTTCATTAGAAAACAACAAATATTTTGATAATTGCAAATAAATTTTATTTACATATTTGTTAATTTGGCTTAGTTTTCCCATGTTCAATATATGGGACTAAAAATTTTATACTTACTAGCACTTTTCTGCAAAATGAGGTTAAATGTAATTTAAGCTAAGTTAAGCTCAGCCCACTAGCTCGCTTATGGTTTGCGTTTGTAATTGTAACCCGAGATTGCTTATTGGGGGAGCACGTGTACATTACTAGCTCGCATGTGGCCGATCCGTGTATCGGCGGGCTGTGGTTTCATTGGCGTGTCCGGTATGGCTTATGTTACCACTGACCTTCGGAATGCTCAAGCAAGCGTGCTTTGGTTAAACGCTATTTGCATTTACTAGCCGCTACTTGCTAGTTCTCGCTACTGCTTGTGTTGAAAGCATTACGAAGCTTTACAGGAAGCTCTTCGCGATACTATCACTAGGAATTCTTCGACGTTTGTATGTCTCGCTATGTCTCGCTCGACCAGAAACAGCAGGGATGCCGCTCTTCCCATCGCGCCAACTTCAACTCTTGCCTCAAATCTGAACTCCTCGACGTCTACCGTATCGCTTTCGCCTGAGGATCGCCAGGCCTTAATCTCAGATGTGGTTCAGGCAGTCTTGGCGGCTACTGGCGGAGCCTCTTCAACTCCTATGGCCGCGAGTGCCTCTCAGTCCGCGGTGGCAGCAGATCCCCTCCAAACGCCGTCAGCGGTATCTTCATCGACCTCTACACTACCGATTGGCGGGTCGTCTCAAGATACGTCTATCCCGGTTCCTTTATTTGCCAGTACGTTTTCCATGCCACTTGCCTCAGCTGCAATCAGCTCGGCCTTAGCTACGGCACCGATAGTTTCACCCTCACTTGTTTCCTCGCCGGGCGCCGGGTCGTCTTCTCCTGTGCTCCATCAACCGTTTGTTGTAGGTCCAGGCTGTTCGCCGGTTCCCGCGAAACTAGTGACTCAGATTGTTGGCGGAAAGTTTGTCGATTTAAGTGACTTAATCGCTACAAATCTCGTGGAGTCAGAGAATGACCCACAGCTTGTGCTTGATGGCCGTATTGTTTTGACCTCCACTCCGGCCAAACGCAATCGCCGTCGAGTCGAGGACATTGCAACGTGGATGGAGGCTTTTTTCTATTTATAGTCTGGTTCTTGTTTCGCACTTCCCACATCGCTCGCGGGACTTGTTGCAGTATCAATTGTTAATACTCAGCACTTATCGCCAGTTCAAGGGCCGCGCTTGGCTAACCTACGATAAAGCATTTCGCGAGCACGCCGCAGCGGCTAAATTGTCTGATTGGTCGGTCTTGCATGGCCAGTTGTATACTTTTCATACTGCCAGGTCTGTACCGCGATCTCCTGTACAAGCCAACGATTCGTCCGAACCATCTGGCTCTTCGACTATCGGAGATGTTTGCCGTTCCTGGAATAGAGGGCAATGTTCCTCCAGATTTCGCACGTGCCGTTATGTGCACAAGTGCGCCTCGTGCTCCGGATTACATCTCGTTATTGACTGCCCAAACATTTTTAAGAATGACTCAGAGTCATCGGCAAAGCGTTCAGCTCCTGCGGATCTCTCAAGCAGCAAGTCAAGGCGTCGCTAGTGCCAGGGGGGAGGCAGGCTAGCGTGAACATTATTCCTTGGCTGTGAGTGATATTGACACTATGGAAGTTTTTTGATATTATTGACTATTGTTATGGTTTGCCTGTGTGATTCCAATTCCTTCATTGGTCGGGTTGTTGCATTGCAATTGTTGCTTCTGGCAGCCTTGATTGTAGCATAAATAGAAATTAAACATTTTTTTCCTCAAGGGTGTGGTGCTCTATGTCTCGGGGGGAGTATGTTGTCTTGTGGGGATAGTAGCTTAGGGTAATCTGAGTTATGCTTGGTTTTCAGATCTGTTTGGGCTTCCCCCGGCTTCCCTGGTGACTCCTCTGAAGCCTGAGCAATTTGCAAGAGAATTGGCCAATCATCCCAATCGAGCTCAGGTTACTTATGTGCTAGATGGTATTCGCAAGGGCTTTAGACTAGGGTTCCAGAACCAAAACAAGCTCAAATCAGCTTCAAGAAATAAGAATTCAGCCCTAGCAAATTCAAGCATGATAGATGATTATCTGGACAACGAAGTCAAATTGGGAAGGGTTGCAGGTCCTTTTCCCATCCCTCCTATCCCCCTTCTACACGTCAGTAGCTTTGGGGTTATTCCTAAGCGCGGTCAGCCGGGGAAGTGGAGACATCGTTGATCTCTCTTCTCCGTGAGGGTTTAGCGTTAACGATGGAATCCAGCGGGAAGAATTTACATTACAATATGTTAGAGTTGACGAGATTATTCGCATGGTCTCAAGTCTTGGTGTGGGTGCCTTAATGGCAAAGTTTGACGTGGAGGCTGCGTATCGTAACATCCCAGTGCATCCGGTAGATCGTGTTTTGTTGGGCTTGAAGTGGCGCGAAAAGTATTATGTCGACTTGGTGTTGCCTTTTGGCTTGCGCTCAGCCCCTTTTATATTCAATTCAGTGGCATCAATGGTGGAGTGGATGTTAATTAACAACTACTTTGTTTCAAACCTAGTTCACTATCTTGACGATTTTATATTAGCGGGTCCTCCAGACTCTGACACATGCGTGCAGCACTTAAAGCAGTGTTTAGAACTGTGTGACAATCTTGGCTTGCCACTGCACCCTGACAAATGTGTGGGCCCCTCTACGACCATGGTGGTTTTAGGTATCGAGCTGGACTCGGCAAGTCAGATTGCATGCCTGCCAGCTGACAAGCTTTCGGATATCAGACAGTTGATCCACTCGTGGAAAAATCGGATGTGGTGCAATCGTCGACAACTGGAATCATTGATTGGGCATCTTCATCATGCGGCTAAGGTGGTTTGGCCAGGACGCACCTTTGTTCGACGCATGATTGACCTACTACGTTGCTTTCGCAGACCTGACCACCCCATTCGGCTTAACTGCGAATTTCGGCGTGATTTAGATTGGTGGCACCAATTTTTGGATTCGTGGCATGGAGTAAGCTTTTGGCTGTACCCCGGGGTCCCTGTTGTGTCGGATGTAGAGGTAGTCTCTGATGCCTCCGGTGCCATTGGATTTGGTGCTTTCTACAATCGGCAAAGGTTTAACGGGATCTGGGTAGAAAGTCAGTGAAACGAGTCCATTGCTTATAAGGAATTGTTTCCCATCGTGTTGGCAGCAAGCGTTTGGGGAGAGCACTGGGAAAAGCAGCATGTTCTATTTCGATCGGACAATGAGGCAGTTGTCCACATATTAAATCAAAGAACATCGAAGGTTCCTTCTATAATGCATCTGCTGCGGAAGCTGTTGCTGGTTGCTGCTCGCTTCAATTTTTCGTTCTCCTCTGACCACATTCCGGGGACTCGTAATATTATTGCTGATTCATTGTCACGTTTCAATTGGCAGGAATTCTACCGTGCAGCTCCAATGGCACAGTCGTGCCCAACACATCTTCCCGAGAAGGTCCTGGCAGAGCTGATTGGTCTTTCCTAGAGCAGCAGTGTCAAGTGTTCCTTTTGAATGGTCTTGCCCCATCTACTCGGCGTTCCTATGCATCTGCCCAAAGAAGGTTCATTGACTTTTGCTCTCAACTTGGACGCTCTCCCCCCTGCCCTGCAGATGAGCAGGTTCTTTGTCTCTTCATAACTGCACTTAGCTAGGACCATCCAGCACCGGTCTATCAAGGTGTATCTGTCTGGGGTTCGTTCTCTCCATATCGAACAAGGTTTTGCAGATCCGTTGGAAGGCTGCTTGAGACTTCAGCAGGTATTACGGGGTATCAAGCGTGCCCAGGGGACACCAGCCTCGCAGCGGTTGCCAATCACTGATGCTCTTATGCTAATCATAAGTGTCCCGGATCATCTGATTCAAGCAGTTGGTCGTTGGACAAGTAATGCTTACTTAGCTTACATCCGAACTCCAGTGGATGCTTTGGCTGCAGAGTCTCGTCATTTGTGCTAGGTAAGATTTCTGGTTGTCTTTGTCTTCGTGCTTGGCAGCTTGGATGAAGATTCCTGTCTCTCTTCTTCAAGCACCTTGAAGTCAACTTGGGTCAAGACAGGGTTGCCATGGTTACCGCAACATTGTAGCCAGGCCCACTTGTAGCCGAGCACCTACGCCAAACTCATCTGTGGGTGATGAGGTTAAATGTAATTTAAGCTAAGTTAAACTCAGCCCACTAGCTCGCTTATGGTTTGCGTTTGTAATTGTAACCCGAGATTGCTTATTGGGGGAGCACGTGTACATTACTAGCTCGCACGTGGCTGATCCGTGTATCGGCGGGGTGTGGTTTCATTGGCGTGTCCGGTATGGCTTATGTTACCACTGACCTTCGGAATGCTAAAGCAAGCATGCTTTGGTTAAACTGCTATTTGCATTTACTAGCCGCTACTTGCTAGTTCTCACTACTGCTTGTGTTGAAAGCCCCTCCCACCCATCCCTTTGGTAAGTATAGGTGAGTATTCCACTGACTTGTCAGTGTGACGGGTGCTCGGTTGGTCGAGACAGGGTTGCCATGGTTACCGCAACATTGTAGCCAGGCCCACTTGTAGCCGAGCACCTACGCCAAACTCATCTGTGGGTGATGAGTTTAATATATATTTTTAGATTGTGGTGCATAGAAATATAGCAACAGCAACAGTTTCTTTAATAAAATTACAAGGTGCTATCAAAATTGATTACAACCATCAACCATCTGGTTGTAATTCTCATTTTATCATTGTATAAAAACCAATGTACAAGTATAAAACTTTGCAAACATTGAAAATTACTCTAAAACTTACATATTTGTAGTCAGTAGGAATTATATTTTTGAAAATTATCAAACGAATGAAACTTTGAATTAATTTGTATGACAGGTAATATTGGAAAATACATTCCATTTTTGTAAATTTCACTTTTTGGTGTACATAATGTAAAAAAATAAAGTATATGTTTTTGACATGTTATGAATAACTTGAAGATGTATAGAGTGATTGTGAGTTAGTACGGTAATACCAGTAAGCAGACACCAATTCCTTTGGTTGTATTTGAATTATATACAATGGTTATTAGATTTTGTTTCATGAGTTTACAGTAATCTGTGACTGCTTCAGTGATTTTGTTTCCCCCTCAAAACAGAATGTGACTGTAGTTTGTAACAAAATCTAATAGTTACTGGGTGAGAGATAATAGAATTAGTACTGAAATCTGAATAGCCAACTAACTATTCTAACTGTCAGTTATCTTGAATTAGCTGGCCACTTTGCTGCTGCAGTGAAATAAATATATAGCTGTGAAATAAACTTTGATTCTATAAAAACCTAGTCGCGACAGATCATCAAAAGTAATTCCCAAGAGCTGTACTTACACCAGGATGTTTTGGGTCCTCCTTGTTATGGACTGCCCTAGGTAGTATCTCTCTTATCACTTTCTTCAGTGTAGCTGGGTAGACATAAGTGGGTGGTTTCGAACTGATTTGGATTGAAACCTAGAGTTTTCTTGCTGCCAAACTAAAATCATAAGACAAGATTGCAGATAAAACCGTTAGAAACGTTCTATAAATGCATTTAAATGCATTAACATTCTATAAACTTGCATTTATTTTAATAAAACACATATAGTGATTATTCTGGAAGAGTTACAAGGAAAATCATCGATTTTGTAAATAGTTTGACTCAAGGTTGACCTCGAGTTTGGCTACCACTGTCTAAACACGCCAGTATAACTTTAATTATTTGTCTCTCTTGATGAATCGATTATTAGGTCCATCATACCGAATAATAAGGTGAAAACTTACCCATAACAGGCACCAAAGTCGTTTATGCAGGTGCGCACCGCCTTCGTCTTGAATTTGTCTGTGTTTGAGTGAATGCCCTCAACAAGTTCACAAGTCCATTGCAAAACTAAATTTTCAAAGACGAATTGAGTAAAACTTGATAATAAACAAAAAATAATCCCTTAAAGACAAAGAAACTTACCCATTTCTGACAAATTCAGCAGTGAAAGCCTCGAAAGCCTCTTCTCTCCTGTTGTTCGCCATCTTGATCGACCAAAACGTGAAAGAGAAAGGTGTAAAGAATTCACGTGGTCAAGATACTGCCATTGGCTTTTCACAATCACGTGCTCCTCCAAGTAAGAAGATGGTTTGTGTTCCCGCGTGTTGGTAAACGCAACTATGCTTCTACTGCGCATGTTCTGGGTAATATGATAGCCAAAGATTCAAGAGGTTTGTCTCGAATTTCAAGATGATGATTGAAAATTACCTTTGTAGTTACAAGAAATCCGTGGCTTTTTACAGTAGTTCCTCAAAACAAATGATCTGTTTTTATGAATAAGTGTCTTCTTTAATCTATAATCTATCAAATTAAGTTAAAAAAAAATTTTTTTTGTCCGGGAGCCATTCCTACTACCTTAATAACTCAAAGTCAAGGAATGTGGACAATTGTACGATTGTGCTTTGCAAGTCAGAACATGGACAGAGTTTCGTTTTCTTAAGTCAAGTCATACTTTTATGATTTTAAGTCAAAGAACAGGTAACAATTTTATTCCAAAGTCAGAAAATGCTGTAATGTTTGTTTTCAATTTTGACCCTGAAAATGCGCCATACAAGCCGGCCACACAGAGGAGCGAGATACACCGCTAAAAGCAACGCAACGATGACTCCCTGAATGAAGAGCCTGAAAAACAGCCGGGAGTCGACGCTGAGACTCAAACAATCGTGTCTAAATATGAACTGACGCTAAAAGTAGAGTCTCTGATGCAAAGGAATGCCGCTGCTTCGTCTTCGTGTGAGAAAATCGTTAGCAACATGGCTTATGAAATAATTTAATGAAATGAAAATGAAATAAAAACTTTACAAGGATCAAAGGTAGCATGTATTACTGTGCCGCTCATACACAAAATGGCAATTGTCACGCTATGTGGTAGTTTAGCGCGCATTAACGGCCACACGTGGGCGCGCAAAAAGTAAAACTTGTCTGTTTTATTATCAACTATATCGTGAACAAATCCACTTTTAACATACTTTCTTCCATTTTTCAGGGGCTTGTCCGTCATATGCCTGAGGCCTTCATCATCCTCACTGTCATTATCTATCGTTTCACTGACATCAGATGTGGGCAGTGATTCGAGTACATAATGATATACATGTCCATAGTTAAATAAGTTTGAAATATCCTGTGAAGGGAATACTCTCCAGCCTTTCTCGGGTGGTACAGGCACTGATCGCCCCCGAAAGAAATTTCCATTTGCTGGTAATTCATCTCTATCAGTTTTAGCTTTTAGCCATTTACCTCCATCAATGCTAGGGTCAAGAGTACGGTGATTGCCCGAGGCTAAAGAAACTTTAACACATGTGAGCAGTTCACCCCTTTTACCGTTTTAGGCCTCTACAGAGTATTTTTCCTGGATTATTGGTGAGTTTTGAGCCAGGAACATTGTCGTTTTCAGTCAAAATTACTATTTTACTATGAGCGAAACTACTTGGACTTTCAATATAAACTACTGTAAAAGTATACCATTTCCGGTTTCAATGTCCAACATCACCATGGGGTACAATTTACGTGATGTCACAGCCGCGCAGTGCTTTTAAAGAACAGCTAGACAAGTTTCACAAGTTAGATGATATATCTCCTTGTATAGTTTGTTAAACCAAAAAAAAAACAGCATTATTTGGGTGAAGACTCTCAAAACGAAATTGCCTTATATGCTTGCAGCATGACCTGTCAGTAAGCGAAGCTGTGAAATCACTGTAAACAACTGTGTGGTATATATAAGCTTAGAAGAGGAGGAGCTTTTCATTCGTAACTATTATCCAACTAGATGGATTTTGTCTTTACAGTTTTTTTTAGCTTGGAAAGGCATTGAGCTTACCACCACTTTCTATTCTATGTGCTCTTATGATGCTCACCAGTTTTGCGATGAGCCACTCCACAGTTCGTGTAGCAGAAACTGGCTGGTACAAGCTGGTACAGTATGACATACTGTGGCTGGTCATAGTTATACCAAGTGGGTGCAGAAAGTCTACCCTTTACAAATTTTTAAAGAAGACTGAAGAAGAGTGAATGATTAAATTAATCAATGGATAAACACATGAATCATATAAATGGACAGGGTGATCTCATAAATGCGTGCCTAATCATGAATGTATTAATGATTGAGTGAATGAATGAAATAACCGAAAAATAAATGAGTGGTTATAAATGAATGAATGAGCAGATTGTTTAATGGGGAAGGAAGCAGCCACACAAATCACCCTGTCATTGCTGTAAGAATAATTTTTAACTCATGGATTGCAAATTCACGAGTTATTGTGAGGGGTCGAATATGCAAATGAGTCAGCTTAGTCAGGGTTCGTACAGCTTTTGTAGTATAAAATTCAAGGACTTTTCAAGGACTTTTCAAGGACTTTTCAAGGATAAATATCCAATTTTCAAGGACACAGGATCAACAGCAAACAAACAGAAATATAGTTACCGACTCGTCTTACCATACATAACTAGTTTTTATCAGAAAATTACAAGCAACATTGTGTAAGAGCCTTCTCCTTTTGGCAAAGATTCTCCTCAACCTCAATTAATTTCTTGGATTTTTCTTTGGCAGCTCTTCTTAGGGCATTTCGCATACAACACTTTTTGCTATCACTGTCTTCTGACTGATCACTAAAGTTTCTATCCACTAAAGTTTCTTTTTTGACTGAGAAACATCTTTCAACAGCAGCCTGCCCATGTGAGAGAACTAAAAGAAGCTTAACAACAGGAAAAATCTTCTGGTATGCCTTCACATGACATATGGGTGGAAAAAAAACTCATCAACTCTGTGGATTTTTGGATCAAATCTTGGAAACAAATCACTTCCTATGACAGGAACCTTTTCTATGAAGGAGTCAAATTCCTGAAGAATAACATCACATTCATTTTCCTTTACCTTTCCTGCATTTGCCAAAGCAACCATAATGCCTTTCATCTTAGTTCTACACTCAGTGGGATGCTTCACCATTACTCTGGGGTCTTAGAGTGGTCATATTTCGGACAAGAGAATATAAAATAGGTAACTTTGTAAAAAAGAATTTTTAAAGTGCAGTAATCAGAAAAGTTATACAGTCAATCGTAACTCCATTGCCTGCTTCTGACTCATGTCACCCTTTCGCATAGCTACAAAAAGCTTTTCTGGAGTTCCCTTTTACTTGTCTCACCCAAGTGAAATTGTTTTCCCATTTGCAATTGAATAGGCACTTATTTTTGCCCATTGTCAAAAGTAATTCCTTTGTTTTACAGCGATTCAAAACAACATACTTCGATGAACTTCACACTCGATTGCTCTGACTAGTACTTATTCTCCCCTTGTCAACCTATGCATGAAAACGAGGTATGGTCCGCCATATTGGAAAACAGGCAGCCCATATCAACTAAACACTAGTAAACAGAGAAATCCAGAGAAATTGCATTTAATGCATTGCCTTTTTGAAATTTTTTGTCCAAAAACACTATTTTACATTGATTCAGACCAATTCAAGGACTAAATTAGCATTTTCAAGCACTTTTGCTCAAAATTCAAGGACTTTTCAAGGAAAATTCGAATTCAAGGACTTTTCAAGACAAACCCCCAAATTCAAGGACTTTTCAAGACTGTACGAACCCTGTTAGTACTTCGTGTATGACAACATGAAATGGCACTATTCAATCTATCTATTGTCTAACTAGAATATTGCATACATAAAGTAGTAACCTATTGTGTCACTCACTCACTCACTCACTCACTTTCCTGTAAACTTCCGGTCTGTGAAACTTTACTTCCGGCCTATTCCCGATAATAGGATACGGTGATAACTTCTGTTATAATATAATAATATTGCAGGCTCGTAACATGATATATGGGATCAAGCTCCAAATTATGGCCAGGATCAGGGATCAGAGGCTAAGGCTCAGGGATCAAATGGGTGCGATCAAGGATCAGGGACATTGGATCAGGATCAGGGATCAGCTCAGTTTTTTTGCACCAAGGATCAGAGATTTTATTTTATTCATAGCGATATTTGGTTCATAGAGAAACTTATTTCATAATTTGTACATATTTAACAGATTCAAGGGGGTTACAAGTGTAAATTAGCAATATATATAAAAAATATCACCTTGAAAACAGTGAATTGCTCATTAGCTCAAGCGGTCCGTTGCTGGCTCGAGAGCCAATGGTCGTGGGTTCGATTCCCGGGTGGTACAATGTTTTTCTTTTTTTTTTTCTTTTTTCTTTGCTTCATTATCTTTTTCTTTTGTTCTTTCGTACTCGAGTCTATTATTTTTTGCTAAATTACATAAGCTCATATTATTAATAATTATCCAACTGACTCTCTAAAAATTCCTTTAAATGCTTTACAGGTGGGCCCAAACTTAATGCTTAAATTTGTGAGAGCAATGATCTATCATTTAAAAAAAATATGTATTGCTTTAAATGGTCTATAATTTTGCCTTCAAAATTCAAATTTAACTAAAATAAAACTAATTTAACTAACGGGAACAATCTACGAGTTACTTCGCCATTGGCGGATTGATTGTATTGTTAATTAGAATGATAAATACCATGAAGTGGAAAAGTGAAAAGAAAAAGTTTTTTTTTTCAGCGTCACTTCTATCTAACTTGATACAAGCTAGAAGAAACTTGGACCAGCAAACTTGTAAAACCTTAGAATTAAATAAGGACAATTCTCCATTCTCACACTGCCAGGTTTTCAATGAAATCCAACAGAAACTAAAAAGCATAGCTGGATATGATGACAGGAATACAGACAAATGGACCCATGAACTTGTAGTCTGTAAACAGCCTCTCAGGCATATATATAACTCGTGGAGTGGATTAACATTGAGTTATAGTGGTTTATAGCAGCTCCTCAGTTTGGCAGTTTAGTTTTTAGATGTTTGGCCTCCAGACAGTAATTTGCTGCAAGACAGAGGGAGAGAATAGCCACTGGATTTGAAACAAAAAATCAGCAAGAGAGCGAGTGACCAATGATAAGCCCGATAAAAGAAAAAAATAGACATGCAGGAAATTTCAGTGGAATGACATGGGACAAGGAAGGCTGGAAAAAGGAAGTTGAATCATATGAAGATGGGATGAGAGTAAATTGGAGCAGTCTAGCTAGAAAGTACAAAATAACCAGCAAATCTGGACAGATTGCAAAGAGTGGGGGTCAAATTGCCCAAGATATCCAAATATCTATTGGTTCAATCCACCGGGACAGGACAAGAAACCCACACGAGTTTGTACAAAAAAGCAAGGGATTGGAGGTGAACTTAATTCATATAATAATTTCTGGATGTCCAGTATCTTTATATTTTATGAAGAATAAATATGCATAAGCAGTTGAAAATATAAAATACTTTCTACAGTATCTAATTTTCTGAAGAAGAGCTTAACAAAATGCTAAAAGCTCAAGATGTCAAGAGGAGAGTACAAGTTGGGGAACTTGTTGTTCGAAGACAATATGAAAAGCTAATTATTAACAAAGATGGAGAGAGTTAAAAGTGAATTTGTTGTGGAGGGAAGAAAGCAACCTCTTGAAGAGATTAGAAAAGGAATATATGAAAAAACACGAAGATGTATATCATGATGAGATGCCAAGAATTGGAGTGTCAGAACGACTCAAAGCACTAGGAGAATTGGATGACAGTGAAGGTCTGATGGCAATACATAACAATTTGAAAGTCATGGAGCGTTCAAAACATTTACTTATCTGGCATGGCCACTCAACTGTTGCAAACAACAGTCACTTCGTATTAATGGTTTCTTCTGTATATGATCTTGCACCCATTCTAGAGACAGAACTCGCCAGTTCTGCCCCATAATGTCCCACGGAAGTTGAGAAACCTTTTTCCGCTCAAAACAAAATGGCAGCTAGCAGCACTCCAAGTAAAAATCGGGTTCTTGCAAGTTGGGAACCCGAAAATACCAAACTACTTATACACCAGTGTTGGGAGATGTACTGATTGAAGAGCACTGATGCTGAGCAGCTGGCATAAACGGCAAAGTAGAGTTAAGCCCAGGAATACACATCACTGATTCTATTATGTTTTTAAGGGTGATGGCCCAGCTGTTGCCTTCGAAGTTAGCCAACATAAAGGTGGACCTTATTTCTGTACAGCTTGTGCAATGCATGCTATGCAAAGTGATGACCCTGAGTATTTCTTCAGATGTCAGCATGTGCCACTTGTGGACCGCCAGAGGCTCGTCTTAAAAGGTTGTCATGGAAAAACAAATTCCTTAAATAGGAAAGTCTGAAGAAAGAACTCAGATCAAGAAGTCTTCTATTTAGGCCTAAAGCAAGAATATGAAAGAGCTTATTAGTGAGCTAAAGGGTGTTCAACGATTGCACTACTGTTCCTCAAACCAACAGTAAAATTAGAAAGCCTGAATCTCCAACTGCCATGTGAACCAATGCATGACATGCTTGCTTATCATATTAGTAATATCACTAAGAACTTCCTGGACATCTCACAAAAGATCAAAGGCAATTATCTGAAGTTCTACAACATAATCTGGGGGACAAAGAAGTGAAAAGAGCAACAGACTTCAGAGCAGCAATCATAATTTTTTCACCACAGTTGAAAGGTCATGTCCCTGAGAGTATACAGCGTCTTCTTGACACTTTAGGTGAGATGCAATCAATCCTTTATTCCAATGATATGACAAGATGCCCCCGCCTTCTTCATTTTGTCATGTGTGATACTGTCTTTGGTACCTCCTAAATCAAATTAAATTCAAGAAAATTATATGGCATGTACCTTCACAACCTTGTTTCTAATGCACCAATCCAACTTCGCCTGATATCTGGACCATCAGTGAATGCAGGTCTTCCACTTTAAAGCTACAAACGTGCTAAAACAAGTTTAGGAAAAACAGTCCAATTTGTACTGGATACTACTGATGAAGTGAAGCAGTTTTACTCTTTAAGACATAAACTGAAACAATCTCCAAAGAGGACAGACCTTTTGGATGATTACGATACTAAGCTTGCAATAATACAGACAAGAATGCTTGCAGATTTCATAAAAAACTGAATTATATAGATGGTCTTCTTAAAGAGTGGAAAATAAGTCTGTGATTGTAGATTTTCTAGTTTGCAGACTTAAAGTCAGTAAGGTTGTTGCTGCGAGCATAGCGAACAGTGACTCTTATCTTGACAGAGTTTCGATTTCGCCGGGAAAGTCTGGGCACTTTGTTGTGCGGTTTCATAGTTGATCTTTTCAGGTTTGTCAGGATGATTGTCAGGATGAACATGCAAACATATTGGATAGCTGCAAACTGTTCTAAAATTATGGATTGGGCTGAGACCACTGGGGAGATTTGTGACCACAGCTTTTAGGAATTTTTTGCGACCACATTTCGAGGTAAGTATATTTCAAACAAGTTTTAATACAACGCCAAACATCGGTGTGTGTGGTCGTGTTCTTCTGGTGCGACCGCAAGGCCACTTTGTTATGGTCGGCAAGGAAAGAAAGGCAAGAAACCAGCATTGAAGTTCTTTTGTTTATCAAAATATACAGACTCAAAACCTCCAACAACTGTCAAAGAAAAAACACATGCTCATCAATAGTGGGCTTGGTGATGGCAGCGTTGCACTAGCGCTACATCAAGGCTACAGCTTCACCATTACAAGATTACAAGAAAAGTTTCCTAAGCTTAAACTGCTGGAAGGATGCTTCGAGCTCTTATTCCACCCTCTCAAGCCCCCCTACAATCCAAGCACACTAAAGGACGTCTGTGGCCAGTCAAAAATCTACATTCAACCTATGAAATCCTGAATGTAGACGAAGAAAATAATTCTCTATTTAACGATGAGGTAAAATATTGTCTAACAAGCACAGGGGTCAGAAGGAACAATTAAGTTTGTGTGTATTTTTCGATCCATGATGCTGGGGGAGCGGAGCTCCGAGCTGGTGCCTGTATGGTGCCGGTGGCGATTGGGGCTGGTGCCTTGGTCGCCACAGACAGCTGGTGGGTATCGGTGCTGGGTTTCACTCTCTAACTCAGCCTGTCTTGCAGAACTAGGTCAATTACCAATCCATGTTGACACCAAATTAAGAGCTATAAAATTTGGAGTTCACTTGAAAAAACTGGAGAACAACCAAAAGTTATCCTCGTCAATGTACAGAGTAGGAGTAGAATTGAGTAATAAAGCCCATTGGGTTTTCAAAGTGAAGTCTTTATTAGACAGATGTGGATTGGGCAACATTTGGTTGGGTAGGAATTTAAACAATCTTCCATGGTCAAGTTCATTTAATGCCATCAAAACTAGGCTGGAAGATATTGAGTTTGGCGAGAGGATCTTTTCAATGATGAAAGGAAAAGTATATCTAGCCAAAAAAATAAACTAAGAACCTATTGTTTATTTAAAGTTAAATATTCGTTTGAAAACTACCTAATTGAAGTGAACAACTTTAAGCACAGAAATGCTCTGACTAGGTTGAGAATTAGTAACCTCATATGACTTAGAAATCGAAAAGGGCTGATACGTGGGGGGTTATAGAGAGCCAGAGGAAAGGAAGTGTTTCTAATGTCCTAATTGCTATTGAAGACGAGACTTCCTTATTTACTGTCCTCTGTATTCTGACCTCAGGGCAGACCTTTCTAAAATAATCTTTCCTGAAAATAATTACTACCAATCTTTATCAGATTATGATTTGTTCCTGCTACTGATGGATCCTCCGTCAAACCTACAAGTAGCAGTAGCAAAGTACGTCTATGACTGTTTTACTAAAAGAACCTCAAATAGAATTATTAGCAATCACATTATGATCTCAATTGAATCCTTTATTTTTATTATATGTGTAATATGTAAAAAAACCTATTGTATTTTATTTGATTACGTCAATGTATACAGGATATATAAGACACCAAATAAAGATGTCTGTCTGTCTGTCTGTCTGTCTGTCTGTCTGTCTGTCTGTCTGTCTGTCTGTCTGTCTGTCTGTCTGTCTTAACCTGAATACAAGGAAATACATTTGGCATTGTATTTGTTGAATGATGAATGAAAAATATATAATGTAGGGGTTGTCAGTGTGAAAAACAATTGATCATGCGATATATTTAGTTTACTTTAATCAGTTAATAGTACCACAGAAAATTCAACATTTATCATTATTTCCAAAACACAAGAGATTGCAGCATACATATGTTTATATACAATGTTCAGACCAGAAATCCTTTATATTTGGTATTGGTATGTCAGAGATTACAGACGCAATCAGTTGCTGTAGTAAATTGGTTTGATCACAACTAGGGGACTAAGGGGGGATTAGTAATAGCCTTTGAAATTGGGTTTCACCAGGGTGACTGTTCCAAGGTAACATCAGTAAGTGACAGAAAAACAGACAGGTATCTAAACTTAAGTCAATGCACCCAGTCAATGCAGACTTACCCTGTTATACAAACAGCTTTATTCTCTTCTAACAAATCCACAAAAGCTTTGTTCAGAAAGTACTGCACGCGACCGACAGCTTTGCCTGTCTTATCCCTTATGCAATATGTCATCTTTATAGACTTCAGTGTCACCTTTTGATCTCCAAACTCTGGCTGTAAAGTCTCAGGGACGTAACACAACAAGGCTTTATCGTCTAGTCCATCGGTTTCACACCTAACTTCAACCTCCATTCCTTCCACGCATTTTATGTGGAATTTGTGGTAGCTGAAGAGGGACGATCTTGCTAATTTATATTTCTCTGAATACATAAGAATAAACACTGTCTATTTTCTTACCCTTTTATCATGCCATTTGATACTAAAATTGTCTTGGTGGACAAGGATTTGTTGTGTTATAAAAGCATTTGCAGTAGGCACTTGGTTACAAGCAAGATCAAAGCATTGACATTCCGATAGCAATCCATATTTTCAATAATAGAAAAAAACGTCTTGTGCACACATACCTCAATTTGCCATTTGTAACAAGCTATAAGTAGAAAATGAAGATTCTAAAGACAAACAAGAGTTACCAACTATTTCTAAATCTGGAAGTGGTTTTGCAGTATTTTGTTACAAGCCTTTTACATGTCTAACTCTGATTGGCTTAAACAGAATTGTGCTATCTGATTGGCCCAATGCACAATTCCATGCTGGGTTTGCCCTTACATTTGGTGGCAAATTTGTAAACAAGTCTGCACGATACATGTTTCACAACTACATTGCATCTTTCTTCTTTGCTAAATCCTGTAAAATGTCATCTGAAAAATGAAATGCAGTGCTTCACAACAGAAAAAAAAGCTATGAGCTGGTACATGAATTTATGTGTTAGAGCTGGAATTCATCTGTCTATTGCTAGTTACAAATAACCAAGTTGGCTAGACAAAATCAATACTCTTTGGAACTCAGAGTCATCATTGTTTGCTATTTCCAGATTTGACAAGAAAACGAACAGAGAGGCAAAAAGCGAATTGCCAGAGTAAAACAAAGCAAAGCAAAAGCAGCTTATCTTACCAAAAGAAGAAATATGTCAAGGAACTGAAAGAAGCTCAATGTCATGACGGTGCCTAGTTCCTTTTCTTTTCCTACATATATAACACAACTAAAATATATAAAACTAAGGCCATACTGCTCAATATTTCATGGTGGCAGCCAACTCGAAAGTTTAAACTACTTTGGCTGCCACACACATTTCATTCATTCATACCGCATTATTTATACTATTAATTGTAATCAATATTCTATTTATTTAAAAAAACTAGCTTGTAAATTGTGTGTGTGCCAATACGTTCCTCATTGTTGAAACTGAGACTGAACGTAGATTTTTTGGAACTGGAAATCTGAGAGAGGACTACTTGAAGGAAAAAATTGCAATGTAAAGGCTCAAGGGAGGTGAAAGAGCAACACGTGATCAAAAACGTTATACCTTTAGCAGAAACCCCCACTCCAAACAGGTCGAATCAATTGGAAACACCATCCTCATAGTGGATTGGGCAGATTGTCAAGGCATCGACCAAAAGGTGTTTGGGGGCACCATCAGTTCCAATGACAATGACAAATGACCCTTTTGGATTACCAAGTCACTTAAAAACTGGCTTTTGTTTATGAATGTATAAATATAAATCAGCCACTCTCAATAATAAATCCTCTAATGGCTGATAGCACCCTTTCACAGTTACCTCCTGGCTATTGTCTTCATCAGTATCTATACTTTTTGCACTTGGAAAAGGTTTAAGCTCACCTATATTCACAGAGTTGATAAAACTAGATAATTGTTTGTATGAAGTTATTCATAAACTTTCTTCTACATTGTTTTTTTTTCTTGCTCGAGTCAAATGATAGTGCAAGTCGTAAACTTATTGAACAAATATAGATCTTATGATATTATCAATAGATTTTTCATATCACTTAACATCATTACTTTTATGCAATTTTACTGCTTTTGATGGTGTTTTCTTCCAGCTGACATGAAAATAGATTAGTTGAGAAATACGAAATGTTGACTTCTGTGTCTGATACAGTCAGTTACGAGAGTTTTGAGTTTTAATATCTAATATTTCTGTCCATGTTTTTTTGCATATACGTGCCAGCAGTAATTGATCAACGGTAACACCCATTTTTATCATCCGTGACGTCATCGGCTTAACTCCGAAGTCTGATTTACAAGCCATGTCTTCACGTGAAAGTGAAAGTGATCTTGAAATGAGTTTTGACACAGATAATTCAGAAAATCAGAAAATGAATCTGAAGCACCATCAGCAGTCACAGACTCCAAAGAAGGCAACTGCAATGTGTTTTTAATAATAATAATAATAATAACGATTTATTGAAGCATATCTACAGGGTAGCTCTACATCTTCAATACTAAGAAAATAAAGATGAAACATAATTAAGTGAAATATTTATAAAAGTTATACACATGTAAAAACACATTTAAATAGAATATCATGGATAGAAGATCATTTATGCTTATGTAGATAAAGACGGACGTATATGTACATAGCATGCATGGGCTATACATATAGACATATGCGAACAGCATGAAACATATCCATAGTGGATATGTAGATAGTTTATGCATACAAAAAGACTATGCTCTCTCGGTAACTATATAGATTGAATATAAATATAAGTTGAATAACTCGACCGGGGCGAGAAGCCAGCCTAGCCAGAAGCTAGGTCAGGCTATCGCCCCGCTCCAGGCATCCAATTCCTATACAATGTAGAATATCACAATAGAAAGAATATTCATGAAAGTAGATAAAATAATGACAATGACAATCTAGTCATTAAGGAATTTGTAAGCGATGTTTGGCTTTGTTCATTAATGTTTTATATACTTGTTTTGTGAATGATTTAAAGTCACTGTTATTCTTGGTAATTTCCGGTAGTTCATTGAATATCTTTGAGCAGTTATCCTGGAATGTTCCTTTTTCAAGAGGGGTGACCAGGTTTGTAGCACTACTTGACCGCAGCTGGGGATGGGCTTGGCGTTTTTCGAGTTTCAAGTAATCTGGGAACAACGGGTCCCACAGCGATTTGTGACCTAGACGAAGTAGATGGTATTCCGTCCTTTCTTTCACAGGGAGCCACTTGAGGTGCTGCACTGCATCGCTTTCGGTGGTATATTTATTCAGTACAAAGCTTGCTGCTGCATTCTGAATTCGCTGTAACTTCTTTTGTTGATATTGCGGAAGTGGATGGAACACAATATCATTGTAGTCAAGTTTGGACAAGACTAAACTTTCAGCTAGTTGCTTTCTAACGTTGAGCGGAGCCAGGTTCTTAAGTTTCCGAAGGGTAGATAAAACAGCATACCAAGAAGATGATAAATGTTTAATGTGATCAGTCCATTTAAGATGTTCATTTATCCATATACCTAATATCCTTTCAATCACTCCTCCCTTGACTGAAATAGTTGGAATCACATCCTTAAGACTGGAGTTGTTGCCATTTGTTTGAGTTGTTATAAACATCTGCTTAGTTTTAGATCCGTTAAGTAAAAGGTTGGATCCAGTTGACCAGTTCTCGAGGTTGGACATAGTGTCATTTCTCTTCTCTACAGTATCAGTAGGTTCCCGTGGTGAACAACGATCGTAAAGTGTTGTATCGTCAGCATATTGAAAAGATGGACAGTTGTAATGTAACTCTGTAGGTCGTTCACATAAAGATTAAACAATACAGGCCCTAAAATAGAGCCTTGTGGGACCCCAAAATAAACATCAACAGTCTCAGATTACTTGTCGTTGATTTGAACAAACTGCTTTCTACCACTTGAAATAGTTAAGGATCCAACTTAGAGCACCATATGAGAAACCAATGGCATGAAGCCGTTTTATGACAATAGAATAATCGACAGTGTCGAACGCCTTAGAAAAATCTGCATAAGCGATCAGAGTTATCTCCCCCTTCCTCATAGCTTTGATGATATCATCCTTGATCCGTAACAAGATGGTGGTTGTTGAGTGACCTTTCCGATAGCCAGAAACTGTGCTTTGTAATACATCGTGCTGTTCTATATATTCCAATAATTGGGCAAGAACAAGCCGTTCAAATATCTTGGATAGAACAGGAAGCACCGAGATTGGTCGAAAGTGATCTGCATCTGTTGGTAAATCGTTCTTTGGTATTGGAGATACACGGGCAATCTTCCAGGCCGCGGGAAAAGAGTTATTCCGAATATATTCATTAATAATATGAGTCAGCGGAGAGGCAATGATATATGCAACTAGTTTGATGAACTTTACAGGCATTTGGTCTGGTCCAGTTGAAGTATCAGATCTCATTGACTTCAACTGATGTAATACCTCTTTATGGGTAACCCTTGCGTAAGTGGAATGTGTTAGACATACAGTACGGCATTGAATCAATCATTTCTTGGAGATGATCATGAGATGTTGAAGTAGTTCCAAGAAGACGCTGAGTAGTGGAACTGAAATATTCATTCAATACATCAGGGTCAACATTTATTGGTTTTGAACTTGGATGGAGAATACGAGTGAATAGTTTTCCAGAGTTCTTTGGGCTTTTTGGAAGACAAAGCCTTTTGGTAGAAGGAACGTTTCAGCTTCTTTATTTTAGTTCTTATACTATTTCTAATATCAGCGAAATGCTTGCCATTACAACATCTAACTGAGTTTTATGCGCTAGTTTTCTCAATTTTGCCCCCTTTTATTCTGAAGTTCACGTATGTTTTTCAGAATTAACCACGGTGCTGGCGGTCCTTGTAATCTTTGTCCTCCGCAATGGTGCCATGTATATCTAAGCATGATTTTAAAATAAGGAATTAAACAAGTGCAATTTGTCATCTGGGTCATCTGTACAATATGATAATATGGCGACATCATCAAATAAATGCCTTGTCGAATTGTTTCTCATCACGAATCATCTTCTAAACGTGGTTGAAATCTGTTTACTCGTATATTCACACAAGCGTAAGGAGCATCATGGTCACTTACTGTTGGACATGGCGCAGAAAACAGAAGTGTAGGTAATACGATTTGGCATGTTGGTGATGATGTGGTCGATCAGCGTTTTTGACTTGTGACTTACATGAGTAGGAATCTGGACCAACTGATGTAGGTTAAAGGATTCAAGCATGTCAGTATATTGTTTGACCATAGACTGTTCTGGTTTAAGTAAATCAATGTTGAAATCACCAGTAATTATCAGTAGACCATCCCAGTTGATACTTAGTTGACTAATTAAATTTTCAGCCTTATCGAGCCAGGTCTGGTAGTCTTGGATGCGCTTAGAAAGATACATAACTCCAAGGAGTAGTTTGCTGAATTTATTATGACCACTGATCTCGAGCCAGATGTGTTCCAGTTCAGGTTCCATAATTTCGATGTCAGTTCTTCTTTTAAATGGCAGCGATTATTTTATATAAACGCCAACGCCGCCACCACGGAGATTATCACGGTTGCGATACAGAATTGAATATCCGGGAATTGTTACATAATCTATGAGATGCGGGTTATTCTTGAGCCACGTTTCAGTCATCGCCACAACATCGAGTGGATATTCTTTGATAGTTGCCAACAATTCATCAAATGTAGATAACATGCTCTGCGTATTCAAATGTAGAAGTTTTTAGACTTTTTAGAAGTTTTTTTTGTTTTTAGACTTTGATGACATGATAGAGACAGTTGTGACATGGCAAGCATACAGCGACACCATTACTGCCGAAAAACAACAAGAAGAATTTCAAAAGTGATTTGAGTGTGAAGTTTAAATACAGTCTTGGTAAGGAATATATTCTGTAATTATTTTGCCATTTACAGTGCTTTAAGTTGTTGTTGAACGTGGTTTTGTTTTATTTCTTATAGGTGGAAATGCTCTTGTTGTTCAGTGGATCTGCTTGTAAAAAGTAAGGAGTGCATGTGTTTTCTAGAAATGACTGGGGCAGAGACAAAATTGAGAAATTCCAAATGGAAAATACATGCATAACTCTTCACCCAGGATTCCACAATATTTGTCTTGACCGTTGTCTTAAAATCAGAGTCCGAGTAAGTTTTGTTGTCAAATGTATAGCAATTGTGTAGTACTAGTATAACGTTTGTTATGTATTTAACTCCATTTTTCAATTCGTCTAAATTTATTTTTCTTTAGATGGGGTTTCCTTTGTGGACAAGTTCAACCCATGAGTGAAGCAGCAAAACCAAAAGCTAGAGTCTGGGAAAAAATAAAGGGAATGAAAGAGGTGGCAGGGGGGTTGACAGCTAAATCAAATGCTTGATGTTGCAGGTGGTAAAGAAGTGATTTTATGTGAACAATATGAACAATGAATGTTTTTGAAAATTTTATAAGAGTTCATCTCCTTTTTCACGTGGATGATTTCTGGAATTTATACTAATAAAAAACCTTGGTTTTTGACTCAAGGATTAGCTTGATGTCTCCAGATCAGCTGATTTTATCCCAGGGTTTGATTTATATATATAGTATTATATATATATTATACACCCTGAAACGGTTGTTGAAGCTGAATAATATTTGTATTCAGTTGTAGGAAACTTTGAAAGATGAAAACCTTATGTGTTCTTGGATTTTAGTACTCGAGTCGTCCAATGAAGCACGTTTGTGAGATTTTTAACAACCACTGGCAGCCCACCAACTTTTCAATGTCCATTTTGACATTGCTCTTTTGATTTTGATTTTATTTATTTAATTGTTTTTCTTTTGTAAATAAAGCTACACTTAAAGATGTTCCTATTTAACTATTGTGGTATTCAAATCATGCTTCTGTATATTTACTTGCTACATCCAGTTGTAAAGAGTTTCATTATATTGCAGCAAAAGAAAGAAAGCCAAGACTTCAGCGACAGTCACAAGCAAGATGGAAACACTTCTAGACAAGCTTCCACATTTCCTCGAAACGGCAAACAAGGCTGCTCAGTCCTGTGCAGATGCCATAGAAAGAAAAATGGATTGGTATTTGATGAAAGTGATGAATAAAGATCATTAAACTGACTAAATCAACACCTGATTTTCATTTAGTTGTAATCTGCTAGAGAGCAAACAACATATTCGTGAAATTTTCTGCTGCAAAAATTCAGAATTCATATGCTCATTGTTCTGCTAAATCAGAAACTAAAAATGCTTCTTCATTCCAAACGCACCCCTCCTTACAGAATTGTCACAGTCAATAACACAAAGCAGCAAGTGTCTAGCCAATGCCAAAATAAATACTGTTTTTATGCTGCCAATCTATTCAGATCAGACTTTTTTCTACCAGAAACACATAAGGGGTTGAAACGTGTAAATACATTTCTTTGGTCCCATGCTCCGGAATATTCAAATAAGCAAAACAAGCGTTTTATGACCAAACGAAACAGAATTTTATTTCAAGGTAACTGACTAAATTGTGAAGACTTGGAGCCCATGCCAGGGCAATTTTCTGGTAAGGAAACGCTTGAATCATAACCTCGAATGTGAAGTAATTTTACAGAGATTTTATATTTGTAAACAGACAGTCATTGTTCAAAAAATTCAAATAAATAGAAGCGCTTAGGTAGAAACTAAATACGCTGTTTATTTATTTGTTCTGAAAGTGGTTTAAAGTGGCTGAAAGAGCGACAAAATGCTTTGTAAATCCACTTACTGTTTGCCTTGAGAACTCAACATTTTGAGCTGATCGTAAACTTTCTTTTCAGAGTACAAAGTTGCACTTTAAGATGTCCAAAGTCACAAAAAATGCAAAATATACTTTAATAATGACCGAAAAATTACAAATAAAAGCTACAAAATATATTTTCGGCCAAGTTTTCATTTTCCAAATATGGTCAAAAAGCGCTTTTGCCTCATTTGCATAATATGAATATTCCGGAGCATGGGACCCGTGTTACACGTTTCAACTCCCTTATGTGTTTCTGTTTCTACCTAATTACAAAATGTAAGTATTTTCGCATGCTTGGTAGTAGAGTGCAATCAAACTCTGTTGACCAGAAGTCTGCTTTGAATAC
The DNA here is from genome assembly GCA_029948255.1 of Telmatactis stephensoni. NCBI lineage: Eukaryota > Metazoa > Cnidaria > Anthozoa > Actiniaria > Isophelliidae > Telmatactis > Telmatactis stephensoni. Next base: position 571,329 of record JALIZF010001716.1, on the reverse strand, counting down.
AAAAAAACTAGCACCAAACCAGCATTCACTCCAGTCTTGGCTTGACACTGGTTACTTTGAACAGCAAAATCGTTTTTTTTTAAATAGGACAGAACAACGAACGCAATGAAACTACTAAGTTATATTTGCCTTTGAGGCAAAAAAATTGGGTTTTATAAGGTTTTGGAAAAATTGTAATAATGCCAACATGTAGTAATCTTGCCAAACTCAATTTCCTGCCTGGACACAGTGCCAAGGATTTCACGGTCTTGGCCTGCTGGAAATATTTGGGTCTACAGTACTCCACAAATTGTGGCAACATTGAACTGTATTCGCTAACCTTACACACTAGAAGTTCATCAACAATAGTTTCTTTTGTTGTTGATCAGCACGTTTCCTGTGAGGGTAATGCCTTTGTTGACTTGTAATAGTTTCACCAACTCTGGTATCACTCAGTCTGAAAAAAGCCTTTTATTTTGCTTTGGGTTGTGGTTGTATCCTTGGTGCTCTTGTGTGTTAACCAGCATTTGTTGGCAATATTCGCCAATTTCTCAAAGACCACGGTCTCGTCTAGTGACTGTACAATTTCATTTAGTACAGCATCCTGACTGTCAGGTTGTTGTTGTTGGTGGTGTGGGATGCTCATGAAGTAAGGCGTAGGTACCAAAAGGATGTGGAAAGCTCATTATCTGTATACAAGATATAATTAGGTTTACCACTTATCATTCACCATTAGTTATTGTTATACTGTATTTTTGTGTCTCCACAAAGGTACAGTATGGCCCAAAGAGAAATTGTGCTCTTATCTAAGAAGATTTTCTGCCATTACAAAGAAAATTACTGCCTCCCATCGAATCAACACCCTTACCTTGTGCCATCTGCATTACATGCTACAGTCTAAAGCAAAACTTGGTATTAATTCATTAACATAAAACAACATTAGTTACAATTTACATTCTTTCCATCAAAAGTGTTATGGAGTGTATTGTAATACTAATATTATCATGAAATTACTAATTTTAGATTTTCTTAGGGGGCTAGCATGAATAATATATGAATAATTTATGTAATATAAAACTTAGGTACTGCCAAAGAGTTCCCATTTAAATAAATAATATTTTTAAATACTTTGTTTTTGACGTTTTTGATATGTTTTCATACGTTTTCATATGTTTTCATGGTCCACACACTTGAAATGATCAGATTTGGATGTCACATCAAAAAGTATGGGAACACCTATACTGACTGGGATGCAAGTAACTGTAGTGGTGCACAGCAAATCCTTTGCAGTATCACCTCTTTCGAGTTCATTATGGTTTTCATGACGATCTACCAGTATATTTTGCATCTGTCAGGGATCATGATCAAACTCCAAAAAAGATCTAACAATATCACTGAAGCACATCAGACGATATCCGAGGTTGAGATGTTGTATAAGAGTGAATGCAAAAATGTTGATTCAAGCTTCGAGCCTGTATACAAGCAAGCGGTTCTGATGGCCAAGACTGTCAACACATCAGTTGAAGCACTGCCGATTGCTTTGCATCAGAAACACTGCAGTAATGCTGAATGCAAAATGTCACCATTCCATTCCTGGACCATATCATCATGACAGTCAATCAGCAGTTTTCACGATCTACTGCTATCACTGTTTCATTGCAAGGGCTGGTTCCAAGTGTCCAATGTGCAAAAGACACTGACCTTAAAGAAGCTTTCTCTAAATACTCAGTATATTTGCCATCTCCGAATTTTTCGAGTTGGAACTCAAGTGCTGGAAAAACACGTTTCCTACAGTAAAAAGAAGGTTAGGGATCTCTCATACCGAAGGCTGTGTACTAACCAGAGCATTACACTACCATCTGTTAACTCTGGCTAGCTACCTATTCTAAGTACCAGAAATAATGACCAGTATTTACATAATAGATCCCTCGCATTGCATATATTACAGCGGGAACTCCCTACTGTATCAGTTTCATCTACGATATCATTTATATTTATTTATAATAGAATTTTACGAGCGCGCGATCTGATTGGTCAATTAGCCATACTTTATCAGAGTACAGATAATAGAAGTGACGTCACAAGATCAAAGGATAGTCTAGTACCGTGAATGCCAACCTTGAAGATGACTGCAACTTTGAAGTTACTATAAGCATGGATTTTCCTAATTTTGATATAAGCGACGCTTAAGAAGCAGTAGGAGCAGTAGAAGAAGAAAATTCAAGATTCCCAGACCTATCTATTGAACAGCTTGACTCTTTCGTCGAAAAATCACAATCGTCTTCAACCAAAACCAACACTAAATGGGCCGTGAAGCTGTTTGAAGGTAAGCTCAGGCTATGTAAACCACCTGAAAGAAAAGGTTCTTTTTGTTTGTAAACTTTTTTTTGAAGTGAACGCAAAAAATATTTTTAATAGGTTTTCCTATTGTTTAATTAATAGAAATAAGCCTTAAACTGCATGAAATATAAGCTTATACGTAGTTATGACAATCAACACATTGTGAAAAGGCAACATTTTCTTCAAACATATACAACAAAAACTTACCGCGAACTGGTGATTTATTGTATATACATTTTGCTTCTCCTGTTTTCTTAGAATGGCGTGAAGTCAGAAAATACAACAAGAAACTCCACGAAATGTCCAACGGCGAGCTTGACAACTACCTTCGCAAATTTTACGCTGAAGCAAGAACCAAGGACGGCCAAAGTTACAGTAGATCTTCTCTCCTAAGCCTGTGAAACAGCATTGAACGTCATCTCAACAATCCACCATTTAATAGAGGCGTCAGGTTTGTGAAAAAACCTGAATTCTAACTGTCAAATCAGATGCTTAACTCAAAGCTCAAGGTCCAAAAACAAGGGGAGAAAGAAAATGTTGTTCATAAGCCAGTAATTGAGTCCGGCGATTTGCTGAAATTGAAGTCAAGTGCCGTCTTAAGAGGAAGTAATGGCCTCGGTCTCCTAAGAAACGTATGGTTTCACATTGTGCTGTATTGGTGTCATCGTGGCGTTGAAGGTCTAAGAGCTCTTCAACCTGAAAGTTTCACATTTTGCAAAGACGACATAGACCGAGAGTATGTAACCATGGCCCACGACGAAGCTACCAAGAACCATCCAGGGGGCTCCACAGATGTCGAAAGTTTAGAAAAACTTGGAAGAATGTACAGAACCTCTGAAGATCCAAATCTCGATGGTATAAGCTGCCTGAAGCGCTATCTTTCGAAAAGGAATCTACGATGCAGTGCTTTTTTCAATATCCCAAACGCAAGTGTACAGAGGACGAAGACATCTGGTATGACAACAAACCTTTGGGGATCAACAAGCTCTCTGCCATGATGAAAGACATATCTTCGGAAGCAAAGTTATCGAAGATATATACAAACCATTCACTCAATCCAATCAATGAAGTTGTATTTTTATTTTCTAAATCAAAAAAATCATAAGTACTCTCTTGAATTAAAAGAAAAAAACAGGGTGTCGCCGTATCATTTCAAGATTTAGAAAAGCACAAAAGAGAAAACACACCGAAAACGAACACCAAATATCACCCATTTTAGCGATTTTCTCGCCGGCTTTTTCGATGGATAAGTAAATTTAAAAGTTTCAGGTTAAATACCCACATTACATAGTGTACAAGATTTCTTGATTAAAGTTTTTCCGATGTTTGGATGACAAAATATAATTTTTCTCTACTAAAGTTTGAGTTTCTACGTTTTCAATCGCTCGCTTACTAGTGCTTACTAGACTCCCCACAGTAATACCAATGCTCTCTAATAAAAGTGAGCGCGCTCGAATGCGCACGGGAAATGCACAGTAGCAAGGGTCCGGAACTACCTTAAACAGGGCACTTTGAACGAAGTTTTCTGTGTTCAGTGTGCAATGCATCATGGCAGACTAAGCGGTCCAGTTTCCTCAACAAGCAAATATTCCTGAGGATCCTCTGCAGCAAGTTCCTCCGCAACTTCATCAACAAGCTCCCCAACAAGATCTCCCACGAGTTCCTGAGCAGGTTCCAGTTCCACCACAGGTTCTGCTGCTGTAGCAGCTGTTGCCCTAGGACAACCATTAGAGGTACATGTCTCATTATCTGTGTGTATAGTTTTCTACTGAAAAGTACTTTGCTTTATGATAATCCTAATTAAGATCCTGCTTGTAGGATAACAGATCTAGGCGATTACTCTGTTCAGTCCCGTTGGAGGTTGACTGTTTGGAGCTGGTTTTAGGACGATAATTCATTAATGCACTCCCATTGCAGGTTGACTATTAAGGAACAGTATATGTTCATTGATTTTTCACTCCGCGTATTTAGGACATTTAGTTTTGCTCTCATTTACTCGTATTTCATGGTCCGTTGGGGGTCCCCCTTTTAGACTTAAGTTGTTTTTCGTTGTATTCAGTTTTCGTGTTATTCAGCATATGAGCCTATAAAGACCATCTGTACAAAATTTTCCCACATCTTTTTTCTTTTGTTGTAGTTGCTGTTTTGTTTTACGTTTGCTGTTTTCTTGAACATTAATTTTTTCGTTTGGGTTTTGAATAAATTTATTTTCCTCATTGTTTGCACATGTTGCGCCTTTTCAATTAAAATCCCGAGTCCTTAGCTATGGGCTTGTTTAGTTTTGTTTGAATGGGTTAATCGGTTGTCGTTTGTCTGGCTAATTGGAGCCCCTGGAGACAGACTATCTGTTATTATAATCGTAGTCGTGGGTTCCGCGTTATTTAACCTATATTTTATGTTCATAGTCGGGATGCCAACAAGACTATCATGGGTTCAAGGAAAGACTTAAGAGGCTAGAAGAACAGGGAAAAGTTAGATCTGTTCATCAAGCTTTGCAGGCCCTGAGAAGAACGCTCAATAGGTCAAAGTTAGATCTCATCATAGATCTCATTACTATGGTTCTGAATCTTCAAGTGTTCTGACGGTGTATCGCGACCATGGTCCTTTTTCTACCCACAGTGGTGTTGTCAGTCCTCTCAGGATGGCCAGCGTTGTCCCTTGTTTTTTTTTTCTGCAGTTCCGATCAGCATCTGGTCAAAGATTGCCCAGCATTAAAAGACATTAAGATCCTGATAGTCGAGCCAGTTTGCGTTAACCTTATCATTTACCTTTTGTCCTTTTTTCTTCTGTCCCTTTAAGTTTTGGATTAAAGAGTTTGAGCATTGTATAGTTCTTGCTGTTACTTTTGTCTGGATCCCAGTCCTTCCCCTTTCCCCTGAAAAGAAGGGTGTCTGCTTGAAAAAGGAGTAAAACTCTTCCCCAGTTTATCTGGGTCAAGCTGTCATCCCTTCCCTCCGGGTGGCCATGTCCCTTGGTACCCTTGGGTTTGAATTTGAACTTTATATCCTTTTCCCTCATTTTATTATCTGGTACCCTATCTTCAGGTATCCTCCAAAATAGTTAAGGAATTTGATCTTTCAATTGCCATAAATACAAGGGAATCAAGAGTCACTCAGTGGCTTACCATGAACATGAGAAGGGTTGGCAGCTCCTCGTTATGATCTCGAGTTTTTGGACAGCATTGCCAAATGGCCCCCCTCCTGACCTAGCCCACCTGCCATTGCATGACCCCAACAATTTTATTCCGGGCAATTTACATGCTAAAGACTGGGAAGAGGTAATCGCTCATGCTCCTTACCCTCTGGCATATGAGGTCCTTGGTTGGATAAAAAATAAAGTTTCAGTGCGCCAGCATTTTTGGCATTTTCATGAGAGTTTTAAGGGCAACAATTTTGACAGTAACATTCCTCCTCCAAAATTTTTTGACAAGTGGATGCCAAAATTTTGTCGAGTTTATTGAAAAAACCTTCTTGGACAGACTATGGAATGGATCAGTCTCTCTTGTGAGAAAGTTGGGCACATGGAGCCGCCTTATTTGGTGATGAACTTTAAGGTAGAGCCGACAAAACCCCGTTTATGCCATGATGATTGTTTCCTTAATCTGTAGATAGTTGGTAAACCCTTTAAGGTAGTTCCGGACCCTTGCTACTGTGCATTTCACGCGCGCATTCGAGCATGCGCACTTTTATTAGAGAGCATTGGTATTACCGTGGGGAGTCTGGGCACTAGTAAGGGAGCAATCGAAAACGTAGAAACTCAAACTTTAGTAGAGAAAAATTATATTTTGTCATCCAAATATCGGAAAAACTTTAATCAAGAAATCTTGTACACTATGTAATGTAGGTATTTAACCTGAAACTTTTAAATTTAGTTAATCTTATCCATCGAAAAAGCTGGCGAGAACATCGCTAAAATTGCTGATATTTGGTATTCGTTTTCGGTGTGTTTTCTCTTTTGTGCTCTTCTAACTCTTGAAATAATACGGTGACCCCCTGTTTTTTCCTTTTAATTCAAGAGACTACTTATCATTTTTTTTGATTTAAAAAATAAAAATATAACTTCATTGATTGGATTGTTGTAAATTTTCCGCATTTTTACAGTCCGTACACGATTTTGGAGCACGTAATTGGGTAGGAATTTGATTCTAGAATGCCCTTTTAATCATGTTTGCAACTCATCAAACAATACATACGATTACAACTGCTAGATAAACCTCACATCTATCTTTTGAGACAGTCAAGGCGTTTCTCGGAAAAATTTTGTTCGCATTCTTCAGACCATATGGATTACATACATTTTGCAAAAAATCGCGGAAAATCATTGAAAATACCACCTTTTACGACATCTTATAACTCAGAAACCAATACGGTGACCCCCCTCTTTTTTTCTCGGTTTTTGGATTGCCAAACAATTATCTTTAAATGACAGGATTTTAAAGGAAATTCATTGATGAAATCTAAGACTCTGGAACTACCTTAAGTTGGATAATTTGTTACCTGATTAAATGAAAGAAAAAGAACAGAAGCTAGACTCCACGAACGAGGACTGTCCTCCCAACAACCAACCTTCAAGCTCCTCAAAAGAAACAAACGATAGTAAGAAAGGAGTGTCCAATATGTGGACAGTTATGACCACACTTGAAGAAACATCTAATGAGCAAACCACATTATTGCTCTGAGAAAAAAATATAACATCTGAAAGCTTGCAAAGGACACAAAAACCCCTTATCCACTGCAATCTCCCCACCAAACAAAACTATTTACCTCCACAGAATATCAAAACATTACATCTGTATGCAAATTACTGTATCCAAATCTTCAGCAACATCCCAACATCCAAATGGAAATTCCACGATCATATTCACGATACAAGTCATTTTGCTTTGCTGGTAAGAACTTTGGTTCTCAATTTACTAAAAATGAAAGATCATCTCTCATCATGGCTTCTTGGGCAGGGTATGATGACAGATACTGGCAAACAGTCCACGTCCTGGACAGGTCCTGTACTATCTGTTGCATAACATATTCGATGTAGAAGGAGTGTGTAAACCTCATGATTGCAATATTTAGACAAAGAGGTAAGGAAGCTTGATCCAGTTGAATTATGGTGTAAAAGCTTCTATGAAATTTATGGACCTGCGAGTTTCATTCCTGTACAATGCATACATGTATAGCTGCTGTTTTTCTTTACAAATGCGAACACATTCTCGCTATTACACCAAGTGAGCGGTCTTATTTAATGGAGCAGAAAATAGTTAGCACTGCAAAGTGTTCATTGTATCGTTTCAGAACTCATGTACTGTGTATTTCTTTTTGACCACACCATAGAAAAATACAGCTAATGAGAAAGCAGAAAAGCTAAAATCGTATATTTGGAAGTACTCCACAGGCGGACCATCCTCTCAATTTGTGGTTTGGGCTTCCTGTGTCGGGGTCGAATGGCCGTTGGTTTCAAACAAGCTGAAAATTAGTGCTTTTCACTGGCGATTTTACTTGATTGCTCTACATCTTGAAATTCAAAATATTGTGTCAAAATAAACTTCAATCCTTATATTTATCAGATATGAGTTTTGTTTTGTCGTCCGATGAGTTTTAAGAGAGTTATTAGAGGGAGGCGTGTTGTATCGTTTTCTCATAACATAACAGGCTTTTTAGATCATTCACAGTAATATTCATTTTTGAAATAACGTTATTTATTGTAAACAACATTTATATAACTCTGTAAATCTAATATGTTATATAATTTACCTAAGATAAATAGAGATTTCGTGACTTTTTGCATTCTTGGGATGCCGAGAGGACCGCACAGTGGTCAGATCATAGTATGAATGGCTATCAATGGAGTTCGAGACCTATTTTTGTGCACTTTTACCCAACGGAATCCAACGAGACTCGATCAGGGTATTCGTGGGTTATCATTCTTGAATACTGCCAGGTCTAAATGGCGAGGGATATTTTTTTCGGGGAGATTTTGTGGGGAATGTAGGTGCGAGTGACGTTTCGCTCGGCCGAAGCTGCCTGCCTTGTGATTTTTCTTCTGCACTAGTGAGCGTACGCCTCCCTCTAATAACTCTCTTAAAACTCATCAGATGACAAAACAAAACTCATATCTGATAAATATAAGGATTGAAGTTTATTTTGACACAATATTTTGAATTTCAAGATGTAGAGCAATCAAGTAAAATCGCCAGTGAAAAGCACTAATTTTCAGCTTGTTTGAAACCAACGGCCATTCGACCCTGACACAGGAAGCCCAAACCACAAATTGAGAGGATGCTCCGCCTGTGAGTACTCTATTGACTCTCCCCATGATCCACTGCAGTAATTAAGTGGCTGTATTTTTATGGTATGGTGTAAAATAGCTGAAAAAGGCTGGCAAGTGACGACTTGTGAGATATTCCATGGTATGCCACTCGAAACCATTGTATGTATCTACTGTGTATCTATATTTCAAAGCATTCAGAAGTATTTACTTTCAGTACTTTATCAGCATTGTCATTCAAAACATGAACTAATCATACAGTCTAGGACAACAAAAGTTTGCATGTATATAGCTAATTCAATTAACATGGTCGGTGAAAAAAATTATATATAAAACATGTTTTTATAATTATCCCATTAATATGTGTGCCATTTGTGCTAAAGAGGCTTGCTACTCCTCCCTGTCAGGATGTTTAAGTTCTATCATAATAGAATTATATTTCTCGATATTTCACAGTTTACTTTGGATTTATGGCAACATTAAACTAAAGTAAATGCCTTATTTACTTGCATTAGTAAACTAGAAGTAAATTGTATTGCTAATTTGAAATTAACAATCAAATTTGCAAGACATTTCCTTGACCTTTACTTGGAAATTTACAATCCATTTAATGCCAAACAAAACGTAATTAAATGTATTTATGTTAGTCGCTTCCTCCTTTTGTTTTCTGTTTTGTCAAGTCTTAATGACTTGTTTTTGCACGTTTATATTAGTTCTTTTGTCTTTTTCACTTATTTAAACTCTTTGGGTCTTTCGTAATCCACTCTCAGAGCAACACACGGATCCTAGTGTCTTTGACACTCAATTCTAAAAACTTCAATCTAAGCAATGGCCGTAACTCAACTTAAGTCTTATTTTGATACTAAATTTGACTCCTTAAAAAGAGAACTATCTGAAGACCAAATGAAAACTCATCCGCCACTTTGTCTAAAAAGTTAAAAATGGACAGTTCTTTAAACTTCAAATTCAGTGGCAATCGTAAACAGTTTGAGTTTAATTCTGAAATTCTCGAATCAGTTGAGCAATCCTCCAAATTTGTTACATCGATGAAAGATACCGTGGATATGGAAGATCCAGCAACCTAGTCTGTGTTTGCTCCTTCCTGCCAACAAAATAAAGATTATTTTGCTTTATTGTTTGTTGTTTCTTAGTAGAGTGAGTTTATAGCATAAATAAGTTATTTTCGGAATGCAGTATAGAAAATAAATTCCAAATATACTTGACCTTTACGGAATGTAAATTTGACATTCGGAATTTACGTAAATTAAATTTCATTAAATCCAAAAACGTGAAATTTACTTTATAAATAACTAGGAACTTAAGGTCCATAAAATTCGGTTGAATGGTAAATCCAGCCAGACAGCTTCCAATTAAAAGGAATCGTGTTGGACACAAAACACCAGCCTTACTTTCTCTTACTTTGTCCTCAAATTCCCTAGAGGGAACCTTGGGGAAAAAGGAAGTCCTAATGGGTCCACCTCCTGTTGAATTTGCACTTGAGTGTGCAGTCTTAGTAAAGCTCCATATAACGTTTCAATATTGATTGCTATTGCAAACTCATGTTAACTAAGTGGAAGCTTCTAAATAAATAAATTCACTGAATTTCATGTATTATCCATTCATAGTAACCATGTAATCTATAATCGCTGTGATAGTTGAATGACACCATCACGGAAGTTGTAAATCTAAAGAAAGGATAACCTGGGGTGAATGAAAAGACGCAGTTGCTAGGCTAAATTTAAAAATTACTGCTGTTGTTGGGATCATTAAAAAAATGTAACCAGCCACTTCGGTGCGCAGTTTTGACTAAGAGTGAAATGAGATGTGGAAGTTGTGGTATCAAGACTTTTACTTTGATACTGTGCGACAAGGATCCTACTGTAGGAGCTGTTTGCGTTGAGTCAAGTTACAATGATGAGTTGCAGCCTCTTCAGACATGTTGGGCAATTACAAAGTGAAGAGATCTGGTTGTGATTTGGGTTCGTTGCAGATTCACATAGATTCAGGCAAGAATAGAAAAATCGAGCATTCAGTTTAAAATAGTAAAACAAACCTTCAAGATATCCCAAAATGTGTGTAAGGAAGCAGAACACATGGATATTTTCAATATGAGCTGTAAAATAATCCACATCGATGAAGTCAGCCTTGTCGTAAACTAGCCAAACAGTACAAGGAACGAGATGTACTTTACTTGACAACACTGGAACGATAAGCTTAGTTTTGTGAAGAGAGAGGGCTGAGCAGTTTGTCTTCAAAGTGAATGACTGTGTCATGATTCAAAAGCGTGAGTAAGTCTGTGTTTTACAACAAAATTCAATTTAAGAGCACACCAAAAATTATTAAAAAAGTGGAAGACAAGGCATTAAACAGTGGTAAGTCTTACAGTAGGTAGGTAGGTCCTTGGAGATTTTGAAGAGCAGATGAATGTGTCATTTAAATTTGTTATATTGTTAGTGCTCTGTTGTGATGTTTTTTTCTTTAATTTTTATTTTTTTAGGGCACAATTCAGATTTCAAACTTTGCTGTGCCAAATCTTTTATGCTTACATCCACTACTATATTGGCAGATATTGCTGGCTTTTATGTCATAGGGGTCTGTATACCAATCCCTGAATATTGCACCAATCACCACAAGATCCACCTAATTGGAAAGAGAGGACAAGCTTAACAATATTATGAAGTGTGGTGATAATTGGTTCAAATATTGAACGAGATAGAGCCATTTAAATAATCCAAAATTTACAAAGAAATTTATGGAAAGCCAGACATAGGACAGCATATGTCCAGCAACCCATACATTTCTTAGTAAATCTTGTAGATCTTGTAGCTGTGATTCTTGAAATAAATAAAAACGTTCCCCTGTCGCTTGCTTTTCAAATCAATTTCGTCTACCATTCTGTTTTTAAACTGACCAGGAGGACCTAGAAGCAAACATTTGCCGCAGACCAGTATTAATAATTCTTCACATAAGCCATTTTAATTTGATTGACAGAAGCAAGAACGCAAATTAGCGGTTGGTCTTTGAAAGTCGGAGTTCACAGAATATAGTGGTATAGCTGTATCTTATTTGTTTAGGATATACCTCCCTGACAAAAAAGGTAACAAATTCATCTTTGGGGAACTTTTAGGGGGACTGGCAACATATGTTTATGAATAAAACAATTAATTTATAAACCAAATCTTGCAGATCATACACTAAATTACCTTATGAGACTGATGTGCGGGCAAGTTTGAAATGAACAACTCATTTGCATAAATGCAAACTATGCTGAACAGTCTACACAGTTCAAAGTTTTTTCAGTTATATAATTGGACGTAACAGATCATCGTCATCATCTGTGTCATTATTATAGGCAATGGTGTTGGTTGTAGAGTCACTGTCGTTTTCATCTTCTGACTCGGTAGTTATGGACTGTCCTGCGATGTTTGCGATTTCTCTCGTAATGGGAAAGAGAACATCTTTCTTCATACAACCAAGAAGGCATTTCATTGTACCATTTTGTATTGGCACACATCCATTGACAACGTAACATCATGAACATATGGCTCCTGGCAATGCTGCTGTGCTTAAGCATTTTGAGCACATTTTGATAATGTTTTCTTGCATGGTCATCAATGCTTGTCTGGTCATTTTGGCTTGTTGTTGGCCCACTTTCACTATCATTTGATATGATCTTCAATCATAGATAATCGTAGTTTTCTTCAAGGTATTCATGACCCTTACCTTTTTTTGGATTTTTTCCTTTATTCAAGAAGACTGCACTACTTGATTCTGCTACATTTATCTTTCCGCTCAACCTCCAGAACTGAGAATCTACATGGAAATAAGGCAATAGGCGAGATTAAGAATACAATCTTCAGATTGTATTCTGTGCACTGATCAGAAGTCAAAATTGATATAAACCTACAGCATACCTTTGGTAGTGACATTCACGATTGGAAGATAATATTCCATGAGCTGACCTCTGAAATGTGGCTACCAAATGTAATTGGTATCAAATTGAAGCTTATGACTATATTTTATGATTCCACATGTTACCAGAGAGGTAACAGATGCCTAAGGGAGATACAGGGTCTTTTTTAAGGGAGGGTGTGTGGGGACGTTTTTGCAATGTAAATATTGCTATTGATAACTGAGTGTTTGAGGAGTTTAGCGTGTCATCATTCACAATGTATTGTAACAAAGATTCTGTTGCAGTCAGTTGTACTCATAACTAATTTGAAATAACTCTGTTTTCATCTGACTTTTTTGTTTTACATAATTAAGACGTTTCGACTCTCACTCGAGTCTTCATCAGTTAACCGTTAGTTGCGCGAGAACGCCAATTGAAAGACAAAACATCAGTCCGAGCTCGCGCTCGTGCCAGGCTTCTAGGAACAGTCGTTGAACGAGACTTGCGGAACATAAAAGATCGGTTTGCAACAATGTACGAACATCGAAGGTAGCCCAACATGCCAACGAAACTGGGCATACCTTTGACTTCGACAATGCGAGCATTGTCGACACAGAAGCCAAATACCACCAACGACTGTTCCTAGAAGCCTGGCATTCCAACTTGGACGCCAACGCTGGCAACGACCGAATGACTCTTCCCGAACTATATAGAACGCTACAGGGCACGAGCGCGAGCTCGGACTGATGTTTTGTCTTTCAATTGGCGTCCTCGCGCAGCTAACGGTTAACTGATGAAGACTCGAGTGAGAGTCGAAACGTCTTAATTATGTAAAACAAAAAAGTCAGATGAAAACAGTTATTTCAAATTAGTTATTCACTCACAATGTATGTTGCATCATAACTCACATCTTCCACAATGAAGTTCCCCGCCTCGTCAGGAAGGATAATTTCTCCTTCTTTCTCACTACTCAGAAAATATCCTTTGCTCAAGTCAAGCTTAAAGATCATTGCTAATTTTTTTTCATTGTAGAAGTTGGTATGAGTTTTAAAACTCTATTGTCAAACTTTACTTTGATGAAATCCATTTTGTCAGTCGAAGCATCACAGCAAAAGGGAACGGTCTTGGTGCTAAACTCAATATTTATATTTTGTATGCAAACATTAGTGGAAACGAGTTCAAATGATAATTTGGCATAAGGTCATTTAGCCAAAACTTTTGGTGGGAATTGCATCATTGCCTAGAAATATCAAAACAGACAAACAGGTACTCTTTTTAACGTGTTGCCTTGGATTTTCATTTAGGAGGTGAATGTTTTCAAAAATCAGGTGGGAAGTTTTAAGTATTTTGACATCTCTACGATTTGAAAATGAAAAGGATTTTTCACCATTTCGTATTCAAATTTAATGAAAAAATGAAATTGCCACTTTTTGTCACTGATTGTCGAGGTGTACCAAGTTAAGGGGTAAGTCAGTGGTATAATATATACTACTTATTAGATCAGTTGCTGTTGATGACCTTTGGAGAAAAACAATGACGAATCTTCTTGTAATCCTATTTCTAATTAAGATGTATGCCCAAAGAAACATATTTACTTACTAGATATTTTCTTGTGTATTACGAGTTGATACTTTACAAGTTACATATGTATTTGCGAGAGATTAATTTGTGAGAGATGAGTAAAATGTTAGCCCCTAATACACAAGAAAATATCTAAGAAAGGATTTATTATACAATTGCTTTTTCAGTTTGTTTTTAACAATATTTTTATTATCGAAACAGTCCTTTTTGAAAACCAGCGCCCACTTCAAACTGGTTTGAAGCCTTGACGCCATACAGGGCCGAATACACAAACTGGAAGTCTAAACAGTCCTTTTTGCAAACCAGCCCACACGTGGGAAAAAGAAACTGATTTGAAGCCTTGACGTCATACAGGGCCGAATACGCAAAACGGTTTTCTAGAGGGTATTACCATCCCATACCCTCAAATGATACCTTATTTGGAAAATTTACATCACAATTGTACAATAATATACCATAATTAATAATATGACCATCAAAAATTTTTGATCCCGATTGGTCTGCAACGATGATTTTTTTGAAATCACTGTACAAAAAAGGAGATTGGATTAAAAACAATGGGCAGTCAGTTTCAACCAATCGTAGCAAGTTCCATAACTATGGAAACAGAGACTGTGAATTTGTTTTTGTTTGTAAACAAAAAATGGGGGATGAAGATTTTCCCCGTTTGTCAGTCTCAAACTGTGAAGAAATCAATATTCTTAAGAGAAAAAGCAAGCAGTAGTAACACAAAGCACAGTACTAAAACTTGGATAAATCTTTGGAAAACGTGGACGGAAAATAAAGGGATGGAGCCCAAGCAAAACGATTTTTTTCAGTACTCACATGAAGACTTGGACAAGTATCTACAGCAGTTTTACACAAAAATTTGCACCAGAGAAGGCGAAAACTATGAGCCAGGCACTCTAAAAGTCATTGCCAGAAGCATCGATAGGTATTTACATGAAAATGGCTAACAAAAGTCAATCCTCGGAGACCAGGAATTTCACCAGTCCAAGCAGGTACTTGAGGGAGAAGCATGAAATTTACAAGAGGATGGACGTGGTAAAAGATCAAACAAAACCAGAAGTCTAACAAACGAGGAAGACAAAGTGCTCTGGAATGAAGAAAAGCTCAGAAACTCTTCTCCACAAGTTCTAGTGCAAACAGTGTGGTAGCTTTAGAGTATTCTTTTTTCATCTCGGTCGCTTTCAATAATTATTGTCAATGAAACGTGCAGCAGTTTAGGAAAATCCCATGATTTTGACTACATGATTGTAAATTTTGCACTATTATCGACCTAAAGCAGCTTTATTTACGTAATAGCCCATAGAACAATAATAATAATATCCTTAATAATATCCTTACGAATGAAAAGCACTAATTAAATAATAATTTTATATCTTAACTCATAAAATCTCTATTTATAAACCTATGGAATCTAAATCATTTAAACATAAAATATCGACAAGGTTAATGATGTGTAATTTACAATATAATACGCTAAAAAAAATAATAAAAATTAATTATTTAATTAAAAAATAGGCTAACTAGCAAAATACATATTTATAAAATTTAATGTACAGTTATCAATAAGTCATTGTCTCTTCTACTAAAGGTGACCTTGATCCTCTAACGCTTAAATGTACGGATTTAACAGTTTCAAAAGAAATCAAAGTTCTCAGCCACGTAATTGTCGTTGCGTAGGTCTCATCATTTTTTCCTGCAATCTCTAATGCTAGTTCCTTTAAAAAACATTGGCATTCTTTTCCCATGCCGCCTTTGGTTCCTAGTACAAGGGGTGTGAACGCGCCCATCTCAACGTCCAAAATCCGCTGCTGGTACTTTCGTTTCTTCTCCCCTCTTGACCTTGAAAGATAGTAGGCGTTGGCTTGCCTTTGTTACTTGTGGAGTTCACGTGCGTGACTCTAACATCAAAAAATGCTGTGACTCCTCGTGACCAAAAACTTCCTGCCTTAATGTCTAATCTAGCATCTGAACTTGTAACTGTACTTTTGAGATTGAACCTTTCATTGTCTAGAGGCTGAAGATGGGGCTCAATTTCAACGTTCTTGCAAACCTTGTTAATAAGCGTTGCCAGAAGGTTGCGAATACCATCATGTCTTTGTGCACGGAAAATCTTTCACCACAAACACAAAGGCTTGGTAAATCAGGCAAGATCATGTTGTACCTTAGGCGAAGAGAATCTCTGAATTCTTGCTTGTTAAGAGCTAGGCCTTGGTCCACAAGCGGCATTGCGTTAAGCCAGGAGCTTGCTCCTTTGTCCCTCAGTTGACTGACTGATCGTAGAAGATCAGGGGTGAGCGAGGCATCAATTCTTTCCATTTTAGATGTTGTTTTCTCTTTTCTGAAGGCTTGGTTTTGTCTTTTAAGCTCCTCAGTGGTGCTCTCCTCAGCCGCCATGAAATTGCTCTG
Source organism: Telmatactis stephensoni (assembly GCA_029948255.1). Lineage (NCBI taxonomy): Eukaryota > Metazoa > Cnidaria > Anthozoa > Actiniaria > Isophelliidae > Telmatactis > Telmatactis stephensoni. The sequence goes on along the minus strand of JALIZF010001716.1, from coordinate 554,861 downwards.
GGTCTTTATGGATTCTATATGGGTTCTTGTGATGCAAGACGAAGCAGCGAATTGAAGTGGTGCTTCGAATCTTAAATCTGGCATCCCTAGTCCACCCTGCGCTGGTGTTAACGTTGCTATCTGACGGATCTCATGTGGCAAAGCTTCTTCTTGACCAAATAGAACTGGTAATAGCATATCATCTATCACTTGATGTATTGGATCTGCATAATCCTCAAAAGACTCTATTGTGCGCATAAAGTAGGTAAATTTGGATTTATAGCCCTTTGTGAATGCGATAAAAGGTCGCCAATAGGTCGTATGCCAGGATTCTTGTCCAATGGAATGAGTCTGCATGAAGTATAGGCTTCCAAGAGAGAAGGGTGGTAAGATTTGGTCAGAAGGTTCCTACTAAAGATGGCTACCTCTTCTCGTAAAGCTCTCCCTTCTTTTTTGAAATTTTTAGAACAAAGAATTCTTCTAAATATTTCTGCATCCATTCCAGATGGTCCGGCCGATCCCCTCGTTCTAATGGCAGCATCAAATATCATCTTTTCGTCAATCATATTGAAAACACCAGGTGGTATAACATCAACGGGACCATTCAACAGACTCTCAGGTTTGATATCCGCTGCTTCGGGATGTTTGTCTTTTAAAGCCTCTATTACATCTGGTGTGATGTTCAACAAACCTGATGAGCTTTCAGCATCAAGGAGCTTTATGGCCGCCGATAGCTTTCCTTGCAGGACTAACTTCGCAAACGATTTGGAAACGTCTCCAACTGACTTGGTCTTTTTGGAATTTTTAAATTTCCTTTGAATAAATTGCACTTCTTTCAGTAGTAGTTGTATATCTCCTTGTCTCCATATCTTAAATCGGCGTTCTATGGCAGCACTATGTTCCCTGCTTTTGGAATTTGAAGAGGTTTTTTGCATAATTAAAGTAGGAAGCACCATGAAAGCCCTTTTACAGCAATTGAATTTCAAATCGGAATCCAAGTTAAATTTCCGTCATCCAAAAATGTTGGGGGTTCTCTATGAATGCCTTTCCAGCTTTTCCCGATGGCACATTAAAAATATTCCTCCTGAAGTTTGGGATTTTATCGTAAATACTATTAATAATAGCGCAAAAATGTTCGTGGCTGATACTACCCCATGATTTAGATCCAATCGGAGATAATAATTGGGTAGATTTGATTGTATTTTATTATACCGCTCTCTTCATAGTCCTGAAAGTTCCTCTGGGCATTGCGATACGATAGTGGTATGCAAATTCGGTGCCGGTCTTGGATGAATGGTTGCATATTGGCCCTCATTATTTTCAAGATTGACGATATTCTTTTCAGTTTCTTGTGTAGAATTTGAACAGAAGTTATCTTGAGTCTTTTCTAGTCTTGATGCTTGATCTCTTAAATTTTGTCCGGTGAAACCGAGGTATCCATAGCCCATATCATCCCAGAGATCCTTCATGACCTGAATATAACCTTTCTTTCTGCCATTTTGGTTAATTGGGCAATCCTTCACAATTATCTCTTGTGCTCTTCTTTTGCATTCTAAGACAGCTCTATTCATGTCTTCGGTCCAATTAGTTCGTTTTCCTTTACGAGACATGGTATTTATGAATCAAAAAGAGATATACTTTATGGTTGCTTTATAATCTCCATGCAGCTTGCAACACCACTTCTAGAGTATATAAATGGTAAATTATTATTGTTATTGTTATTATTGTTATTATTATTATTATTGATACCGATTATCAAGCACAGCTTTAATAATTTGGCCGTTTTCTATTTTGGTTTATCAGTTGGAAAAATACGCATTTTTGGATCATGTAGTGAGAATTTGTCTTCGATCAAAAAATTTTTGATGGTCAAATTATTAAAAGGAAATCAAATGGGTTCTCGTGGAGCTTGAAAAAAATACCACTTGTGCAGTTCAAAATCAAGATTTTCAAATTTGAAAAAAATCTCGATTTTACACCGCACCCATGTGTTTTATTTCAAACTGCACTGGAACCCATTCGATTTGCTATACAAATTGCTCAAGTGATTTGTATGAACAGGAGGGAATTTTGCATGCACATGTGCAGATATGCTTTGCGGAACACAAGTACACAGCCAGAGCACTGAGAATACTTCAATGTTTACCTTTTTATCCAATTTACTGGTACTTCCAACAATATAAAAGAAGATGCGATTAGTTTATCTGCTGAACATCTAATCATGCTGGCCAGCAGGCACACAAATGTGGTGTTTTCAAAACATGCCAAATTTGGATCCCTGAGCTATTGATCAGTCAGACGATTGGAGAAGCAGAAATTCAGTGAATGACAAATGTTATTGTACAAATAAAAAAAGATCAAGGATGTCATCTGTTCGATCATTTTGAGTCACTATGGGATTGTAGCGGAGCTCCCATACCTAAGAAAAAATGGTAACCCATCGAGTTGATTTTTCATGGACACACAGGGAGCCCAACGGCTGTACGTCCGTCCGTACATACATACATACATACATACGTCCGTACGTCCGTGTACATCGCGATGCTGATTGGCTGATTGCTTTTTGGCGCCAACTTGACGCGCGCTGACACTTTGAAAACTGAAAATTTACAAGTTTCCTTGCAGTTTTAACTTGCAAAGCTTAAAAATAGTATTCTCGAAACCTCGTAAAAATTTAGCGATTTTGATGGACATTAATCTGTGCCAATCTTGACAGGTTAAAGCGAAAAAAACCGTACGTTTGAATTTTTTTCGGGCCTGGTGTCGTTTCAAAAACTGCTCGAAAGACGAAAGACAGAGGATATTTTCAAAGTTGAACGACTTTTTAGTTGGATTCGTAGTTTAAAAAAATTCCTCATAATGAATGAGTCATTGAGGATCGTGTATTCTTCGTTTCGTGAAGATGCCTTCAGTAAAGCTGCTTAAAAATCTAGCCAAAGTTGGAAATAAATCAAGAATCGTCTGCATTGAGCGTGAAACAAGGACCAGTATGCTTCGAAAAGACAACAAGGAAAGCACTTCAAGGTAAAGACCCTGGCCAGAAAATGATATCAAAAAGTCTCTTGTACCTATATTTGATCTTTTATCTTTGATTTGGGATTGATGACTTAAAAAAAAACCTTTTATGCACGTTGAACTGTGGCCAAGTTTAAAGAAACACTCGATCAAGCCTTACATGAAATGTACAACGACATTTTGTTTTACGGTGAACTTTTTTGCACTAGTTCTAATAATGATAAAATTAGTAAAAAAAATTAATTTTGAACTTATTTCAACCCCACTAATGTGTAAATACAGCTCAAGTTTTGGTCTGGAATTTAATGAAACAATTGACAGGAAAAAAAGAAGGAATTTTGCCATGCAAACTAGAGTTGTTTTACTTTATTCATCTGGATGAAGGTGCTCAGTGAAGTACTCAGTGCAGTGAGCCCTGTGAAGCCTTAAATACAGACTGAAAATGCTTAATTCCTTGTTTTCTTGTTATTTCAATTAGCTGTTTTTATAATCACTTTAAATTGTATTATCAGTGTAACCTGGAAGAGAAAAGTGGGAGACAAGTATTCACCTAACTAGTGTGTCATTCTATTCTACATTAAATAACAAAACAAAACAACAACAACAACAACAACAACAACAACCACAAAAAAACAAGATGTCACAAATATAGTGAAGACAGACAAATCAATATAGTCAATATATGTTGTTCTGTAATATTCAGGATGTCAAAAAGGTTTAATTACTTGTATCAATTTAAAAAAATGTTTTGGAGATTTTGCTTTCTATTTCTGAAAATTATGAACCCTTACAAAGTCAGTTATGAAATCTGACAGTGAATCTGAATATTGAAATTTACTGTAACAAAGGTCACTGAGCATACAAGCCCATACAATCTAGAAACCAAAACCAAAACTTATTTTAAAAATGCTTTTTAAATAATCTTCATTTCAACTTTTTCAATTACCACAGGAAGCCCAATTCATTTGAATCAAGAACATAAAAAAATTAAAATTGAAATTGGAGCTTTGCTTTTAGGTAGTAGTTGTTTTGAGTTGTTTTACAATTTCATCTAAAGTCATGATTAGTGTAACCTGGAAGAGAGAATTCTTGTTTCGTGTAAAGACAACTATTTATCAGTGTCATTCTACTCTACATAATACAAAAAAAAAAAAAACAAGATGCCACAATACTGTCAAGACAGAAAAATCTAAATATAATTTTCTGCAATGTCTAATTGTTTAATTGAAGGATGTTGAATTAGGTTCAGTATTTATGTGAATGAAATCAGTTTGAGGGATTTTTGCATCCTATTTCTGAGAATTATGAAGCACTTACTACTAAGTCAATTATAAAATCTGACACAAATATCTGAATAAATATCACTATGGTCACTGAGTTGAAAGCCTTATAATTCTCAGGAGACTGAAGGGCAAGAAATAAAGCTTGATCTATAGTCTTTATTTCAACTTTTACAACAAAATGCAATCTTTGTTTGCCTATTACCACAGCAAGCCCAATTCATTTGAATCAAAAACGTCAAAATAAAACAAAGTATTTAAAATTATTATTATATTTAAATGGGAGCTCCGCTATTAGGTAGTACCTAATTTTTATATTAGCTTTGTTCATGTCAGTAAATTCTTAACAGATTTCTTAATTGAGTTCGAAAAATGCTTATTTTGAAGGAATCCTCTGAGGTCTTTGAAAATCATTAAATAGCTAACTTAACAATCTTTACTGACTCTAAAGAAAATGGGTCGGACAAAGAAAAATCAGAGATTCAATGTCGCGAAGATGCAACAGCTGATTCATGGGAGCCCGATGAAAAAAAAAACAAGGTCTTGGCAACATCTCTTGCTTATCGTGCTAAGCTTCAAAAGTTATGTCCCAAAAAAGAAAGGTAATGTAACCTAGATCAAGCTTTGTACTACAGAAATATCTTTTTTTATTTGATAAAATCAGAAATGTTCAGATTCTTTTCCTGTATGTACTGCTGTTTTTGTGTTTTGATGCTGCATAAGAACCCAGGAAGATTTATCTTTTGGATGAAGATGAGAAATTATACCACCCAAACTTTGCCAACAATAAGTATACTAGTAGCATTTACATCCAACATTTTATTTCGATTAATTGTTTGTTTGTTTAGTTGCTTCAACTGTGCTTCTGTACTGTTACACTATTTTATTGTTTTTTAGCTTTTTAAAGGTGCCCTTACCACAGTTTATTACATTTATTTCACCAAAGTATAATGTCTGTTTTGAATACCACTGAGCTTTGACTTACTTCTAGACAATTTTGTTTGATAAGATAAACAAAGCCACTTTATAGCCATCATAGGAATTGGACCCAAAACGATCCCTGTCAGATGGTTTTCAAGCTGAAATTGTACAAGTTTGAATTTAGCCAACAAAATAATTCATATTGCCACTGACGATATTCTAATATGTGGGTGGGGAGGAGTGGTCGCTAAATTACGATCTTTTGTTTATTGTTAAGGTCTGACGATGTTGTTAGAGGGAGGGCCAATAACGATTCTGATACCGAGTCATATATCAAAGTGAAACAATGAAAACAAAGGCCCTGAATTGTAGGAAAGTGTGTCGATTCAAAGCATAGCAGAGCTCCCACTAGACATTGATGGTCTCCTTTGAAATTAAAAATATCAACTCCACCAATATGGCAACTTCCATTAGAGATGGACGAAAATGAAAGAAGAACTGTTCTTTCCGGTGGAAAAGACAATCAAAAGTACAGTATCCCGATTGCAAAGTGTCATACCAGTGCCAAAATGAAACATGCACATATAAGACACATTATGTCCTGAAAAATAACACAATTTGACCCACAAAATAAGTGCAAAGTGGTGAGGAGGGGACATACATTGCCTGTAACATTGTGGTGAGCACAAATGCCCAATACACAAAAAAAAGACTAAAAATATTAAGAAGATTCAAGAGCTTGTTAAAAGTAATCCTTACATCAAGCCTTCAGAAGTACAATCTTAAGTTACCCTCGCAGCTTTTTGAGAGCAACTTGATTGGAAAGCAGTAGAGGAGGTGGCGGCTTCTGTTGCCAATGGTAAGCAAATATCAAATATGAAGCAAAGGATGAAGAATGAAACAACCATACGGACAGAATTTTGAAGCAGTAGTTCGTTTCAAAGAATACTGAGGTAGAAGAAGAGCATAGAAGAGGAAATCCTGACATCCCTTCCTTTGCTTTCAAAACAAGCCCTGAAAAGGCTAAGCTTGCGCTCCAAATGAACAGAGGTACTGATGATTTCTTGAGCTATGAATTTTGCTTTTTTGATGGCAAACATAATCGTTGCCATGGTTTCATCACTCTAACAGCAAGTGTACATCATCCACTTACCGCTGGCAATAATCGATGCGGCATCAGCAAATTCCAAAAATGTGATACTTTTCTGGACTTTATTCAATGAGGTTCTACTCAAAGTAACTAAAGATGACTCTCGTATTCCAACCAGTTGGATGGTGTAGTGATATGGCTCGGTCAAACCTTGCAGGAATTTTGCAGTGTATTTGGTGAAAGCACAAGAAATAAAATTAAAGCCTGTGAGTTTCATCTCAATCACTGAAACAAAAACGCCAAACGACTGGATTACATAACTTCCGATGCATTTAAAATCCTGACCGACATGTCAATCGAAGCTGTCACAATTCCAGGCTATGATTCTGTGAGTTAGATGTTTTTATCAATACTAATAAATCTAGAGAGTATTTAAAGTCATGGTTGGACTGGTGGCATGAGCGAAAGCATGCTTTTGCACCAAACATTGCACCTCATATGAACCAGCAGAGGTTGTCCATGCTAGGTGGGCACATCGCGATAACCCTATGTTGTGTCTAATTGATGGGTGTCATGCAGACAGAGAAGCTTGATGCTGGAGACAGAATTGGCTGGCTGGGGCGTGGACTTCTGGAAGAGGGCACACTGAAGAAAGACAGGCGAGAAGTAGATAAAATACAAAAGAGTTTCAGGTTCTTGTATGTTTCAAACAAGTGCAATTCAGTCTTTGGAATAGAATCCCATGGCTCACACGAAACTCGCGCGCTGATTGGCTATCAAGTCCATTGAGGAGGGAGAATTCAGTGTGGAATTGCATATTTACACAGGTAGCCCGCGATTGCTGTGTTTCTTCTTTTTGTTTTTAGCGAAACTTGATTTAAAATAGTTCAAAAACAAACTTCAATAGCTGCCAAAAATTATCATGAGAAAACAAGCAAAGAAAATCTAGAAAACACTGATTTAAATGTTTGAAAATTAATTTGAAAAGTTGGAAGAATTCAATGGACGGTGTCATAAAGCAATGAAGACTGAAAAAACAGGACGAAGTTTAAGCCAAGAGATTCAACGAGATGGAACGTTCATGTGAATCAGCTTGTAAAGAAAGCCTCTTCCCGCCTCTACTGTCTTAGACAACTGAAGAAATCGGCCGTTGCTCCAATAGATCTTATCATCTTTTACATTACTTGTATACGATCATTACTGGAATATGCGTGCCCAGTCTTCCATCGCGCTCTCCCTGGATATCTCAGCGACGACTTAGAAAGACTGCAAAGACGTGCGCTACGGATAATTTTTCCTTCCCTCTCCTACAGTAGTGCCATCGTGGAATCTGGTTTAACTACCCTGCACCAACGAAGAGAAGAGATATCTCAAAGAACCTTCAACGAGCTGGCTAATGACAATGAGCACAAACTTTACCATCTTCTTCCTGTACGATCAAACAGTAATTACGCTACTAGACACCAAAGGAAATTCAACCTACCTAGAGTTAAGACAGAACGATGCAAAAACAGTTTTATTATAAGTCATATTTATAAGTAGTTTCTCCTCTTAAGATGAGTTTACATATACATAACTTTAATCCTTACCATTGTAAATATATAAATAATTTATTTAATATTATATTGTAAATAGTTTGTAATTCAGCCATATGGCTGCAATGAATTATATTAATAAACCATCTATCTAAAGAAAGCGAAAGAAAGAGAGAAGATAAAGCCGCTAGAATGCAAAAACATGGAAAAGGAAGAAGAGCGAAACAACTTAAAGAGGCTTCACCATAATCTCGACAAAAGTCTATTCAAGAAAGAAAAAAAAGATGACTGATTGACATTTATTAATTATTTAAACCGGACTTGACGTTCAATATGCAAATTAAAACCTGCTTCACTGAAAGTGAATATTTACTGTCTTAGTTTTTGTTTGATTTCTTGCATCCCTTCATTGTAAATTTTCTTTCATAACTCTGGATCGTCTTTTTTAAAAACTTCGACTTGGGATTTTTGTCGGATTTCATTTTTGAGTTGCTCATATTTATTTGAATTTCCTGTTTATACTTTGGTGATGATCTGGAGCTTATTCAAAGAACGAGGTTTCATCAGAGCCTTAAAAAACAAAAACAAAGCAAACAAAAAATAAACAAACAAAACAAAAACGAAAATGCCTTTTTTCTGTGACAGGCTGAAATAGTTTTATATAACATGTATGGTAGGTCTTATGTATTGGGTGCTTATTTCTTCCATTATCAGCCAGGGGCCAGTTGTATGAATAGTGAATAGCGCTATCCAGTGGATAAAACCTTATCCAGCAGATAAAATCCATACAAAATCTATAACACTGGATAACTCTTATCCGGTGGATAACTTAATCCAACCTTTGTACAACCGGGCCCTGGAGATTAATACATTTTTTATGCATTTGTTATTATTATTTAATGGCTAAGCCATACACGACACAATGGCCAACAATGAGCAGTCCTAGTAACAAGGGAACACCAAAATGAGGCAACCAAGGCCTCTATCTTTTTAAACAAAATGGCGTAAACAGTAATGAAAGTGTAATTATTTTGTCTGAGAATGATATACCTGGAGCTGTTCTCGTGGGTAGAAAACCCAAAGAATTAAAAAAGGAAGAGCTGAAGTTTTGGTTGAAGTGACATGCAGATTCTTTGAAGGGGTTAACGACAAAAGCAGAGCTTGTGAAATGTGAATATATCAGTTGTGGCAGAGAGATCGTCCATCCAGATCCCGATGGGCTCAACAAAAGTTATATATTGCTGCTGTTGGAGGCTCCATTATCAATAATACGACTCCAGAGAGAGAAAAAGTGAAATTCCTGGATGGTTGGATACAGAACTTTACTAGAAAAAAATGTCTATGTTTGGCCTTGCCAAAATGAACCGCCATATTGAAACTTCTGGCAAACAAATTGCCAACAAGTCTTACCATTCAGTTCCTATTGGACTCCAAAAAGCAAAAAGGTTTCTTGACGGCAAATACCTGGAGTATATACAGCACACAAGTGATCAAAAACATTTCAAAAAGTGCTGTCACAGCTTTAAGAAGAACGATCTGCCACATAATGTAAAGGTAGCCTTGTGCGTTTTAGCTGAAGAGGTAAAAAGTGATTTTTGTTCATGTGTCATTGGAACAGTTGGTCATAGTAACCATGTGCTCATCCTTATGCTTAAACTTTGTAAATTCTCCCTGTATTCCTGCACAACAAGAACGGATTCATGGGACCACAAAAGAGATGTGGCTAGCACCTCACAACTTCAGAAGTGGCACAAGAAAGATGGTGGCTCAAACATTGCACCACAGCCAGTCATGGAAGTTGAAGCACACAAAACAACAATCAATGAAACTAAAACAAAATCAGGTGTAAATCCTTTACTGTCTGATGCTAGAGTTATCAAAAAGCACAATGAAGAGTTAGAACATATGGCCCTTGAAAAGCCAACAGAAACAAAATATGTGGACACTAGGTTTGGAAAAAAGTCAGGTGGCATCACTCCTCTCTTACCAAGTTGCTCTTACAGAGGCCAATTTCAAAGCCTTGGCAAACCTTGACTGAGTAGTTTGTCTTCCCCATAATAATCAAAGTGTGCTTGCATACCCCAGGTTTCCACTGAGAGATCTGAATTAATTTTACCAGACCATGTGAATGCAAATGGAAAAGTATTTGCTGAATCACTGAAGCTAGTGGAGGACAAAATAAATGTTGAAGTTGAAACCAGACAGCAAGCAAATTCAGAGTTGGAAAACTGCACGAAGGTTTAGATTTACTGCCTCATAGTTCCATTTGATAGCAAAACGGAAAAAAAACACAATACTTGTTGCCAAACTTATGAATCGATCAGGAATTTCAGAACGCCACTCAGAACACAGACACAAATATGAACCCATAGCTCTCCAAGAGTATGAGAAGTTTATGTACAAAAGAGGAACACCAGTAAAGGTATTTAACAGTGGATTTGTTGTATCAAAGACAAGGCTCACCTGATCCCAAGGTAATCCATTAAGGCTGTGCTGATCACTTTTGTCTTGCACAAGTAAAATGCCCTTACAAGCACTTCAATGTAACACATATAACAACAACAACAACAACTTTATTTTACACAAATAGAATATTTTGTTTACAACAAATATAATATAATATATTAATTACAAATAATTGAATAAATATAGTAGAAAAAAGAGAAATATAATATAATGTTAACTTGAGGTTTTGTGCCTAGGGGCTAAGTTAACATAAAAGCTTTCTAGTTAGCCCCTAGTTGTATTTAATATAATACCAGGTAAAATCTGTTGAAGTGACATGGATTGGAGCCTGACGTTGATATTTATAGACTGAATTGTATTTTTTACAATTGATTAAGTACAAGAAACTGTTTTACTCTTTTTGAAACGAATTTATTAGAAGATTTGATGTCTTGGGGAAGTTTTTTCCATATTTGTGTTGTAATAAAAAAAATTTTTTTTTTTTGACCTAAGTTAGTCCTTGCGGAGGGAATTTGAAGATTCTCATTAGCTGGGTATCTAGTACGATAAGGATGAACATTCTTGGCAAAGCAGAACCAATTATTAAATTGTTCTGGAATCTGACCTAATTTCCAAAGAAAGAAGAATATCAATATTATTGAAACTACTGGAGCACATTTTTCCCCAATTTTTTGGCCCATTCGTAATTCTTAGGAAACGTGATGTAAAATACGAATCATTTTTTATGGTTTAACTTTTTGAATACATATAGCTTAATTAATCTAAACCCGAAAGACAAAATAAAACTATGGGGTACCCATGAGATTTAATAAATTATATGCTGAGAAACATGGTAACCATGAGGTTACCATGTTTCTCAGTGAATTGCATTTCAACCTTTAATGAATCATTAACCTGCAGCTTGACCTTCCGTACCCTATAAAAATCTCAACATGCTGCAGTTGCTCAATGGCTAAAAAGAAGTCCTATTTTCCGATAGTGTTTCTTTTTTGCTTTCATGGAAGATGAATGATGAAGATATCAAAGAAGTTAAAGACAGTCTTTGCCATCATCACTAGTTGTTGTGACTGTTTCTGATCAATGATTATCAGAAAATCCACTCATAGATTTATCAAGCTAAATGCTTAAAAAGCATCAATAAAATTACACAGGTGTTGAAGAAAATATTACTTTATCAGGAAAATAGCACACACTGAACTAGCTCTGAGGTGTCAAAGAAACCCGCCTGGTTGTGTATCCTAATTTATTAATGTTTTTATTTGTCAGAATGAAAACAAGATCTGTGTAATACAGGGTATTGTGGTACATGATGTACTTGCTAAACCCAAGATTGTGCTGGACCAGCTCAGACAGAATCTACAGACATTGGGCTTTGCCAGTAAGATGGAGCAGGAGCAAGAGCTTTTTGTCAAAAAAGAAAAAGAAGTGACTCCCCAAGATGTTTTGGATGTTTTAAAATTCCCAGTTACAGTCAGTGATGAAGTTGAAGTAACCAAGGGCTCCATTATTTTCTTCATCAAGAAAGCAAGTCCTGAAATGTTAAAGAAATTCCTCCTTTTTTCAACTGGTTCTTCTACACCTCTAAATTTAGGATTTGGGAGAATCAGCATCACCTTTGAAGTAGGCAGACCTTCAATTTTTGCATCGACATGTTTACAACGTGTCACTTTTCCCTCCACATTTCCCAGTGAGAAGTTATTCACCTCCTCATTTAATGCTATACTTGATACCAATTGCAAATGTTTTTAAGTTCATCAAGTATATACAGCTCATACATTTCATCCATGTTTATAATGTTCTACCACCGATTTCATTCCACTTTCTGAAAGTGTAGAACATAATAACAAGGAACCTCATACATACTGAATGTATCTTTTTATGTCAGACAGTAAATTAAATGAAAAGTACAAAACATGAAATGGATATGCAGTTATATTGAAATTGGTGGTAATTGGTGTTTATGATCTAAGCAATACATTACATTATGGCCTTACTTCCAATAAATCAAGCTACAGAGTGCAAATGATGCCCAGAAATGAAAATATCATGTCAACATTGGGAATATTATAGCCAGAGTTTTAGCTATTTTATTAGCTATTCGCATGTCGGTAAAGGAAAAAAAAACAAAGAAAAGGAAAAAAAATACAAATGCATCAAATCACCTTTCTTTACACAAAGTGAGCTGGTAAATTAGAAATGAATAGTTTAATTAGTGTGCCTAACCACAGGCAACCCAAGCTTTATAATATTAGAGTGATTTGATAGTTAAAATGAGGATTTTTTAAAGACGTTTTTAAGAATTTTTTTTAAGAAATCAATTTAGAGTACAAAAAGACATAAAAAACTAATAATAATAAACATTAAACGGCATCAGTAGCTCAATTACAACTGATCAAAATCCTAAACCTGGGCCATCAAGCTTAAATCCGTCAAATATATCTGCCGCCATAGCCAAACATCAACACCTGTGGACCTATAATCGGAAAGGGTCTGCCCCAGCTACAAAATCAGTATGGAGAAAGAACTCTAAAGGCAAAAAAAGCCAGCTCAAAGCAAGTTAAAGTTCTTTTGCTTGGCAAACGACCAAAGGCCTCCAACAAGCATGAAAGACAGGACCACACTCGGTGGCAGTGGCCTCAGAGATGGAAGTGTTACCATGAATTTGGATGAAACACATAACTACATCATTTCCAAGTTAAAAGAAAAATTCCCTAAACTTAATGCTTTGGAAGGAGGCTTCGAGCTTCCGCTTTATCAAACATCCGGTGAGGAAACAGGATTTCATGCCTTGAAGCCCCCATTTAAAACTAACTGACTCAAGGATGTCTGGGGCCAGGCCCAAATTTACATTAGTCTCTAAAATACATTAGTCTCTAAAATAGTCTCTAATGACCAGTTATGGAAACAAACCTTTTGCAGAGGAAAGGGAAAGCAAGACAAAACAAATAAAAAATTCGTCTGCTTTAAGAATTAGAGCAATAAAAATATTGTACAAAAAATGACATTCTCTTATAGTCTTACAAGAACAGTCTTTATTCCATAAATTCATGAAAGTAAGATTCCACGAAAACCTAAAAACATAAGACAGTTTGGCTTGGGCTACCTGTGTCTTTCACATGCCACATGCAGACTTTAACTGCGCCTTGTTGTTTGTTGATGATAAAGAGACAGAGAGCTGTATTGTGGTTGGGTATCTATATGGTCCTTGGCAGCAAAATGACAGGTAAATTAACTAGTAAATCGATCCTCCAAACAAGCATCTAAAATGAAGTTTTTTAAATGTGCAGCGATTTGTGGGTATTTGTGAGTTTCAAGGACTTTCCAGGAGGAAAACAAAAATCCAGGAGTTTTCAGGCAGCATACAAACCCTGATCTTGAATAAGAGTTTGCAGGGAATTCTGGATAAAAAATGGGCTAATTTGATTGGTGATTCTCAATGTAGCCCAGGTGCAACTAGAAAGCATGTTCAATTTGCCCCCAGTGCATGCCCCCAAATATTCAAATATTTGACACCCCTCTTTGTTTACTGTTTGCACTAAATAAAAATGGTGGCTGTCTGCAATTCGTGGCATGAAGAAATGTTTCATAATTACTCAGATTCTTTCATTGAAGCAGCTTGTCTAATCTAAGTGTCACCTAAACTTTGTTCTGAAGCCAGAGCAAATGCAAGTTTTGCCAGTGGACAGGATGTATTTGTAAACTTGCAGACTGCTTACGGGAAGTCATTGTGCTACACACTTGTTCCTTTCATGTGTGATTTGTTATGAAACTGCACTCATAGAAAAAGTATGTATGTATGTATAGAAAATGTATAATTCTTATTTATCCATTAATTTCGTTGATGGCACATCAGGCAGAGAAGTTTGAGAGATACAGAATGAAGAGCATAAAGTTAACAGCCAAGGATACTTGTCTTGAGGACGTAAACAACATACAGGTATGCCAACTATTCAATGAAAAATTTACTGGTAAGAGTGAAATCAGTCAATATATTTGAGAAATAATACTAAACAGTGATATCCTAGAGATCTTATGGTCGTATGTCAGCACTAGCTTTGATTTCTTTCTTTCTTTCTTTCTTTTCTTTCTTTCTTTCTTTTCTTTCTTTCTGATTTCTATTGCAGCAAAGTCATGATAGCTGCATTTTGCACCTGCATTTGAAGCATAAGCTGCTCTTGTTGCTTTTGTTGGCTTTTCATGTTTTCACATAGCATAGTTGACATAGCTTGTTGATTAGCAAAATTGTTTTCTTGTTGACATTTGTTTTGTTGGAGTTCCTCCTGCCTCTAGCCCTGCCTTTTCCCTCAAATATGCTACAGTTTCTGAACCAGTAGATCTTTTTGCTTTCTTTGTGTCCACTTAACACTTTCTCTTTTTTGCTTTCACTGAAGATTTCCAATGATTTTTTTTGCATCCTTATGTTTGTCATTATTATCTCTAGGCTTAAATCATTCAATTCCATTGATTCATCAAATGGTGTATGGCCAGGTGCCATTCCACTTGCTTTTTCGTCATCCTTTATCGTTTTCTTGTTATCTTTCTCTAAAAGGTTGTAATGGTTGCATACTGACTTCTGATTTACACTGAACTTGGGGCTATCGTGACTATTCAAGGATTCACTTATCTGTTCCCAGACCTGACCTCTTTGTTTTGAACTTTTCTTAAAATTCCAAGGTTCAAACAGGAACAATTCTTGAATAAAAACTTCATTGTGTCTTTCATTGGCTTCTTGATGTTAAACAAAAATGATAGAAAGTTGAGAATTAACCTTCTTTTAATTTCAGTATTAAAAAATATTCTGATTACTAGTCAAAAGCTCCTACATAGCTAAATTTATCAAGCCAAAGAAAACCACAGAGTATAGACACTAAATACATAGATAGTACTAAATTTATGTTTATCTGTTGTTTTTATGGAATAAATTATGCTATCAGTTAGTACTAGAAGAAAGTGCAAAGTATTCGAGGTCTTTTAGCACTTGTACTCTATAAATTCAGATTGTAAACTCCAGTAGTAGTGTAGTGTGCATGACAGATTTCAACTTGAGGTCTATAGCCCTTATAAATCCAACTATTGAGGAAAACACAAACAGTATAATTAAAGCTTGGTGTAATCTTTCAAAGACAAAAAATCATTATTGCACTAAGCATTTGATTGCACTAATCATTTGATTAACTTTGCATTTGTAGTAAAATTATCTAAAAGTAAAATATTTGAGTTGTCTCAAGAACTAGACGCAGCACAATGGTGCGTTTACTCGTGCCCAGCCCAAGGAATTGAGCCAGCTTGGGATACCTGTGGTCTTACATAAGCTAGATGCCAAAGCTGCATGGTCTTTGGCAGCCATCAGTTTATTTGCTTGGTTGCCCATCCAGTTTGTAATATTTTCAAATAATAAAATTTAAGTGTCTAATGTATTCTAGAGTTACTTTGCAGATGAAAGAAAAAGGACTATTTGGTTTGTATTAGTAATGTTGTCACTGAAAACAAAAGAAAACAAAAAGATTTACAGTCTGCTATTAGTTAGCCAATTCTTTGACTAGCAAAGGAATGTGCTCGTTTGCTTAAGCATCAATTTGGGGAACAATAAATGAAAATTTCTATGTGCACACATTCCAGCTGACTTTTTTATCTGGGGAGGGAGAACAGGATAATCCAGAGAAAAGGGGTCATCCTGCACTACCATTAGAATGAAGCTTAATCTGATTTGTTCAAATATCAAAAACAAAGAATATGTGGATTATGATGAACCATGCCTTTTGTTCTACATTTAATCTCTCTCCCTTTTTTGGTTTTGCCATTCTTTGTTACTTGAACAAATCACAAGCACTGTCCTGACTGCAGTGTATTACTGGAGAAAAGCACCAGAAACAAGGCAGAAAACAAACCCTTCAGCATTTATATAAGTTTCTCATCAAGTGATTTATTGCACCAATCTTCCTTTTATACATCTTCCTCATGAAAGGCAGGTTATCATAGAAACTTGCGCTAATAAATGAGATACACCTCCCTGAAAACTTATTGTGTAAATGATTTCTATATAGTTTCAAATAGATGTACGCAACAAAGACTTAACACAAAAATGTACTATAATAGCTTAGAAGTAGAATATCAAAAAGAAATAAAAGGCATAAATACTTAATAAGTACAACTAAACTCTTGGTTTGGGCTCCCTGTGGTTGCCTATTCTTTTGTGATATATTTCAAAATCAGCAAACTGGAAATACTGATGAACGCTCTTGACTGCACAAGGAATATAATTCCAGAACTGATAACGCTTTGAATCCTTCAAATTATTCTCTAAGTACCAAAGAGATTTTTAGTACCAAACACAAATATCTTGACGAGTGAAAGACACTTTAGCTTTTGCTTTATCACACTTCAGGGCCATTTGTTTGACTCAGTATTACACTTACACTTTATATAATTAAGTAGTACACTTTGTTTCCCGGGTTTATGAAAACCACTCTAATTATTCGTTTCAAAGAGTAAGCTTAAGGTGGCCCGTACCTATTGATTTGTTTGTTGGGCATGAACTTCAATCGCGTCCTTTTACATCAAAACCTTGTCCGATTTCTGAGAAATTTGCAGCCATTTGTCTACAAGTCTTGAAATTTGTACTGGTAATTATTTTTCTGCGAATCAGATCAAGTAATTTGAGATATCAGACGATTTTTAAAAATGGCTTTTTGAGAAAAATTGGTCATAAATCCAAAATTCCAAGGTGAATTTTTTTCCTATTTCGTCAATCAAGTATAAAGGCATAGAGGACTACATACAACATGTATCGTGCCAATTGGTGCCTTAGAAGTTGCGATACAAAATTTGTGCTGCCTGTTACGACGCAAAATTATGTAGTCAAAACTACCGCCAAAATCTCAACAAAATTTCAAAAACAGCGAGAACTATATCTGCTGTAAGAAAGACAAATACCTATTGTAACGTGAACAAAATTTGGAGAGATGACAAGCTAAACGCCAATGTTATCCTCAAGCAAACTTGGGGAGTAATTTATGTGACCACCAGGTGAGCGTTGCGAATTTGTATTACTTCGACTTCTACAAATTCTGTCGAATTGTTTCGTGAAATTTTCTTCGTATGGGATAGAACAAGATGTTAACATACCTGCTGCCAAGTGTCGTTGTGTTTGCTGCACTAGGTATAATTCAGTAAGCTTCAAAAGTAAGCAACTGCATCGAGTCGACGTTTGAGCTGCCAAGGTAAAGCCCTCATGGTTTGTTAATTTATTCAAAACAACACCTTACTATCTGTTGCAAAATTCCACACGGGATTTAGACTCAGAAGCAATTGTCTTCAGAGAGCTACTGTCTTTATTCCCAAAAGTCTGGATCCCGTGCGGAATTTTGCAACAGATAGTAAGGTGTCGTTTTGAATAAATTAACAAACCGTGAGGGTTTTACCTTGGCAGCTCAAACGTCGACTTGATGAAGTTGCTTACTTTTGAAGCTTAATGAGTTATACCTAGTGCAGCAAACACAACGACACTTGGCAACAGGTATGTTAACATCTTGTTCTATCCCATACGAAGAAAATTTCACGAAACAATTCGACAGAATTTGTAGAAGTCGAAGTAATACAAATTCGCAACGCTCACCTGGTGGTCACATAAATTACTCCCCAAGTTTGCTTGAGGATAACATTGGCGTTTAGCTTCTCATCTCTCCAAATTTTGTTCACAAGTTACAATAGGTATTTGTCTTTCTTACAGCAGATATAGTTCTCGCTGTTTTTGAAATTTTGTTGAGATTTTGGCGGTAGTTTTGACTACATAATTTTGCGTCGTAACAGGCAGCACAAATTTTGTATCGCAACTTCTAAGGCACCAATTGGCACGATACATGTTGTATGTAGTCCTCTATGCCTTTATACTTGATTGACGAAATAGGAAAAAAAATCACCTTGGAATTTTGGATTTATGACCAATTTTTCTCAAAAAGCCATTTTTAAAAATCGTCTGATATCTCGAATTACTTGATCTAATTCGCAGAAAAACAATTACCAGTACAAATTTCAAGGCTTGTAGACAAATGGCTGCAAATTTCTCAGACATCGGACAAGGTTTTGATGTAAAAGGACGCGATTGAAATTCATGCCCAACAAACAAATCAATAGGTACGGGCCACCTTAAATCAAATCGAACATGGAAATATAATTCAACTGCCTCGAACTAAGAAAGTTTTCAGTCAGTAACATGAAAATGCCGCAGTCATCTAATAAGCTTAATTCCAAAAGTCTAAACAACAGAGGCGGATATAAATAAATGTCTCAAACCAGCTTAGTCATGTTTTAGAAAGCGAAATTTGCAAGCTAACACTTGAATATATCGACGATTTGTATTAAGTAAATTTTGATTGAAGAAGCTTGATACCTTGATTGAGACTCACGAGAGACCCTATAACACAATGGTTCCATCCGACTGCATTTATAGTGAAGTTTAAGTTACTAAACATTCCTGACTCGTGAAAATAACTCTCTGTTTTGCTCAGAAAGTTTACTGCTTTGCTTCGATATGATGCAAGTCAAACTGAGCTGAGTCAAACGTGCGTGGCCTCGTTTCTATGCCTGCCTAATTTGCATACACATTTGCGACTACGACGAAACATAGATAGATAGATTGAATGGTAAACCTAGACTTGTGCTGGCCTACGGCCTGGGCACGATAAATATGGAAAACTCACAACTACTTTTCAGTAAGTTTATCACTTGTGTATAGCCATTTTAACAGGGAGTTTTGACACAAAGTTGTGTTTATTTTAAATGTAGACTTTATATTGTGCATGATAAACATTCCAAAAAGTACCTTTCTGTATTTTTTAGAGAATATTTATTTCATAATATTTACACAGGAAGCCCAATTAAGGATATTTATAGTATTACACAACTAGCATATGTCAGTTCTAAAAGGCTTAGTCACTTTCTTGAAATTTCCAAGTTTATGATGATAGTCATTAGTTATGTATAAACACGTTTAACCTAGAAAACAGTTTATCTAATTTCCTATGTGCTTAGTTTGTAATTCATACATCCGTGCCGCCGGGAACAGCCCCAAGGTTTGCGCACATAGTTTCCACAACGCCCTAAGCATAGCTCACGTTAATTATCTCACGTTGCAATAGAACTTTCCATTAGGGAATGATTCAACGTTACGTATAGTACGTGCGTCGTAAGCATGTTCTACTACCTATAAATCTACAATCATTGCCAGTATTGTTGGCACGATATTGTCGTGATGCGCTCGAAAAGTAGATGGTGATGAGATTGGCTCCCCCCGTGCCCCCTTTACAATGTTGCTGTGAAAATCCCGACACCTACGACTCGGCAATCAGTTCGAAATACCTTTTATCTAGCAGCAACATTGTACAGGGGGGAGGGGGGTCCAATGGCACGGTCACAGAGTGTACAATTGTAGAAATATCCGTTGAATGCACATCGTGCCAACTAATTTTGGCAAGGATTGTGTAAAGAACATTTTATGTTCTATGTACTATAAACCGAATACCAGAGAACTAATTTATTACCGTTAATAATGTCTGCTAGTGGACGTTTTCATTGATAGCGAAAAAGTTCAGAGGTTTCTCTTAGTTCTCCAAAAATATGAGAAAATTGGTAGCTGTCGAAAGTGATGAAATCCTGTTTTTCAGTAAAAGCAATGGTGCATACCTATAGGTCTAAAAGAATGACACCAAAAACATGTTTTACGAGTTCGGAAGTGAAACAAGCCATTTCAAGTAGATTCGTTTGACCTTTGTCATTAGTGGTCGATGATTAGATTTGTTGGTATTGCGTTTGCATAGTAGTAAGATAGCATGCAATCCACGTGACATAAAATACGTATTTACAATGTTAATCAAAGAATAAATTCGCCCTGACTCTTAAAGCCCCGAGAATTAGAAAAACCGCTGATGCAAAAAAAACTGTAAGACTATATTAAAGTTCTAGGAAGTCTAAGGATTCACTATATTATTTGCCATGAGCGGCTTAAATCACCATGGCATACTAGCCTGGGTGTCGATTCTCAGCAAAAACATGGTATTTTTGTTGTATAGTTAGGACTTTAGGGCTCGTTACTAAAACAGCATGGTAGGATCGGTGACTGACGTAGCTGAAGCAATTTAGCTAATGCTTACTGTAGACAGGAACATAACCGATTCGAATCTGTGGCATTTTCCTACCTACACTTGGCTATGGTTAACATACTGATTTTGTAATGTGTCCCAACAACATGTTATTGGGTACCCTGTGTTACGAGTACTTTGCTTATGCCTTTACCTTGGCCTGTATCTTGACCGGGCAATGTCACATCACGAAATTTGCCACACTAGCGTTTAGCGGCCGAGATGTTTATTTCCCTTATGGGAAATAAAAATGAATTTATACTGGAGAATTTTCTTGATAAACTGTTTTTAGGAATGTGTTTAACGATTTTCCACAGGAAACCCAACGGTGCTCCCCTCAAAGCTCCTTTAATATATCTAATAATTCAATAATATTAGCCTGTTTTGAAAATGTTTCTATACAATGTTAAAGTACCACTAATTTGTAATGTAATGGTGCCCAGACTTTGCTTCGATAATTATTATGTCTATATTTTTCAACGGTGCTCCATCGCAATATAAGAAATATTCGACAGTATTCCTGTTCTCTTATACGATAAGACACGGAGCACCGTTGTAAAAAGGTCTTAACGTGTTTTGATGTGGAATTTTTTGTCACGAGAGATAAGGAGTGATATTTCTATTGCTATTTTCTTTGCTTATTTCTCTTTGATCACTCAAGTTTTTGATTTATGAGAGCAAAAAGCACGGAGAACCGTGGAGCATCGTTGCTTTGTATTAGGCTCACTGCTGTACAGATCATATTACTTGTTGCTATGCCAAAGTGGTAATTGAGTGACTACAGGATTAAGGTCGATTAAGTAAGAGGTTCCTCTTCCATCTGCTTGTAAATAAGTGATAATAGTGCTCTTTTTATTCTTAGCTCGAATAAAATACACGTATTTAAATTCCCAAAAAGGCCTTTCTTCCTACTTTAGGCAAAGTTGCCGCTATCTCATGATTGATTTTGACAGGGAAGTATACATTTTCTACAAAGTATAATTAAATCGTTTGAGTGAAACACCGACCACACCAATCGTACCTCGCTTCTTAGAAAATATGAAAAATGATCGAGTCTGCTATAGAGTTTTATGGCCAATTTTGTGTTTCTACAATCATTGCCAGTATTGTTGGCACGATATTGTCGTGATGCGCTCGAAAAGTAGATGGTGATGAGATTGGCTCCCCCCGTGCCCCCTTTACAATGTTGCTGTGAAAATCCCGACACCTACGACTCGGCAATCAGTTCGAAATACCTTTTATCTAGCAGCAACATTGTACAGGGGGGAGGGGGGTCCAATGGCACGGTCACAGAGTGTACAATTGTAGAAATATCCGTTGAATGCACATCGTGCCAACTAATTTTGGCAAGGATTGTAGGTCCCTATAGAGTGCAAATCAGTTATTCTGTGGACACTATCCTACGAAGCTTTCTGGGCATTTTGGCCAACGCTAGCATCTATCCACATTCTGCTCAATTGTATTCTATATCTTCTATCGATTGCAACTTGGTACAAGCGTAACCAAAGTACGTAAGTCTAACAATTATTTCACTATTTTCTGCTATATTTTAAGTGTTGTAAATGTCCAGTTTTTAAGATGATTTCTATAATATCGTGTAACGAGGATTACACGTTGCAAAACTACTTGTTCTAGGCCATTGAATGAATATTGTGTTCTTAAGAGTAAAAGTTCTTCAGCATTTATGGTTCAATCAATTTATATTAAACCTCATTTGGTCTGATACCCTGATCACTGTCTTCACATTCGTACTCTGTTCTTCAAGACTTCTTATGGTTTAAGAATTACAAACCTCGTATCCCTAATGTCTGTAAGAAGACAAACGTTTGTTTACTGTACAAATACAAACTGCAAGGTGCTACTTTCTTGCTAGGGACCTGGTACCTAATTGACCAGAACCTTCAATTTTGATGAATATCACAAACAAAGTAATTTTTCTGGAAAAATCCTCTTTTGTATGCTTTGTTTGTTAAAGGGTCATTCCACAATATTTTGACCCACAGCTGAATTTTAAAAACACTGTCATCAAGTTTATTTGTGTGTGTTCTTAGAGAGATGTCCAGTGTTTGTGAAACTGATATTTGTTCATGGAGGGATGATGTCATTAACGCATAAATTTCAATCTCCAGTTTTGAGTTATGTGTTGCTCATTGTTAGCCTCGATTAGATGCAAGATATTCAAAGAAATCAAACAAACCCCAGAGGAATTCTATAGCATTTGCTTTGTTCATTTGTATACCATGTATTCCCAACTAGGGTTAATCAATGACACAAAAGAATATATTACACGGAGTTGAGGCTAACAGAGAGCAAAATGAACTCAAACTTGGAGTATTAATTATGGAAATTCAGAAAATTGTGTCACAGACTCTACATTTTGAAAATCATTAATACAAAAAGGTTAAAGACTGAAAAATAAATAATCCATTTGGACAAAAGCCAATCTTGGTCTTCTAACAAGATAATGTGACAAGCCTAGGATTTACAATTTATTTTTTTCTGAATATGCTGTTAAGAGGTGTCACGTAGACTCCGTGACATATTTGTAGCAAAACGTTTTGTTAAAATTTTATTAGAATATTTTTGTAAACTAAATATTTCTGAACTTCTAATTATTCATTCCTACAAAATCGAAAATATTGGTATTAATGACAGCAATGCACTTTGAAAATCAATTATTTTCTATTGATATAAAATAAGTGCAAACTTTTTACTTCCTTCTCATAAACTAAGTTATGTTACATTTTAATATAAACCTTAATTAAAAGCATGTGTATATTTCACAGAGATTTTAAAATTAAGTTTGGTGCTTCCAAAATAAGGTTTTTCTGATGTAGACTCCGTGACAGCCATGTATGGAGATTTATCTCGGGAAACATATTGATGACATCCACCAAACTGATACAGTTTATACCAGTGGTAACCCCTATCCCATTTAAATGCTATCTTTTAGTTTGGATCTATTATTTTGAAATAAATGCATCTCAAATCCTTCTGAATGTAGACTCCATGACATAGCTAGGGTAATTCTTCTTCACAAAAAAGGTTCTCGTAATGTGCTCGATAATTACAGATCGATTTCGATTCTCCCGGTGATAAGTAAGGTGTATGAGAAAATACTGTATGAACAACTAATTGAGTATTTCAATGCAAAGAAATTATTATCTGACAACCAGTTTGGATTCAGATGCTTTCATTCGACTGCGTCTGCATTGTTAGATTGTACTAACGAGTGGTATGTTAACATGGACAGAGGACTTTATAACTTGGCTGTCTTCCTTGATCTCAAAAAAGCCTTCGATACCGTAAACCACAAAATTTTGTTGGGCAAACTCGTGGCTTATGGTATCAAAGGTCATGCTCTTAATTTACTCTCTTCATATATAGACGACCGTAGACAATTGTGTCAAGTAAATTGAAAGACCTCAGGTCTAGAGAAAATCAGATGCGGAGTACCTCAAGGATCAATTTTAGGACCCCTCCTATTCCTAGCTTATATAAATGACCTGCCAAATTGTTTAAGATTTACTACGCCAAGATTATTTGCTGATGACACAAGCCTTACGACCGTTGGAACCTCTCTCACTGAAATCGAAGTGGGACTGAACTACAATCTGGATAATGTAAGAAAATGGCTGGCAGCAAACAAACTCAGCCTAAACATAGCAAAAACAGAATATACCTTGATTGCATCAAGATACAAGATTAATAGTTTGACAATCGAACCAAATGTTATAATAGGAAATAATCACATCAACAGAGTTCATGATTGCAAAACTCTTGGCATTCATATTGATGAATCTCTGACTTGGCAATCAAATATCAACGAGATAGCAAAAAAGATTTCATCAGGTATTAGTGCAATCAAAAGGCTTAGAGATTATGTTAATAGAGACACTCTTGTCTCGGTATACAGCACATTAGTTCAGGCCCACTTTGATTACTGTTGCGAGGTCTGGGACTCGTTGGGAACTGGTCTATCTCTACATCTACAAAAGTTGCAAAATAGGTGCACCAGGGTCATAATGCATTATGAGAATGATTCTGGTGAATCGGACAAAGCATTGAATGCCCTCAGTATATTATACTCATCGGCCTTCCTTACACTCGTTAAGGCATGAGAGATGGGCGTCATGCCGGTCGCTCGAGGTCTTGTGGCGAAGCCCTGAAACCCCGTGGGTGAGGGGGGAGGGAGAAAACAAACAGAAGGGAAACACCACCATGCGCCTATACCCCGACCGGCGGAGAGTAAGGAAGGCTATCGCCGTACCCTAACGTAACAGGTATGAAGTTGCAAATGGGCGCAGTGTGTTCTCTCGCGCTGCCTTTTATAACTCGTGATGCGGAAGACCGCTGAGCATAGTATATTATACTCATCGGCCTTCCTTACACTCGTTAAGGCATGAGAGATGGGCGTCATGCCTCTACGCTCGAGGCGATGTGTACTGTACCCGAGAGAGAACCTAACTATGCCCACTACTAAAACACCTCAACACTTAGGCACCCCAACACTTAGGCATCCAACACTTAGGAACCCAACACTTAGGAACCCAAACACTTAGGAACCCTAAAGCTAATGTCCGAACTACTAGCTAACTAGCTTTAACATAGTTCCAAAACCTAAAAGCCACAATTTGACAATGTCAAACAGAATCCAAATGCACTGTTAAAGCGAGACGACACAACACTAGGACGAGGAAGGTGCTGGTCTCTTGCGCGGGTTCTGCCCTAAGGGAGGAAAAGCTAAAACAAAATCCTTCAGGTGATTGTAGTCCTTGTACACCTGGGCGGCCTCCTTAGTATCAGTGGGGTCAGAGGCTAAGAGATCAGCAGGCGCTCCGGCTCGTAGAACGTCGGCGAGCTTTATGTAGTAGGCGGCAGTGGTGGAACTTTTCCAGCCTACGTGTGACATCACGTCCGCGAGATGTGCCCCGGAAAAAGCCAACGTGAGTGCACAACCACTCCGGAAACTATGTAGAGTTTCCCCCTCGTCGGCTCTAGCCAGGCCGAGATAGAACTTAAGTCGAGCCTCCGCTGCTGAATATTCGAAAGGCTTATCTACAATGGATCCTTTCTGGTCGGTAGGTCTGAATAGGAAACCGCGTCTGAGGTCTACCCCGATACTCTGGGATATAGCTGAATAAGTCTCGATCGCTCTGACTGGGCACACTAATGGATTAGGATGGCGCCTAATTCCAAACAGATTCGATCCTCCATCCCTCAGGGTCTTGCCCCATAGGTGATTGAACAGTAAACCATCATCGGCGGGGAAACGTGCGAGTTCTATGGTCTTGACCCTTCCCAAATCACCAGCCCTGTCACCACTGAAAAACATAACCTTGAAAAATGCTTGGTCTCTTGCCGAAATAAAAATATCAGAGGGCGTTAAAGAGGCGGATAACAATCGCTTCTCTATTACATGCGCTATAGTCATAAGCTTGTCAATGAACAAGGGCGTTGCCTGCTTGGGCACCACTCTGGCCTGGAGTTGCTCCGCGGTAATACGCTTAAGATATTCTTTCACCTCTAAGGCTGCGGCCGGGTTACCGAGCCCGAGAGAATTTTCCCAGTCGCCCTGACGACCAGCTACCTTGAAGATCGTACGTAACTTTCCTATGTATGAATCTACGGTGTTGTAGCTAAGGCGCGTGGGACACGAACAACTAGTTCCTTTAGACTGCCCTATCTGGGGGCAACCATGAGAGTGGACTTTTGTGTTCCCTTTGCCCTCCTTGAACACGAGGAAACGTACTACATCACGGGGGGTGGCGGAAAAAATATTCTTCTTGTCCGGGAGGGAGAACAGAAAATTCTGTAGTTCGGTCTTGAGCGCGTCTGTTTGTCTAGAGTAAGCTGTAGATGCCGCCATGTGTTGTAGGGAGTTAATACGTTGATCTATTGCCTGCAAATCCACAGGGACCATACTGGGAAAGGATTCCACCCGCCGCTTCCTAGTGTAACCACACCGCTGGCAGAACAGAAATGTATGGTCATTGGAATAAAGACAGGCCGGACAACTAACTGCCTTTATGAAGAAATGGGCAACTTCTGGTAAAACCTGTAAAAACAAAAAGGAAGAAAACAAAAGGAAAAGAAAGATAGGAATATCAATTGTGAGGCGATTACAATTTGTTTTGTCTTGCTTGTTTGTTTGCTTTATTATAATTATTATCGGCAAATAAACGCGATTACAGATAGAGTGCACGCACTTAATCCGTGAAACATAAATAGTACAAAATAGTGCTAAATTATAGTATTTTCTATGTTTCCTATTGTCTAATTAACACTATTTAGTAGTAATTAGTAGAGTTTGTTTCACGGATTAGGTGCATGCACTCTACCGGACTTCTACATACTATATAGCATGTTACACTTATACTGTTTGCATTCTCGTAATGCAAACTATCTGGGATTAACCTACTGGACATGAAAACAAATTCTCATTTGGTCAATAACCTTGAAAACTGGACTGGTATCCGTAACGACAAAGTCCGATCACTCAAATCTAAAGAAAAACTGTCTAGAGTCTCGTCTATGTTACCTACAGAGTAGTAGGACTAAATCACGCCGAGAAGCGAAAGACTACTAGGTCCCATTGAAGTGGAGCACTTGGTATAAATCCGTCCTTTGAAGGGAACAAGAGAACCTCTGTCGAGCCTCTAGCGCCTAGTAATAGAAACTCCGGTGCCTTTGCCTGGATACTAGGCCACCAGTAGGGGCGAGGGCTCTTGTCTGGTACGCATATGGAGAATGAAATGCCATACCCTTGTAAAAACTTGCACACATGTGGTATGAGGCAAAAGGGCGGGAAAACATATGGGTTGGAGAAGAGTTCAGGATGCCGTACTGGAGATTGGGAGAAGACATTGACTCCCCGAGTCCCCGGAACGTGATACGGGGAAAAAAACGGCAGAGGGTGTCCAAATGTATCCAATTGCACATTAGACGGGATTGCCATTAAATCTGCGGAGTGTGGGCCAAACCTATCTTGCACCTTTTCCCAGGCAGAAGGAGAGAGCTTAGCATCTTGCAGAAGAAGAGCTCGCGAGGGTGGATCGGCGACGTTTTGGGAGGACGGGACATATAACAACTTAATATGCACACCATGCCTTGTAATCACCCAAAACAGGCTCTTGAGCGTGCGGAATAGTGCTTGTGATTTACTTCCCTGCCTGTTCCAGGCTTTTAGAAGGACCTGACTATCAGTATAGACGTCGACATGCTGGCCCCTAGCCATCGGAGCAACTGCGTCAAGAGCATTTGCCAATGCCAAAGTCTCTTTCACATTAATATGCTGGTCGAGTTGGTTTGACAGCCAATTTTCCCGGATAACATATGGCTGGGAGTCAGGATCAAGTACCGCTCCCCAGGCAAAAGAGGAGGCATCCGAAACAAGGACCAGAGGAAAATGAGACTCTGAAACCCATTGCACACTGCCATTCGAATCTTTGAAGAATAACCATTGCTCAACCTCTCGTTTTAGAGCACCCGCGACAGGTATTGGACCTGGGAATTTTGACGCCCGGGAAATGGCCACGTTGATCTCATTCGTAAAGAGGCGTGCACCCGGAACTGCGCGGGAAAATGAAACCGCTTTTCCGGCGAGATGTTGAAGGGTCTTGATATTAGTGCTTCTTGACGCAAGAATGGCTTCGGCGAGATCTATAAACTTGCGTCTCTTATCCTCTAAAAGGCGGAAACACTGTTCCTTTGAATCAATGCGGAAACCCAAATAATGGACGCTCTGTGAAGGGAGCAAGGTTGACTTACTAAGACCTATGAAATATCCCAGCTTAGTAAGTGTATAACACACTACAAAAATAGCAGCATTGGCCTTGGCTAAAGAACGGAGATCCTCAGATGGCATTGCGGCATAAACTGGAGAGTTGCTGTTCACAACGAGTTCACCCGTATGTCGATCATCAATATATAGGAGGCATGGTATGCCTACGGACCGGAAGTAATGTGACGCTAACAACCCAGTAGAGTGGTAGATAAAGGCCGACGCCTTCCAACCGAACGGGAGCGCGTTGTAGACATAGTAACGGCCAGCCCACTGGAAACCAAAATACTGCCTGGTGTGTGGCGAGAGAAGGATATGGTGATAGCCAGATTTATCATCACAAACTGATTGGTAGGAGTTTTTGTAGACATACAGAGGTATCATGGAGAGGTTGTCAAGCTTAAAAGGACAGTTCTTAATCCAAAGGTTCAGGAAACGGCAGTCATGACAGAGACGGGGCTTTGAAGGCTCCACAGTTAAAGGCATTGAAAGTAACGGAGGTGGGACTTCTCCAACTTTGCCCCAGATAGACATGGCCCCAGAAGTAATACCCGCCGAAATGGTTTGTTCGATAAACGCCTCAAATCCAGAGCACGAAGGATTATTGGAAAAAATGCGGTGTGGTGGGGAGGGGCAATCGAAAAATTCACCATTGAATTCGCCTTTAAACGGTTGAAGGAATTCATTAATGTCAACTTGGTGGGCAATCCAAGGAATAACTAACTGAGATAGATCGCTTGGGGCGGCCCTTGCGATTTTCTCCCAAAAAGGTAGACATTCGTGCAGGTTTCCTGCGACAAAATTAGCGGGATTCCTGAAAGCCAGCATGGACACATCTGCGAGAACTTCCCCTTGCAGAACTGCCTTCACAAAATCACAAGATATGTGAGTGTTATATTCTGCCAACCCTTGAACCAACAGTGGATTCCCATCCGATTGCACCCAGGAACTGGATACGCCACGGGGGGCTTCTGGACCTAGTGGATCCCATGAGACTGAAGACAACTTGGCACGCTTGGGAGGGACACACTATAGGTAGAAGAAAACCAAGAAATGGGGTGAGAGGGAATACCAAGGAAGGAAGGCCCAAGGGTTGGCAGTCTTATGGGGAAATAAGGATCCCGTGATATAAAACTGCCAACACCAAGACTGGATGGAAGGGGAGAAACCTGGGGAACTGGCTATAAGTTGAGGGCAATTCTAATAATAGAATGGGACAAATATATGTTCTGCAAATTTTACTTGAAATGACAAAATTACATACACAATAAATAAATCCTATTCAAGTCGTAAATATGGTAGGTCATTAAGAGTCCAACATCAACAGTTTTCTTAAAGGGAGCAAGATTGCTACCCACGGCTAGCTCGGCCATGGCCTCGTTGAGGGTATGGGGCAAATCTTCCACGGTACTGACTCTGCATATTCCTCTTCTTGAAGCAGAAGGGAGCAATATGACCTGGCATTCCACAGAAATGGCACACCATAGTAGCTTGCTGTGGACTAGGGGAGGCTGGTGCTGTCTGAGCAACCTTGGGTGGGGCCGGGGACTTGTCAGGAGTTTTTGCTTTGTTGGCCTTAGCAACCTTGGTCAAACGCTCCAGGACTCTAGTATAATCCTTATCTCCAAATAGGGCTAGAAAATAGGATTGGAACTGTGCAAGAGGCTCGTCAAAGCGATCCCTGAGGGCTCTAGCCGCCACCTTTAAGAACGAGGCCTCAGCGTGATTGGCGTTACGTGCAGAAATCACCAGCTCGTCTGCCATAGCTAGTGCAGCGTACTTATCAAAGTCCACCCCGCGTCTGAGGCCATATTCTGCCAGTTTTTTGAGACCTTCGTCTACATTATCCGGCTTTTGCTCCTCCAGAGCCTCTACCCTTTTCAAGAGAGCAGTAACCTAAGGGGAATTTCAAAAGAGATATAAATAAAATGTTACAAATTAACTGCTTGTTGCATTATAATGGGGAAACAAAATAGCTGGCATTATATCCATGAAACCTAATATCAGAAGGCATTAATGTCACAAAAGAACAATCAAATAAAACAAAACTGTGTAACAAGATGACAAATGTTAATAAAAATATAGCACAAATATTTCACAGTAAAACAGAAATGAACACAAAAACAAAATTATATACCAGAAAAACCAAAACCATAGGTAAAATGCTAGACTAAACTAATATTGCATTTCAAAAATAGAGCTAACATATATTTTAAAAAGGTCAACAGTAGAAAAACAAAACAGGATAAAATTGTGCACCAAGACACTGAATTTAAGGAAAACAAACCATAGATAAAATACTAGTCTAACTATTCTATGGAAAAAATTAGCACTGGCATATTATAAGAATGAGGTCAGCGTTGAAAAAATAAAATAAAATTGAGTACCAAAATACTGAAATTCAAAAAACCAACCATGGATAAAATGCTAGTCCAAACATTCCATGGTAAAAATTAGCACTGATGTATTTTCTAAAGGTCAGCACTTTTAAAAACAAATAAAATTATGCATAAAATACTGAATTCAGAAAACCAACCATGGATAAAATGCTGTCCAAAACATTCCATGGTAAAATTAGCACTGACATATTTTTAAAAGGTCAGCACATTTAAGAATTATGCACAAAATACTGAATTCAGAAAACCAACCATAGCACTGACATATTTTTTAAGGTCAGCAATTTTAAAAAGAAATAAAATTATGCACAAAATACTGAATTCAGAACAACCATGGATACAATGCTAGTCCAAACAATTCATGGTAAAATTAGCACTGACATATTTTAAGGTCAGCACTTTTAAAAACAAATAAAATTATGCATAAAATACTGAGTTCAGAAAACCAACCATGGATAAAATGCTGTCCAAAACATTCCATGGTAAAATTAGCACTGACATATTTTTAAAAGGTCAGCGCTTTTAAACAAATAGAATGAAGCTTATGCACAAAAATACTGAATTCAGAAAACCAACCATGGATAAAATGCTAGTCCAAACATTCCATGGTAAAAATAGCACTGACATATTTTCTAAAGGTCAGCACTTTTAAACAAATAGAATGAAGCTTATGCACAAAAATACTGAATTCAGAAAACCAACCATGGATAAAATGCTAGTCCAAACATTCCATGGTAAAAGTAGCACTGACATATTTTAACGAAAGGTCAGCACTTTAAAACAAATAGAATGAAGCTTATGCACAAAAATACTGAATTCAGAAAAACCAACCATGGATAAAATGCTAGTCCAAACATTCCATGGTAAAAGTAGCACTGACATATTTTAACGAAAGGTCAGAGCTAATAAACACTTGCGCACAAATACAGTAAAATAGGGTAACAACTCGAGGCAAAACATAGAAATACTAGATAGAATAGAACCGAAGACTAAGGTTGCGAAGGAAAGATACGCTGACTGAAGAGTACGGGTCCACGTGCTAAGAAGCTAAGATTATGCAAGATGTAAACGAAATCTGTATAAAAAGACGGCAGAACAATTGCACAGGCAACAAAACAGCCAAACCTAAAGTAAAGACTAAAAGTAAAGACTAAAAGGTAGCCGTGAAGTGTTATAAAAGCAGAGCAAATGGACAGACTGTAAAACTAGAAGCCGAGAAGCACCAGGAACGAGAACAGAACACTGAAGTCCAAAGTGAAACGAAACGTGACCAGTCTTATAGTTACACTATAAAATTAATTTTAAGGATATTTACCTCAAGTTCTGCTTGTTCTGGAGCTGCAGGCTGAACCTCTGCCTGAGGAACTACCAAATCTGCTACTGCTACGGCAGGTTCTTGGGGAACTTGAACTTCTTGTGCCTCAGCCATAACGCTTACGATACGAGGTTGTAGTTGCAAATGGGCGCAGTGTGTTCTCTCTCGCTGCCTTTTATAACTCGTGATGCGGAAGACCGCTGAGCATAGTTGGGTCACACTAGCCGAATGCAGGGCTCAAATTAAAGCTAAATTTATGTTTAAAGTTCTTCACGGCTTGGCTCCAACAAGATTGCTATTTTCAAGGAATTGTGTAAACTATAATCTAGCCATTTCCGGCCAGCGGTATTTTTCCCGCCATTTTCGTAATGTATGAAAATTTATGTTAGTTCTCGTTGCTGTTTTGTCATGTAAGACTTTCCAGAGATCTACCGTGAGGTAAGGTTATTTTTTGCTCTCGTTTTATTAGCCTTCCTTATTGTAACTGTGTAAACTGTTTTATAGAACCGCTTATCGCTTACAACTGCTGTAATACAGTCGCTTACAAGTGTTTGCGAAGAATAAACAACAGAACGAAGCGAGCGAGTGTCTCACCTGTCTCAGTCTTCGCGTTAATGGACGTTTACGGATATATCATGTAGTTGTTTTCTACATGAAAGTTCTCACGTCTCTAGGGATGTCCTCGTACGTATGCTCTGTACAACGAGTCAAGTCTAGATGAAGTTTTATACCTCGTGCTAATGTTATCTGATGAAGAGTCGAATACAGACGCCATCTTGGATGGCACAGGAAGCCCGCCCATGCTTCAAGGTCACACAGGGTTGTCACCAGCTGCTAGTCAAAGTTATGTCACAAGTCACACAGGGTTCCCGTCAATTGTTAGTCCAAGTTACGTTACAAGTCGTGCAGGGTTCCCATCCATTGCTAGTCAAAGTTATGCCACAAGTCACGCAGACCCCCCGTCAGTGGCTAGTCCAAGTTACATCACAAGTCACACAGGGTTCCCGTCAGTTGTTGGTCTAAGGTATGTTATAAGTCATACAGGGTTCTCACCAGCTGCTAGTCAAAGTTATGTCACAAGTCACACAGGGTTCCCGTCAATTGTTAGTCCAAGTTACGTTACAAGTCGTGCAGGGTTCCCATCCATTGCTAGTCAAAGTTATGTCACAAGTCACACAGGGTTCCCGTCAATTGTTAGTCCAAGTTACGTCACAAGTCGTGCAGGGTTCCCATCCATTGCTAGTCAAAGTTATGTTACAAGTCACACAGGGTTCCCAACAGCTACTAGTCAAAGTTATGTCATAAGTCACACAGGGTTCCCACCAGCTGCTAGTCAAAATTACGCCACAAATCATGCAGAGTTCCCGTCAAACGTTAGTCAAAGTTATGTTACAAGTCATGCAGGGTTCCCGTCAACTGCTAGTCAAAGCTATGTCACAAGCCACACAGGGTTCCCGTCAATTGTTAGTCAAAGTTATGTTACAAGTCATGCAGGGTTCCCATCAACTGCTAGTCAAAGTTATGTTACAAGTTACACAGAAATCCCGATAAGTTCTAGTCATGACCAAGGGTACACAGCGTTTCTAGGCAATGGAAGCCGATCACGCAACGTCAGGGATTATCCATTCACCCGCAGTCAAAGACCATTGCAGGATGTCACACAAGGACATTCAAGCGAACTAGCAGACCAAGATGGAGTCATTTCTGAAAGAATAGTCAGCCTAAAACGATCGTACAGTGCTTATAAAGGAAGTTTGACACGAGCGTACAACGAACTCGAGCGTGCAATGAGCTCATCAAACGTTTTAGCTGCAATGAACAAGAAAGATCACATAGAAGTTACCTTTATGAAATTTACCGACGCGTATGACAAGCTCATTATCATGGTACCTCCAGAGAGTCAAGAGCCCTTCGCAAGAGATCATTCACATGAAGTTGAAAGGCGAAACAAGTATCTAATCCATTACCAAGAGTGGATGACGTCATTGAACCATCCACCAGTTGATGATTTGCGTCCATCGTCACGTCCGTCACCTTCACAGCAATTCAACGAGATACCAGTATTTCTAAATACGCAGCATTCAGAACACTCAGCGGTTGATATGAACACTCAAGTGAACGCTTTTCCCCACACGGAAGGCATTAAAAATGACGGTATAAACCCACAAGAGGACGACCAGGTGTCCGTTGGAGAGTCAGCTTCTGCCCGGTCAAGTCGCGGATCTGCCAAAGCCAAACTTGAACTAGCTCAAGCCAAGTTACGAAGATTAGCCGAGATGAAAGAACTTGAGAGAAAATGGGAAGAGTTTAGACTTGCTGCAGAAATCGAAGATGCGCAAATCGAAATGAAAGCCTTGAAGGAAGAGCGATCGGAAAACGACGAAGAACGATCCACGAAGTCTCTTGGTCTCCCGAAGCAAGATCGGAAGGAATTTGTTGAGAAGTATGTAGAGTCTACTAAGGCGCATGTACATAGCGAAAAGGGACTGCAAGAGAGTACAAAGGAAAAGATCGACTGTCAAAGTACCTCCAAGTCGAATCAAGATCCTGATGTCCGCAAGGACTTCCCACCTATGACGCCTACATTAACGAAGGTCGACGTTACTCAACAAGAAGAAGTAATGAATTCTCCCCAAGTTCACAAATTACTCGAAAGGCAACAAGATACCATGGAACAAGTCGTCCGTAATCTCAGCATGCCCAAGAGAGAATATACATATTTTGACGGTGATCCAGTTCATTACCCTCTGTTTATCAAGAACTTTGAAGTAAATGTCGAAAATAAGGAGAAAAACGATGGAGATCGCCTAAACTACCTCATACAATATTGCACTGGTAAGGCCAAGGACGCTATCCAACACTGTTTGATGTTGGATCCCAAGGAAGGTTATGTCAAAGCGAAAGAAATACTATTGAAGAACTTTGGTCGGACCCACGTTGTAGCCAAAGCATTTTTGGACAAAGTAGTGAAGGGTCCACCAATCAAGATCAGCGACGGAGAAGGTCTTTCCCAGCTCTCGAGAGATATGGAGACCTGTATGCTGGGTTCAAGCCAACTGGGTCAAGGTGCAAACCTTGACTCCCTCGACAATCTTGGAAAGGTCGTAGCTCGACTTCCCGTCCCCCTGAAAGCGAAATGGGCGGAGAAGGCGAGTCAGTTATACGAACAAGGACAGACGCCGCAGTTCAGTCACTTAGCCAAGTTCATCCAAGAAAGAGCAGCGGTAGCGAATACATTCTTTGGACAACTCATACAAGAAAGTAAAGACAAAGTGGCACCTAAGATAAAGCCCAAGTATCCAACAGCAGTCAGGGCTACAACTCTCGCTACAACAAGCACTAGTGCTCCAGCGCCAAAGAAAGAAGAAACCAAAAGTCAGAATCGAAAATGCAAACTATGTAACGCTGATCACTATATTGATCAATGTCATGAGTTTAAAGACAAGTCTGTAGATGAAAGAAACAAGGTTATTATGGAAAAACGCCTATGTCGTGTCTGCTTGAAGGGTGGACACCAAGCAAAGGACTGCAGAAGGTCTAAGGTATGTGGTGTTGACGGATGTAAAGGTAAACACCACCCCATGGTTCACTCAGCTATATTCAAAACAACGTCTGTTACGTCTTCAAATCAAGTAGAGTCTCCCGCTGCCACTCTTCCAAGTTCCTTGTTACCAGTTCACAACACAGAAGTAAGTGGCAATGTAGCACGCTCTAATGCCGTAAATGCCAAAGTACAGCAGATAAGTCTTAAAGTCGTTCCAGTTAAAGTCAGCGTCCCGGACAGTGATCGAGTCGTGGAAACCTACGCATTTCTCGATGACGGTTCAGATACCAGCATGTGTCTACATAGTCTTGCTAAAGAACTCGGAGCTCCATCCACTCCAGTGAACTTTGTCTTATCAACCATGTCAGGAAGTGAGCCAAGAAGTGGTTTGCAGCTGAATCTTGATGTCGTCGGTGTCTCTACTGAAAAGGGTGTGCGTTTGGATAGGGTGTGGACCACAGATTCCCTGCCTGTTTCGAAGAACACTCTAACTAATAAGGATCTCAAGAAGTGGCCACATTTGAGTGATGTTCATCTTGCTGAAGTTGCTGAGAAAGAAATAAAGATCCTGATTGGAAACGA
This sequence comes from Telmatactis stephensoni, assembly GCA_029948255.1. NCBI lineage: Eukaryota > Metazoa > Cnidaria > Anthozoa > Actiniaria > Isophelliidae > Telmatactis > Telmatactis stephensoni. Next base: position 518,819 of record JALIZF010001716.1, on the reverse strand, counting down.
TGCACCTGAGGCATTGTGTCCTCTTGAAGTAAAACGGGGTGGAAAGGGACAGCCATACGCGGTGCGAACATTGCTGGGTTGGGCAATAGCAGGCCCTCTCGAAACAAGAAGGAGTGAAGAAGCTCAAGTTAACTATATTCATGTTGACCAAGTTCTTGGATGTGATGAAGCAGAAAGAGTCGCGTCGAGCGTCGAGTCCCAGTTAGAACGATTGTATAATTCAGAGTTTACAGAAAATTCTGCTTCTGTGATGGAATGCATGTCTCTTGAAGATCGTCGAGCAAAACGAATGATGGAAGAGTCTATTAAAGTTGTTGAAGGACATTACCAAGTTAGCTTACCGTGGAAGTACGATATTGTAGACTTACCTGACAACAGAAGCATGGCTGAGAAGCGGATATATCTGCTCAAGAAACGCCTTCAGCGAGACCCAGAACTGTTAAAGAAGTACACAGAAACCATGGAGATGTACATTGCTAAAGGTCACGCGGCAAAGGTAACAGAAGAAGACCAGTCTTCAGAGGACGAGAACAATCCCGTATGGTATCTGCCACACCACCCGGTCGTGCATCCTCAGAAACCTGGAAAGGTGAGAGTGGTTTTCGACTGTGCGGCGACGTACAATGGAAAGTCTCTCAATACCGAGCTGTTACAAGGTCCTGACAACACGAACTCTCTCGTTGGTGTGTTGGTGCGCTTCCGTCAGGAAAAGGTCGCGATAATGTCAGATGTAGAACAGATGTTCCATCAGGTGTACGTGGACCCCAAGGACAGGGACGCGTTACGTTTCTTGTGGTGGTCAGAGGGTGATATTACAAAGGATCCTGTTGAATATAAGATGCAAGTTCATCTGTTTGGTGCGACGTCGTCCCCTAGTGTTTGCTCTTACTCTCTACGCAAGGCTGCTGAAGATGGTCAAGACAACTACGATGAACTAACTGTAGAAACTGTCCGTAATAACTTTTACGTTGACGACTGTTTGAAGTCGGTCCCCACAATAGACGAAGGTCTTAAGCTAGTCAAAGAACTGACATCTCTTCTTGCCGAGAAAGGTTTTAAGCTCACAAAGTGGTTGTCCAATGAGAAGGAAGTAATGGACCAGATTCCAGTTGCTGAAAGAGCAAAGTCGGTGAACCTAGATCTAGAAGACCTCCCAGTAGAAAGAGCCCTCGGAGTAAAGTGGAACGTTAAAGAAGACACGTTAGGATTCCGTCAAGGCAAAGAAACCGTCGAGAGCAGAAGAGGTCTGTTATCATTTGTTGCATCAATCTATGATCCACTTGGTTTAGTTGCTCCTATCATGTTACCCGCTAAGATGATCCTACAAGAACTTTGCCGTATGAAACATAATTGGGACGATAGTCTCCCGGAAGACATTGCAAGAAGACTAAAGGACGTGAAGGACAACATCAGTTACTTAACAAGTGTCAAAGTGCCAAGATGTTACAAACCACATGAGATGAAAGAGATCAAGAAAACGGAAATTCATCATTTCTCTGATGCGTCTACAGAAGGCTACGGTACTGCTTCCTACTTACGCTTTGTGGATGAAGAGGACAACATACATTGCTCCCTAATCCTTGGCAAGTCAAGAGTAGCCCCCCTCAAAACTGTGACAATACCAAGATTAGAGCTCACAGCAGCCACCGTTGCAGCGAAGGTAGATAAACAACTGAGTCAGGAGCTACAACTTCCCGTCCAACGCGTTTTATTCTGGACAGATTCGATGGTAGTGCTGAGGTACATTCTTAACCAGTCAAGACGATTCAACACGTTTGTCGCTAATCGACTTCAAGTTATTCATGATGCATCTTCACCAACTCAGTGGCGTTACGTCCCATCGGAGTCTAATCCAGCTGACCTAGCGTCTCGTGGTATAAAGAATGACTCATGTGAGCAATCGTTGCAGAAGTGGTTAAACGGTCCAGACTTTCTTTGGAAGTCAGAAGAGGAGTGGCCGTCTATTCCACAAGATGTTGATATTGAGGTGCAAGATGACGACAAAGAAGTCAAGAAACACCCCACTCAAGCTCATGTGCATGCTACATCCTCGAAGGCTACAACCGTACCCTCAAGTCTTACTAAACTGGTCACCAGATTTTCGTCTTGGTATCGTCTATGTAAAGCCATCGCCTGGTTAGTACGCTTCAAGAAGTATATCATTTTCCGATTCGGTAAAACGAAAGGTGTAGTCTCAAAGGAGTCCTTGACAGTGAAAGAAGTCAACGAAGCAGAAGATGATGTTGTAAAGCTGGTGCAACAAGAAGTATTTCAAGCCGAAGGACAGCAAAATGGAAAGCTAGAAGGAGGACGACTACAAAATCTGTGCCCCTTTCTTAAAGAAGGTCTTCTGCGTGTCGGAAGCCGTTTAGAAAGAGCGGACATTGACGACAATGCGAAGTATCCCGCAATCCTGCCATCCCGCCATCACGTTACAGATCTCATCGTTCGTCATTATCACGTAATGAATGGCCACGTCGGTTCAAGTCAGACGTTAGCAGCAGTTCGCCAAAGATATTGGATTCTCAAAGGCCCATCCACAGTCAGACGTATCCTCAACTCGTGTTTACAATGCCGACGCCAAAATCAGCGACCACTCACTCAAGTTATGGCATCACTCCCAGCGGTACGCGTAAAGCAAGGCTCGCCACCATTTGCAGCAGTAGGAGTCGATTACTTTGGCCCCTTACTTACAAAGTACAGACGAGGCACCATAAAGCGCTATGGATGTGTTTTCACGTGCATGTCGACAAGAGCGGTCCACATAGAGGTCTCATCAGACTTATCTACAGATTCATTTATCCAAGCAGTTTACAGATTCGTAAGTCGTCGTGGTCCTCCCAAAGAGATGTACAGCGATAATGGTACAAACTTTAGAGGTGCGGAAGCTGAAGTGAAGGAGGCTCTGAGCAAGTGGAATCAAGACAGAATCAAGGAAAAGCTACGACAGCGTGGTATTGAATGGCACTTCAACGCTCCCGCCGCCAGCCACACTGGAGGGGTATGGGAAAGGATGATACGCTCCACAAGAAAGATTCTACGTGCTCTGGTAGGAAACAGACTGCTAGACGATGAAACCCTTACGACTACTCTTTGCGAAGTCGAGAAGATCCTTAACGATCGACCGTTAGTAAAGGCATCAGATGATCCTAACGATTTAGAAGCTCTGACCCCAAGTACCCTACTTCTCCTCAGACAGAACAGTAGTGTATCCCCACTTCTTGAACAGACAAGCTGTAATCTAAAGGAAAGACGAAAGGAAGCACAGAGGCTTGCGGACCAATTCTGGCAGCGATGGTTAGCTGAGTATCTACCAACCTTACATGAGAGGCAGAAGTGGTTACGTCCGCGAAGAAACTTGGTGGTTGGAGATCTTGTACTAGTATCAGACGATAACGCATCTCGAGGAAACTGGCCATTAGGTATCGTGGTTGAAACATTTCCAGATGACAAGGGGATTGTAAGACATGCACAAGTACGCACAGCCAAAGGAGTTTACAAGAGGAACATTCGAAAGCTTTGCTTGCTCGAAGCAGCGGATGGACACTAACTTATACATGAACACTGACGTTTATATTAGCTAGATTAAGTCTGTGTAAGCTAGTTTTAAAAGGCCTTAGCCAGGTTCGCCTTTCGGGGCCGGTGTAAACTATAATCTAGCCATTTCCGGCCAGCGGTATTTTTCCCGCCATTTTCGTAATGTATGAAAATTTATGTTAGTTCTCGTTGCTGTTTTGTCATGTAAGACTTTCCAGAGATCTACCGTGAGGTAAGGTTATTTTTTGCTCTCGTTTTATTAGCCTTCCTTATTGTAACTGTGTAAACTGTTTTATAGAACCGCTTATCGCTTACAACTGCTGTAATACAGTCGCTTACAAGTGTTTGCGAAGAATAAACAACAGAACGAAGCGAGCGAGTGTCTCACCTGTCTCAGTCTTCGCGTTAATGGACGTTTACGGATATATCATGTAGTTGTTTTCTACAAATTGAATGCAACCACTTGTACTTACAGTCTACTAAATACATCAAAAACGGTTGCTCTTCCTCTTCCAAAGACAGACTTCTTATTAGCTATAGCGGTGCCAAGCTGTGGAACTCTCTACCTAATGAGTTGCGATTCACTATCCTCTTTCACCAACAAACAAGCCAGTGTCCCAATGGCCCTAAACTAAATCAATATTAATATCTAATTATATAGTTATGTATTTTTAGAAAATTTTATAGTTTGAATTAATTTAGCATATTTATTAGTATTTATATTACTGTAGATTTAACATTTTTACGATTTACCCCTATTGGAAATCAGTATATATATTTATGTTGAATAGGTTAGCATCTTTAAATAAAGTTGATCTCATACGGCTTACCCTAAACCATACCAATGGTTTTGAGCGCAATTAGCAATTCCGCTGAGAACAAATCTTTTAGTCTAACACTCTAACACTATATATATATTTGAGGAGTGATCACTTAAAAGGGGTCCTCTTTACTAAGACCCCTTTGATGTACCATCTTCCAGATTTGCCGCTTTAACAGCAATCTTTAGGGTTTCTTTGGTCATTTCCTGACAAAGAAAGGAGAGAGAACAACAACAACAACAAAACTCTCAAAAGAAAAAAAACAGAGAAAAGAAAGAAAAATGAACAGAAAATCTGAAGAGCGCGTTTGTGTGAGAGAGAGGTAGAGTAAGAAGGAAAACAAAACAGGAAAGACAGTTGTTCAGATTTCTTTTGCCAATTCTCGGCGAAGAAAGGAGTGGGAATCAAAAACAAACTCTAAAAAAGAAATAACAGAAAATTAAGAAAGAGAAATGAAAGAAAAACAAAAAAATGTGTTTGTGAAAGTGAAAAAGAGAGAAGGAAAGGAAAAAAAAACAGGAAAGAGAAACAATAGTTGTCAAGGTAACTGTCAATTTGGTGCTGTTCTAGAAGTCTGAAGGCTCACTTATCCAGTGACGCCTGACGAATTCTAGGGTTTATGTTCAGTGAACGTACTGATCGTGGCCTGAATTCAGCTTCTAAGCGCTTTTCCGAGTCATTTTGCAGCACAGAAGTCGCTTGACTTGCATCATTAAGCAAGAAAAGACGGCGGAGACAATCTCATGGAAGAACTCAGGAGTGGGAAGCGACTTTACGAAGAAAGAGTCACAGTAATTACGGCGAAATTAAGAGAAATTAAGACTAAGAGGAGGGGACGGGTGCTGTCCAAAATTTTCTTCGATGCCCATAATCCTTTTCTTCTGCCATATGTGATCCAGCGGAAGAAATGCATTATGGGATGAATGTTTGGACGCGTAAAGTGTTTTTCCTTGGACCAGCTATGATTGTAGCGCAGAGAATGCCAAAACAGGGTCGACTTGCACACCGTGCATTACAGCCTATCTTATGGTCAACCTTTAAGACCCCTTTTAAGTGATCACTCCTCATTTGTTTGGGCTTTCTGTGTAAATATCATGAACTGAGTATTTGCCCCTATAATTGAGTTAAGCTCCTGCTTTGTGAAATCTATCATGCAGGTTTATGATCTATATGCTGCTACCTATTCTGACAGCAAAACAGCAAAACAAACCCTTGGTACCCTATTACGGTACCAAGGGGCAAAAATTGGGTGCCTAATCCATGACCTATAACCTCCTAAATTGTATTATATTTACTTACACATAGCCTCCCTCTATTACAGATCATCAAAACGGAAAGGGATTTTCTATGTCCATCGTTGTGGGACAATATACCTCTAGAAGTTGTTGACATTTTGCCAGAGGATACTGATGGTCACAGAAGATTTAAAGTTATGTTTGATCCAGAAGACATCATGAAATCCACAAAGGATGGACGGGTCTTGGGGACCATAAATTTCTTGAAGTCATCAGGGGGTTGGTATAAGAAAAATTGCACAGTGCAAGGGTGGTTACACCTGCTATAACTAGCGATGTCCCTACCTGGAACAATTTAAGACGATGAACAAAATACAGTTTATGAAAAAAGATGGCATTACCGTGTGCAGTTGTTGTAATGTTCAGGCTGCATTCAATATGTGTAGTATTTTGACTGCAAGACCAATTAAATGAAGATACTTGATGACTTGTTTGGATCATCGATATTTTCAATTCTTCTTGCACTTGGTGTTTAATCGTTGACCATTTGTTGGACTACGTGCTTTAAAACACATTCATGCGGCATTATCCACTTTATAAGTAACAGTCTTTCTGTTGGACTGTGACGTAATGCATATCAGATTTTTCTTCTACATAATAATGACATTAATGATTGAAACGGAAGCAAACCAACTAGGCATTGGAGTGAAAGTCTTCGATACAAATCTGCATACACCGATAGAAGATCTTTGCAATAACACATCATTTTCACAGATGCAGAGAGAAAAAACTATTACACTTGACAAAATGGCTAAAAAGATGCATGGTAGGCAGTAAAGATATTTTCATTCTACCATAACACACAGGTGGGAACCACTGGACCATATGTGTCATAAATGACTGCAAGCAAAGGTCGAGAGAAATCACTGTTTATGACCTGGATCCAAAAAGAAATTCAATGACAAGTCAGCAATTTGTCAATTTACTTTCTCGTTATATTGATTTGGCAAAAACACTACAGCAAAGCATTCCTCCAGTGGCCAACACGTTAAGTTGGAAGTATGAATCAGTATTTCTTTCACAAGACGACAAGCTTCGTGGAATCTACTGTATTATGTTTTCAAAAATGGCACCTTGCATGCTACATTGCAACTCAAACACTGTGATAGATACATCCTGCACACGAGATGAAATTGCCCAAGGAATATTGAAAGGAACTTTCAATTGGTCATACATGAATTTCCAAACAAGCAACAATCTTGAAAGAATTGTGGATCCTCCATGGCATTTCAGGTGACTAGAGACCTTTAGCATGATGTCTTTCCCAATATACCGCAAACCTCAAACCACAATTTGAGGTTAGTCATTTGCGGTTAGAGGGTATATGTTTCTTGACATTTAGCATGACGTTTTTGACATTGCAATAAAAGAACAGGAATTATGGGTAATGTTATCAAGAAAATGGCGGCTGCAGCAAGGATGGCTTAGTTTACAAACGTTCTTTTAATTATTTTTAGAGAAAACATAAATATTAGCCGTATTTTGAACTTAGGGCAAGACTTCGATGACATTCTTACAGTCATGCAATACAAGGACAGTAGCTCAGATTCTGACAGTAGTGATGAAGATGATCTAGATTTACTTCTTCACGATTGTATGTTCCCCCAAAAGCCAAAAGCCAACATTCCAAGGATTAACCTTGAAGATCTTAGCGAATTCCGATGAGAAGAGATGTTTAAGTAAGTTATTTATTATAAAGTATGAGAATCTTATCCAAAAAATTGCTTACTTGTCTAATACAACCAACATTTATTGTCTAGATGTACCGCCTGCTCAAAGCTTTAAACATCCCAGAATACTATTACTGTTGTCAAAGAACCAAAGCAACTGGAATTGAAGCTCTTATGATACTTTTAAGGAGGTTGGTTTATCCGAATAGGTGGTGCGACTTGGTTGACACCTTTGGAAGGGGTGAACCTGAACTAAGTTTAATATTTAACAAGGTATTTGATGAAATTAAGCTGTAGACACATATATTAGTTTATTGAAGTGTATAATTGCATTGTGTGTAGTGGAGTCAAACCTAACATTTATATTTAGAATTGTATTGTTTAGATACTTGATGATTTACATGATCGTTTCGGTCATCTATTACAATCACTGGATTTAATTTGGTTGGACCCAGAACTATTTCAGCAGCAATTCATAATAAAGGTTCCCCTCTAAACCAATAGCAGATAGCAGAGGGAGAAAGATGAAATGTGAACACTGGGAAGAATTGGCTGCTGTACTCTAATACATTTTTAACAGAGGTGATCAGAAAGAAAGAGTTGGTGGCAGACTGGAAGCTCATCCTAGACTAAAACTGAAGTAATGTATCGGACCATGACCACGATCAAAGCCGCACAAATGCTGTGACACGTATTATTTAAAACAGTTGTGACAAGAAAGGAACAGAGCCTATCCCTACCAACCTCCCCCTGAATCACATAAGCCTTAATCTTGAAAATACAGATACAATTCTTCATATTACTCATGTTTTAACGAAATTCTACTCCTCACCAAACCATCGTTGGACTCCATTTTTAGAAACCCACAAACCGGAGATCTGAAAAGTATATTTGTTTTAATTGTTGATAATGGACCTGCTAACAGCCGTCAAGCCGTCAAGCCCTCTTGTGCAGATGCTTTTGGTAAGATTGTTCCGAATTCTTAAACCTTGACAAGGTGACACAAGCCTCATTTGCCAAGTACCGTAGTAAGAGGAATTTTGTGGAGTGAGTTCATACTGCAGAAGATGAAGCACTGTCAAGGCATGGGCCATTTTCCGCATTTCAGCGTTTTGGTGAAAGAGATATTGAGCCAGGGTCTGAGAAGCATAAGATGAACATGGAGGCCATGGCAGAAGATGTTGTATCATGCCTCAAGTTAAGTTTGACGAAGAACCACTTCAGTAGTTCAGGGGAGGAAAGACTCAAAACCTTTTTCCAGTTATCAGAAGAGTCAAAAGAAAGCTGTGGCTGGAAATATCATCTAAACGTCAGTAGTTCAATTTGGAAAGAAATCCAAGCAATATGGAAGTTGGAAACCATCGTAGAAGATACCTATTATAAAGATTATCAGCACCTTAATAGCACATTTGTCCGGGGAACCAGGACTTCTTGGATTGGCAAATACGAGTTGACCTTTTACAGACCTGACGAAAATTGGAGGGGAGAACGACTGGAGAGGAAGGAGTTGCAACCTGAATTGCAAGCTTGAAAGCGGAGAATTGCATTACCTTCCCTTTGAAAAAAGCTTAGTATTGTGTCAGACGTTTGACGAAAGTCCAGATTTTCTAAGACCAGATAGAATTTTGGACATGCTTGTGTCCATGAATACAGATCCACCCATAAGCATTTTTGCATCCATTAGCTCTTTCATATGGCTCCCAGAGGTGGAAGTTAAAGAATACTTCAAGGAACAACACCAAAAAATATATTCAAAGATGGAGGCTGAGCTAGCCTACGTGCAGCCCTTTATTTACCTGTAACTAGACGCCTAATAGGTGTTCACTCGGACTACACCTGTGTATAGTACTTGGTGAGAAATGGAAAACAGAAGTTGATGGAAACTAGTTTGACTTGTCAGTGTCTTTTGATTGCAAAAATGCATGACAAGTACTCCCAGAGTAGAACACAAATTATATTGGGGAGAAAGTAGTTTGTACATAATTGTACCACGTCATGGTGGTTATTAATATACTGCTGGTCCTTTTATCACGCCAGACATATACAGTATACAGTCTGCTTTATTTTGTAAATGCCTACCAAATGATCCAATATGATCTATAGATAATACATTATAGCTCAGACAATTTAAATTTCTATTCTGTACTTTTTTACTTTGATTTATGGAAACAAAACTTACAAACTGTGGCAGACTGTTTGATGTCCAAGTTAAAATGATTTTGATATTGCTGTTGTCACATTGATAGATTCTAGAAGTACCACAGTTACCTTTCTATGAAATCATTTCAGTTTCTTAACACAACTTTTCAATACATGTATTACCATGTTTTTAATATGGAGCAGATCAATGATTATAGCAGTAGTCAGTTGCTGATGCTTTATTTGAAGAAGTGTAATGTCATACAATATATGCTCAGTACCGATACCATATATAGCTCCTCCATGCACATCAATCTGATACTACTACATGCAGTAACGTCTTCAATTCAATCCACTTTATCTTGTTTCTGTGAACATGGTTGCACAAAGTTTGTACACATTTGTGGTTGAGTATCACTTTTCATTGATTGAAAATATCATTTTGTACATTCTAAAATTATTCTTCAATTGTTGCTAATATAAGGTCTCATAAACATTACTATCATTTCCATGATTATCCATCACTATATATTCTTATCTGCTAACATTGAGCATGATTGACAATAAAGTGCATTCAATATAATCATGACATTGTACAAAATACAGATTGCACTAAATATTTATAAGTTAATAATAAAAAATCATTTGTTTTCCATTGTTTATTTGGTGTAATTTTGCACCATTTACTAATTCCTGTTTCCTGGCTTAATTATTGAATACACCTTAGTCACCTTTAATATTACGCAAAGGCAAGAATCTCCTAGTCTTTCTAGTTAAAATAAACATTGTAAATATTGTTAGTTAATTAGTTCGTTTTTAACACGGCTCTCAGGAAGAGCATGACTGTAAACGTGTAAGCAAATATTATGTGCAAGCAGTGGTGAAATATTATTAATTAAAACAAACTACTGATCTATTAAAGACAATATCTGGCCGTGTCTTACATGTCTGTCCTCACTGAAGTGAAGTTCGCTGCCACAAATCGATCTGTCTCGTGTTCTTGGACGATCAATACATTATAAGTTGATTACAACAGCTGGTAACAAGGTCATCACTAAATTCGAGAATTCGATATTAACGATTAAAGCAAAGTATCTTGAGATTAAAAGCCAATAGTTCGAAAAATTCCGATTGATAGCGTCCGCCATTTTGTTCTCAATCTCTCGCGACCACAGGAAGCCTCGTGGTCAACAGTGTACCCCCAAAGGCTTCTGGGTAATTTGCCAATTTGCGACGTTGATAGATAGATTGATAGATTGATAGATTGATAGACCGAAAAGGTAAACCTAGACTCAAGCTACCACAGGTAGCCCGAGTAATAAACGTCTGCGAAACAACGCCAGAAATCCTGTTCTCTGTGACACAAAATAAGAAGTGATTTCTTATTGGCTCTCGCACCGATCAATTCTTACATAAACTCTGATTGGTCGATAGCTCGTTCCAATCTCTTCCGGTTGCAATGTTGACGTTTTAGTTTTCAATAGGGCATCGTTATTCACAAAGTCTTTGAGCGAGGAACGATGGAAAAGTGAGTTTTGAAAAAAAAGCTTGCTAGATGAACAAAAAGAAAGTCTTAATATGTTCATTGAGAAGGGAAATGTTTTTGTAAATCTACCCACCGGGTATGGAAAATCATAAATTTTTCAATGCCTGCCAATCGTAGCCGATATTAGCAACTTTACGATCCAGACACTTTTACGACGGCAGCGTGAGTAGACATCACTGCGCATGTGCATGCTAGCTTTGACCATGTCGGAAAATACATCTAACAAAAGGTAAGAACTACTAGTAATTTAAAATTTTCTTGTTTTTTCTGCGGGGGTAAATTAAAGCTTTCACAGACCTTAATGATGAAACCTGATGTGGTTGTGTTGTTGTTTTCCAGCAGAAAAGAAAAAAAAAACTATGGTTTGGAAAGACAGACACAACAAGTGTTTGGTAAGAGAAATGTTTCTTTTTGAACCCTGGCAGTACAAGCATGGATCCAAGCAAAGAGGGCAATGCTGGGATCGTATAAGTGAGTCTCTCAATGCTCCAAAGCATCCACATTTCAGCATGAATCAAAAATCAATTCGAGACCACTACAACCACCTTGAAAAAGAAAACAAGAAGAAAATTAGAGAGGACGAAAAAAGTAGTGGGATAAGTCCTGAAGAAAATGATTTTGATAAGTCGATGGAAAATATCATAGAAAGATTCCGGAGCAAAGAGGAGGAAGATAAGCTTCTAGCAGACGAAAAGAAGGAAAAGTCTGATGCAGAAACTGCTAAAGCAGAAGAAATGAGAGCAAAGGCCATGGATACTTTTAAAACAGGCAAAAAAAGAAAAAGTGATGCAGGGGAATTAGACAAAAAAAGCAAAAAAAACAGTGTAAGCGAAACTATGACATATCTATGACATATAAGTCATGTCTACTTGATCCTCTGCCTACATCTGTACTGAAGGATTGTCTGGAGGAATTTTTACCCCCTCTGACTAAGATGTTAAATTTATCTCTACAAACTGGAGAATTCCCTGGTTCTTGGAAAGAGGCTCTTGTTAATCCAACATTGAAACGTGACGGACTTGATACTGTTTTCAAGAATTATCGTCCAATCAGCAACCTGCAGTTTGCATCAAAACTTGTTGAGCGAGCAGTGGCTGATCAACTGTATAGTTACATGAACGAAAATGGGTTTCTACCAGCTCTTCAATCTGCCTACTGATCCGGACATAGCAATGAAACTGCACTACTTAAGGTAAAAAAACGATATTTTATTGAACATCGATAGCCAATGCGTTACTTTGTTGGTATTACTTGACCTTAGTGCAGCCCTTGATACTGTCAATCACAGTGTTCTGCTCAATCGTCTTTCAGATGATTTTGGTATAACAGGGATTGCACTACTTTGGTTTGAGCCTTATCTCTCAAACAGACGTCAACGTGTTAACTTTGAAGGTGTCTTGTCTAATTTGTTCGACTTGGAATATGGCATTCCACAAGGAAGTTGTTTGGGACCTTTGTTGTTTTTACTGTATTCAAGTAAGTTTTTTGGAATTATTTCTAAGCATCTTCCTCAGGCCCACTCTTATGCAGATGATACTCAGTTGTACCTGGCTTTCAAGGCTGGTGATGACATAGATGAGAGATTAGCTGTAGCTGCCATGGAAGCATGTGTTTTGGATATACGTAAATGCATGTTATCTGACAAACTTAAATTGAACACGGACAAAACAGAGTTCTTGTTGATTGGTACTCAACGACAGCTAGAGAAAGTTAATATCACGAACTTACGACTCGGAGAATCTAGAATTGAACAATCGTCTTCTGCTGTAAAGAACTTGGGAGCCTGGTTTGACTCCCACTTAAAAATGCATGAACATATTAAGAAAACTTGTAGTTCATCATTTTTTCATCTTTACAATGTCCGTAGGATTAGAAAGTATTTATCTCGTAATGTAACAGAATCCTTAGTTCACGCTTTCATAACAAGTAAATTAGACTACTGTAATAGCTTATTGTATGGCCTCCCTGATGATCATATTAGTAAACTGCAGAGAGTACAAAATGCCGCAGCCAGACTTGTTGTAGGTCTTCCTAGGTTCTGTCATATCACTCCTGTACTGTCTGAATTACACTGGCTGCCTGTTAGGTATCGAATTCATTTTAAGATCCTGTTATTAACTTTTAAATGTTTACATGGTTTAGCACCACAGTATCTCTCAGATCTAATTTCTGTTTCTAGGCCGTCCAGGTACAACTTACTTAACCACAAAGGTATTTTGTTGGAACCAGCTAGTACAAAGTATAAAAGTAACATTAGGTGATAGGGCTTTTCAGTCTTCTGCTCCAAAACTCTGGAACTCGCTCCCTTTAGAAATCAGGAATGAAGAATCTTTAAATAAGTTTAAATCGGCCATTAGAGTCATTTCCGTATGAGTGGGAAACTTACGATGACGCGATACGACTACGATACGGCTACGATACGGATTTGACCACCCGAAAAGCATGATGGGTTGTTGTCATTTATCACTAGCCACCGAAGAGGTCACATCTCATCGACCATGGAAGTGGAAATCGTACAGATTAAATGGCGATTTTTTTTCAAATTGTCGAAGAAACATGTTCTTTTTCCTCATTGAGATTTTGGCAATACATTTACTCTGTAGTTTTTGCTTAAAGTTCTGAAAGTTTTTGCATTTTCGATGGATAATTGACCTCAAAACGAGATAGTCGGAGCCAGATGGTCTTCGTGAACTGAATGTACGCTTGAAGAAAGGTAAGTTAAGAACTTTTGATTAGTTTTGATATATTGTGGAGGCTTAATTTTAATAAATTCTTATTTTTTTAAAAAGTTTAAATACTTTCGATGTGGAATTGAGTCGAGAAAGGAAAAAAAACATAGAATTAAACATCGTTTTGCAGGCATATATTAAAGATGAACTTTTGAGCTTAATTTTGTGTCTGGGCTCCAACACCCATTTTCTAGTTAGCCGGTTAGAGCACAGAAAATGCAGGGTTTTGGAGCCCAGACACAAAAAGTATTACTCTATTTTCATGTAGTTTTAATATTTCTAGATAGATGGTACCGTATTAAACAAGATAACTGTACCTGAGTGCATGCATGTAGTTTACTGCACATTGCAAATAATTTTAGTGAACTATGATAAACAAACACTATTAAAAATGTGTGAAATACCTTGCACTATTTACTACTAAACAGTGCTAGAAATTAGAGTGATGGTACTTAGAGTAGAGTGATTTTCATTTGACCGTGAAAGAAAAATGACTATTTAGTCTGTAGTAGTTGATAAGAAACAAAAGAAAACAATGGCTTTAGAGTCTACTACCAACTATTAGTACTATTTTGCACTATTTCTGCGCTCGTGATTCCACTTGAGTTTTGAACATTTTATGACGTCAAGAGTGTGTCAATAAGAGGACAGACAACTCGAAACCATCTTCAATTCGTTTTTTACAACAATTATTTGAGATAAAAGTTAAAAAATCCTTTTCAAACGGGGCAACAGAACGAGCGCGCGCGCTGAAACACATCAACAGTGTGTCTGTCCTCTCATTGACACACTCTAATCAACCAATCAGATCGCGAGATTAGTATAAAGCATTGGAATTGTTGTTTTATTATTACAGCAAAAAAAAAAAAAAAAAAAAAAAAAATGACAAGCCTTCTCGTATTCCCATTCCTTATCAAGCTGTATGCCCAAAAGAACATATTTACAGCAAAATTACTTTAATAGGCCTAGTCTATACATCGAATTTCACAAGTGCCAAATGCAATTCAATGAATACATACACCTTATTCCAAAATGGCGACGGTGGTGACAATCAGTAGTGTAAAACAACCAAAACATCAAATATCAAGGCTTATTTTTATATAGGGTAAAGAAAAGCACCGGCAAGACAAAATTAGCAAGAGATTTCCTACAGATAAACTTTAACATGAATTGTGGACCTCGATGCCTCGCTTTCATGCTCTCTGCTGTCACTAGTGTTCGCCATTTTGGAATTAGGTGTATAATTCCAGATTTTTACTAGGCCATCTTCTTTGGGGTAATTTGATTTGGCACTTGTGAGACTCAACTTATAGACTAGGCATTGAATATTTGAAACTTGCAGCTAGGATAAAATATCATGCTAGAGACAACCTATTTAATCAATTATAGACTAGGCCTTAAAAGGTAATTTACAAATCCCACTTGAAATATATTTCAACATGCAAATTCGATTTATTTTTTTTCCATTTTGAAATGGTTTGTTGTAAATAATAAAGCTTTATTAGCTATATATGGTGTCTTATTGCAAGGACTAGACTGTACAGGATGGGCTGGAGTATTTGGGGGGAGGATCATGGGAAAAAATTAAAGTAACCATGGAATGTCGTTATTATTTTTTGTTTCTTTTGTGAGGGGGGGGGGATTAATTACCTCTAAATAAATGCATGAAATATTTCAATAACAATGGCAGTCAATTTAAATCATTATTAGCCTGGAAACATATATACACCTAATCACAAGAACATGAATTCTGAATTTTTTCAAGGTCATAGAATTTTCATTTTGGTCAGGGAATGTTTGAAATTTATCCAAATTAAATTCAAGTCAGTGAATTTTTTCAGTGTCAGAATTTATAGTTGGGCATCTTGTGATAGGACTACGAAATTAATAAAATTTCTGATAAGATATGTGCACAGTATTGACAGTGAAAAATGTGTAGGGCATGAAATGTCTGGGAAAGGTTGGGCAATTATATCTTCCTAATTTGAGTGGGAACCCTGAATTTGGATCGACGCTGACCAAGAGAAGCGAAGGCTCGCAATATAAGCTGCAAGCGAGGGACCCCGCCGAAGGACGATGTTCAGTACGTTTAGTTATCGGAAATATTTTCTTTCCACTTTTTTGGTCATATTTTTTGAGCTATTGATTTGGTATTTAGCTAAGGACGGCATAGAGTAATATTTGGAAGGGCAAAGTAGTGAAACAAAGGTAGAGTAATTTGACAAGTTTACATGCAATGGACTTCGACTTTGGTGGGCTTCCCGCTCACAGAGTTTTTGGACGTAATGTTTTATGCCTTTTCTGTGCAAAAAAAGTTTGGCCTTGCGGTTGCAGACGAAG
Source organism: Telmatactis stephensoni (assembly GCA_029948255.1). NCBI lineage: Eukaryota > Metazoa > Cnidaria > Anthozoa > Actiniaria > Isophelliidae > Telmatactis > Telmatactis stephensoni. The sequence continues at coordinate 502,742 of JALIZF010001716.1, read as the reverse complement.
ATAGAAGTGGACCATAATCTAAAAGTTAAGTTAAAAAAAAGTTTTTCTTATCAATATTTGACTTTAAGTTAATTGACTTTAAGCTTAGTTACTTAAGCTTAATTAAGTATGTTTTTTGCATTTGTTGCGTTAATTTAATTGTTGTCTAAGTTTCTGTATTTTCCTTTCAGTCAAATGTTGACTAAAATGCCGAAGGATCCTATTATGGAATGCTCCAAGATAAGTATTATTGAATTCTTATACTAACAATTTAATTCCATAGTTTAGATCAAAAATTCTTCAAAATGTCGGCCTGCTTCGATATCCGTTTGCGCAGGAAAAAAGTTGTGGACGCGCTCGCGCGCAGTTTTCGCGCGACACTCTCGGACAACAAATTGCTTGCACAGGGAGAAAAACATGGAGCGTAAGTGCAGATTTTGCGCCAACCATGGGCAAGTGCAACAATTACTTGGTCATCGCAACAACTGTCCATTCAAACAGTGTGTTTGCCAAAAATGTGAAACCATACGAAAAAAAAACCAAAAAGACCGCGAGTACAGGGAAAGGAGGGGAAGCGCTAGTAATAATCGTGAAGCAGCTGTGGCAACTCAATTATTAAACTCCACTGAAGCTTCCAAGAAAGGACCACTCTCTGCAGCTGCAAAGAGAGCAGGTTTGATTTTTCACTGTTATGATATTATAAATAAAAGCATTGTAATGGACTCAACTGCAAAGAAGTTTGCAATGTTGAACATAAAGAGCTTAAATGCCATGAAAAAAAAGTAAAATTCACAAAGTTTTAAGATAGTACAGTGCAAATATACAAACTTGTAAAGTTATGCAGGAGGTATGTGCATGCAGATGTCACAAACATGATATTTCCAACTTCAAAAGTTGTAAAGCTAAACAAAATATGTTTTTAAGGACGTTCGCGGCCATTGTTTCTGCGCATTTAATATGTGCATATTTCGTATGGCGTGAAGCGCTTGATTGGTTTTACCTGCAAAGTGCCAAAGCTCGAAAATTGTTCGAAAAATATAAATATTAATTTATGTTCATTGCATTTCAGAAACAAAGAGAACTTCTAGGGTTGAAGAGAAAAATTTGGAAATAAGTGCATATTTGCACTCATTTTTCGATAATATGAGTAGTGAAGAAAAGCAACTGCCATTTTGTTACCAATGTGGCAAGGGCCTTTAAGGCCTTTCATCCAGGAAAAGTAAGTGTTATGCAGTATATCAATTACCATCAATACTAGGCCAAACAAACTGCCTTCTTCAAACTTATCCTAGTAGAGTACATGCACCATGTCTGTGAAATATCAGTTGTTGCTAACTAGTTGTTTGTAACTATTAGTCACTGTTAATAACTAAGGCCTAGTTCAAACGTCGAATCTCACATGTGTCGAATGCAATGCAAATGAGATGATAATGAGTAGAAAGAAAAGATTTGACTAATTTGCATTGAATTCGACACATGTGAGATTCGACGTTTGAACTAGGCCTAAAGCAATTGTCAATATTAATTATGCCCTCAAAAAGCCATTATATTTCCTTTTTATTTATCTATTTAATTTATTAATGAATTAATTTAATTTATTTATTTATTTATTTATTTACAATGATATTTTAACAGGATGCTTCATTCATGGTTACATGATTTTCAAGAAGGTCCTGTAAAACTAATATTTACAAAAAAAATAGTTACAAAAAAAATTAATAATATTGAAGTCGGTATCAGAAAAATTGTAAAACATTACAATATATGTTAAATTATGCATAAGTAAAATTACATGCATGTATAGAGTGATTTTCATCGGACTGTGAAACAATTACTAATAGTCAGTGTTTAATAGTGTCTAATAGTTGTATTGCAACAAAAGAAAACAATGGGTGCAGAGTCTATTAGTGTCTATTAGCTTAGTAACTATTTCACAGTCTGGTGAAAATCACTCTATAAAAAGTTTTAAAAAGTTAGATTTAAACTGTAGAATCTTAGAGTATAGTTTGGAATCATCACTTAGATTATTCCAATCTTTAATAGCTTCATATGATAGCCTGTGTTTTCCTCAGTTGGTGTTGACACTTGGAAAATGAAACACTTCTGTCTCATGTTGTTAATTACTATTTAATGATAAGTTCCACAATGTAATGTGAAACTTTAGATTGTTTCATACAGTGATACTATATGTTATTTACTGGCTAGAGATCAGTCTGTACACTGACAAACTGCCCAAGGTCTTGGATTTATGGACTGGTGACATTTTATATCAGACTGGAGGGGGAGGGGACAATATGCTCAATAGCTCAACAAACTAGAGCTTCGATACAATTTTGAAGCAATAAATCGACAAAAGATTTGAAACAATAATTCTAAATAAATATAGTAATAAACATGCCTTTTCAAATCTTTTGTTGATTTATTGTCTCAAAATTATATATCTATAAATAATGATGATGATAATGTGGTGATACATTTTCATCTCCACTGGCACTGATAAAATTATTTTTATAGTCAATTGTTATTGTCAAGGTTGGCATCAGCTTTGGGTCATTGTTTTGTGGTGAGTACATTTGAAAGTTCTAACATATATCAGAAATAGTTTTTCTGTAATTAGATTTCCAACATGATTTCCATCAATTTTTTTAAGGGACAATTGCAAGCCTATGGAGATGTATAACTTGATTTTTTCTAAAACCAAGAAGACAGCAATTCTAGACACAGCTTTCATTTGGCCTTATAATTAAAATTCTTTAGGTTATTTTTACCCTATTTTGTTTTCTTGGTTCCTTAATATTTACGCTATATTTCTTTGAATTATGTTCTATATTAAGCCATATATTTTTGAAGGAGGCCACTTGAAGACCAGCTTGTTATTCTGGTTTACAGATAAAAATGGTCTCTAAGTTAAGAAATTTGACAAAAATTATAGTATATAATTATTGTGTACCAGGAAGTGAAAAGCCGACCTAAATGCCCTTGATACATTGATACGACTTGTTTGATTTGTTGCTAAAACTCAGTTTTTAAATCCATGATACAGTCTACAAGTCAAGGAGGTACCTGCAGTCAACTACCTCAGGGAGCAGCAAGGCAAAGTATGATTCAAAAGGCAGATATCCTCAAGGAGATATTTCCAGCTGCATCATTTGCAGCGATAATTCATGCCTTGGACTCCTGTCATGGTGATGAAATCCAGGCATGCAGTTTACTATCTTCTTCATCCACCTCTTCTTCTTCTACAGCAACTGGAAACTCTTCTACAACAGGTTTACTATCTACTGTTAATACTTCATGCAGTGATGCTAACATTAACCTTTCAGAAATTTTTCCTGAGAGAGCCTCTGAAATTCCTTTTTTACTTTCTGTCTTCAAAGGTAATGTTACTTCTACTCTAGAATATATGTTAGCTAATCCAGCACCCACTCTGCCTTCTAACCTCATTTCCTTTTCAGGTATTACTGTACCATCTGTTGTGGGAATGCCAAATACGGCATCCCTAAACCTTTCTAGAACTGGTAATGTTCATGACAGACCATCCAGTTCATCTGACCTCCCAGGGCGTCGTCCCTGCAGATGCCAGCAGTGTGGGACTGAATGGCCTGCCCTGAACAATATGCAGAACTGTCCACACTGTGCCACTCCTTACAATCAGCACATAAGATATTAAATAGAGGATATTACATGGGCGCTTGGAGATACAAATTTCATCTTCTTGTGTTGATAATCTCTCTCTCATTCGCTGCGCTCACTCATGAGAGATCTCATCAACACTCGAAGATGAAATTCGTATCTCCAAGCGCCCATGTAATATTCTGTTTAATATATAATCAACGATGAACTTAGAATGTGCCATCGCCATGAAGCTCCTTAAAAACGTACCTATGGCAACAGTGTTATCTTCATATGTGAAATAACATGTTATCTTCACATGGATTTAGCCTCCTCCGCAGGCAACTCATGGGCTTTCTTTACCCTTGGGTTTCCTTTGTTATGCTGGGTTTCCTTTGGAATACAAACGAACGAGAAAGACTGGAGGAGAGGGAAAAATGAGGGGGGAGGGGGAGAGGAGGAAGGAAAAACGGGGAGGAGTTGCCTGCCTAATATGAACGTGTTGGACCGCGTCCTGCATGATATGGACTTTGTCCTGTACCCGGGGTCCCGTGGGGAATTAATGTGTTGTTGTTCTAATTACACCGGGGTCTATTGGGGAACCGTTGTCACTGTTTAAAAATGGCGGACGATACCAGGAAAGCGAAAACATACAAGAAGTTAGATTCTCGAATTCCAGTCCTTAGTGCTGGCTATAAGAAAAGTTTAAAAGATATAAAGGTCAAGAAAGAAACTCTTGAGAAGGAAACCGCCACACTTAACGTTTTAAAGAAGAATTTTGCCGAGCTTCGAATTCGTCAACCCGAGAATCTAGATTCTCACTCCTCATGTGCTCCAAGCTCTCCCTATAGTAAAAGTAATATTCGAAGAACCATTATAACACCTAAGGGAACAAAGAGAAAAGGTAAGAAAGAAGTTAAAAGTGAGAGTATGTGCTTGTACCAAAGACTAACTCAGACTAACATATCGGATTGGATTTTTACAGTTCGGCCCTCTCTCGTCCGCTTTCAAGGAAAGCTCGAAGACGTTTTACATCAAAACATTCAAGCAAAACCTGGAAAAATGGTCGCTGTAGATGCTTTACTAGATCGCCTTTATTGCTATGATTGGATCAAAGCAATGGATAAAAGACAACTTCTTAAAGAAGTTTCGAAGAAGCTGAAAACCACCGTGACTTACAGGGGAAAAGAAAGAAAGTAAGTACATGTAAGCTTAAAGCCGCGGCTACACGAGCGATTTTTTGCTTGCACAGGCGACGCGATTTTTTAAAATCGCCAACGCACGAGGAAATCGCACGTGTAGCCACTCTTGCACAGGCGACGCGACAGCTGAAAAAATCGCCAAACAAAGTTGCGAGAAATTAATTGAGTTGAATTTTTCGCAACGTATTCGTGGACTTTGTCGCTCGTGTAGCCACTCTGCAACTTTTTCCTTGCACTCGCGACGTGACCAAATTTCAATTCTTCAATTCTTCCAGATTATTTTGACCGACAAAACCACGATTTGATTATTTATATTTTTGGATTTCATCGCCAACATTTATCGTCAGCTTTTGTCGCTTCGTGTAGCCACTACCGAGCGCCGATCATTTCAGAAAATCGCGTCGCCTGTGCAGGCAAAAAATCGCTCGTGTAGCCGCGGCTTAAGTAGTAATCTCAACTAAAATGCCATGTATAGAAAGTAAAAGTTAGTAATTTTTTTCGTTGCTTTCATTTTAGGGGCTACTACAATGAATTTACACTGATCAATAAAGATGATATGGACACTACTAAGACAGGTTTGAAATGAATAAGTTAATAATAATAATGATAATAATAATAATAATAATAATAATAATAATAATAATAATGATGATGATGATGATGATGATGATGATAATAATAATAATAATACTCTGCTCTAGGTGCTTTACAAAAACATATAACATGCATGGTAGATTGTGAGCGTAGGATGGCGCCTTCGTGCTGCCGCTACACAGTCTGTACCATGAAAATTAATTTTAAAATACACTGTCATTAATTACTGTCATTTTTAGGTGGACCAACAGAAACCAATAAAGAAGTTGCATCTCCAGTGAATAAACAGCCAAAAGGTTTGTGAGGTTTTAGAATGATAAGAAATTCATTATTTTTACTTCAGAGATATCCTGACAATTCATTATCTCTTATAGTATGTGATGCCAGTAAAGAACTATCCTGTAAAACAAAACTTTCTTTTCAAGGTACAAGTATAATTATATTTCCACTTTCATCATTCAAGTGCTGTGTTCATTGATTTGTTCTTATAAGTATGGTGTGGTTTAAAATAGTTATACTCTGACAATGTTTATACAAGTGACGAATGAAATGTGGCATGGCATACCATTTGGAAGAATTGTATAACTAGTGTTACATGTTGCTTGTAAGTTTTGCTCCTTAAGTTCATAAGTACAATTTGTTTATTTTAATACGTCAGGTCCATTTGAATTGCCTTTGTGTAGAGACACTGAAATGGGAGAATTAAAGGAGATAGACTTTCCAGTGTGTTTACATGATGAGATTCTAGAAAGAGGTAAATGAACTGCTAATTTATTATATAACTTAGGCATGATTTCCATTCATGATGGCTGCCTTCTTCATAGTGGTACATCACATGTAGGGTTGATTGATAGGGTGGTAGGGTTGATTGATAGGAACCTCATGATTATATTACAGTAACCCTAAAATGATCTGCACCTAAATTATAGCAACCATTGCACAGCAGTAATATATGTCAGTACACCCTTAATGGTAGGTGTAAGTCTGTTTTAGGGAAGTGATGTATTGTTATATGTTATAATCATAAATTATGTTCTTATAAATCTGCTTGCAGCGTAATGATTTCAACTGGGGTAACACAAAGCTTTTCAGTAAAACACAACCTATTAAATTTGTTTGGCTATATGTTATTACTGAAGGTTAAATCTGATTGCTCAAGACTGAGTTTGTGATTTGCTTATAAGCTTTTGGTGGCCCTGGCATTCTAAAGTCATTGTACTATATACCAAGTTGTATTTTTGCTTTGTGCGGCAGGACAAAATCAGTCTCAAGATGTCCCAACTTCAATTGAAGGGCTGGAGTGTCAATTGGAAAAACTCACTATAGATAACAAGGGACTTGTTGATCAACTAAGCGAAGTCCAGAAGTCTTTTGATGAATATGTCAGACTAAGTTCCGAGATTAGGAATAAACAAGACTCTATAATAGAGCTTTACAGAGACATCCTTAGTAGTGGTGCTAATGGGCTGTTGTCTATTTCAGAGAAGAATGCAATAAAACAAGAAATAAATGAGACCAAGAAAATTTTTGATCTTGGTTTAAGGGGTCATGATGTGAAAGACCTTTTAAATGTTCTTTATCCATCATTGTTTGAGGAGATGTTAGTAAAACTCAAGACTAAATGCCCAACAATCATTTCAGTCTTAGAGCAACTGGTGCTCTCTGCAAATGCTTCCAGGAACGTCATAAAAACTCCACAAATGAAGATGAAAGCAGCTATTCATCTTTTAGCATCACTCATGGATGTGAGGGACCAACATGCACACAATGACATTGCAATTCTGTTTGGCCTTTTGTGCCTTTGTTTTGGGGCTGGACCATCAATGATCAATCTTCTGCAACGATTAGGATTGACAGAATCCTATCCTGTTTTGTAAGAATTTTGTTCATAATACATGATTGTTTTAAAGAATGTACTTATTAAATTTTTTTTATTAACTTGTAGGTTGAAGGTACTGAAGTTTCAAATCCAGCACTACAAAGATATCATAAATCAACGTCTTGTAGAAGGTTGGCCAGTGGTAACCTTCCAGGACAACATGCAACTAATGCGCACATCATTAAGGCACCTGCGACTGTCAAAGCTCCAGAAGGAGAAGGCAAAGCAGAATAAAATGTGGGATTTCACAGTGCGTGGTTGGCGAGTAGCAGACATCACAGGATTAGAAGAACTATTTCAGGCAAAAGAATTTGCTGTTCAACCTCAAAGAAGTGTGAAAGACCTACAATCTGATGACCTTTTACTTGGTATGTATTAGCTAGCCTCCTCCGCAGGCAACTCTTTTGGGATTCCTGTTGGGATTCCTTTTTTCATTTTGTATTCCAAAGGAAACCCAAAAGAGTTGCCTGCGGAGGAGGCTAGGTATGTATATTGGTTTTGAACGATGGAAGCACCACATACAGAAATAATTATTACTTTTGCCTTTAATGCATATGGAAATTGTTATAACAAGCTATTTTTTTGGTTTTAGAAAATAACCCAGTTCACCATGAAATGTGGAAAAACTTCAAAAAGAGGAACACACTGAGAAAAATGGATGTTGCCTTCAATGCTGCTCCAATAAGTACAGAAGAACTGAAGACCATGAGTAGTGAAGAGCTTCAAAAAATTGCCTCAGCTTCAATTTCTGAACAGAAAGGGAAAAATGAATTTAAGATTGAAATTCCAGAAGTTCCATGTGAATTTCCTGACATGGCAGGAAAAGCAGCACAGATTTTTCCTCTTCCAATCTCCCATGAGAACCAGTGCACTACTTTAGGAGTTGCCAGCAATTTGGATTTGTTCCAAGATGAATTTGGTTTTGATGCAAAAAAAGAGGATAAATATCTCCCACTCAAGAGCTCAAAGAAGGACTTTGATATTGACCTAGCATATAAACGTTTTGCTTTTCTTAAATTGTTAGAGCAACATAAAAAGAAGCAGCAAAATTATGAGCATTTTTTACGTGGCACTGAACAGCCATCTGATGTACTAGGCAATGAACAGTATGATACAGAAACTGCTGAAATTGATGATACTGAAATTGATGATACTGAAATCCTGCAAGTTGTCAACCAAGACAGTGACAGTGACTCACTTAGTGATTGAAAATATTACTGCTGTGCATGTAAAGGTTGTATTAAGGTTTTCATCAACCTGTGATTTAGAGTGTATTACTGTGTGAATCGTTAAACTGTGGGTATCAGAAATATTTCAGGAATGTCTCAACCAATCAGGAGCTTGATGCCTTTGTTGTTAGAGAACCAGACAAAGGAACAGACAAAGTCCTGGATTATTACAAGGTGCCTGTAATGATTTGCAAAGTAATTAATTGACCACAATCACATCAGAGCATTAGTAATTTTGTAGTTACCCTCTCAACAAAAGTTGTAGCTCGGTATTATTATTATGGGCAAGCCACCACAGGCAGATGCCCTGGTTTGATTACTGGCAGTGCCAATAATTATCATAATAACATGATTAACTAATATCTACAGAGGAATTGATAACAGAATGTAAGGAAGTCCTTGGGGTCTGTGTTCTAAATATCTTTAGTTGGCTGTCAGAGTAATTTTTCATGGCATAGCATCTACAAATTTTCTATACACAGAATATATTTTTTTAGTCAGGCAAATATCAATCAATGCCAGGGTTTCATAACTTTTCGGGATATATTCTACTCTTGTAGAAAGGTAATAAAATGTAAAAGAAGTGAAGTGGAATGAATTTACTGTTAATTGGAATCTCTTGTAAAATATTATTTAATATCTAGATTATAAAGTGATTCTTTTTAAATACCAATTATTCAAATTGTCAGAAGTTATGCTTGTTTTAAAATTTAATGTTTGTGTGGTGATCATCCAGACTGGAATAAACTGATTGGTTAAGTGACCACAGTTAGAGTGACAGGTATCAGGTATATTCTGCTATACTCTACCATTTTGTCCTATGCTATTTGAGAGTACTAGAGCAGATTTAATATGAGTGCGAAATGTGGCTTGGCCATGCCATGACTGTGTCAGTGCCATGCATAGACATAGACATTCATATCTCCTATTGTAACAGTGCTGTGACCATGCAGTGCTAGTTTCACACTCATGAAATCTGTGGTAAATGTTTACCAGATAAGGGACCGGTCAATATTTACAGTGAGGGGGGGTGGTGGGGGGACTGGTGGAAATGAGAAATGCGCTGCACAATTTTTGATGACCCCACCCCCTTTTCCACATACATTCTCTTATAACAATAATGCAGTGTGTGCATGAAAAATAATGACCCCCCACCCCCCATATTTCCACCAGCCCCCCCTTTCTGAAAATAATGACCGGTCCCTAATAAACTAATGTCTCATTTGAAAAACACTTCATTCTCTTTCTTTGGGGAAAACAGGATGGGAAAAGATACACTGTGAAGTTGAAAATATCAATAATTTGAATTTCAAATTTTTTTATATATATATATTTTCCTTTTCCGTCCTTTTGCCTTCTTTTTTTAAAAATTTCTTAAAAAGTATAGATCTTCCATTATAAAGTGACGAGGAGTTTAAATTTTCAATGAGACGAACTCCTGTTCCCCTCACCCCTAGTGTGTAAAGCCTGTCAAACTTGCACGTGGAGCCGGTCATCCGTAAAACGTAAACACTCATGAACTGGCCTGAAATTATTTCTCAAATTGGGGTTGCAGAAGTAAACGAAGAGCTTGACAAGCGTGCTAAACTAGTATTCGATGGCTTGAGGCATCTAGCATCTGTTTGTAGAAGGGACGATAATCTAACGGCCAGGCTAAAATCTCAGAGTAGCGAATGGGTTCCAGTTCGCGATCAGTACCTTCGATCTGTTCTACATCTTGCCGCATTTCAAGGAAATACTAGGCTTGTGAAATGTCTCGTTTTTGCTGGAGCCGAAGTTAACCTTGAAGATGGAATAGGACAAACGCCTCTTACTCTTGCACTCCACAAGTCTCATGATGCCACTGCTCACTTTTTGATTAACAATGGCGCTGCTGTACAGGAGGAGTACTTCACAAATACAGTCTGTCCTCTTTCCATTGCTACTAGCAAAGAAAATGTTCCCATGGTGGAGGCAATAGAAAAAAAACTTTCCGAGGATAAATTAATGAACGAGCAAATTTCCCCATGCTTTGTAGAGCAAGCTCTAACCTTGGATGCTATGGAAGTGGACGCAAGCGCTTCAGCAAAAGGTGACAAGTTTTCGCGCGTTCTCAACATCAACGTTGGAGACCAAAAAAACACTGTTACGATACAAGGGTGTTCCAATTCCTGCCCCGATATTTACGGTTGCCACACGCCCGGTGCAGGCGATTTCCACAATCGCGGATATGTGAATGAATCCGTGGCAAGGTTAGCTGGCCAAGGAGGTTTCTGGCATGTGGTAGAAAAAGTCATGAAGAGGCCAACTGTCAATCCAAAGTCTTTTAAAAACAAATTCAAAGATAATAACTATAACAATAATGAAGAGGCTTTATATGATTATGAAGATGGATTATCTATAGCTATGATGAAAGCTTTCAAGGACTCAAAGTTTTTTCCAAGTGAGAAAGAATTAAAAGAGTGCCTACGTCAGACAGGATCTCATAATGAAATACTATTGAAAAAGTATGATGAGTGGCTGCAAGTTATCAATGACAACCCTCAAGCAAAGTACCAAGCAGAATTTGCCAATGACTTAATTCCAATTAGTAGATGGTATAAAGAGTCTGTCAGAAATGGGAATGGGCTAGCTATTGAGGGTGTATGGATGCTCTGCCCTGCACTTTATGCTCAAGTTGGAAAAACAAATTACAGTTTAACTCACTTAACTAATGTTCTAGCCAAGTGGCCCTTAGCATACCGTTACATGTACCAACGCAATCGAACTGTTAACTTGGATGGAACAAAGGGAAAACAGCTTGCTGGAGATGAATGGGTGGAGGGTCATCTGGTCAAGCCTGTAAAAATGTACGCTAAAGCACAAACATCCTTCTCAGTTCTAGAAATGATGTCCTGTAGTTCTAACTTGCTAGAAATGAATAGGAATATGTACAAGTCAAGAGAAGCTTTTGACATACATCGCACCAGAAAGCACTGCAAGCCTTTGTCGTTGTATGATCAACTGAAAATTGCTCAGTTTGTCACAACACAGAACTGGTTCAGCAGCAAGAAAACAGCAATTTATAAATACCCTTGGGGAGACAAAGTTTTCAAAGATGGAGAAACTGTTGCTGAGAAGTATATTGATGCAATTTCAAAAGGCAAATCAAAAATTAAAGATGAATTTAACTCTTTCCTACATAGGAAATTCCCAAATGAACTAGATTAGTGCAAGTTGCTTTTATTTGTAGGAGAATTACTTCTTAAAAGGGCATTTGCATGATGGCATTATTATTTGTCTGACTACAAAGTACCAGTGAGAATGCTTTTCTTATTTGAATTGTTATTGCCTCTTTGGACTAGGAAAGCAATTGATATTTATTATTATTAACAAAAATATACAATCATAAAATATATTTAACTAAGAGACTGTTTAGTTCAAATTATCAACATATATAGCAAGGAAAATTACCTTTGCTTTTTATACTCATCTATAATCTTAGAGTGATTTTCATAAATGTTTATGTGAAGCACTTTGGCATATTTAGCACTACTTCACTTTAATATTTTTTCCCATTGTATTATTTTGTCAGACCAGTACAATATTACTGGTACACATGGGTTTATGAAAACCACTCTATTGCTTTGTACTAATTTTGGTAGTGGAGTAGTTTTGTTCAAACTGTAAGAAAAATTATTGATTGAGATACTAGTGAATTCTTGATCTCTCAACTGTTTTGCCATTTACAATGTTTTAAGCTCTTTGAGAACAAAACAGTACAATTATTTTACAAGAAATGAAATTATTGTTATTAAAGTGATTAAAAACTGTGTTTTACTTTATGTATTTGCAGCTAAACATGAGGCTTTTAGGATTTAATATCCAATCCACAATAAAAATAGAATGCAAAAATCTTTTTGTATTTGGGAACATAAAATGAATAATCCATCAATTGAATGGGGCCCATTCTTTCCCGGCCAGAAAAAAAATAAACAGGAATCCCATAGAGTTGCCTGTGGAGGAGGCTATAACAATTAGACCTCACGCCCTCGTGGACAAGCCCATTTGGCAAAGTAAGACTTCACGGGCTATCAAATCATAGTTCACTCATCCTTGAGTTCTAATTGTTAAATACACCTACACTTTTTCATACTTGGGCACATAGAAAGAGAAATCCATCAACTTGTGAGCATTACTGCCCAGTCCAACAGTAACAGAGATGCTATTGTGTTTCAAAGTACCGATTTCCATTAAGATATCATGATAAATAAGCAGATTTAAAAATTTCTGCAACATCACAACTGGTACAAATTTTGTGCGCAATGATCCGTAGGTTGTGAGGCAGTCCAAATCGTTTTCCTGGATACATTTTTGACTGCTTCCAGCCAGGAATAACTTTAAAAGATTAAAAGTGATTTTTTTTCCTGTGAGTTCCACCACTGCTTGGACAACTTTCAAGGCATCAGCAGTTCCATCAGTTGTTACAAATCGATCAGTGTTTTTGCAGTTATCACAGCTATTACCACAACAAAATCCATCTCGGTCTTCACCATAATAAGACAATATACCCTTGTGGCGGCATTGCACTAAATCTTCTAAATAGATAATTAGATCATTCAACAATCTGCTTTGTTCTTCAAATTGGTTATGCTGCTTAAACATTTTAAGCAAGGCAGTTTTGTCAGTGTGGCTGTAAAACATACAACACACTGAGGGTTGTCCATCTCGCCCAGCTCTACCGCATTGTTGGTAGTAGTCATCAATAGTTGTGGGCAATTTAGCATGGAGCACAAACCGAACATTTGGTTTGTCAATGCCCATGCCAAATGCTGAATTGGCCACTATGATTTCTACATCTCCAGAGTTCCATTTGCTAAAGTTTGACACTTTAACACTTTCTGCAAGTTGCCCATGGTACTTTGTACATGGAATGTCCCTTTTGATCAGCTCAGCGTGAATTTTGGATACGTCTGATGAGAAAACACAATAAATTATGCCACAGCCATTCTGCTGCTTGACATAAGTTGCCAGATCGTCATAAAATTTGGCTCCTGCTGAACGCTCTTGAACCTCAAGCACCAAATTGTCTCTAAATACACTGTTCCGTATAATAGAAAGGCCACCAAACACTTCTGTTAGTTCTTGTTGCTGTTTTGCTGAAACAGTGGCGCTAAGAAGAAGTTTTGGGCACTTCAACCGGCTTAATTGTGCTGCAACCACTTTGTATATTGGACGGAATGTACTTCCCCACGTGGTTATTGTGTGAGCCTCATCGAAGACAACTCTCTCAAGATTTGAATTCTCAATCTTTATCCGTAGCTCGTCGTCAATCATTTCTGGGGTGGCAAAGATAACTTTGAAGGAGTCAAAGGTTTCAAGTTGTTGCTTTTGAGTTTCTTTTGGTATGTTTCCAGTAAATTTACAGGCAGGGATGTTTAGGTCTTGACAGCGAAGAAGAATGTCATCTATCAATGACTTGGTCGGCATTATAACCATCGTTGGGGTCGTGGAAAGTACTGCAGGGAGAAGAAATGTAAGGGATTTTCCACTGCCCGTTCCTAATATACCCAGGACATTTTTACCGGACATGGAAGCTGTAATGATGTCCTTTTGAAGGGGCCTGAAATCGTCGTGACCAAAGTACTCGCGAAGAGTGGTTATCAGCATATCTTCGCCAGGTCCAACAACAGGCACTGTTGTTGTCGAGTGTTCAAAGTCTATGGACATGTCTAGCACATCACCATCTTCTTGGTCTTCATCGCTTGTTCTGTTGAGGTAGCGGTTTAAAACAACTAATGGTTTCTCGCCGGTTTTGGAAGCCTTGTATTCGACTTTTAGCGAAGTCACAACATCTTCACACGTAAACTTCTTCGTCTCGTTCAGCTTCTTTATCCACAGCAATCCGTACGAAAACTTAACGGCTGCTTCTTTGATTGAACTAGCTGTCAAGGAAAACTCACGATCTTCATATTTGATGTTATATGAAGAATAGTTTTCCAGATCCAACGGTTTTAAAGACAATAATTTTTCGCTAAGTAACTCGTTCGACGCCATATGTAAAATATACCGATCCCACCTTCCCCCGCACGGGAAAGTGCTCACAACTAGCAAAATTACTGTCCCTCCCCTGGGCTAGTATCGTTTGGTATGCGCAGGCCGATATGCGCAGTTGGCAAAAAGTCTGTTCAAATTTGGCAGGCAACTCCTTCATTTCTTGCCGGGGACCCAGTCCCCTCTCCTCAGCATAACAAAGGAAACCCAATCTTTCTCGTTCGTTTGTATTCCAAAGGAAACCCAAAAGAGTTGCCTGCGGAGGAGGCTAACATGGATTGTGAAGATATCACTTTTTCGAAACAGAGAAAAATAGATGATTCATCGATGATTATATATTAAAACTTTATATTTTTGTGATTTAGAATCATTTTTATACGAGAAGGACATGATAACATGGAATGCTTACAAAGTATGGAAATTTTTTTTACAAAGCCTGTGCCACATTTGCTGTTATTTGATAAGGTTTTGCAAAGAGTTAGTTATCAAGGTTTTTTGACTTTTCAATTGCATGTGTTTGTAGAATTGTCCTGTTTTACTGCACTTCAACTGTTTTTGATGTGTGCTTGTCATGGTTGTGATCCTCCATGACAACAATACACAATACAGATTGTAGAAGAATTTTAACTTGATCAATCCATAATAATTTATTATTTGGGGTGCTATTCTTATTTATTTGCATATGTGACGCAGAATCTTGCATATGGTAAAACCTTGTTGCAGGATCATTGTAAAAGAGGACAATTTTACCAAAATGTTTGATATTATGAGTTTTCACATCACTGCATGAAGTATTTCTTTTCTTTTTGTTAACTTCTGTTCTCATTCATCAATCTTCTTTGGGGTAATTTGATTTGGCACATGTGAGACTCAACTTATAGACTAGGCCTTAAAAAGTAATTTACAAATTCCATGATGGGACACCAAAATTCACAGTTGCCAGTTGGAATTTGCATTTTTACTGCTGCCAGTCCAAAAAATATGAAAGGTACCAACTGATTATCATTGATTGACAGCAGCAAAATTGCCATTTTGCAATTTGATATTTGAACCTTCAGTGTAATTATGAAAATTGCAGTTATATATCGAGAGTCAAGATGGAAGTGTTATTCTTTGAGTGGGAACAGCATTACAAATTTCCCCCAAAAAGTATATCAATTGCTCAAAGCTTTACAAACAAAGATTTCCTTTTAAATTTACCTCACAAATCTTGTTTGCTCTTTGAGGAAATATTTGTGAAAGTTTAGTTAAATCTATTTGTTTTAGAGTTCAACCGATAAACCCATGAAACAGTACTTAATCTGATTACTAAACTGCACTAATTGAACAATAGTAAACAATAGTTTTTAGTGCTATTTATGTGTAAATTTTATAAAGTTATGTCTTTCATGGGTTTATTGGCTGCAATCTAGCTACATTTTAATTAACAACTGATATTCCAAACACATAGGGAATAACAATGGTTTTACACAACATAACTATTTATGGCACATGAACATTAATTAATTGTTAATTAAACTACGTAGACAAAACAAATACATGAATATGAAGCCTACATTTACACTGATGATAAAAAATAATATAGTAATCAACATTTTCATTAATGTTTTATAATGCAATAATGCAATTTTGTTGTGCATTATTGATGAGTTTTATGTGTTTTAAAACTTATTTTGTATCACTTTTATTCTTGATATTGCATTTAACATTATGATTACTATGATGTGTCATTGATATATTTAAGTATTTTGCATAGGGGAATCCTCAAGTGCAAATTGTGTCCTCATTATTTGTATGATAAGTATTTTTGTATGGGGTGTAATTTGAATCCTCAAAATTAATGCAAATTTTGTCCTCATTATTGTATTATAAATTATTTATATCTATTATAAATTATCTGTATTTATTATAAATTATTTGTATTTATTATAAATTATTTGTATTTATTATAAATTATTTGTATTTATTATATATTTATTAAAACTGTTGACAGCAAAAGAGCTAGTACATAATTTTGTGTAAAATTTATTTTGAATAGGGATTTCAGGGACATAGCTGTTCTTACATATACATGCAAATGAGATCGCAAGCATTGTATTCGCCCAATGGCCTTGCTTGCATGTTTCTTAAGTAATATTTAAAAAACGAGCAGGAGTGTGTTTTATTTAAGGGATATAAAATGTGTGCGTATGCCTCTGTTCTGTGATATAAACACGATGGAAGGTGTAGAGCAAGAGAAAAGCAAGCTTAGGAACACAAGGCGTAGCCGAGTTTCTCTTGCTTTTCGAGTGCTCTACATCTTCCAGAGTGTTTATATCACAGTACAGAGTCATAAGCGATCGTTTTATATTGGTTATATAAAATATTTTCGACGTTTTTTGAGTGAGCCATGTCTCTGTCCTCTGATATAAACATGGTAGCCAGCCAATCAGTGCACACGTTATATCTCAAACATTTTTATAACGTGGATATAAACACTCGGCCGTCGTGGATATAGACACGAGGCCATAGGCCGAGTGTTTATATCCATGATAAAACATGATCTGCGGATTTTTTAAAATGACTTCTAAAACCCATCATTTGAAAGTATTGAATTTATGAAAAAAATCCATTTAAACTGAAGAAATAAGCTTATCATATTTTTTTTCGTGCATATAGGCATGCGCAGAATAATCAAATACTCATCCCACATGTAAAAAGAATTCTGAACATCAGAATAGAGTGGCATGAATTTGATTAAAAGCTTCGTCGGTACTACATGAGATCAATGATCCGACATTGAACTATACTGAGACCTTTTACTGATATAACACTCATGCATAAACATGAGTGTTCTATCAGAGTTAGTTAAAACACTCGTGATTTTTTTATGAGTGTTTTAACTGATTTTGATAAAACACTTGTTTTTACACATGCATCAGTTTTATATCTGGTATAAAGGTCTCAACATGTGAGCAAATGAACATCTTCAATTGGTCTATTTGCTTATGAATTATTAATGAGTTTTAGAAAACAAAATATAACCATATTTATATATCTTTTGCATGTATCTACAATAACAGCTATAGGGTAGAGTACAAACATTTCATCTGTATCTTTTACTCGTGATTTATCATCCACTATAGGTCCATGTAAGGAAAAACTGTAGAAAGGCCATTCTTCAGTCCTCGCTGAAATCACTCGCAGTGAGCTAGCGAGTACTTGTTGATAATAAAATCTATTGTTCAAAATTTTGCACTGAGTAAAAATGATTGTAGCTAGTGCTTTCTGTGATGATTGGAGAATGTGCTTATTAAGAGATCAGGATACACCCTACCTATGTTTTCTTTGTCCCACTTTTCCACTTTACTTGAGTTCTGATAATTTTTCTGAAGTTGTTCTATTTTCAGAGTGTTTGATATAGAGTACAAACACTGAAAGTGTGCAATACTTTGCAGTATTTAGTACTAAATAGCACTAATCAAACAATAGAAAAGGGTTACCATATATTTACTATATGGGAATGATCTGCTGAACAGGGTATGGTTTTTGGAGTTCCCTGTCATAAACAGGGTATCCTTTTTGCAATTTTTCAAGCTTCAGTTCTTGTCATTTTCAGGGTAGCAACTTTCTCATTAATCTTAGTCATTAGCTAGCCACAACAGCAACAATCAGTGTAGAAGCCTTATTTATGGTTGTTTGATCAAGATCGCGACAAACTCATTATGAAACTCACCTACATTTCTAAGTACATTACCTTCTGCAATTATTATGCTTTCTCATAAACAGGGTATGGTATTTTGAGTTCTTCTGTCATAAACAGGGTGACTGTTTAGGATCCAAGTGGAACACCCTCACCCAAATCCTGGTCAAGTAAACCCCCCCTAAAATATTAATAAAGTAGCAAACCATATACGTTTTCTCAATAATAATAGCCAAGTATTAAAGTTTCAACTTTTGAAAACAATAGATAATAGCAAGAGAAATGTCTCCCACCCACAAAATATAAATAACACAAAAATATAATATTTTCTTTCATTGGCTCACAAAGGCTTGCTCTGAACTACTCAACCCCCTTCCAATAAAGTAAAGACTGTCAACTGCACAAAACACATGGTAAACACTTCAGATGAATGTTAAATTAATGTTTATTATTAAAATTTACATACATTTCAAAAGTAACAAATCAACTTTTTCTTATGAAACACAATTTATGAGTAGAGTGAATTTTGTGAATATAAGGGACCGGTCATTATTTACAGGGAGAAGGGGGGTGGTGGTGGAAATGAGAAATGTGCTGCACAATTTTTGATGGCCCCACCCCCCTTTCCACATACATTCTCTTATAACAATAATGCAGTGTGTGCATGAAAAATGATGACCCCCCCCCCCATATTTCCACCAGCCCACCCCCCTCCCTGTAAATAATGACTGGCCCCTAAAAAGTCATATACAAACAAAAGAAAACAATGGATTTAGAGTCTACTACAATGTAACTTCTACTAGCTTGTCAAATTGGCAGTTCATTTATTTAGGGTGCACCCTAAATAAATGAAATGCCAATTTAACTTTATAGTTTTATAGAATAATTTCCTGATTAAAGTTCTTGATATTTGATTTCTTAACAAAATCAAAAAACAAAAATTTCTGTAAGAATGTTTATACTGATCAGAAACAAATTCAATGGATGACCCAAGCTCAGGCTGGACCCTCAAGTGTTTTAAGATGCAAAACAAACTCAAATTAATAAGATTTATAGAAAGCAATGAAATTGTATATTGTTAAAATGTGTTTGTATTTGCTTTTTGGATAAAAATTAAAATGTTTATTTCATTTTGAATCACACAATAATCTGCCAACTCTTTCGATAAAAATTTTGTACAGAGTGAGGGCTCACCTGTGTAAATGCATTGACAATAGCAAATGGCATGTTATTTCTAAGAAGTCCTGGATTACGTTTGGCATAAGCTTTCGCTAGTCCATTGACCATCTCTATAGGATTTAGGTCATAAGAATACGTTGGAAGTTTAATTAGAGTCATGTTCAAAGGTCGAAGCAAATTCACGAGGTCAGCGTCGCTGTGGATCGAGGCATTGTCCATAATAATGTATGAACCAGGAGGTACAAGCGGTAAAAAGAAAAGAGACATCACAAAGTTGAAAGTTATGCGGTTATAATTGCCGTGAATTGGGTAGACACCCAGAACTCCTTGGTCGTGTCCAACTATTGCCAGGACGGACATTTTTATTTGTGCATCACTCTTGCAATCGTAGCTAGGCAACGAATCATTTGTATGACAGCGACCTATTGTCCTCACATCTGTGTCCAGTTCAAAGCCAGTTTCATCGACAAAATACATTCTTCTAGGATCGACTGTTGCTCTCCATTGGAAAAATGCTGCCCGTCGTGCCATATTGAGGGGAGTAAAACGCTCTAAAGCTACTTTTGTTGCCTTGTGTCTTTTTAAATCAAGTTCGCTTAGAGTTCTACAAATGACTGATAGAGAAGGTACTTCATGAGGCTGTAAATTAAGTTCTGTTCGCATCATTCTTTGGATTTCATTAAGATGGAGAAATGGGAAAATAGTAATGAGTATTTCCAAGTAAACTCGCTTCCACACGTCCATAACTTTTTGAGGCTTCCCACGGTCTCCAGGGTCACAAGTACCAGTTGCCAAAAACTTATCAGTAATTTTGGTAACTGCATGAACGGAGCAAGAGTTCTGCTTGGCGGTTGCAGTTTTGTTTCCTGTTTGAATCCATGTATGCAGTATCTGGTGTCTCTTTAAACTTGGCAAAGCAGACCCTTTCTTGTAAATGCCATCGTTCGCGTTCACTCGCCAAGCCATCATAAAAAGTGTACAAGAAAAATGGTAGAAAACACAACAAAAAAGAAAAAACACAAACAAAATGACAACTATTGAACCAAGGTTTAATTAAGTTTGTTGAGAGAATTGCGCGATACCGTATTCATCCAATCAACCATCGAACTTACGATACAGTCAAAATTGATCTAGACCTTTTTCATCCAATGAGGAATCGAACATACGATACCGTCAAACTCAGTACAGTCAAGTGCCGTATTCATCCAATGAGGAATCAAACTTATGATATGACCAAACTACGGTACGGTC
Source organism: Telmatactis stephensoni (assembly GCA_029948255.1). NCBI lineage: Eukaryota > Metazoa > Cnidaria > Anthozoa > Actiniaria > Isophelliidae > Telmatactis > Telmatactis stephensoni. The sequence goes on along the minus strand of JALIZF010001716.1, from coordinate 482,123 downwards.
AAGTGCCGTATTCATCCAATGAAAAATCAAACTTACGATACGGCCAAACTACGCTACGTACATATCGATCCAATCAGAAATGGGCAGAAAAAATTGACAACAAATCAGAATTGAGGCATACGATACGGTTACGATACGGTTTCCATACGGACGCGTATTCGTCATTTTTGTTTCCCACTCATACGAAAACGACTCTAAGACCTTTCTTTTCAAGCTTGCCTTTAAGGATAATTAGATTTTTAATATCTTGAACCATACCTTTTAGGTTTTATAAGTTTTTAAATTTTTATTCTATTAGGAGTTAATTATTTATTGTTAATTAATTAGTTTATTAATTAATTATCATTTTTTATTTATTACTAGGTTTGTTTTAGCAGTGCGCATATGAGCATATCCATATGAAATATGCGCGTTATAAATATTAAATTATTATTTTTATTATATCTCAAAGAAAAGGCTGAATTGGATGCCAAGATGAAAAGAGAAGAATTAGAAGTTAGAAAGGCTGAGCTGGAAATCAAGAAAACACATCAAGATATGTTATCAGATAGCCTCAAACAGCAACAAAAGCAACATGATCAGGTGATCATTGCTACAAATGCAAGCACAAAATGCAGCACTACTTGCAGTTATCCAAAGTTTAGCTAAGCAAAAAGAATAGAATGACTGTCAGATACTGTTAGATCCAGGACTAATGGACCATTCTCATTGTTTGAAAAAGTTAATTGTTCTTTCCAGAGTTTGATAGACTAAATTAATTACAGTTCTGTAAGATCCATATATTGTTTATTGTTTGGATATACGAGTTGTTTTTATACAGTTTTTGCTGCTCAGAATTTCATGTTTGCTAAACATTCAAGTAAAAAGACATAACAAACAGCTACTCTAACCTGTGATTATGGTGGTATGATATATCAGTTACACTCATCAGTGAATTCTGAGTTGTAAACATGTAAATATAGAACAGTTAGAGTGTTTTCCATTAACCTGTGAAAGAAAGTTATACTAGTTAGAGTCAGTCAGATAAATACAATAGCAAACAAATGAATTAGAGTGAAGTAATGCTAAATCATTTAGCTTGAAACCAAAGTGTATTTCACAGGTTTATGAAAACCACTATGTCAAAGTGGTTTAAAAAAAATTCAAGTAAAGAACAATTTCTATCAGACACAAGTTATAACCTAATGGTTAAACACAATATCTCAAAAGTTCAGGGTTTTTTTTTTTTGGGGGGGGGGGGGATGCCACAATTCAGTTTTGAGTCCAGTCAAAAGATTGAAAGTAATCTGCTACAGAGGGTGGCTGTACATCAAAATACTGAGACGTTGATGATCCATATAAACAACAATGAGCATTGTGCAACAAACTACAGACAATGTACATTTTTCCAACTGCACTAAGCTGTATCTTGAAGTTTTTTTTAAAGTCAAGGAATTTGAAATAGTTTATTATATACAAGCTATTTCAGAACACACTGAGTACCGAAGATCGAATGCGTATAAAAATACAAAAATGCATTCTTGATCCTTAATACACCTCTAGGGGATTGCATTCAGGGTTCGTGCAGGTCCTTGAACTCCTTGAAGAGTGCTTGAATTTAAAACGTCTTTTCAAGGGCACTTGAAACTCCTTGAAAATGAGAATTTTTCCTTGAAAATTGATCATACTCCTTGAATTTTATGTGAATGTTTATCATGCTGTCTCCCCGTTAGTAGGGCACCTGTGCCCGGCTATAAGACTAGAGACGGTAATAAAGTTATTATTATTATTATGTTACTTCGTTCACAGCAATGAACAATGCAAAAAATTAATTAAAAGAAATGTGCAAAAGAAGTGTAAAGCCGATCGTACAAATACACACGCAATAAGCAAGGAAATTTATAGTTTTCGGTATTTTGGGCTTCCTGTGTCTTCACACATGAGCTGTGAATGTACCAATTGCCATATTGGATTTCACCTCGCGGTCTTTGTACTTTTGGGCGTATTTCATTTGTTCTTTGCCTTTTGGCTGACACTATTTGCTGCTGTCTTTGTTTGGTGTCTTCAGGTAGGTTATTTTTATTGAATGTGTAGCATAGATGTTGAAGAGTCCTTGAATATTCGCACAATGTTTTTACCTCACTCGATGGACAGAAAGTACAGCTGGCATTCTGAAAGGCAGAGGAGATTATGCAAGGGCTGTGTCATGTGCTAAAAATTTGAGAAGAACTTTTAATTTTTTGTAAAGGTAAAAGTTGTCAAAGAAGCTGTTCCATGCCAAAGTTTTATGATCATAAAGTCACACAATGTTTTTTTAATTTAGAGGCTTTTTTCTCCTTTCACCTTTAGGGCACTGGATACATGAGACCATGCCGGCTTTTGAATAGTTTTTGTTTCATTTTGTCTTTTATACATTGATTTATTTTTTTATTTACTAAATTGTGTTTTGGTTTATCCGTTTAACTATGTATTTGTTTATTTTTATTTATTTCAATTAGTTCCTTTATTTTCAACCTTACACATGCTTATTTTGTCTTTGTTTAGGTTATCTATGACTGACATTCCGGCAATCCCAGATGACATAATTTGCCTCGTATTTTCTCATTTTCCTCTCTCCTTCAATCTACAAACTATTAGCAGAGTTTGCAAACGGTGGTACAACACTTGCCAGGCCTATATTCCTTGGGAAGATGTCAAACTTGGAGAAGGCATTTTATTGCTTGATGATGACTCAGAGACGCCATTCAAGACAGTTTAGAAACATGCCTATTGATGGCTTTACATTCATTTGCGAAAGGTTCTTTTGTGCTCCCAAGTTACAGGAATTGAACTTGTCTTTTACAAGTGTTTCAACTTTGGATTTCTTACGAGGGTCGCCCCTTCTTAATACTCTTATTCTGAAAAACTGTAAAGGCTTACTTACATCTACTGTATTGTCAATGGACGAGTATGTTACCAAAAACCTTTTTTTTCTTGATGTTTCATACTGTTTAATAGAGGGGCACACACTAGAAACTATGATTTTGAAATTGCCACAACTGCTAGAATTATATGCTTATGGAGTTCCTTTATCCCTAGGATCCCTTAACAGAATTTTGAAAGTCAGAGCTTTCAACAAACTTCAAGTGTTAGCCATTAGTTGTGAACGAGGTCATAGGTCCTGGGAATATGAAGTTCTTATTGTAAGCAGATATCCTGATTTCATTTTAAAAGTAAGGGAATATGAAGATGATGATATAAGCTCTGTTGTTTCATATCCCTCAGGTTCGGGCTCAGATTGAAAACTGTAGTTATTTGTTTATAAAAAGGTACCCGTTTGTTTATTTTGTTTATAGAATAAAGTATTTTTAAAGTGAAAGATATGTATTGAAACCTGTTCTGTGTCAGAATTGTTAATAAAACCATAGGTTTTGTAAATTCTGAGACTTAATAATCGGTTGCACTGTTGCATTAAACTGAAGGAAAAGAGCTGTGTGAAATTCAATACAATTAAAGCTTAATTCAACAAAGCTTGTTGTTTCAGAACTTACAAAATCTATAATATTCTATATTTTCCTGAGATTTTGTAATTAATTAATTCCCTAGACCATATTCATCTTGGCAAACTCAAACGTGATCCTACAAGACAATATGCCAGGTAGTAAATGGGTGTTCAACCATTCATGACTTAAGGATATTAGCTTCAAGCAATGCTCAGGGCAGTGAGTGATGACAAGCACAGTGCGCTTTGCACGATATGTAACCGCACTTTCAGCATTGAATGTATGGGAAAATCAGCTTTAAAGTCCCATATGGATGGCAAAATACATCAGAAGCTTTTGAAAGACCAAGCTGAAGCAAATCAAATCAGCAATTTTCTAGATAGTAGCAAAAAAGCAGCAAATGTTTGTCAAGACAGAGAAAAACAATCAACCTCAGCAAGTTCTGAATTATGTGCTTCTTCTACATCTACACAGGAAGATTCTAGTTATAGTAAGTGGAAAGACTCTTCACTTCATCACTTGTCTACCATATCCAAACAGGTAGCTGATGCGGCAATAATGTGGGCCTTGAACTGTGTGGCATCTCACTTTTCAGCTTCTTCAAACAAAGGAATGAACGACTTCAAGTCGATGTTTTGTGACAGCGAAATTGATTCATATTATTCAATGAGTGAGTCTAAGTACCGCTACATTACAAGCTTTGGGATTGGTCCATACTTGGCCAAGAAGTTGGTTCAGGAGGTGAAAGAATCACCAGCTCATTGTATCCAGTTTGATGAGTCACTAAATGATGAATTACAAAACAAGCAAATGGATCTTCACATTCGCTTCTGGTCTCAGCAGTCACAAAATGTTGAGTCAAGATATTTCACATCCGTTTTCATTGGTCATGGCAGGGCCTCCGATTTGATTGAACATTTTGGAAAAGCGACAAGTGATATCAATCTAGCCAAAACATGGCAAAAAAGCATGGATGGGCCTAATGTGAACCTAAGTTTCTTCAAACAATTGAACGAACAACGTAAAGAGAATGATTATCCATCGTTATTGAATTTAGGGACATGTGGCCTACATATAATCCACGGAGCATTTCAGACTAGTGCCAAAGCTACAAACTGGCGGCTCGAAGATTATCTGAAAAAAGAGTACAAACTTTTTCAAGATTCTCCTGCTCGCCGAGAAGATTTTGTGAACTATACTGGAACTTCAATAGTTCCATCTAAATTCTGCAACCATAGGTAATTGTTATTTTTAAAAGTTTCATGTTTTCTGAATAAAATTAAATCAACCCAATGAAGGATTATGTCTAATGTGTCTGAGAGAATAGCTGCTACATTGGTAACATAAATATAGAATTCATTCATTCATCAGTTTTTGATCGTGATATTAATTGTGTTGTATCATTTGCCAACAGATGGTTAGAGAATCTTGATGTCGCTAGAAAATCATTAACCCTAATTCCAAGTATCCAAGAGAAGAAGCAAACCTTAGAAAGACCCAACCTAAGAAGCACGAAGGTTACAAGACCGTCCAAGATGCAGCATTATCGGACAAGCTTTTAAAAGCCAAACACCTCTTTTGGATCTCAGTTGCTCAGGACTTTCAGCCATTCCTGAAATTATACCAAGCAGATCGACCCCTAATACCATTTCTGGTGTCAGATCTAGACAGTCTTCTAAGAACAACCATGGCACGATTTGTCAAGATAGATGTATTGGAATGTGCCACCTCGTATCTCAAGCTTGCCGAAGTAGATGTGACATCAACAGATAACATCGAGCCATCAAAAGCAATTGATATCAGTATTGCAACAAAAAGGGAATTAAATAGTTTATTTAAAGATGGCAAAATCACAGAAAAAGAAGAAATGGAATTCATGTTCTAATGCAGGTCTTTTCTAATTTCCACCACAGAGAAGATATTGGGAAAGTGTCCCCTCAAGTATCAGATCGTACGTTGCTTTAGATGTTTTGATCCTCGTGTCATAGCAGGGCCTATTGCTTTATCAGTGAGACTATTTGAAAGGCTACTAAATTGCTTAATCAATGCAAATCGAGTGCAGGAAATGGAAGCAGACAACCTAAAGCGTCAATACCAACAGTTTGTGTCCAACATGATCCATGGTAGTCCTCAAGTGCTCCTCAAGTCTAAAGGTTATAACATGATCAAAAACGAAAGAATTGACTCTCTTTTGGCTAGCCTTTTGCATGGCAAGGAAGAATTAAAGCAGTTATGGCATCTCGTGAAGTGCCTACTTGTGATGGGCCACGGTCAAGCAGGTGTTGAGAGGGGATTTAGTATCAACAGTGAGATGATGCAGTACAATTTCAAAGAAAGGTCAGTATTGGCATTGCGCACAATATATACGACCATATTCAGAAGTGTGGTGGGATCTTAATCGTAAAGATTGACCAAGAGCTGAGAAATTCTGCGAAGAATGCATCATCCATGTATAGAAGTGAGCAAAGAAATCAACAGGATATGGAAAAGGAGAAAAAGAAAGAAAGCCAGAACAAGAAAGTTAACAATGAAATCTTTTCATTGCAAACAAAGAGGAAGCAGATACTGGAAGATGCATCTCAATTGAAGCAAAGTGTTGACAAACTCATGGATTTGGCAGAGCAAGAACAGAGGATTGTTCATGTTACAAAAGCCAACAGCTTTAAAAGAACAATTAGAGACATGGAGCTGGAAACTCAAGAAGAAGATTAACTTATGTTAACGTATATCCAAAGATCGTTTCAACTAGTAAAACTTTACATTATCGGAACCCTCACTTTAAAGATTATGCTAAAAATACATTCATGTATGAAAAGTTGATTGAATGGCAAAATGTTAGAGAAAATGTTATAAAAATAAATGTTTCCACCTGTTTCATGTTTTAATGCCTTTGCATAAAGGAAGCCAATCATTCAGGGCGGTATCCTGTAAGCACGTTTGTTTTATGGTTAGGTAAAACATAGCATGAAGCCCTAGCTGGTGTGGAATAAAATGGCTTTGGGGAAGTCATAATAACAAATACGTTTCAGTTGCAAAGACCAGTGTTTGGAATTTTGTTTAACTGTAGAACCATTCTGACACCTTCAATAATTCTCAGACTGCGGCTTCAATACAAACAATACATTAATATTTTTGTGACCCTGTCTTAAAATTTGTTTTTTATCTTACAGGAATGATTTGTGAATGGTTCAATGACATTGAGTGGCTTAATTGAAGTAAAATTTTAAAATCACATCACACACAAACCTTTTTGTATCTATAGAAGCAAGCTATAGTGACTATTCATCTTATTGAAAGCTATTTATTTTGTTAGCATTGGTTCTAATGATTTATTCTAGTTTATAATATCTATTTTCTCATTACGTTGCATAGAAATGGTCAAACATATGTACTTACAGTGTGTTAATTCGTAACATTTACTTTGAATTTGCTCTGAAGAGATGAAATACCTGCAAAGATCCATTAATTTAAAGCTCCTTGAATATTTTGATTTTGATCCTTGAAAACTCCTTGAATTTGCTTATGAAAATCCTGCACGAACCCTGTGCATTGTTTCAGAGTGACTTGCTGTCAGCTCTACACCTTCGATCGATGGGAAGCTATTTAGCTTAGAATTGTCATTTTGTCCAATTGCATAGTACTCAACGTTTTTGGATATAGCTGTATGATCGGATCACTGGTACTATTTAGTAGCAATGAAACTAGAGTGGTTTTAATTTGATCATTTAAGATCCTCTAAATATGTCCTTTTTTAAAGAAATTATTTAGCAATTTCATTTTTTCACATAATATTGATATCCACAAGAGTAATCATATGAACTTTGACAATAATTGTTGGCATGGAAACCAGACCACGCCCAAAAGGGCATCAGTTTTAAGACGGGGGAGAAGACTAGGGAGAAGAAGTGAGGGGGAGGGAGGGGGACTGGGGAGGAGGAGGAGAGGAAGGGCCTGCAGACAACCCCTAGGTTTTTTTTAATTTTACCATTCCTAAATGAACGAAAAATCCTGATTGGTCGAGACATAAGATAACATCAAACTTGATATAAACCAGTCGTGAAGGAGACAACTCGAGGCTCAAGAGAACAACATGGCGGATGATTTTGATCAAAAACTTGAAGTAGTGCTAAATTCTTTTAAAGAAAAAAGGTATTAATTTTGTTCTAAAGATCGAACAACGACAGGCGATTGAACACTTGTATCATAAGAGATTTCTGATGGCCATATTACCCACTGGTTTTGGGAAGTCTGATATTTCAGTTGCTGGTATTGCTTCATCGTGAAGTTCAAAGTGAACAACCCTTGATACTAGTGATTACACCTCTAGTAAGTATAATCAAGGACCAGGTCCTACAGATTGAATCACTGGGCCTTTCTGGCTGCAGTTTGATGGAAGTTCTAGATAATCTTGACGCACTTTCTAAAGTGGACATCGCGTATTCATTGGCTGAAAACGCTTTGGACAAAAGATTTCTACATCTCCTCAAAAGCCCCTTTACAAAGAAAGTTGTGGCCCTTGTTGTCGATGAGTCGCATACAGTGCAGACATGGAGCAGTCAAAGGTAGGAATGATGCTAATTTATAGAATGAAACGTAGTCTTTACAAACTCACAACTGCTTTCAAACTTTGAGTTATTTAATGAAGTCTTATATGATTCTGTATATCTTAATTAACACAGTAAAGACAAACACAGCAAGGAAACCACAGCATTTTGCAGTGCCTATGGAAAGTTGGCTACCCTTAGGTCATTTCTTGGTCAAGGTAGGTTTATGTGTATTGTGTGAATGCTGCATTTGCTGACAATAAGCTTGCTCTTTGTTTGTTCCTTGCTATTAAAAATGCGAGATCCATCATACAAACGCAACCCACTAACTACTTTATCATGCACTTAATCATTGAGGTTCAAGGGCATGAATGTTGTAGTTGATATTTTGTTTCTTTGTTTGTATAGAAACCTCAGTTGCAGCTGGTCTGTACAGGTGTTTTTAATAGCTTCAAAGTCATCGCTAATTTTTGTATCTACTGCAGAATGCAGTAGATACTATGTCATCGTGTTGAAAATGGATATACTTCATGCTTCACTCAAATTATGAGATCACGGTATATTGGTATTCACCAGAACATGTGTGAGTTTCGACACGAAGTTCTATGCTTGTTAACAATAGAAAGTGTTAACAATAGAAAAGTCGGAATATTTTCGGAAAATACACGGGAACCGACATGACAACTGTTGACAAGTTTGACAGGAATTCAAGTCAAAAATCTTGGTAAGTGATGTTTTTAACAATGTTTTTATGTCCATTCATAAGGCTCAGCTTTAATAGAATGTGCCAGGTTTATTCTTACGGAGAATTTTTAAATCATTATTCAATTCAGTTTGAGGTCGTTTTTGAGTGGCGGTAAATAATAGAATATTGAAGAGTTCGTCTCGATCTCGTGGAGCCTTTCGCAAATGTTCTATCTTTTAGCAACAGCAATCAAGATTACACCGATTGCATGTAAACTATCATCAAATAATTCACTTCATTATATAATATTTCAGCTCCTATTTAAATAAAAAATGTAATGGCCTACAGTATGTACGAAGACCTCAAACCGTGGATCTTGATTGCAAGGCCAAACAAACACTAGCAATTCCTTTAATAAAACCTATGACACTGTCTATGAAAGCTCTTTCTATTGATGGTCGACGTAAAAACATTGTTAAGAATATCACTTACCAAGTTTTTCCGAACATTTAATTTTCGAAAGACATCAGTTGAGGTAATATAAACAAACTGCCCTGTCCAACTCCATAAAATTCTTCAACATTCTTCATGTTTTTCTTTTCAATGCATTTCACATTGTCAAAAATATTTCTATAACACGTCTGCAGTAGATACATGCACCTTTCAGGTGCCTTTTATTATATTCAGTTGCCCTGAAGATGTGCAAATTGCACGAAAGCTCGGTAAATTAAAAATTTACAAACGTGGATGAAGCTTATTCATTACTATTCAATATGGTTATTCCCACATACCACTCTATATTAAATTTCTTTATTTCTGGCTGGGTTAATACCTTATATGTAAAACAGACCATGAATGATAGAGCAGTTGTATTTGCAAGGGTAAGTTATCTGTTTTTCAAATGTTTCATTGTTTGGTTCGCTAATGTCTCGACAGTGTAAACACACTGAACGAATAGTGGAGTTTCTGCTTCTGATAAATCGCAGATAACTCCAACTCTCTTTGTCTTATACCTGAAATATCTCTTTGAAATAAATTCCAGGTCAATTACTCTCAAAGAGCACAAGAAACTGCATTGAAAACTTGGTTTTTGGCAGAAAAAGATGGGGATGTAGTCGCCGCACAAGGTATGTTGGAGCTGTACTTTTTGCCCTTGAGACTGCCACTATAATAATAATAATAATGTCTTTATTTAATGAGGGTAACACATAATAGTTAAAAACTAATAAACTAGTGGCCCTCAAAATAAATATGTTAATACAAAAGAAAAAATAAATAAATATCTATAAAATATAAAAATTCAATATAAGTTCAGAAATTCAGAAATTTATTTAGAATGAGAGAGCCTATTACATGCACACAAGAAAAAAGTAAGTGGAGAATGCCTGGGCATGTAAGTGAAATACCATATATACCAGTGAGTGAAATGGACTTTCGTTCTTCTAAGACGAAACACAAGCTACTTCTGCAACAACAGAAAACACCTAGTCCGTCTTTACCTGCATCAGTGCCTAAACCAAACAAAGTCCCAGCTACTTCAAGAGAAGAACAACGTCTGTTTTTGGAAAACATTTCAAAATGCTCAAATAGACCTGCAGTTTTATCACTGGTTCCAGGTTTAAACTCAACCTACATCCCAAAGGAAAACACAAATCTTCCTAGAACAATGGGGACTCTGTTTAATGAGAAGAATATCAACTTGACGAGAAATGAATTACTTGAGAAATGCAAGGACATTTAAATGGAATTGACTGAGGTTGAATGTAAATTGATTGAGGCCAAAACAAGAGGTCAATCATCATCCATGGTCTGGTTTAGACAGAAAGAGGGAAGAATAACTGCATCAGTATTTAGAGCTGCATACCATACCAACCCAGAAAAGCCATCAAAGAGCCTTGTTAAAAGGATATGCTATCCACAAGCTCATAAATTCACCACTGAAGCCACTAGATGGGGAAAAGCAAAGGAGTCAACTGCCTGTCAAAACTATCAAAGTATTGTTCAGTCAACTGACGAAGGACTAACAGTCAGTGACAGTGGCCTTCATATCAATCCCAAATGGCCATTTATGGGTGCTTCACCGATGGGATTGTACAGTGTGACTGCTGTGGTACTGGGTGTATAGAAATAAAATGTCCATTCAGCCAAAAGAATTGCACAATCACTCAAGCCCTTGGAAGCAAGAACTTTTGTCTAGAGAGGATTGGTAATTGTATTTCTCTGGCAAAAAACCATCTGTACTACTATCAGATGCAGATTTATATAACAGAAACTGACTTTTGTGACTTTGTAGTCTGGACTGAGAATGATGTCCACATAGAGAGGATCCTACCAGACTATGATTTGTGGAATCAAGCTGTCCCAAAAGCAAAGCTATATTTCAATAGATGTATTCTCCCAGAGTTAATAGGGAAATGTTTCACTCGCCCAAGTAGTACAAAAACCACAGAGATGGGGGGGGGGGGGGGGGGGGGGGCTGGGGGCCACTTTTTGCGATGAAAAATTTAAAATGTTTTTTTTTCAAAATATGACTAATACTGTTTTTAAAGGTTATAATTGGCCTTTTCTCTTGTCATGGGTTTCTTCATAGAGAAGTGAAATGCACCAGTTTTTTATGGCAGGATTTCAGTTCATGCACGGTCTCTCGGTCGTTTAGCTGTTTGTTTTCAAACGATTAATTTGTCACAAGAAAACTGAACTTCCACCTATAATCATACAAAAGAGCGATGTCAACCAAATGTTTTCAGTAGTGTAGCTAGGTATAGCGCCCTTTCACTTGTGTAAAAATATTATTAGGTTGAAGTGGGTGTGCAAAACCACAGTTTTAAAAGGAGCACCTGCAATATCACTGAATGATGTCCATATTCATGTAAAAAATTACGCCACTTATAAAACTCTTGCAATACTGTGTTTCATAAGTATTTTCGAACAGGTAGTCTACTTAGTTAATGGACCATTATGTTTTTGAGGAAAAGCTGGGCAATGCCCAGACAAAAAATTCTGCACATCAGAAACTGCAGAAGAAATCTTGTAAATGGTGCCAGGAGGAAAAAATGAACTTTGTCATTCTCAAGTCAATCAAAGAAAGGTTGTACGCAACATACTTTTCTGTAAAAGCTTTGCCGAGCGACTCACACTAGGCGTTCCCAAAAGCTAATTGTATTCTATGTCTGAGCTACAAATCAACCATTTCAAATCAAATTTCATTGATATTCTTTGTGGGGGAGTGACGCGCACAATGTATTTACCCTAGGAAGTAGCCTCTTGCCCCCTTTTCAGTTGGGCCCTTCTTCTTATTATTTTTTCTCTCTCACACACTCTCTCTATCTTCTGTCTAAATGTATAGGACAATATACTTTCCCAAAGCTTTACTTTCTAAATGTTTGTTGTTGGTGGTTTTATCGAAATCGTTAATGAAATTTGATGTGCCTTAGTTCAAATTTCATGCTTGCTACACTCGCAAAAAAGGATAATCATTAATAATTGTTTTTGCCTCTCAGAATTTTATGGCTTCCTACTTGCTACTTTTAAAGAGCATTTGAGGAAGTTACACCCCCACCGTGTTTTGTAAAAGGTCTAGATCCACCGCTGCAGCCCCCCCCACCCCACCCCACCTCACTTTTGAAGGTACTCAGCTGTCCCTGTAGTAGTGCAGCTGTTTCAGTGATGGCACAGGAGTCAGAGGATGAGGAGGAGATATGGTGCTTTTGCCAGCAATATATACCAGACAGCATGCTGATTGGATGTGATAATGAAAGTTGCACAATTCGATGGTACCACATTGGAGTGTTTAGGACTTAGTAGTGAACCACAAGGCAGTTGGTTTTGCGAAACATGTAAATAGACTCTGCTTTATTATTGACAATTTTATTTACAACTCAATTTGGCCATTATTGAATACAGTAATAGGATATACACACTAAAAATGTGCAACATAAATAGGAGTATATAGTGCTAAATTATGTTAATTCCATTTTTGTCAATTGTTTAGTTAAGGCTATTCAATACTGCACACTTTAGTGTTTATGTTCTAATATTGTACTATTTATATTGTGTAGAGTGATTTTCAAAAGCCCGTGGAATACAGTTTAGGGTATAACACTTGATCACACTAGCTATTACACCTTGTTTCATGTGGATTTGAAAATCACTCTATTGGACCACTATTTGTACATGGCCAATGCCATTAGAATGTCGACAAAAGATATCAATCCTGCAACTGACAATATGTATTTAATTTAACAACACTGGAAAGTTCCCTTTGAAAATGAGCAATGCAAAGTGACTTTTTATGAAAGTCGACTAGAAATTGATTTCTTAGATATCGCTTATATTATATTGACACCACAACAAGGGTTTTGTAGTTTTTTTTTCTAGATAATAATCACATGTGATGACATAAACACAATGGCCATTTTAGGCAAAATTGTAGTTAATACATAAAACCAATGCTGGCGATTTTAGGGAAAATCATGTTACTTCATTCACAAGTATTTTTGCAATAGGAAATGCCCTTTTTATCATCTCAGTGGTTGGCATGGTTACAATGTTCTATTTATAATATATAATTTCTCTTCAATAAAAAATTAATCAAATGGTACAATAATACAATAAGGTAAATTGGTAAGTGCACAGCACACTTGAACAATTTTGTCAATAGGTGACATAGATTCTTCAGCTCTTCTAGTAAGTAAATGGACTGAAAGTATACTTTGTAGCATAATGTATTTTCTCCGCACAAGCCCAATGACACGCTCAACATGTATTCTGACATTTGCTATTTTACGTGTATCCTCAACCTCTTGGGCACTTAGCTGCAGTTTTTTCTTTGTAAAGGCAGGGATATATAATTTTGCTTGATGGATTGCAACACTATCTTCAATATTGAAACCTCTGTCAGCTAGCACAATATCTTGAGGAAGCCCTCTAAGAGGACATGTGGTTACAGGTAAAATAATCAAAAACAACAAGTCGAGAGATAAGATAACAAAACTGTAGAAATTATGTAATGACTAAAACCATGAAATAGGCCGTATTCTGTGACTGATTATCGTTCAGTTCCGCTGCCATGGGCCGGGCACTAAAATTTAACTACCCAAATATGTAGTTTAGAACTTACTTAACATGATTTCAGTTGTTGTCATCTCCAACTTCTTGCAGTTCGTTCAAAAATCCCAAGGAAAGTTCATCAAATCTGCTTCGTATTTTGATGTCCGCCATATTGAATTCACATGCGCAGTTGTAGTTTTAGATGGGAATTCCGCTGAAAATCACTGGCTCAGAAAACCAACAAGCCTTGCAAAAATAGCATTTTCTTCTTGCTTAATTCATTTTAAAGGGGTGGAGGGCGCTGTAACATGTTTTTCAGATATCTCTTTTAATAAGTTTAAGACAAGTCAACAACTATGGCTTTCTCTCGATGGCCAGCAACGAGAGATTGCCAAAAAAGCAAAAGAAACTTTAGAAGAAAAATTCGGTATGGAAGACCCCAGTTCAAAAGCAATAGAAAATTTACGCTACCACAGGAACTGTTATTCCAAATTTAGCAATATCACTACAATTAAACGTGCACAAGCCAGATGTGCTAAGAATATAAAGTCTGACGATCAATTGCACGAATTGGAAGAGCGGAATAGTGAAGACACGATTGCTACTCCTCCCATAAAAATGCTAAGGTCTTTGGCTTCTAGTGCAGTGGAATCACGAAGCCCAAATGTACTTCCACCGATATGTATCATTTGTAACCAGAAAAGCTCATACATAACTGAACCGGTAAGCACTTTTTGTAGTTTTATTGTCAATACTAAAGCCTATAGGCAGTGATAGATATTTTGATTCTTTAAATGTTTTTTATTTACTGATGCTGTTACTTCCTGTTATCACTGAATTGAATGGGATGTCAATCAATAAATGTTGATTATTTTTTCAATATTCATTTTTAATGAGAAGTGTAACATAACTAATAGGAAACCGTCAATGAGGAGTGGATTGTAGCCTAATAGAGAGTATGCAATATTGTAATCTAAACCTTTGACATTGTCATATGTAACCGAATTCATTTTTTACACATCTTTCTGTTATGATTTTGTAGATCACAAAAAAACGCATATTAGATAAACTGGTGTCGGCTGAAACCATAGATGGTGGTAATCTTAGAGAAGCAGCAACGAGAAAGGACGACCAGCGCATTCTTGTACATATTTTAGACAAGGATTGTGTTGCCTTGGAAGTGAAGTACCACAAACGCTGTTATGAACGCTACACCTCTTTTTTACGTCACCCAACTGCGAATGATGGTACAAAAGCGGAAGAGGGAATATACAGCAAGTCATTTGAGTGCTTCTGTTCATTTGTAAAAGAGCACGTCATAGACAAGCACAACATATATTACATGAATAGACTTAAAGCTGAGTTTGTTAATACTGTAAGACGGATAGAAAATACAGATGCATCGAACTACAGAACATTTCGTTTGAAAGAAAGACTTAGACAGCGATTTCCCCAACTCGTTTTCCACACACCAAGAATACGAAACAAAAGCGAGATTGTGTATGTAGAAGACTTAATTCAGGAAAGTACTAGTGTGGCAGAGAGATTGGTTTCATCCCAAGATGAAAGTGATGTCTATACGACAGAAGATGAAGCAGAAAATGAAGATGAAGCTATATCTGAGCCAACATTGAGAAGCAGGAAGATAGCATTGAAAGAGATATACGCAGCAGCGCTCGAATTAAGAGAAAACATACGCAACTTTTGTACACCATGGTATGAGAACTGGCCTCCTACTTCATCTGACATAACTGGTGATAGCGTTAAGAGAGTGGTATCTCCTCTTCTTTTTAACTTCCTGTCATGGTTGCTTGGATACTCTGATGAGCCAGAAGAATGTGAGTATGTGAATATGACCGAGGACCTCACAACAAAGGTCTTTTCCATCTGCCAAGATCTAGTGTACAATAGTAGTAAGGGTAAGACCCAAACGCCGAAGTCTTTGGCCCTGGCAATTGCTGTAAGACAAATATCTGGATGTTCAGGTCTAATACGCATTCTAAATGGTCTGGGACACTGCATCTCCTTGTCTTGCACCATGGCTTACGACTCTGCCCTTGCAAAGCTCAACATCGAAACATTGGACATCCTACCGAAAGAATTCGTTGAAAACTTGGCAATCAACCTGGTGTTTGATAATATAGACTTTTATCTGTTTTTTTGGCAAGGAAGTAAAAAAACAGACGCATGTTACAAACGGCATTATTACACAGAAAGTTACACAGGAGAAAACGACTTTGTCTAAGGGACAGTCTGTAATGATCAGAAAGTCACAGCAAACGGTGGAGGTACCTCAACAAGACGTTATGCCATTTACCATCGGTAGTAAGAAAACACCAAAGTTCAATATTCCGTTAGAAAAGATCACTGATCATCAAACACCTGAAGCTGAGGAGGTGGCATACTTACTTGATTTGGCGTATGTGTTAATTAGGATGGTTCCCACAGATACCAATGTACTTCCTGGATGGACAGGCTTCAACACCCTTCTCCATAAAGATCACATCCCCCGCATCTCAAGAGTTGGTTATCTCCCTGTTATTGATGCGAGCCCAACAGAATATTCGACCATTAATGCTATCCTCCAAAGAAGTGAAGCTATTACGGACAAGCTGCAACTTCAATATGCCACATTGGTCTTTGACGAGGCAGTGTATGCCAAAATTCAGCATGTGAGATGGAAAAACGATATCTTCTACAACCACTTTGTGGTGCGTCTCGGAGAGTTCCACACTATCATGGCGTTTCTGTCTGCAATATCTAGAATTTATGAAGATGGAGGACTAAAGGTAAGTCACAATCATGCAATACGGTTTCATATTTTTATTTACGCTAATTTAAAAAGTTCCAATTGCTTTCATAGGATGTCCTCATAGAGTCTGGTCTAGTAGGTGAAGGATCTATCAAGGGTGTTATGTCAGGCAAGCACTACAACAGATCGGTGTTTTGTCACAAAACCATGTACGAAGCTTTACAAAGACTTAGGTTTCAAGGATTCCTTGAGTCACTGGATGATGAGTCCCAAGAAAGCATCTCTTATGTTGTTGCCATGAAGAATGCCTTTGAAGAGGATGACTTGCAAGAATTTGTGGAGAGTGACGAGATGGTAGATTTATGCCAGCACTTCGAGGCCTTTATCGAGGAGTCATCAGCAAGATCCCAAACATTCGCCTACTGGAGCATGTACATCAAAATGATAGGTAATTAAATGAGATAAAATACTTTTTTTAAATTTTGTCGCGCATATCAGCCGTTGTTAAATGCCATGACATGCACAAAAGGGGAAATGCCAATAGAAATCAGAAAATATTTAGGTTTTTATATTTTGCAATCATTTGCAGGTATCCTTCTAAAGTTCATTCGAGCAACCAGAGAGATTGACTGGGACCTTCACTTATCATCATTTAGATTGATGATCCCTTGGTTTTTTGCTTGTGATAGAGTTAACTACGCTAGATATGGTTCGGCTTATTGGCTAGAAATGACTGCTTTGGAGCAAACGCATCCAGGTACGTTTATATACTTCTAGTTTAATTTACCATCAATTAACACTTTACAATTGATAACATTGTCTACTTCAATACGATTAAGATAAATTTCTTATATATATTTTGATCGTTGATATAGGTGTTCTACAAGAACTGTCTTCAAACTTCTCCGTTCAACGCCATCCAAATTATGGTTTTTCAGCGGTTGCATGTGACCAAACCATAGAACAAACGGCCAACAGAGATTCAAAGACGAAAGGTGGACTAGTTGGTTTCTCAATGAATCGTGCATCTGTACACCGATGGCTGTTATCACAATCTGAAAGGGCTGCAATCACAGGACAATGTAAATCTATGGCTGGAATAGACTGTAAACCACGGTATGTCTTCGTCTTTATAACCTTCGGAATATATGTGATTACGTAATATCTCTAAAAGAATAATTTGTATCGTTTTCAGAGATAGAAAAGATCTCGATAATACCAAATGCCAAAACCATGAAAACCCTGTGTGTGATGTAGTAGAAACAATTTCTAACATGATAAATCCATTCAGCAAAGATCAGGCCGGGCTTGTTAACATAACCAATGGTGTAGAGCTGCAGAATGATGTTGCTTCCAGCCTTCTTGGAGCTGAAAAGTTGGGCGAAGGTCAATTCTCTGAATTCTGCCAAAGCAATCTCTTCATTGACAACCCAGATATTTTCAAGAAAATAAAGCTCAACAAACTAAGAACATTTACATCCAAGACATTAACAGTCAAAGACAGCAAGGGCCAGCATTTCGCTGTAAAGAACAGCAGGGACCTCTTTGCACAATTGCTAGTAATCTCAAGAACTCGAGAAATTGATTTGAAGGGACTGCTCTCTTATAGTCTCACTGAATACCCCCTTTCCATAGCAACTACATCGGGAGATCTTGTTAAAACAGCCAAGTCAAAGATGTTGGAAATACTAGAAGGAGCCGCCAACAATCCGGTGGTAGATGTTGAGAGGCTAGGAGAGGGCAATGCACTAATCATTGATTTTATGGCCGTACTGCAAGTGATGAAGGGAAAGTGGAAAACGTTTGGCGACTTTGCTGATGCAGTATTTGTCCATTTGGTAAATCTTTGTAGACGATGGAAGGCAGCAAGACTGGATTTTGTCGCAGATATCCTGAAGTGAGCATAAAGAATGCAGAACGAGCTAAAAGAGCAGTGCAAGGCGTGCAGAAAGTCCACATCTACAGCAAAGTTCAGAACATTCCAAAGCAGTGGAAAAAGTTCATGAGTAGTGGAGAATACAAAGAGTCATTGATAGTGTTTTTGTGTGAGCACTGGTCTACGTATTGTTCTACCCAAATGCAAAGCTTGGAATGTATGTATGTCACCTCAAAAAGTAAATGCTATTTGCTTTCCCCTGGTGTTTCTCCAACTGACCCCATTCAACGGCGAGAAGTCCCAGAATTGGAGTCTGATCACAAAGAGGCTGACACACGTTTACTGCTTCATTCACGACACGCAGCCGACACACACAACCAAATCATCGTCAAGTCACCAGACACAGATGTATTTGTTCTTTGCACAGCTATGCAGAAGACTATCGGCAAAACGTTGTACCTTATGACAGGGACAGGAAACAGATTCCGTCTTATAGACATTTCTGCTGTCTCAGATGCACTCGGAGAGGAGATATGTTTGTGCTTGCCAGGATTCCATGCTTTCTCAGGTATAAGTTTTCATGGTTTCTGAATGTTTTACGTAGCTTTGAAATATCTATTAATACTACTTTCCCTTTTCATAGGATGCGATACTATGAGCGCTTTTCATGGTAAAGGAAAGTTGAAGCCCTGGAAGCTACTGCTTGATCATCCAGAATTCAAAGAGACGTTCTCTCAACTTGGCAGCACACCTAATGTTAGCGACAACCTCGTAACATCCTTGAACAAATTTGTATGTTTACTTTATGGGGATAAAACCTCATCAAGTACCGATGAATGCAGATTCACGCTTTTCAAGACAGGCAAGTGTTCCAGTGAAGCGCTCCCACCAAGTTGTGATTGCCTCATCCAACACATTGAAAGAGCCAACTTTCAGGCAGCTATATGGAACCATTGTTTGTCTCCACAGTTACAACTTCCCCCTGCAGTGGGTAGTGGATGGCAATTGATAGATGACCAACTGCAAATTGTTTGGATGACTCGTCCATCGGCACCTGAATCGATACTTGAATGTGTCCAATGCAAATGCAAGACCAGATGTAAATCACTACGCTGTTCTTGTTTCAAATCTCGGTTAAAATGTTCAGAGTTATGCTGCTGCGATGATTGTCAAAATGGTCAGCTGGGAAACAATGATGAAGAAAACAATGAAGATGAAGATTCAGAGTTTTCTGACACTGACGACGACGATAGCAACGACGAGTACGATGATGACTTCTTCAACGATTACTGAGCTCTCAACAAAGTTTTCAAAGGTGTCTGATTTGAGAATCATATATTATATTTGTAAGACAAATTGTTTCTAAAATCAAACTACGTTGGAATCGAATGTTGACAATTCAAATTCGTTATTTTCATTACAATTTTTGCGTTTTTTGTTGATTTTAGTAGCGATTGGCAGAAAAGTCAAAAGTAGACTTACAACCCCCCCCCCCCCCCCCAGGGGAACATCAAATATAAATTATATAAATATCACTCTACATTCAAAATTATAACTTAAATCAAAAGAGTTTGAGAGCTGACAATGTCTAAAGTTTATTATATCTATCATGATCCAGGATCCAGTTTTGGAAGTTTCAACACATAATATTTATTTGTAAAAAGTCCAATTCTGTACCCTCCCCCCCACAGATAATCAAAATCCAAGATGGCGGAATGTTCAATTTCATTGACGTTTTTTAAAAAAACTGCAGGTTTTTCAGAGTCACAACAACTGAATTCTTTTTAAGAGAGGTAAAATCTATATGTTGACGTTGATTTAAAGTAGTGCCCTCGCCATGGGAGCGGAAATCGTTTTAGGAGTACATTTTCAAGGCACAGAATACGGCCTAAAAGAAGTAGAGTGATTGCACTTAATCTGTGGAATTGTACTAGCTAAACAATGGAAAACAAAGAATTTTTTACAATTAGTTAGTATTGATTACTTTGATTATATTTCACAGTTTAACTATGTTTGCTCTAAGATTACAAAATTATTCAAATAAATTTAATTTGAAGTAATTAAATACAGTTCATGAAAAATAAACATGAAAGCAAAAGCATACATGCAAGTTCTTTGTCACAAAATCAAAATTTCAAGCTTTCATGGGATTCTGCACACCTTGCGTGACATCACATTTTAAAACAACTAAAACAAGGTCATGCAGTACGCCTCAATCGAGAGGTAGCAAAAGTTTCAAAAACACTATATAGACATCCCCAAGGACACACAAAGGCTCCATCCAAGAAAGGTAAATTTAATTTCAATATTAAAAATATTTAATTGAATAAAACCCAGTTTACTCACCCAGACTTAAACCTAAGAGTAAACACGCCGAGGTTTCAAACCTAATCAACAGTGAAATTAATGGCAGGAATGCAAAGAAATATAGGAAACGTTTGTATTTAAAAATGCTAAGTAGCTATAGCGTAAAACCAACAATCGTCAGTGAGATCGACGAACGCCGTGATCCAAACTACAAGCATTCGCCGAAATTCTCAACGAGCATTACAGAAATCTGCAAAACCATAAATCGAAAAGAGCTTGTGTACATCGCTGAAAACTACATCTGGCTGTGTAGGCAAAATAGCACAAGATTATTTCAATCAAAGCGGTATAAACTTACCGTGTAATCAAGCTCTCAATCGGTTAGTAAATGCCCATGCTTGCACAGGTGCTCTCAGTTCATTCAGAATGTCTTCGTAAACCCAATGTTTATCAAAAAAATTAAACTTGCAAAAACTTTCACTCAAGCAGAAATATTCATAAATAATCGCAACTATTGACTATGGCAAATGGCAAATATTTCTTGGAACTGACTACATCACAAAATCAAACAACTAGCGCTGGGTTTCCTGTCTCTTTCGGGAGATCGTCGTAAACGCCATATTTATCGAAAAATGTCCAACACAGTTCACGTAGATGAAGAGATTTATATAAGAAGAGCAATAATGGATAATGAAAAGACGATATTTCTTGGAGTGAATTATATTTCAATCATTAAAATCGATTAAAACTGACCAAGTAAACCTTGAGTCAATTCCGAATGCCTGCCGAATATATCACTTCGTGTCAACTTCGGCAAACCCGAATCACACACACGTACACACGCTTACACACTCGATGACATTCTTCTTCTCTTCTTCTTGAACATAAAAAGTATCAACTAAAATCTTATGGCTATCGTTCTTTCTCCGTATCTGCACCTGAGCTCTGGAATGCTCTTCCATCGTCAATCAGGAACAGTGATAGCTTGTCTTCGTTTAAAACATCTTTAAAAACTCACTTATTTAAAATAGCCTTTAATTTGTAACTTCTGTCTTTTATATATTATTTTCAGAGCGCTTAGAGCAGCACTGGATAAGCGCTTTATAAATTGTATTATTATTTATTATTATTATGGTTAAGGCTTGTAACCAAGCCTGTAACCACAAAAATTGCAACCTAACTTGCATGACATCGATCCATCTTTCAAAAATTCTACTTGCAGTTGCAAGGGAAATATTAAATCGGAAGGCTAAATCCTGTAGAGGCAGATTGAGTCTCATCCTCATTAAAACAAGAATAAACTGTTGAAAATTTGTTAATACATTTGTGGAGGTAGACTTAATGTGCGGCGCCACAAGCCTGAAAACATGCATTAATACAAAAAAATTGGGTAGCCCCCTGTAAATTTTTTGTCCTTGCCAGAAAATGCCTTCTCGGAAATCTGTGCCTCGAGTAATTTTTTTCTTAGTCCAGCAAGTTTGGCTGTGGCGCTTTGTAGGTATTGCGCTTGCAACTCCATTTCATACCACGTCAGGTCTGTTTGACAGTCCACATTACATTCATCTGTAAAAAATAATAAAAGGAGATCGAGATCTGGATCTTCCCTGCAAAAAAGTTCCTTTGCAAAATTGATAACATCCTCGAAGTCTTTAACACTGCCATTCATTTGAGCTAGGTTCATTGCTCACAAAATTTTACATATCACTTCTAGTTCAACCGTAGTTGACCAATCTATCTCTATCAGCTGTTCTGTTTCTGTGTCAGCATTGGAAATAACTTCTTCTTGTACCGTTTGATTTTCTGGAGAATTGGAGTGAACATTTGGAAAACCACGGAATTACATCCAAGGCTTGAACTAGTACTAGAACGATCAGACTCGTTGTCAGATTCGAGTTCCCTATCATCGGAAAAAGTGACATAATAAAGCTCATTTGTCCTTCTCCAATGAATATATTGAGGATGAAGTAGCCTTTCCCTCACAATTATTGCATGGGCAATGTACATGAGTATATGAAAGATTGTTACACTTGCAGCGAACAATACAGTGTCTATCCCAAGTTTTTCTACTTGTCGTTTCCACCATCTTTAAAATTGGTCAGCAGTATTACCCTACATCAGAATTTTTCATCCAATCAGAGACCAGTATATTTTTGGCACCTTTTACTGGGTGAGTTCGGAGGAGTCACAGAAGGAGTCACTATATTTTTATTTCCCCCTTTTTTGTGTGCGACAGTTATTAATCATTTAAGCTCGATAAACTACTTCAAGAATGGAAGATAAAGACCTACAAGGTTTACTGCGGTTTTCGGTATTCTGCGAACTCTGACTTTCAAACGCCAACCGCTAATTTGCATTTTTGCTTCTGTCAATCAAAAGTTAAAATCACTAATACGAAGAACTATTAATACCAAAATGATAGTATAGCTAATATATACTCTCTAAAGATCATATTTGGTCATTTGGTTGGATTTTAGCAACTTTTAGTACTGATTTTTTGATGTTTTGTTAAGGTGGGCGGAAGCAAATAACCAAATGCCAATGGACTGTTTGAAGGTCAGAGTTCGCAGAATACCAAAAAACGCAGTAACTACCAAAGAAGTGAAAGAATGGATCAAAGAAAAAGGTTTTAACGATGACACAGTTACCAAATTTGAAGGTACAAGTAGATCTGGCACCATTATTTGAACCTTACGAGCAGACGTTATTTCAAGTTTATTTTAATCGATTGCACAGTTAATTAAATTATCACCCATGAATCAAAGCATATACAAAGCCAAGTAAGCTTAAATCACTATCTGCCATTTTGAATTGGGGCAAGCGCGGGAAAATCTCTAGAAGTCTGCATGACTTTGAGTTCTCATATTTTAACTCAGCACTTTTTCTCAATTTTTTTAAAATGTCATCGCCATTAAGTAGTAGACACCCATACTATATTAGCTGGTAAATGTTAAGGCCTTTATTTTTTTATATTTTGGTTTAAATGAGGACCTGATAGAACTTTATTAGAAAAAAGTACAAAGTACACTCACTCACATGTATAACAAGACATCTGCTGTCATATTTAAAGTGCTGTTTTTGCTATTTTTTTCTCGTCCTCTCTGAAATCTCCTTCTTTAGGTGCCTTATTCCAAATCTTTTGAATTTCTCAACTGCATCTGTATTAACAAATAAAGCATGATATTAGGTAAAACTTCCTACTAATATTATCAAAAACGAATTATATAGTATATGAAATACATATATTACTGCATTACCTTGACATATGTGGTAGAAGGGAGCTCGGATTTCTGTAAGCATCCCTGCCTGTGCTGAGGCTTTCATAAACTGCTCATGAAACTCCCAGATAGCTTGAATTGCCTGTTCGCCTTTAATGCAAGCTTCCTCCAGTTCGTCTTTAACATTGGGATTCATGACTCCAAACTGACACTGAGATCAAGTCAACTAGCATGCATGAAGTTTTTGGGTGTGTTGTGAGCTTCGCAAAACAAAGTCATCACGTTAAAACATTTGATACTAAATTATGATAACAGTAAGTCATTGTATCTAGTCACGATAGCACTGATTAAGGCCAAATTATGTGATCGGTGAACACTTCCAGATTGATATTAAACTAGACGCACACATGCGTTCACTCGTGGCCCCTGGAGCCCTTTTTAAGAGAGGCTCCAATGACCGGCTCGTACTCTTCCCCTAGCCGTTTCACGCATTCTTCACCATTCCGGGAAATAGGTAACGACTCCATGTAAGACCGTAACAAATGACCTTTTTTGAATCGGTAACTTAAACTAAATAAAAGGCACCTGAAAGGTGCATGTATCTACTGCATATTTTTGACAATGTGAAATGCATTGAAAAGAAAAACACGAAGAGTGATGAAATATTTTATGGTGTTGGACAGGGCAGTTTGTTATTACCTCGAATGTCTTTCGGAAATGTTCGGAAAAACTTGGTAAGTGATATTTTTAACAATGTTTTTACGTACATCAATAGAGACAGCTTTCACAGACAGTGTCAGGTTCTTATATAAAAGGAATTGCTAGTGTTTGTTTGGCCTGCAATCAAGGTCCACATGTTTGAGCTCTTCGTACATACGAAGGCCATTACATTTCCTTAATAGGAGCTGAAATATTGTATAATGAAGTGAGTTATTTGATGGTTTACATGCAATCGTTGTACATTTGTTTACTTTTGCTAAAGGATCAGAACATTTGCCAAAGGCTCAAACGAGATCGAGACAAACACTTCAATATTGTATTTACTTACACTCAAAAACGATCTCAAAATTAAATAATGATTTAAAAATTCTCCATAAGAATAAACCTGACACATTCTATTAAAGCTGAGCCTTATCAATGGGCATAAAAACATTGTTAAAAACATCACTTACCAAGATTTTTGACTTCAATTCCTGTCAAACTTAATTGTCAACAGTCGTCAGTCACTCATGGAACTTCGTGCACACTTCGTACTTGTCAGTTTTTCCTGAATGTTTCCGAAAGACGTTCGGTCGATTCGTACGCCATTTTGTCTTCACTTGTTTGTTCTCGCGTATTTTCCGAAAATATTCCGACTTTTCTATTGTTAACACATTTCTATTGTTAACAAGCATAGAACTTCGTGTCAGAAATCATGTATGTTCTGGTGAATACCAATATACCGTGAACTCATAATTTGAGTGAAGCATGAAGTATATCCATTTTCAACACGATGACATAGTATCTACTGCATTCTGCAGTAGATACAAAAATATCTTGATTAGTCAGTTTGTCTGTCAACAGCTATTAGTGCCTTTGTCTTTCTATTATCATGCATAGGTATTAGATATCTCCAACATGCAAAAATATACCAGTTTTATATTCAACTTCTTATTTCACTAACACTGTGCCATTTCAAACTGGAAAATGCCATGTCAAAATGGAAAATCCTGATTAAGAGACAGTCCCGAGACTGTCTCGGGACTATCCCAGGTTCTCAGCCAATCAGAATAAGCCATTTGGTAGGCTGTTAATCTATCGGGGACTGTATCCGAAAATTGACCAATCACAGCCAATCATATCAAGTTACAAAGATACAGTCCCTTGTTTTTAGCCAATCACGTTAAAGTCCTCTGGCTTTCATCTGTCATCGCATGTCTATATCTGTCATATCACAAAGCTCTCGATCCTCGACCTTCATAAAAGCTAGAAAACTCAGATTTATAAACGATCGATCGGTCTGTATTTTTTTATTTCGGCGACTAGCAAAGCTTCAATCTCAAACAAAGTTAGTTGAAGGCCTTGAAGTCGACAAACCTATCTAATGGAGCGGTGTTTGTTTTGGAAAAAAACCGCATCACATCGGTAAACATTAGAAATAAAGCACGTATTTGATTAGGAATTATTACTATACAAAATCAAAAGAAATCATAAGTTTATATCGGAATATTTCAAGCGATACAACTAGGCAAGTCGGCATATTAAACTCGCCGTATACGACTTTAATCTCCCGTGGAACTATAAAATTACCGAATCAAGCCCTCGCGATTCAGATCAATAAATGGCCGAAAAAATCATGTTCATACCTAAAGATAATCACTGTTACGTTGACTTGAGTACGTATTGACACCACTACCCACAAATCATATAAGTAAAAGTATATAAATGTATATATGATTACCCATGATGAACTGTGCATCGTTTGCAGCTATAAAGTGTACACAAAATAACTATTTGAACTGATTGCACTTACTTTTGTGGCGGGTATACGTCCCAACATTTCGTATTCTTGTTTATAGCAATTCTCTCCTGGGTTAACACTGTCACGTCGTTACTCGTGGCTATGTGGTATGTGTAACATGATAATAAATCACAAAGTTTTATCAAAGATTAATCAGCTCCCAACACACAAACACATTTGAATTTATCGATTGCGAAGGCAATTTTATCTGTTTCTCCATTTCTTCTTGACACTGACTGCATTAAGAATATTTTGTCTGAGACCGCTTTCAAGTAGTGTCAATTAGTATTGTGTTAGCGAAGCGCTTGCTCGATGCGCGGCTCAAAATAGTCGTTCGTTCTATTTCGTTTATTTAGCTTTAGGATCAGGGCAGTGCAAAAAAAAAAACCGATCTCACAATAAAATACCATAATCAGCTTGCGAAAGTACTGACAAGGAGCCCTTATTTCGTGTTTCGAAAGATCAGCTTATCGGCTATTGCTAATTACTGCAGAGACTGTCTCTTATTTTTAGCCAATCACGTATGGGCACACTTGTCAACACTGTGGACATGTTGACAAGCTTTAATGAGTCTATTATATGCATACGCACAACACGAGGTAAAGTTATGTTTTTACAAAAGTTAATCAGAAGCAATTAACAATACAATTCTATACAAATTTCAAATTTCTATCTTAGATCTATTTATATATTTATACTATCTATCTATCTATATTTTTGTGTTGTTTTGTTGTATTTGAGGGCCACTGGGTCATCAGTTATTGTTACAGTCATGTGCTACCCTCGGTAAATAAAGTTACTATACTGAATGAATGAAATTCTTGCGCTGCTGCTAACGCTACAACTTAGCGTTTGTAGACAAGTGATATTCCCTACACGGACCATTACCTTCAATTAAAGGCAAATTTGTGCTTAAACGTTTTAAATAATAATTATTCGTAAATAATAAAACTACAAAAGATCACTTAGTAACGTAAGCACACTAATGGTCGTGGCTGCTCAGTGTGATTTTGCCTCTAAAAAACGTAATATTAGGGGCTGCTTTAAAATATTGTAATTACCATTGGATAAAATATAACCTTTCAACCTTTGATAGGGTTATCCTCCGGGTGAGCGGGGGAATCTTCGGAACTTTTCATACGGGGATGCTCCGCTGGACTCCTGATCACTTACCCTTTAGATTATTATTATGATTATTATCATCATCATCATCATCATCATCATCATTTTCAGAAAATCGTACCCCTTTCACATACCAAATTTCGGAAAATCGCACCCTATGGGGGTTACCCTATCTCAATGTTACAATGCCCTTAGAATGTGACGTACGGCAATGCAAAAAATTGGGTGTTCAAGTTCAAGCCTAAAGGCAAATAGGATTTAACCTTGTCAATGTTAACATTGTTAATATTAAAGTTCATTCAGTGACGGCGTATCTATTTCACACTGCAAAAGAAAAAAAAAAGAAGAATGGGCTTTTAAAGCAGTTATTTGTACTTCTGAAATTCAAACAATATTCAAACCTCTATTCGATTCATGATTTTAAACAAAATTATACCTGGAAAACTGGTCTTAATCTTTTTTAGTTCTTTTAGTTCTTGTATTTTCTTTAGCACTTTCGGTAGATCTCTCTTCCGCTTCCCTTTTTTGCATAAGCCTCCCAATTTGCCTCGGACGATCTGTAAATGTATCAAACATGTTTGAATAATACTAATAATAAATGCATTATAATAATGATAATAATAATAATAATAATAATAATAAGTGATTAAGGCCTTCTACTCATGTACCTAGAAAACGCCACTTTTTGACTCCATGTAAATTCTACGAATTTTGCTTAGGAACGTCAGTTTCCGCAAATTTCTGTAAGAAACATTAGAAAATCAAAAGTTGAAATAAATCACGATAATAATAATTGTTTTTAAAGCGCCAATTTCCTTAAGCTCTACAGCGCTGTACAGTTGACAAATGGTTGATGATAAAAAGTAAAAAGAAATCTAATGATATTAAAAAATTGTAAAAAGTGATGTTGAAATAAGCAATATAACAATAATTCTTTGTTACACATTTAATTAAAGTCTCCAAATTTGACGTACCGGTTTCATAGTTGAGCTCTTAGCTAAGAGATCTACTAAATAGCTCTCCGTCTTTTGCAAATCGTCATCGTCACTCTCTCCTTCAGAGGCATAGTTTGTGCACTGAAGGGAAGCAACGCTGAAGGACTCCCCTGCTTCACAGTAGTCTTCTTCAGTCATTGCTTCCCAGACTACTCGCTTTCTCCTTTCTGAGGTAATAAACTCCTCCCACCATTTATTTTCCTCTGCTGTCATTCTTTGTGACAGGTGTTTCATTTTTCGCACCATGTTGTCCGGCTCTGGGCAGTTTTTCTCTTCGTTTTCAGGTCTCGCGACACTGGGTGTTCCTGGGGGCAGTTGGTCTAAAACAATTATCGGACCATCTTTTATGGGATGCCAGGGCTCTTTCTCTTGGCCGGCCCACAACTTGTAGGTCATTTCCACTTGACCCATAGAGTTCTCTTTAAACTTGAAGGCATGTGGCGTGCTATGGTACGTAAGGGGATATATAAAGGGCACCAGCCACTCCTTCAAGTCATAGATGTTCTCCATGAGTATAGTGGATGGCGTTGGCGTGTAGCTTTCCGCAATGACCTTTCTTAAAGCGTCCAAAGTACACGCATTGACTTTTCTCAGGGAGACAGAAATTCTGCTGAACATCTACAAAAGAAACAGTCCACATTTTCTGTACGGTTTCGTGGTGCGGGGGAGGAGTTTTCGTGATAAATGGGTTTACTATGACCATGCAAATTGTATATGTGGAAAACGTTCGATATCTCAATGATATAAACAATCTATATACTGATTTACACAATTTTCAGTATCACTTATAGAACTGCTTTAAGGTGTAAAACACATTTCCTTAATTTTTTTTGTTTCAAGTTGATATGTTTTTACTAGTTATGGTTAATCATCATTAATAATTAATATTATCATTAATTAATAACTAACCTGATCTACGTCTTCATGAGTGTGGCCTACCATAAGATAAGACAATCGAATCTATAATGGTACAAAGTTATTTTTGTCAGCTACTTGCAGATACCATAGTATAGTAACCAGATGTAAAATAGTTACAAACTGTCTTTGTGAAAGCAATGTTTTTCCAATCTCCGTTTTTTACTGCAATTTTCATAATTCAGAATGCGAACTCTGACCTTCAAACAGTACACATTCATTTGGGTTTTAGCTTCCGCCCACTTCAAACAAACAACCAAAAAAATACTCACAAAGATCCCTAAAAACCCATCAAATGACTTAATATGATCTTTAGACGATCGGTAACAGCTAAATATAATTTTGGTATTAGTTAAATCTACGTATTTTTGATTTTTAATTTTGATTGACGGAAGCTAATTTGGCAAAAACCACTTGAGTGTTTACATGTCTGAGTTCGCAGGATTTTGAAAATTGCAGTAAATTGATTTCTAATGTACCTTTTTAAATACGCGTGCTTTTACTAGGAAAGCACAAAAAGCCAAGACATAGATGTTCTTGCAATCTCTAAAACAACTATCCATTTGCCAGTAAAGAACTGGAGGTACGCTTCCACTCTGTGATTTAATGCAAAGACAGTGTTTCATCAGTTTAGCCACCAAGTAAATTAAGTAAGACATATAGTTAATCAAAATGCATTGAAATGGGATAACCACTACATATGTACATATTTTCTATATTCCATATTTCTTATACATCAACAAAAGAATAAGAGAAAATTATTATGAAATAAATAAAACACATTGAACCTGCTCTTTGATAGTTTTTAGAGCAACCAACAGGGCATTAGCGGTCACATTCGCATCCTGAGGCCATCTCGCAAAATCCAACAAACAAATGGCTATGTTGTTTCCGTGTGAAAGGACTCCAGTTACATGAACTTTTAAAAAGTTTGCATGCTCTCCATCACTCTGTAAAAGTACAGACATATAAATTCGGGTTTTTCACATCATACTTTTCATCTAATTTAGCAAACGTTTTTGTAATAAGAATTTTAAAATAATGAAAAACTGAGATGATGGTATACAACGAAAATAATTGAAATATTGATAATAATATTTATAACACCAAGGGGGATCCAGGGGGTGGGAGGGTGTAAAATTCAGAATTGCAAACTTGTAATTTAGATATAATTTATGTGTGTATGTATATGTATATATTAATACTATCAACATTATTATCATTTTAAAGGGCATATTATTAGTTTACTATATTTTGCCCTTTCTTCATCTTTGGAGATAAATAAAATAAATAAATAAATAAAAATAAAAAATTCAGACAGACAAAATCTATGCTGATCAGGGTTCCCCTTTCAAAATCTCTGGATTCGCCGCCATGAATACAGTAATTTAATAACTTTATTATGAACTGAAAGCAAAAACTATAAATGTTAATTTGATAAGGATGACAGGGAATTGGATAACTCAGCAAGCTCTACAATATATACAATCAAACCCTACCTTAGATGGAATTCGAAAGTGGGGAATATTTGTTTTGGCCTGATCCATGCCATCCATGATGATGGAAAGATATTTCTCCGGGCGCTTTCTTGCCTTTTCCTGGTGCTTATAATACTTTTTTCTTTCGCGGCTAAAACACAAATTTTCGCTTTAGACCATTAAACACACTATTATGTCACGAACCTTCACTGATAGGCTGTCGTTTTAGCCGGTGTTTGTGCTCCGGCATTGGAGTCAAACAAACATTGGCATCAAACAAAATTGATTTGTAGTTAAACTCGACTAAAAAAGATGAAAGGGAAAGAGAGTTAACTTACCATTGCTGAAAGAGGTGTACGTTTTTTATTTCCAGCCAATTTAACTTTCTCTGCTTATTCCTCAACTTTAGCACGTTGTCTTTGATGAGAGTACATATGCCACACTTCGTAAATCTGTTCGTCTGGATAATGTACAAACACCGGTTAACAAATTTTAATCGGGCTGGCAACCAATTTATAACAATGATTAAAATCTCAAATAATATTAGTAATTCCCTAGTCTAACAAGGTTTATTATACGTATCTATTTATGATAAATTAAGGTCAAATCGTAACTAATAATTTCGTGAAGGATGTTTTTGCGATCACTTTTGTGCAGAACCAATAGGAATGAAATGGAAAGCAATATGGACAACGTGAAAAATACAACAACAACAACAACAACAAAAAAAACAACAACAAAAACAGCACATTGTTTGTTAGTTCTTGTGTATACCTTTGGAATAATTACATACGGGTAGAACTTCAGCCACATTCTACGAAATTGGGTTTCGCTTAAAGTTTGTTTGCCCTTGAATGCTTCAAGGTATGTTTTATACACTTGAAGTTTGGTCACACAGGAAGGAAGATGCAGTTTCTTTTCGTTGGGCATGCGATCTGCTGTAGTTTCCACATACTTTTCGAACCATATCTGTGCTGTTACCATGCATCTAGAAATCTTACTATTACAGCCACGCATACTTTGGGTAGAAACTGAACCTTTTTCATTCTCAAACAACTTTTTCAAATTGTGTAATCTGTGAAAGAATTGACATATAAACTAGTGAATGAAGAAGTCTGTAATAAAGTAGAATACTGACATGCAAATACTATAAGAGAAAGATGATATGAATAATGATAACAACGATGATGATAATATCACCTAATATTAATAACAATAAACTTTAATCAAAACCGTTGTAAAATATGAGATAATTATAATAATAATAACAGTAATAATAATATGGACAACAATATAATATAAACTCTGCTATGTTGGTCCGAAATGGATCTAAGTTTAAATGGTGACGCTGGGTATACGTACCTGCCGTTGCTTATGCCGTAGCACATTCGCCACGCTTTCTGGCAGACACTTTGTCCTTTAACTCGGTACTCATATCGAAAAGTTAAAGGGAATTTATCACTCGGAATGCAGGCAAAGTGCAGGTAGTCTATTATGAATGCCCTTTGACTTTCTTCCGTCTTTTCCCAGAACCCTCTGAGACATTCCTGTATTGTTCCTGGCGATAGGAACGCATTTTCTTGTGCAACAATTGGTTTTCAGAGCTGCGTCAAGATATACGCCCGACTTGTATTTCTCTATTTTTTTTCCTTTCACGGTCTTCTTTTTTCCGTTTTTCGTATACTGATGTGCACGGCCGTCTGGGACAATTTTGGTGTTGTCAATGTTTTGTTCACAGTTTTCGTTTACCACCTTATAGAAATCAATGACAAACAGTAATCAGAAAAATATGAGATGATAAATGAATAAATCGATTGCATACTGGTATTTTCCACGGTAATTGCGGACGACGTTTACTTTAGGTACAAAGAAATAATAAAACGAACCCAAAGTAAACAGTTATGTGACACGTTCGATTTTTAGCGCGCGTAATGTCCCAGGCTTTCCTCGAAGCTCAGTATTAAAACATTTGCCAGGCGTTCCTTGCTGTCTGACTTGGTCGGAATTTTTCACCCTGAGCTTCGAGGAACGCCTGGGACATAACGGGTGCCAAAAAATCAAACATCCGTATGAATTACACGCGCAGTAAAACAAATAAAAAGTAATCAAACAGCATTTTATTGTGCTCCTTTGATTTGGTCAATAATTTTTTGTCATACTATAGACGAGTTCATTGAACACAAGTGATCATGATCAAATAAAATTCAACTTACTTCATCGTCATCGACGTCACTCCATTCAGCATCACTTCCTTGTTGAGAAATTTCCATGGTCTTCAGACCATCAACTTTGATACAACAGCAAAATTGAAATGAAAGGGTTAACGTTTGTTATTTGCGTAAAAACGTAAGTTTGCTCTACGTCTTAGCTGATTAATCGCGTTGCTGATTTACCTGAGCGGCAACGTGTCTTCACAGCGAATCTTTGATATTTACTTGTCACTGAGAAATTGCTTTTTTCCCCTCAATCACTTAAGTCTTGATGCAACGGTGGTTAATCACAATCACAATTCTTGATGTCGGTTATGAAGACTGCTTGAATTGGGAGATTGAGTATAGCTATGTCCAGAATAGAATCACGGCGCGAATGGACCCAAAATAATCTCTCACAAATATTTTGTACTTGGCGCCTTTTCAGTAGCACAATTTTGATTTGCTTAGCTCCGGGACTGTCCCTCATGTCTGTCCAATCATGTCAGTGTCAGTAAGTTGTATTTTCAAAATGGTATCAAATTTCTAATATACATTTTGCATTTAATTTAGTGCCTTTTTCAGCTGCACGCGCGATTCTCATTTGCCTTCAATTGGAAACTGTCTCCCTTTTTTGTCCACTCACAGTACTCTTCTTCTTATCTAAGCCAGTAATGTTGTCAACACCATCTCAAGTTTCTTAGTAATTACCGCAGAGTGATTTTCCGTCGTTTGTGAAAGAGCAGGCAAACTAATAGTTGGTAGTACTGAAACGTCTAAACCCATTGTATTCCTTTATTCTTTATCAATTACAACAAACTATTAAACGCCGATCTATTTTCTTTCACAGACGATGGAGAACCACTCTATCAAAATGTACTTGTGAACTGAGTCAATAGATATATTCTCTTGCTCAAGAACCTTTTTATAATCTCTGTCAAGTATTTTGTACTTTTCAGCTGCGCAATATTTATTTGTACAACTTTGGGACTGTCCCTCATTTCTGTCCTATCACAGTACTCTTTATTATTATGTGATGAATGGCTTTTTAAATATACATTTTTAATACAGTCCGAAAAGAGATTGAACAAATCTGAATATCACTTTGTTTATATATCAAAGACAAGAGTTTGTCTATCATGCCGGTGTGCGAACAGCTTGTTTAACATCGTTCGCAGGTCACGAGAAGATGCACGAATAGATAAGCAACGGCTTACTTTACTAGACTCAAACACCCACACGTTTACTATCTTCCCATCTCTACATTTTATGAAAAGGTGTCTCCTGTTTAACAATTTAAATGTTTTGATAATGGAATCCGGTATTTGCTCTTTCGAAATAAGCATGCCTGTACCATAACATCATCGGCTTTGTGCGAGGTCATGGTCTTGCAACGGGTGCACGTGGCATAGCTCGGGTTTATATTCACATTCACCCCGGACGTTGAACTATACCGATCAGTTTTTTTTCACTGCATCAATTTTTTAATTTGGAAATATGGCCAGCACTAGTCGATACGTTCATATAGCGCCAGCGATGGTCGAAGAGACCCGGAACATGGACAGCATGGATATGGAAAGCCCAAATCAATTGTACGACATGCCGGACTTTATTGAAACTGCCAAAGAAATGCGGGAAAAACTTTTCGAACTTCAACTTCTTCAAGGTGAGGACTTCTTGGAGCCTACTCAAAACAAAGTTATCCTGCGACAGTGGAAAGATAGTAACAAGCGTCAATATGGAGTAAAAAATGTAAGTCACTGTGAATTTTTTTTTTTTTTTTTTTTTTTTTTTTGTAAAATCAATTTTGAAATGCGTTTGTCTTGTTAGTATATGTAATGAAAACTCTGTTAAATGTATTAAAACGCTGCTTTACAACTGATCTCGTTTGACTTGCATGTGCTGGTTCACCGCGGTTCACCACAGTTCTTTGTTGTTCATGCTAGAATTTCAATTCATTTTCAGGACTTTAGAAAGCACGAGCTAGTAGCACAACTCAGTGCTAGAAATTTTGAAAAAGTATTGCAAATTGGCGAAAACGCCGCAACTTTATTTAAAACCGGCAAAGTTTCGACGTACACTTTCAAAAGCATCAACAAAAGCCAAAGCGAAGCTGCAATTCACGACAAGCTAAGCGAAATTCTTAGTGGAAGCGTGACGGTGCGAGAACTCAATAATGCAGGAAAAAAAGTAAGTACTCTCAACAGTTCAATTAGACTAATGCTAAGGGTATGCTTGCTGTGACTTTCGTTTCAATTAGTGTACAGCTTACTGAATAGATTGGAACATTTAATGATATAGAGTGCCGAGGATGGAAACCTATGCAAGCAGCTTAATGAACAAGTCAAACAGGTAATAATGCTTCGTTAATGAGCACTAACTAAACATGCCGGGATGTGAGTTTAATCGAGTTAATATATTCTTTTTATCATCATAGCTTCAGAAGGAATTGGAACAATGGAAGTCAAAATGCGCAGAATTAGAAAGAAGGCTTCAGGCTTCCCATAACAGAAACATTGAGGTATTTAATAAAAGAGAACCTTGAACGGAGAATGCTGGCTCGGGGTACAGGAAGCTGAAAATCTCAAGCAATGCGGCCGATTATTATCAGCATGCACGTGGTACAATTGTATAAGTAAACTTCTTTTTTCTCTTTTCTCAGAAATCACACAATATTCGCGAAATGGAGCGCACTATAGATTCCGTGAGAGAAAGAGAGAAAGAAAATGAACGTTTACAGAAGGTACATGATTTAGTTGAGAAACGATTACAGCATAGATTGCTTATTTTAAGATTAACTTTTTGTTTTGACATAGGAAATTGATCAGAGAGATGAAGTGATTAGGCAGTTAAAATCCAGTCTACTTTCTGATGTCTTGCAGAAAGATGTAAGTACAACCTGGGGTGACGACATTTGACAGATAATTGTGACTTAGGTCTATTGTAATGTGTTTGCAGGAACCACTACTGGAATCAGGTTACTGTACCTTCTTAGAAGAAGAGGAAACAGAAATCACCAATCTCTTAGAGGTATGTTATCACCTAATAAATTTAGTGTTAGATAATTGTCCGCTAATTGTTTTTGTTTTTTCTTTGTTTTTTCTTTTTTTTCTTTTTCTTTTCTTTTCTTTTCTTTTTTTTTTCTTTTTTTTTTTTTTGAAGGAGGAGGAGGAGGAGGAGGAGGAGGAGGAAGTGTCAAGTAGAAAGCAGAAGACCGCGGGTGCTGATAGCGCAGGGGGTCCATTAGCGAACAAGATCAATGGACAAGATCATTTAGAAAATAATAAAGCAGCAGTCAAAGAAACTTTTGAGGTAGCCCTAATCGTTGAATAGCAACAAAGTTGATTTAATGTCTAGATTCACTTCAATACCCAGTCGGCTTGCTGACCGGGCAATATTATTACCACTGTAGGTGACAACATCATCTGGATTCAAATTGATGATGACAGACTGTTGTTATAGCTCTAAATCAAATGAGAATCTTGGTGTTAAACCAGTAAAGAAGGAGGGAAAAAAGGAGAAGAAACCAGAGGTAATTTGTAATCTTTTTGAAAAACCGAAAAAGTGCCAGCAGAAGAATTGGAATCAGTCAGTTAATATTGAATGCTAAAAATCGTGATTCGGTTTTGAATGCAGGGCCATGAGGTGGTCATCTTACAGGAACCAAAAGAAAAAGCCAAAAAGGAAAGTAAAAGAACAAAAAAAGCCTCAGCATTGAAAGTATGCCATATTATATTGGGGATAAGTAAAAACTATCAATTCATAAAAGCTTATTGTTTCTGTACATCAACATGGTCGAAGCTTGCGTTTTTGACCTGGCTCTATACTGCATTTAAAGTTGATGCTGAAATACTCTTACATCATCTTTCAAATCACTGCTTAAACACTCATATACTTTTATAAATGCTTAATTAATGATGGACACCTTTGTTATTATTGACATTATCATTGTTATTATTTCATTCATATACTTGACTATCAATTCATCAATCCATTCGAGCACTTCCAGTTTACACTTTCCGAATCAATCAGTACCGGCATAATGTTCATAACCTTATTTTTTAAAAGATAAACTCTACCCCAACGAAGACTGTAAGTAAACCCCAAGAGAAAACATTGGACGACGTGAATTACTGTGAACACTTTGTAAGTCAGAACTCTTTGGAATACTTATCTTTACATTATACTGCATTATACTTAAAACAGATGTAGATAAATTTGCGAAAATACAGAAATATGAATATCTATATTTTGAAGCCGATTGATAGCAATACTTAACAATCTTATATTGCCAGGCTAGTGACGATGAGCAAGATGAAGATTATGAAACTCCACCAAAGAAATACAAAGTGAGTTGTTTCATGAGTGACCTAGTACTAACGATAACAGTATCAATCATTATAATACAGTGATAATATTGTCCTGCTAGCCATACCAAAATAAACCGAAAAAATAAAAACACCACAAAATGTTAGTAATATAATGTTAATGGGGATGAAGATAATAATTGTAATAGTAATAATTACATTAAATAGTATGATAGCTCGAATGACAATGAATGTCCAGAGCGGTTTCTATAAACCAATGAAGTAGATTCGTTGTTCATGATCAAATGAAACTACTATCAAATGCATGTACCCATATTTTATATACAACAAATTTATTTACAACTTATACCTTTATGTGTATTCTATTGTATAGCGGGCATCTCCAATTTCTAGTACCCCATTAATAACGACTAAAAAATCTCAGTCTTCGCGAAATGAAAAAGAAGACAAGGCAAGTACCTCCCTCAGGGTTCGTACGCCTCCTGGAAATACTAGAAAATCCTGGATTTTTTTTTTCATCCTTGATCTTTTAATACATTCATCATGAAGAACTCCAGAAACTCCTGGAAAACAGAAACGAATAAGTGTACGTTTACTGTACATATATGTGTACGTTTACAAAAGCTCTGTTTGCATTCCGTAACTCAGCCAGTAAAAAGCGTTGTGCAAATTATATTTTGCATGAGTGAACTAGTGAAAAACTCCTGGAAAACTCATGGTGTTACGATATGGATTAAAGTAACATAACGAAGGTTCTGGTTCGTGACAGTTTATTGGAAGATCTTGTTACGCTCGCGCTTATTGTGACGTAGATAATTACAGTTAATTGCCCTATCGCATAATGACGTCACACCAAAACATTCTATTGTTTTGACGCTAAGGATTATGGTCGCTAGAGGGGATCAGAGTGATTGCATACCAAATAAAATGCAGATGAGCAATCACTGATACATGATATACACCTATTTCAAAAAAGGTTGTCACCGCTAAGAGCGATAGGCGATAGGTAATAGGTCATTCCAAGACCGCAAATCACTATTGGTTTCTTAATTAAGCCATTCTAAATCTTTCTTTACACTCTTCCATCAAATATTTGGCAATTCATATGTAAATCAATTAGAAATCAATAGTGCTTTGCGATCTTGGAATGACCTATTACCTATCGCCTATCGGTCTTAGGGGTGACAACCTTTTTTGAAATAGGTGTATATCAAAACTCGATACATTGAAGTTCTACTTCGAAAAGGAATATTAATAGGTCCCAATTTCCACTGTTTCTGAGCATCTATCCCCAATGTAAACAAACTGTGACGTCATTATGCGATAGGGCAATTACAATTGATTATATTTACGACACCTGGAAATAATCTGAAAATCCTCCTTACAACTCCTGGATTTGTTGAATTTTTTGGGCGTACGAACCCTGCTCGCTATTAACTAGTTTTACAATTACGAATTACTGTTAGTTCAGTATTATATCCAACAGTGTGACACATCTTTATGCTAAATACTAATAATATAATTATTAATTATTATAATTCATTTCATTTCTCGTTTAAAGGTACTGGAGGCAATGTCGCCACAACACGCTACAAATGTGGAGGTATAAAATTGTAAAGAAAAAAAAGTATTCGAATTTATTAATAAGTACTTTGCAACAAATCCATATAAGATTTCAATTAATTTATCTTTGCTATACAGAGCGAATTTGTTGCTGTTGGGTACACAGCAGCAAAACCTGGACCTCCCACCTTTTATCTAGGGAAAATAGTAGCAGAAAGAGATGACAAGAATTGCCTTCCTGTTACTTTTCTTCAAAAGATAAAGGGTGGAAAAGGCTACAAGTGGCCCAAGAAACCAATTGTGGAAGAGGTGTACCCTCATCAGATATTCAATTCCAACTTGCGGCCAACCAACGGCAGTAATGGAATCTATGAATTTGATGAACATTACCTAGGGAAAGAGTTCGAAATCTGCATATCAAAACTGTCGGAATTGGAAAGACATTCAAAGGTATTTATGAGTAATAGATATTTCTTTCAATTCAGAAACATAACTATCGCAAAACAATTTTCAGTCTGTATTATATTTATTGCCACATTGCGATTTTAATCGCGATCTCGGAAATTACGAATTAAGTGACACTCCATTATTGGTATAATCTGTAGATTGAAGCAATATGGCGGGATACCGAGGCGCAATATCGAAAAGTGGGAATGGTGTGCTGGAAGGACTTCAAGACTCTACAACTCGAAATGCCTCCAGTACACCATTCCTTGATGATGCTCCTGATGCCAAAAGGGTGGAAAATGGGATACTTAAATGACGAGGTGAGTAATCCTGCACTTGTATATTAGAACAATAAACATCAGTCATCATCTAAAACAATCAGTGCCAGTTTTTCCACAGGTCTAACATCATTAAAATATTTGTTGCATTTATAAAATGAATTTAAGCGGAGAAAATGTCCAATCTTTACAAAATGGGTTTTGTTCTCATTGTTTTAGATTATTGATGAGTATTTGAAATTGCTTGAACAGAAAGCCGGCAAACAGGTAAGCTTCATCCCGACATTTATGAACATTTATAAACGACATTTACGCAATTCATGGCCGAAACACAGATATACCTTATACTCACTTTGCAAGTTCTAAATTTCGCACTTTTTGCGATCGTAAACAAAATGGCAACATTTCATACACTGAACTGAACAACTCTTTTATTGCGAAATCTGGTAAGCGCAAAATTTAATATAGCGAAATTTAATACGATATGAAAATAACTATAGAATACTGAAATGTATTTGACTGAGACTTTGTTATGTATGTTGATACTTTGTTATTTTAGGGGAAAAAAATACTAACCGCCAATACAAAGTTTTACTCTCTTATATTAAAGGGGAAGACGTGGAAAAAAAAGGTACTTAACGAGATCAAAATGTCAATTGAGATTTTGCTTTTCTCTATTATCATAAATTATGAGGGAATTGCTGAAATAGTTGATTTCCATTGATTGTCTCCATTTTTTTGCTTCCCAGGTGGATTTGAATAAATTTGAAAAACTAGTTTTCGCGAACCAGTTTTCTCCAAACCATTGGAGTCTAGGGGTTTGTAATAATTCATACTTTTCTATAAAACTCATACAGGTCTATTAAGACTTTTCTAAAACTTTGAACAGGTTGTTGACTTAAAGAATTCGACGTTGTCGATATTGGACCCTTTAGGTGACGACGATCACTCTAACAGTGATCACATTGAAAACCTAAGGTATACAATACTGAATTGAATGCCTTCACCACAACCCATTTCTTCGAAATTAAACATTTATTCAATGACCTTGTACATAGGACATTCCTCAACCAGAGGGGCGTGGATAGAGAATGGCGCGCAAAACGCATTCATCACCCCCTGCAAAATGACGATGTAAGCTGCGGCGTGTACGTATTAAAGGTACTATTTAATGCTTTGATAATGATATATCAGTCTGTGAAATTATATGACTGACGTGAATATGAACCCTGTTTTTAGATGGCAGAGTCAATAATGCTCCAGTCATTTACCATGGAGTTTACTCAGGTAAACTGACAGTAAACTTTGTTTATGCTAAACAACTATAATTGAATTGTTGAAAGTAAATTATTTTTCCCTTGCTATTTCTGCAGATATAATTTTAACACTAAGTACTTTGACTTTTCAGGATGACATAAGAGAGTATCGCTACATTGTCGGTGAAAGACTTTTGGACTCCAATAATTTTTTAATTTCTTAAAAAACAGGTTAACTACATTTATACATACTGAATTTCTTGTGTCAAGAAAATAATAACCGCCAATACAAAGTTTTACTCCATTATATGAA
Organism: Telmatactis stephensoni; assembly: GCA_029948255.1. Lineage (NCBI taxonomy): Eukaryota > Metazoa > Cnidaria > Anthozoa > Actiniaria > Isophelliidae > Telmatactis > Telmatactis stephensoni. Next base: position 440,850 of record JALIZF010001716.1, on the reverse strand, counting down.
AGGGGGTAAGTCGTGGGGAAAAAAGGTACTTATTCTGATAGATATCGCCTTTTTAATATTGTGAAAGAAATCATGTTGTAGAGTAATCGCACTTAACCCGTGAAAAAGTACAAAATCTACTTTGTACTAAAAAGTATAAAATCCTTTGTTTTCCATTGTTTAATAATGCTATTTAGGATTATTTAGCTAGTAAAATTTCACGGATTAAGTGCGATCACTTTTGCAGCAGCGCAAGAATTTCATTCATTCAGTAAAGTAACTTTATTTACCGAGGGTAGCACATGACTGTAACAATAACTGATGACCCAGTGGCCCTCAAATACAACAAAACAACACAAAAATATAGATAGATAGATAGTATAAATATACTAGCTACTCGCTTCACTCGCAGCAATAAATAGATCTAAGATAGAAATTTGAAATTTGTATAGAATTGTATTGTTAATTGCTTCTGATTAACTTTTGTAAAAACATAACTTTACCTCGTGTTGTGCGTATGCATATAATAGACTCATTAAAGCTTGTCAACATGTCCACAGTGTTGACAAGTGTGCCCATACGTGATTGGCTAAAAATAAGAGACAGTCTCTGCAGTAATTAGCAATAGCCGATAAGCTGATCTTTCGAAACACGAAATAAAGGCTCCTTGTCAGTACTTTCGCAAGCTGATTATGGTATTTTATTGTGAGATCGGTTTTTTTTTTTGCACTGCCCTGATCCTAAAGCTAAATAAACGAAATAGAACGAACGACTATTTTGAGCCGCGCATCGAGCAAGCGCTTCGCTAACACAATACTAATTGACACTACTTGAAAGCGGTCTCAGACAAAATATTCTTAATGCAGTCAGTGTCAAGAAGAAATGGAGAAACGGATAAAATTGCCTTCGCAATCGATAAATTCAAATGTGTTTGTGTGTTGGGAGCTGATTAATCTTTGATAAAACTTTGTGATTTATTATCATGTTACACATACCACATAGCCACGAGTAACGACGTGACAGTGTTAACCCAGGAGAGAATTGCTATAAACAAGAATACGAAATGTTGGGACGTATACCCGCCACAAAAGTAAGTGTAATCAGTTCAAATAGTTATTTTGTGTACACTTTATATCTGCAAACGATGCACAGTTCATCATGGGTAATCATATATACATTTATATACTTTTACTTATATGATTTGTGGGTAGTGGTGTCAATACGTACTCAAGTCAACGTAACAGTGATTATCTTTAGGTATGAACATGATTTTTTCGGCCATTTATTGATCTGAATCGCGAGGGCTTAATTGATTCGGTAATTTTATAGTTCCACGGGAGATTAAAGTCGTATACGGCGAGTTTAATATGCCGACTTGCCTAGTTGTATCGCTTGAAATATTCCGATATAAACTTATGATTTCTTTTGATTTTGTATAGTAATAATTCCTAATCAAATACGTGCTTTATTTCTAATGTTTACCGATGTGATGCGATTTTTTTTCCAAAACAAACACCGCTCCATTAGATAGGTTTGTCGACTTCAAGGCCTTCAACTAACTTTGTTTGAGATTGAAGCTTTGCTAGTCGCCGAAATAAAAAAATACAGACCGATCGATCGTTTATAAATCTGAGTTTCTAGCTTTTATGAAGGTCGAGGATCGAGAGCTTTGTGATATGACAGATATAGACATGCGATGACAGATGAAAGCCAGAGGACTTTAACGTGATTGGCTAAAAACAAGGGACTGTATCTTTGTAACTTGATATGATTGGCTGTGATTGGTCAATTTTCGGATACAGTCCCCGATAGATTAACAGCCTACCAAATGGCTTATTCTGATTGGCTGAGAACCTGGGATAGTCCCGAGACAGTCTCGGGACTGTCTCTTAATCAGGATTTTCCATTTTGACATGGCATTTTCCAGTTTGAAATGGCACAGTGTTCACTATATATCTCAATTGTTTGCTGTAAAGACTTCTACAACGGCATATTTGACACAATAACAAATCGTGTATTTTTTCGTTCATGTTTCGGATGTTATATATATGAATAAAAGACGTTACGTGACCAAACGCGAAATACAAGGTCAATGGAATCTAGTTTCATGCCATTCCGATATTAAATTAAAATTCACTACAAAAACCTCTCAAGATCTCTTGAATGCTTGAATGAGGAATATAATTGACTTGATTCTATGTATGTTCGTTTAGCAACATGTAGGATGAGAAATTCGTAGTTTTCCAGCTCATAGGAAATAGTCGTTATCGCGAGGGCCTCGGCTTTCAAGTACTCCATTTAGAGTTCGATATTTGGTCAAAGTATTGGAGATGAAGCTCAAAATAACAGCCCATCCTGAAGCTCTTATAAGTATATAGGTATTTCTCGAGTTAAAAGCTCCCAATTACATTGTTCTACTGCAGGAAAAGCCCGTCTCTGAAAGCTATTTTCTTTGTCGTCGGCCATCTTGCATTCCTCAAGTTCCTGGCTTGCGTTCGCGGTCGCTCAAGGGTGATGAATGAAGGGCATTGTTTGTACGTTCTTAACCAATCAGAAGTTCCTCAGGACGAACACAGAATAAGAAAAAAAACATTTGCAGTTTATAACTTGTTCCCGGCCTTAAGGCCTGGGCACGAGTAATTATGATAACATACCGGAAAACAGTAAGTCACTGTATCTAGTCACGATAGCACTGATTGAACCCAAATCATGCGAGTGAAGGCAAGTCACGATAATACTTTGATAGCCCAAAATGGGAAATTTATTTGGATTAGGTAGAAATTAGGGTACCCATACGCCAGCAGATATTTCAGTGGGAAATTTATTTGGATTAGGTAGAAATTAGGGTACCCATACGCCAGCAGATATTTCAGTGGGAAATTTATTTGGATTAGGTAGAAATTAGGGTACCCATACGCCAGCAGATATTTCAGTCTCATTTCCAAACACGTCTCCTTCAGTTTAAGGCAGTGCTGGCCGCACTTTCCCTTCAGCTCATAGACCATACCGTTGCAGTGGTCATTAAAAAATAAACAAATAAATAACAAATGAAAAAAATATATGTAGACCTACACATATAACCTACACATGGCTTTAGGTTGCCTCATATTGTGTTTTACAGCAGTTCTTTATAACATGCCGCTTTTCATTTCTTTTTTTTTTCACCTCCACAAAGTCAGTTTTCGTGGACGTCAATTAAAAAACATTCAAAGACAACCAACAGTTCAGTATTCAAGTAAACGATCACGAAGTTTTCGGGCGTGTTCAGTGTGAGTTTCATGAAACGAAGTTGAATTATCGCATTGAAACGTCAGATGCTAAATGATAACAAACATTAAAGTAGTCACGACAGCAATAAGCCCAAATCATGCAAGAGTGAACACTGAAGACAAGTCACGATAAAACACGAAATACTTCGATAGTCAAAAGTGGTAGCTTTTTTGATTAGGTACAAAAATTGGTAATCCAGGCTAGCAGATATTTCTCATTTCTTTCCCATTTCTAACCAAGTCTACAAGGCAGAGTGCATTTTGTCCCCAAGTTTTCTCCTTTTCTCAGCGTACATAACTACACTGTATCTTGCAAGAGGAAGAGTGTCTTTAGGCTTCCTCGTATACCTTTTTACAGCAGTTCTCAAAAGCATTGGTCTTTGTCTTTTTCTAATCCACAACGTGAGTTCTCGTGGACATTAATTAACCAGAAAATCAATTACAGGTCACTGAATTAAGCTTATCATAGTGGAGAAAAATATTCTGTGCATTCCAAAGCAATCAGAATAGTTCTCTTGTGGCAGTGAAAAAAAAAATCATTTTTGACTTAAAATTAGTGCCCTTTGTGACTCGGCTTTCAGTTTGCCAGTTTTCTTCCAAATTTTTTATTCCATAAGATGCAAGGTCTCAAATTCTAAATGTCGTGACTTTGCACCAGGGTTTATTTTTTTCCATGTCAAGATCGGCTGATGTCAAGATAGTATTGAAGTGTGAGTTTTGTGCTTGATAAACTGTTTTCTTTTGCAACTCTGAATCACGAAACTCACGAAGGGTATTAATAGAAAACTGCCAAACAAACACATACACACTAAACAGAAAAAAACAGGCATCATTTGGGGATCATTTACAAATGGATGGTCATTACCTTTACGATTGTGGTTTGGAAGGCGATGATGATTTTACCAATGACTTGGATGCCATTAGGGAGGAATATTTTTGCACTGATTGCAGACAAAGGGAAACAAGCCTAACCCAGGACAGTGAAAGTGATGGATCTGATAGTTCAGAAGATGAGCAAGATGCAGAACCTCTCACTACAAACAAGTTTGTTATCGTCCACCAAGAAGTTGATAGCAATGAAGAAGACGCATTCAAATTACAGACAAGGCAATTTTTGGATGCTGCCTGTAACTGTAAGTTTGGATATAATGATGTTCCTTGCAGCAAGCTATTTGATTTTGAAACAGCTTTTAAACTCAGAATACAACACTCGGAACTTACTGCTGCTGAATTGGATGTAGTTGTTCTGGGTGTATTGCAAAGTCAGCAAAAAATGACAGTGGGAAGCAAAAGACAAAGGTCGAGTTACTACGTTCTCGGTCACCGTGTATGCAAAAGCACATTTACATTTTTGTATTGTATCGGTAAAGATCGATTGCAAAATTTAAAGACTCATCTATCCCAACATGGGATCACGCCAAGAAGACACGGGAACACCTCAAAACTACCACGTAACATAATACCATATGAAATCATAACTCACACAGTCAGCTTTATAAAAAACTTTGCAGCTGAGCAAGGAGTTGCACTTCCTGGGAGAGTTCCTAACTTCAAAAATATGAAAGTACAACTTCTACCGTCATCAGAATCAAAAGCTTCAGTTTGGCGCAAGTATAAATGCGCAGCTGAACAAGCTAACTTGCAACCCGTGAGTTACACGAAATTTGTAGAGCTTTGGAATGATATCACACCATACATCGTGATAATGACTCCTGCTACTGACCTTTGCCATACTTGTCAAATGAACAACACCAAGATTTCAAGCAATGTTAACATTAGTGATCAAGAAAAGGCCAAGCTCTTAAATATTCAACAAAAACACTTAGATGACACAAAAGAAGAAAGAGAATTTATGAAAAGCTGTATTGCAAATTGCAAAAAAACGTTGGGAGAAAGTGGGATTGATTTATTGTCTGGTAAACCTCACTGTTCATTTAAAGGCACTGTACACTATTCATATGACTATGCTCAACAAGTACACATTCCTTCAAACCCACAACAACCTGGACCAATCTATTTCAAAGTACCAAGAAAGTGTGGATTATTTGGAATATGTTGTGAAGGTTTGCCCAGGCAAGTGAATTATCTCATTGATGAAGCAGTTGATACAGGAAAAGGTGCCAATACAGTTATAAGCTACGTCCATGATTTCTTTCTGTCACATGGAGCAGGTGAGACAGATGTCCAGATTCACACAGACAATTGTGGTGGACAAAATAAAAACAACTATGTGATATGGTATTAACTGTTGGAGAGTTCTTTGCGGACTACACCATTCAGTTCTGTATTCATTCTTGATTGCAGGGCACACTAAATTCAGTCCTGACTGGTGCTTTGGTCTAGTTAAACAGTCAGTTAGGAGACGCTATGTATCGTCTCTTTTTGACCTTCTTGAAGCAGTTGATAAGTCGACATTATCAGGTGTTAATATTGGAAAATTGTGTGGTCTTCATAATGGAACTGTTTTGATTCCTGTTTATGACTGGGTATCATTCTTTAAAAAGTACTTTAAGAAGTTCAAGGGAATTAGCAAGTTCCATCACTTCAGATTCTCAAGACAAGACAAAGGAGCAGTTTTCTGTCGGAGACGTAGAGATTCGCCAGAGATAAAGTACCAGTTGTTAAAAGTTGCTGCAGCAGAAGTACCTTCTACGCTACCAGAAATGATACAACCTAAAGGTTTAGACGAAGAGAGAAAAAAATACCTGCATAAAGAAATTCGAGTTTTCTGCCACACCGGGAGGGAAGATTTGGTAGCTCCTTCACCTTATTAGGAAGAACGGTGCTCAAACTTTACCTGAAATATGTTTTTGTAAAAAAAAATTCAGCATTTATGGGATTCAGCAGTATTTTGCCTTTGAACATACTTGAATGCACTCACTAAAAATCCAAATTCCTTTCAGCGTGTGTGTGAAATAATTGTTGCAGTTTGTCACAAAACCATGCCTTAAGATTTTGAACATCGTTCGGGAATTCTCAAATCCATTTCAAAATTCCGACCAACTTGGACCAAAGCAGAATTCAGAAGTTTGAGTTTGAAGTTTTAGAATTTCATCTAAAATCATCAACAAATAATTTTTCTTGGTGCATTTTATCATTATCATTATTATTGCAGTTTGTAAGCGTTTGTATATTAAATTTCGAGAAATCTTTGAATTAAGCACGTTTCGGTTCACTGCCGACAGCGAGATTCGGAAGATTAAAATTCGGGAACTTCCAAACTCACTTCAGAATCTATATAAGGGGCAAATTTCGTATTATGTTCTTTGTGGGAGGCTTTGTGCCATGTAACTTCAGTGGCACCCCGGATCGATAAACGATACGGTAATCATAAACTGAAGGTCACATTCGTGCTATAAAAACATAGTTAGTACATCGCTCGCTGAATGATTATTATCTCAAAGCATTGCTTTGAAACGTTTATAATGCATTTGGGCAACGCTTTAGTGCGTCTGTAATGCGTTCGTAAAATGCAACAAAATGATTCTAGAGCATTTAAAAGCATTAGCAGAATGCATTCACGAACGTTTATTGTAAACGTAGAAGAGCATTTCGGAAACCGATGGGAATGCTGATAAACGTTTCGTCAATGGTATGAAATGCATTCTAAATGCAGTGTAATGCATTTCAACGCATTTTTGATAACATGTCAATTTCAATAAGCCGGGTTTTCGCGTGGACGGTCACATATCAAAATGCACTAGTGTGGACAAGGCCTTAGTCTTTTGATCTTGGAGGTAAATTTTTTTTCCTGTTCTGCATTTTGTAGTCTGCACTGCGGTCTGAACTTTGTGGTCTGCACTTTGCAGTTGCCGATTATTTAACAGTTCAATAAAATTATTATATCTTTTTTTTTTTTGCTTTTTATTAAACCATACCCTGTGAACTGTAATATCCCATTGAGTTGGGACAAAACCATTGGTGGTTTTTTACTGGAATAACGTACATGTCTGGGAAAGACAATTCACATTTGTGGTTATGTTTTAAATACCATAAATGGAAAATGCTGGTTCCACAAATGTGAATTAAGTAAAATAGGCCCCTAAGAGGCCATGTGGTTACTGGCGCTAAACCCCCCAACTTTCAGTGAAACATTTTACGAGCAGGGAGTCTCTCTAAAAAAAATAATAAACCTTACAACTGGCACATAAAAAGCCCTCTACAAATTTGCTGAAGACTGTGCCTGATTCACTCAACACAACAAACAAAGTTAAATTACTGAACTAGCCATTTCTAATAGAAAGAGAAGTGCTACGGGCAGAAAACAGCTGGTGTATCCACATTAGCAGAACTGTTCCCCTAAAACTTACGAAAGTACATCGCTTTGTCTGATATATCAAATGTTTCTTATCTATCTCCTGTGCATTGTATGACAAACACTGCTAGTTGACCTTCAATATTGAACTACAAGGATCAGTGTCGGACACACACGGTTCAAAATATTTAGCACTTTGAGTACAGCAATTTTTCACACAATCTCAAACGGCTAGCCTTCGCAATGATTATAAAACTAACTGACCCGACCCGTTTCACGCATTCTTCGCTTAACGGCTAGTTTTATGTTCTATTTGACCTGACGCGTTCGTCACATAATCGATAAAACATCTGAAACATGAACGAAAAAATACACGATTTGTTGTGTCAATGATGCCGTTGTAAAGGTCTTTACAACAAACAATTTAGATATATAGTGAAATACAAAGTTGGATAAACTGGTATATTCGCAGCGAATATTTTTGCATCTGAGATATACATTAAATGCATCTTCATAGAAGAACAAAGGAAACACTAATAGCTCTTGACACACAAATAAAAGGTCGTTGGCACTGCCGCTTGTTATTACTACAGCCACGCAGTGTACGCTTCGAGGAGCGTCTTGTTCAAAATTTCAATGACGACAACATGTCAAACTCTCTTACTCTAGCAGCAGCTAATCTAAATGTCCTTTTAACGCCAATTTTCGGCTTTTTGTACATGGGCACAAGTAAACGCGCGAGTGCGTCTAGTTTATTTTTATGTTCTATTTCACCTGATCCGTTTGGTCACGTAATGGATAAAACATCTGAAACGTGAACGAAAAAATACACGGTTTGTTGTGTCAATAATACCGTTGTGGAAATCTTTACAGCGAACAATTTAGACATATAGTGAAATAAAAAGTTGAATAAACTGGTATATTCGCAGGGAATATTTTTGCGTGTGAGATATAATGTATGATAATACAAAGACAAAGGCAAACACTAATAGCTGTTGACAGACAAATAAAGGGTCTTTACAACTGCTGCTGGTCCAAACATTTCCCCTACAGATATATTTATGAACTAAACTGATCGGTTTAGTCTCAAAACGTATATCTATAACCACAATCTCTATATTTGATTTTTTTAATAATCGACTTAACCACTCTTAGACCGGCGCACGTAGTTCTGCGCACGTACTTCGTAGTTCGGCTTGGGACTTCGCCTCTACTTCGGAAGTTCGCGTATCTTTCGGCTCTTCGGAGATTTCCGAAAATCACTCACTCACTCACGGACTCACAGACTCATGGACCCGATGGCATAGTGTGTTACTGGCATTAAGCCAGTAACCACAAAAACCATGACTGTTTTCATTGATAAACCATTTGTGTATTAATTTCGAAAACCATTGATGGTAACAGTTCTACTTTCCCATCAATGTATTTTTGAGTGGTAATTCTACAATTTCCCATTTAATGTTTTTTAAGGCATTTTTTCCTGCAATAGCTTGTTTAGCGCTTTTAAGAGCAAAACAAAAGAGAGTTATTGGTGCGAGATTACAGTGTTTTGTATGGATTGACATGGCCGACTTCCGATTTACTTATTGGCTTTGACGTCACTTGCAAGGGGTGTGGATATAATGCGGATGCGGACGTCCGTCAGTGGACGGCGGACGGCGGACCAGATTTTTTTTTTCTTCAAAAATTGAAAATAAATTAAAATAGATGAAAAATAACAAAAATATAAATAAAAGTAAATATACATTAAATAAATTAAAAAATAATAAATATCGGAGAAAATTGGTAAGATGGATTGGTAAAACTAAATTTCCTTTAGCTTTTCAAGTCTTAAGATACCTTAAGAGACGAATGTATAGCCAAAAGATAGAATGAGCTTACTCTTTTTGGGTGTTGTTTCGACTATATATTGAGCAGCGCCATCTGATTAGTTATTTTGCATTTTATCTTAATGATTGAATCGATCCATATCTCATATCCTATCTTATCTTACTGAAAAGTACCAAATTTGTAATGTATGGTCATGCCATCCTCAGTAAGAAAGTTGGACCGTAAGTCTAAGAAAGATAATAATGTCTGGATAAAATCAAAATTTTAGTTTCTTGTTAACTAAACAGCTGTCAAAGACCTTTAGATGCTTTGAGCTCATTCAAAGTACTTCTACATGAATCGATGCCACGAAGTCGCGATTCTTATGCTGTTAAGACTTCAATCCTGGTGATTTCCTGGCTGGCAGCAGCTCGCCTCGGGTTCCAGAGTAATTTTTCCACCAATCGTTAAAGAAACAAAAAAAAGTGTTTATTTAGGCAACAAATAGTCAGATTTCAAGCTCACGCCTCCAATGTAAGCCATTACACATATAGCCTCAAAAACACGGTTTTTGGATCTTTTTTCAAAATAATAATATATGGTTGTCGTTCTAATTCTATTGTAAGAAAAAATCGTATTCTTCGAGTTCATTGCACAGTTCGAAGGTTTTACGAGAGAGAGAATGCGTGACATAACCGAGGTCAAGCTAGAAAATAGGCTCTCTTTGAAATAAAACAGAACTTGTCAAAAATCATTAAGTGATTTTGAAACAACCACACTTTTCCGAACATTTCGATGGAAATTATTCTCTTCAAATTTAAACCATATTTTTGCTGATATTGCAAGCTCATTCTATCTTTTGGCTATACATTCGCCTCTTAAGGTATCTAATTAAGACTTGAAAAGCTAAAGGAAATTTAGTTTTACCAATCCATCTTACCAATTTTCTCCGATATTTATTGTTATTTTTTAACTTATTTAACATATATTTTACTTTTATTTATATTTTTGCTATTTTTCAATATTTTAATTTATTTTCAATTTTTGGAAAAAAAATCTGGTCCGCCGTCCGCCATCCGCCGTCCGCCGGCGGACGTCCGCATCCGTATTATACCACACCCCACTTGCAAGTGAAGAATACTGGGCGAAATTGTTTGAGGGTGTTTGTATTTTAAACAATATTTCGTGGTTTTTAAATTGAAATTAGTTGTACTTTTTGAGTTATAGGCGAAAGTCGAATGTTCGGCTGAATGTACGGCAAACTTCAGCGCGGTGGTGAATTGAACGAACCAACATTTCGTACGAAAGCCCGCTTCATTAGCAAATACAAACACTGACAATCGCGATGAGAACATTTAGAGAAGAACGCAAAAATTCCGAGCAGCTCAGCAAAAAAAACTTCAAGTTTTACAAGTGAAAATAGAGCTGGCTAGATTTCGGTTGTGTTGAAAGTCATTTGTGTTTTGTACAGCCATCTTTCACTCTAAAACCAAAGATTTTGAAAAACGCTTAAAATAAGAGATGTTGGTCTTAAATTAATGTCCTGGCAGGAGACCAAAATAGTCTTATTTTAAGACGGATTAATTTAAGAGTATGTTCTTGTTTCTGGTACAACGCTTAAAATAAGCAATTTGGTCTTAAATTAATGTCCTGGCAAGAGACCAAAATAGTCTTATTTTTAATTTAAGAGTATGTTCTTGTTTCTGGTACAATGCTTAAAATAAGCAATTTGGTCTTAAATTAATGTCCTGGGAGACCAAAACAGTCTTATTTTAAGACAGATTAATTTAAGAGTATTGTTCTTGTTTATATTACATGTCCTTATTTTCAGACATTAAGTTCTTATTTCAAACTTATATCTTAAAACCAGCAGATGTGCTGTTTTTAAGTGAACCACCATAATTTAAGACTTGTTTCTAGCTTCATTTAAAAGTCTGTCTTAATTTGAGAACATTCCAATATCAATCAAACATTTTCTTAAAATAAGAACTGACTTCTTGAATGACTAATTCTCTGACCTCTAAGGGAAAACAGTGAGAAGAAATAAAAGAAACATGGTTATCTAACATTTATTCAGACCCTGATGCACACAACCATGTTACAACATTTTGTGGCAAAGTTTTACAGACAATTTACATTGAAATAGTTAATTAACTCAACAAGGTATGTCTAGTAGAGTGATTGCACTTAATCTGTGAAATTGTGCTGGCTAATATAAATAATGTTAAATAGCACTATTAAACAATGGCAAACAAAGGATTTAGTACTATTTAGTTTTTGTACTTTTTCACAAGTTAAGTGTGACTACTCTATACGTAAACTGGCCCTAGTAAACAGCTTGAAAAAGTTGATATACTTAATGAAATGTATTAAAGTCCCTTAAAATAAAGTACAAACACTAAAAATGTGCAACATGAAATTATCCCTTGTAGAACCAGACATATGTAAAACCTATGTAAAAGCTATGTACTGAGGCTATGTAAAGCATATGTTGTAACTACTTAAAAACTATGCATATGGCAATTATTATGCAGATACTATGTAAATTGTATAGAAAATGCTATGTTTTCGCTAGTCATTTGGAACGCTTTACATAGCATTTGAAAGCTATGTATGCGTAGAAGACAAATTGAGGTGTTAGTTGAATAGCTTTTACATAGACAAACCATATCTTGTAAATAGGGTTTGAATAGCATACGCATAGAAATAGCATATGGTATGAATAGTGTTGCAAATAGGGCATACATGTAAATAGGGTTCCAATAGCATATACATAGAAATAACATATTGTATGAATAGCATATGCATAGAAATAACATATTATATGAATAGCATATACATAGAAATAGCATATTATATGAATAGCATATACATAGAAATAGCGCATTATATGAATAGCATATACATAGAAATAGCATATTATATGAATAGCATATACATAGAAATAGCATATTATGTGATTTTCACTCCAACGAAGTGCATGGAATATATTCTAAAATAGTTCTAAATTAAGTACTAAAATTATGAAATACTATAAAAAACATGATAACTTCATTGATACTTTAATATGAGTGAAGATTATGTTTTGGTAGACTATATATGCATGAAATAAAATTATAAAACAAATATGAACACTTTTTAAGTCAAAACAATAAAATGTCTTTGTATACTATCATATGATCCTTTGCAATGCATTTACAGTCATCTGAATGTTGATCAAAACTTAAGACTTCCATAATTTGAAGTGTTACATATCTCTAACAAATCAATTACTGCTTGAAACTGCTGCATGATGTGGTGCTTGATGTTACAAATTCCATTCATTGCAACACTACTTCAGTTCTCCTCCATATATTAGGTCTGCTGCTTTAAAATATGGACACTTGGCTTGTTGTAAACTAAGCACAGTACAATGTACCTGAAAATCATAAAACAATCAGGTTCTTAATAATAAATTATTGCAGTTGAAAACCAATTCAAGGACTACAGAATACCAACTGTACATGTGGAAATCTGTCAAAAATGTCTACTCTAAACATCTGAATAGATTGACTCAATTGACTCGATAGATTGACTCAGTGCAGTCAAAGTTGAGCTGAATTGTTAAGCATTAATTTATAAGTTTGTTTGAATCAAAGTTTTTAATTTAAGCATGATGATCACACGTATGTACCAGGTGGAAAGTCTAAATCATGTATAAAAGGCTTACCGGTTTCAGCATCGAGTTCTCTACGGTTTCCAAGCAGTTATTCTTCTAAATATTATTCCATATGGTTGGACATCTTTCTAGATTAATTCCTAGCTTAACTGAGGAACAATTAAGACCAGTTTTTATCACAAAACAAAGGATTTTCAAGCAGAGATTCACGATTTACAAGCATATATAACGATCATGGTAGCCAAAGGTGCCAAATATTCAAATGGTCACATGATAAAAAGATGGTCTTTCATTGGCCATTTCCGATATTAGCTACCAGTTCCTCTCGTATTTACTGGGAAAGTAAACCCAAGCAAAGTGAAATGTCATAAGAAGAGAAGATTTATATCTGTCATGTTTGAAACAACAAAATATAATATTACTTTCAAGGTTATTTTGCAGCTACAGAAAACACATCAGCAAATGTTAAGCACAAGAATTCAAATTTTCAAAGCAGCAGCATAAATGAAGCTCTATGATGTTAATGTGTGTCAGAATTTTCCAATATTCACATTTTTCAATGTTTTTTACTACCTGCAATTTATACAGACTGCATAGGAAGTACATAGTACATAGAAGTATAAAAGGTATTTAACATTGATATACTATGTGAATTATATGTATTTTATCACATAGTCAATACATAAAGACTACATAGAAAATACATAAGAGTATGCAAAAACTATGCTTGTCATTAATGATATTTAAACTCTGTTGCATTATCACATAGTGAATACATAGAGTAGCATTTGCTTAAATAGCAAATGCATAGCTATACAAACGCTATGCCAGTATTGTACATAGGTTTGACATATGTATGTAAAGACTATTTGGTATTGAAAAACCATATTCAATTGACCTTAGCTTATTCATAATGACATCATACCAAAACAGTCTATTATTTTTGTTTGCACACTAAGGATCATGGTCTTAGGAGGGGGAAAACAATAGCAATACAAAGTCTGAATAGATATAAGATTTTTTTATAGAAAGAGGTGGCAGCAATTACCATCAAATGCAATAAATATTGTGATTGAAATTATCTGATGCATTAATTTTTATATTTTGGATCCACACTGAGATTAGATCCCTAGTGGAGGACTTTTGTTCAAATTTTCTATTATTCTCAATTCTTTCCCCCTTATAAACAAGTCATGATACAATGTCATTAATGAATAAGGGCAATTGATGGTACTGGACTTGATAAAGAACAAAATGTCTACAAATATTAATTTAATTATTATTGTAGCTAATTATATTCATGAATATATTTGGTTCAGTTCTGGACTAGACTTGGCAATTTGATCTTAAATTAACCAACAAAAGTGAAACTGATGTCTGTTATTACTACCCTGCTTGACAGAGCTTTCCTAATTTTTCCCCTCTAAAGAGAAGGAATTAAAGGAAACCTCTGCAAGGATCTGCTTGAGGCTGTCCAAAAGCTTGGACGAATAAATTAACTCACAACCGGTTTAAAACCCCGTTATTACCAGTTTGAATTTTAACTCACACCACTTGAACGGGCAGAAGTGACATTTAATGACGTTTTATTTTCGCGCATGCTCGACAGCATATATCAAGCAGATCCTTGCAGAGGTTTCCTTTCCTTCTCTTTAGAGGGGGAAAATTAGGAAAGCTCAGGGGTAGTTATTGCAGACCATGTTTGAATTCATTCTCTTGAAATGTAACATAATTTGCTTTTGATAATTTTTAACTTGAACTATTGATAGAATGAAATTAAGACAGAAATATTAAAAGCAGAACATTGTCTTAAAATCAAATCAAATCTTGATTTTATACAAATACTCTTCAATTAAGCTTGAACTATTATAGAATGAAATTAAGACAGAAGTATTTAAAAGAAGACCTTAATGTCTTAAAATCAAAACCAATCTTGATTTTATCACAAATAGTCTTCATTTAAGCTCAGCAGAAAATGAGTCATTTTCTTAAAACAAGAACATACTCCTAAAATACTACACAGGAACTAAATTTAAGAAGTGGTCTGATTTTAAGATTTCCTGAACTAGACCACACTTGCTTTTAAGAACCAGATGTCTGAAAATAAGAACAAGTAGCACTGGCTTTAAGAACATTCTTCTCAAAACAAGTTTTCTCAAAATCTTAGGTTTTAGAGTGTTTCAGCCATTTTATCATCAGATACAATATCTTACAATTTATAACTGCTTACTAACCTGTATTTTCATGTTTGAGCAACCAAAAGCCTTAGTAATGCTTTAAATACTCAGCTGCAATTAGATAACGACCCCTATTCCACTCAAATTCACTGAACCAAACAGATTTTTGCAAACATGTGCAACCAGCTTGTTGGTGTACAACTGGAAACGCGCTCACTTGAAAAGAATCCCATGATTCATTGCCAATAAAAATTGTACACAGGAAACCCAAGACCTTGTGCTTTTTGGAGCTTTTCTTTGAAACTTTAGTCCACTTGGGGTCCGTCATTTATTCTTAAGTCCACTGGAGTATTGTCTAGCTTGACCACCTTCCTTCAGCAGTTGTTTTGATGTCCAGAATTCTCAAAATAAATATTGAAAATATCCATTTTATTACCTTGAAGCGATAGTGGTGTAACGGTTATCATGGCGGCTTCCCAAGCCGTTGACCCGGGTTCGACTCCCGGCTATCGCATCTCCTTTTTTAGGATTTTCGGGAATCTTTTTCACAAAGACTTTTGCATTTTCACTACAAAATCGAAATACAAAGGGTTTGACCTTTCGAAGTGTGAACATTTTATGTGGAATACGATAATGCTACCGGTTGTTTTTATTTACTATTTGGCCTGTCGTACCATCCTTATCCCCAGGGCCTTCTCAGCTTCTGGGAACGAGGCCGCGGCCCGTGTTGGTGTGGAACGCCTGATTGAAATCATAGTCATGGCTGAATTAGAAAAGTATCGTGTAAATAAGGTCAGTAACAGGGTGCAACTTGAATTTTTTATGGCGGATCTACAGTTTTAAATGTTTTATATGATTTTAGGCACCCGATGCTGCTTACTATATTCCCGATTTCATTTCAAAAAATGAAGAAGAGCGTTTGTTAAATGAAGTGAGTTGCATTTGGGATTTATATCCGCACTCCTCCTGTTGAGGACATGTTCTCCAAAATAATCCCTACCCTATGATTGTGTTTAATTACTTCAAAAAATATAGGTATACTCAGCACCAAAACCAAAATGGACTTGCTTATCAGGAAGAAGACTTCAAAATTGGGGTAATTAAGTATTTTTGATTTTTTATACCAATTAGATATATTTGGAGTAGTAAGGTATAAATTTCAAAAAACATCAAATTTTAGTTGAATATTAGCATAAATGACCAAAGTCTTGCAAGGGATTATTCAAAAATAACCTTGAGAACTGTTGATAATTATTTGAAAGTGGAAATACATATGAAAGAAAAATTTATCCAGTTACTTTACAGTCAAAACAGCTAAGCCATTTTGACTGAAAACAAAAGGGTTACTATATATGACCTACAACATGCTAGATCAGTCTGGACTGCAATATTATTTTAACATCTTCTAGTCCTATATAGGCTGTCTACTATGTTATTCTCAGCATTAATACTAAGGGGAGGGGAGGGGAGGGAAGGAGATTCATTCAAGTCATCTGGGGCTATTTCAAAAATTGACCCTGTAAAAGTTAAAGAGGAGGGCTTATTTGAGAGAGAGTAATGTCTACAGACCAGGGTGGAATTAATCAGTCATTTACAGTAATTTGAATTTGAACTTTAGGTTTTCAGTCCAAAATATTAATCATGTTTACTTTCCTCTAACAGGTGGTCTTCCTCACCCTAAGGTAAGACATTAATGTTATTTTAATGATCATTGTCTATGCCCTAGTCTATACTCCTTCAGCAGTCAAAATAACGTCAAAAGTGGTTTTGGAAGAAAATTCATATATTTCCAATGACAAGAATGCTCTCAAAATACACTAAATGTTTTCTTATCTAGAACTCATAAGTTCCTTTTTAGTTTGGGATAGAATTTTTGGGGTCATTTCTCATCTCCAGTAAAGTCAGAAGACTGTACCAAGTTTTTGATTTGTCAAAATGAAATAATAATAATAATAATAATAATAATAATAATAATAATAATAATAATAATGTATTTGCTTGGTACGCATCTAAAAATCTCGATGCGTTTACAAAAACTACTTAATATATATATATATATTATATATATATGAGCGGTGTTCACACAAAAGGGGTCTTCTTTACTAAGACCCCTTTGATGTACCATCTTCAAGATTTGCCGCAATTTTTAACAGCAAGATTTAACAGCAATCTTTAGCGTTTCTTTGGTCATTTCTCGGCGAAGAAAGGAGAGAGAACAAGCACAACAACAAAACTCTCAAAAGAAAAAGAAAAAAAAAACAGAGAGAGAAAAGAAAGAAAAAGGAACAGAAAAACCGAAGGGCGCGTTTTGTGAGAGAGAAAGTAAGAAAGCAAAGAAAGACAACAGTTGTTCGGATTTCTTTGCCAATTGAATGGGAATCAAAAACAAACTTTAAAAAAGAATTAACCGAGAAATAAGAAAGAGAAAAGAAAGAAAAACAGGAAAAATGGGTTTGTGAAAGAGAAAAAGAGAGAAGAAAAAGAAAAAAAGAAAAAAAAAAAAAACAGGAAAGACAAACAATAGTTGTCAAGGTAACTGTCAATTTGGTGCTGTTCTAGAAGACTGAAGGCTCAATTATACAGTGACGCCTGACGAATTCTAGGCTTTACGTTCGGTGAGCGTACTGATCGTGGCCTGAATTCAGCTTCTAAGTGCTTTTCTGAGTCATTTTGTAGCACAGAAGTCGCTTGGCTTGCATCATTAAGCAAGAAAAGACGGCGGAGACAATCTCCTGGAAGAACTCAGGAGTGAGAAGCGACTTTACGAAGAAAGAGTCACAGTAATTATGGAGACAAGATTCAACTGTGATCTCTGGAGTATTGAGGCTTCTCTGGTCGTTCTGTGACGCATTCCCCAAGCCAACAAGGCCATTTCGGCGAGTTTTGAACTGTAACGAAGGCAATCGGTGCCGTCTGGGGCCTGTTAGCGAGGGGGGCTCGGCACTTATAAGAAATTTCTAAGACTAAGAGTAGGGGATGGGTGCTGTCCAAATTTTTCATGGATGCCCATAATCCTTTTCTTCCGCTGTATCTGATCCAGCGGAAGAAATGCATTATGGGATGCATGTTTGGACGCGTACAGTGTTTTTCCTTGGACCAGCTATGGTTGTAGTGCTGAGAATGCCAAAACGGGGTCGACTTGCGCACCGTGCGTTACAGCCTATCTTATGGTCAACCTTTAAGACCCCTTTTAAGTGATCACGCCTCATATATATATATATATATATATATATATATATATATATATATATATATATATATATATATATATATATATATATATATATATATATATATATATATATATATATATATATACACCAAATCCCTAAAACTTTGATATTGTTCTGATATATATCCATATATATATCCGCCATTTTCTATTGTCTTTCCTTTTGTTCTCAAAGTTTTCCCTTGAGAACAACTTTCAGAACAAAAGGAAAGACAATAGAAAATGGCGGATATATATATGTATATATATCACGAAAATATCAAAGTTTTAGGGATTTGGTATATATATATATATATATATATATATATATATATATGAGGGGTGTCAACACAAAACGGGTCTTGTCTACTAAGACCCCTTTGATGTACCATCTTTCAGATTTGCCGCTTTAACAGCAATCTTTAGGGTTTTTTTGGTTATTTCTCGGCGAAGATAGGAGAGAGAACAACAACAACAACAACGAAACTCTCAAAAGAGGGGGGGGACAGAGAGAAAAGAAAGAAAAATGAACAGAAAAACTGCAGAGCGCGCTTGGGTAAGAGAGAAGGTAAGAAGGAAAAACAAAACAGAAAACAAAGACAATAGTTGTTCGGATTTCTTTTGCCAATTAGTGGGAACCAAAAACAAACTTAAAAAAAGAAATAACTAACAAATGAGAAAGAGAAAAGAAAGAAAAACAGAAAAAAATGTGTTTGTGAAACAGAAAAAGAGAGAAGAAAAAGAAAAAAAAAAAAACAGGAAAGAGAAACAATAGTTGTCAAGGTAACTGTCAATTTGGTGCTGTTCTAGAAGACTGAAGGCTCACTTATCCAGTGACGCCTGACGAATTCTAGGGTTTACGTTCGGTGAGCGTACTGATCGTGGCCTGAATTCAGCTTCTAAGTGCTTTTTCGAGTCATTTTGTAGCACAGAAGTCGCTTGACTTGCATCATTAAGCAAGGAAAGACGGCGGAGACAAACTCCTGGAAGAACTCAGGAGTGGGAAGCGACTTTACGAAGAACGAGTCACAGTAATTACGGCGACAAGGTTCAACTGTGATCTCCGGAGTATTGAGGCTTCTCTGGTCGTTCTGTGATGCATCCCCCAAGCCAACAAGGCCATTTCGGCGAGTTTTGAACTGTAACGAAGGCAATCGGTGCCGTCTGGGACCTGTTAGCGAGGGGGGCTCGGCACTTATAAGAAATTTCTAAGACTAAGAGTAGGGGATGGGTGCTGTCCAATTTTTCATGGATGCCCATAATCCTTTTCTTCCGCTGTATCTGATCCAGCGGAAGAAATGCATTATGGGATGCATGTTTGGACGCGTACAGTGTTTTTCCTTGGACCAGCTATGGTTGTAGCGCTGAGAATGCCAAAACGGGGTCGACTTGCGCACCGTGCGTTACAGCCTATCTTATGGTCAACCTTTAAGACCCCTTTTGTGTTGTCATTCCTCATATATATATATATATATATATATATATATATATATATATATATATATATATATATATATATATATATATATATATATATATATATATATATATACACCAAATCCCTAAAACTTTGATATTGTTCTGATATATATACATATATATATCCGCCATTTTCTATTGTCTTTCCTTTTGTTCTCAAGTTTTTCCCTTGAGAACAACCTTCAGAACAAAAGGAAAGACAATGGAAAATGGCGGATATATATATGTATATATATCAGAACAATATCAAAGTTTTAGGGATTTGGTGTGTATATATATATATATATATATATATATATATATATATATATATATATATATATATATATATATATATATATATATATATATATATATATATATATATATATATATATATATATATACATACATTTTTCTCCACTAATATTTGGTGACAATTGATTTCAATTAGTCACTCAGTTTCTCATCTATCCATTTATCCATTCATTCATTCATTCATTCATTCATTTATTCATTCATTCATTCATCCATACAACTGTACATTTATTCATTCATTCATTCATTCCAATTTCATTCAGCTTCTGATCTGCTCTTCAACAAACTACTGTTAACTACCATATCTTATATCTTATCTTACCATATCTTATGTCCATACAGTAGATCCTAATTCTCAGTTTCTATGCCAGCCTGAACTCTGGAATGCATGCTCTTGTTTCATCAATCTGAACTTAACTTCCATTCAACATCTTTCAAGTCACAGCTTAAAACCTATTTGTTCAACTCTAGTTTTATCATTGTCATACTTAATATTATATATAATCTTATTGTCTTAAGTTTTCATTTTTATAACCTACATGTAGTAAGAGCAGACCTCGATACTGGCATATAAATTGCCATTTATTTTTATTTTTTATTATTATTTGAGTGTTCATTCATTCTGTATGTTATGCCATTCCTAACCCTTTTCATACAATGTCAGATCAGTCTAAATTCAGAGCGAAAATGATTATAATTAATTATATGTAACTGTCTTGTCATTACAGGGAATGATTCAAGAGGACCTCCCACAGGTATTAAGACAATTATAGTTACATTAATTTTTACTGTTATTCAGTGTTAATAGGGTTTCAGGTTTTCCTTTGCTACCAGCCAGGAGACTTTTTTGCTGCCTGTGAATGGCTCCATTGCCTGCAACTGAAAGTCAATCCTTGCTGTCAAGAATATTTTGGTTTGAAATAGACATTACATTTAAATGTCTCTGCCTGATACAGCTCAATCAACTTGTACTGAAGAAATAGAAAATACATGCACATGCTATGTGATTTAGAGCATGCACGGGTTGATCAGAGCACGAGAGAAGACTTAATTAAGAGAAGCACTGTCAAGGCATAGCCAGGTACTTTTTCTCAATGCTTCTCAAGTGTTCTGATCAATCCCATGCACTCTAAATCAGCACACACCACAGCATGCAAGTTTTCTATAATTTCTTATAAAATACAATGTTGTTTTCGAGCAAAATAAGGGTGTTTTCCATTTAGTGGGACCAACCAACCAAATTGGTCAGTTCTTAAATGGTACATGTCAATTCCTAGCTCTGGCTGGAATCCTATTTTTATGTGTTATATGTTACGGGTGAAATTTGAAATCTAGTGAATCTAAATTCACCTAAGGTTAAATCCTGCAATTTAATTTAAGTTAATTTGTATAGTACAGTACTTTAATTTTGGGCTTTATATTTATACACTGTAGCATTTCTAAAAAGGAATCCCATTCATCCTCTACCATTTTTCTTATCTCTTTTCTTTCTTTCCTTTTTTTTTACCCTCAACATTGTTCCACTTCTTTTTCTTTATTCTTCCTGTTGTCTTTCTGTCTACCAAATTATTTAGCATTTTTTTATTTTCTTACCTCCCACACCGTACCCTGCGAGCACAGTCTTCCTTTTACCTTCTCCGCGAACAAAAGAAGGGAGGGAGACTCTGCAGAAGTAATGTATAAATTTATTTGAGCATGTGCAATGGTTTGTCTCACTCCCAAGCTGAAAAATGTTTCCGGTTTCATTAACGGTTTCCAGTACAACAAAATGCGCTTTGACCCATGACCTCCAGCTCATTCAGATAACTTTCTATTTCTTTACTTGGGCATTGGTTTAAGCTTGTTTCTTTCCAAAAAAAATACTATAGCTCCCCGACAACTCTTTCACCAAATGTTACGCTTTATGCCACTGTTACTGCACAATGCCAGCTCAATTTTGGTCACCAGATACATCTCTAAGTACCATATAAAAACCAGTTGTAATAGACCGGAAATTATGCATCTAATTATCCAGAATCTTGGATAGCGGCACAACAAAGAAAATACACTGCTTCTGCAATCTCCCTTCCTTCTTTCGTTCACGAAGAAGGTAAAGAGAGACTCTGCTCACAGGGTACCCACACCGAAAATCGGACACTAGACCTTTGACTTCCAATTCCATGTCTTTACCAACTAGATCACCAACTAGGATTTGGATGCAAATTGAGCACTAAACATTCAATTTATCATTGGACTCCTATCTCTGCATACTTAATCCTAATACAAACCCTAAACATAATCTAAAATAGTCCCTGGTATTGCCCTTAACCTAACCCCAAAGTACTTAAAAACAAATTTTGATTCAACAAATTTAATTTATTTGTGACAACTATTAACCTACAATCCTCAAGTGCCAAAATTAGTTGGCACGATGTGAATTTAACGCTTATTTTTACAATTGTACCCTTTGTGGCCGTACTATTGGACACCCCTCCCCCCTGTACATTGTTGCTGCTAGTTAAAAGGTATTTCGGACTGCTGATTGCCGAGTGGTAGGTGTCAGGATTTTCACAGCAACATTGTACAGGGGGAGGGGGAAGCCAATTTCATTACTGTCCACTGTGCACACGCACTCCAACAAAATCGTGCCAACAATTCTGGCAATGATTGTAGGTCAATTTCAAAATTTATCTAAAGTAGCTAGGTGAATCCAGATTCACCTAATTTCAAAATTCACTTAATATACTTTGCTGATTTGATGGGAACACCACAATCACTACTGAACACTAAGCATATAAAAACTAAAAGCTAATGAAAGTTATGAAGGATTGTTCATCAGAAATACAGTTGTGTGTATACCTGCTACCTTTATTACCAACATTACTTTCATTGTTCTTTTTAGTGGTTAAAGAAATATGCTGAACAAATTGGGTCATTTTTTGTCTTTAATGGTAACATTCCAAATCATGTGCTGGTCAATGAATATGAACCAGGTCAGGGAATTATGGTAAGCTAATAATTTCATTTGATTACTTATAATAGCAACTAGGATTATGTACTTCTTGGCTGAGTGGGAGGGCCAGAAGTGAGGTGCGCGATTGCGGAAAAAGTAAGTACAGCAATATATTTCTTTATAGAACGACGAAATGTGTGCTTAATTTGCAACATTTGCATAAAGTTTCTGCAATCGCGCACCTTAGTGCAGTGATATCATGATAAAATGCTTATTGACTGAGTTAGGTCAGGCCAGATCGGAAAACATTTGGCTTGAGGTCATGCCATATGGACCAAGCAAGCATCCGGCTCTCCCGCCCAGTCAATAAGTAGAAGAAATGACAGTATCACTGGAACAAGTACATCAAGATCCAAATAAACAAGAGCCAAGAGACTTTTTTTGTCTGGCCTACTGGGGCAACCAAGATTTTGAAAACTCTTGATGTACACCCTGGCTAAAGCATGGTATGTTGGTTAAGGCTTTGGATTCAAACTGATTCAAACTTTCAACACTATACATGCCATGCCATGAAGACAAGATTTGTGACAATCTTTTTTGCTGGTTTCTTGTGAAACGTCTATAAACTTATGGTAGAAATTTCACCAGCTGAGTGTACACCTAATTCCAAAAAGGCATACCTTTTCTCTCAAAAATGATACATAAAATGGTTAGGTTTTTCTTGGTTTTGGGATCAAGCCTCTCCTTGTACCCCCCCCCCCCCCCCCCCCCCACCCCAACGGATTGATGACCCTATTACACTTGTTTATTACTGTGCTAGGTAAAGTGTGTTAGGTGATCATGAGAATGCCAAGAACCACACCCTGTCCAATGTTCCTTGTATCCTTCCTGCAAGTCAAGTCATATATTCTTAGTTGATTACATAATGTTTTTATCCCCATTTCAGCCTCATGAAGACGGTCCTTTATTCTATCCTGTGGTATCTACTATCAACTTAGGTTCCCATACTGTGTTAAACTTCTACCGTCATATCAAGGAAGCTCAAAACCCTGATGAGGTATGAAGGAGTGTAACACTGTATGTGTATACTGATGTGATGTACGTACTGGTTTATCAATTAATATAGTAGATGCATATGTAAATGTGTAAATTGGAAACTACTGAGAGGATATTTTGTAAAAATATTGAGAAAAAAGAACTCATGGTCGTCTCAAGAGGTGGTGTGCACCCCCTGCACCTCATTTGAATTTGAGAACAAAGTTGAGAATTCAATACTGTTGTAGATATGTTTTAGTTATCAAACAACTAGTTAATGACAACTATTCTTGGTTTGCAACCATTCCCAGGAGAGTGAATCGAAGCCATGTTGAATTGAAAGACATCGCAGCCATGCATAATGTTAGTGGTTTTTATCTTGATTTTCTTTTGTTTTCTTTTGACGGCCATGTCTTTTGTCTGTACATTCGATCTCCGGGGAATGCTTGCAAACCAAGAATTGGCCCTATTCTGGGAAAGCCTTACCAACCTAATACAGTTGCAAAGAAATGAGGTCACTATTTGATCTTTTATGTCAGTAACCTTGAAGTGGAAAGCGAGACCAGAATAAAGATTTGTATAAGAATAGCAAAGAAAAAAAAGTAAGTTAACCTACTTTTCAATTTTGTTGTAGGATTCATCGATACAAAGCCACGATGGTTTGAAAGATCGTCATTGTATGTCTCTACTTCTACAACCACGAAGCCTTCTATTGTTAACAGGAGAACTCTATAAAAACTACTTACATGGAATCGATATGATAACCCAGGATACAGTAGATGATTATGTCAAAAACATTGATATTAGCCAAGCAAAACTCGGACAGACTTTAACCAGGACTAAACGAGTTTCTCTAACTATAAGATATGTTCCTAAAGTGATCAAAGCCAAATTCAAATTCACTAAATAAATTCGATATAGACACATGCTTTGGATGCGTATTTTAGCCACAAGTTAGACTGATAACGTATAAGTCGTAGTTTTCGCTCTTTTACACAAACCGACGTAAAGAAGCAGTCTGACCACAGGTAGGACTAAAAGGGTTGTAGATTGTTACACAAACCGACGTAAAGAAGCAGTCTAACCAGAGGTAGGACTAAAAGGATTGTAGATTGTTTTTTACCCCGAAGACTGTTGACAGGGCCGTAACCAGGGGCTTTGCTGGGTGGGTACACATGAAATGGAAATGGAACTATGTCTACTACTCGCTTTGTCTAAATGCCTTACCTTTCCCCAACTACTCAGTCAGGGAAGGGGAGAAAAGGGCAGGGGGAGGTGGGCCTCCTGCTCATTGAGAGTTAGCGCGATTATAGATGAGCAGCGGACAGTTTGGCCGAGTTACGATTTTCGAGTTACCGGTGCGACCACACCTATTTTGCTGAGGAGACGCCCACTTTGACATTTTTGCGTATAACTCGATGTCACCGAACTTCGTCGAAATGAAAATCGAGTTGTAACTTGAACACGACGTAGTGAAACTCTACTTTCTGGTTACCACCTAATTCCATAACTCGATTCTAAAAGTCGACAATACTTCAGTTTCCGAGTTACACTTTGAAAATAAACCTTAATAAAAAACAGGATGGAAAAAGGGGAAGAAGTTGACTCCTTTCCTTCTCCTACACAATTAAACCTCATACATTTTCCATTCATCGCAAAACCAGAGTCATATATATATAGTTTTTACATATATTTTATAGTTGTATAAATTTTTATTTTATTTCAATATGTGAAGGTGAAAGTTTTGTAAATAAATAAAAATACATGTTTAAGATTCTTTCAACTATTTGTTTTTGAGTTGGTACCTTTTAGGGGTAAAAATCTTGTTACCACGCCCATCTTAATTAGACTCAGGTACCTTTTAGGGGCTATTTTCAAAATTTCCGACGAGCATCCTTACCCTCCTATATAATGGAATCTCCCCCCCCCCCCCCCCCGGGAGTTGAGATGCAAGTTAAAGATGTATGCAAATCAGGACGAATCTCTTGCTGATTTAAAAACTCCTTCACGATTATGATTTCGTATTGTGTTTTCTCATGAATCATTAATGATTTGATAAAACCAATTAGAGCGCATGGGATTAGGTGACGTCATATGTGCCTGTACACTGTAATCACACACGGACAGTAGAGCGCGCATTGTACACTAATTATTACATTATTGTCGATTAGTTGATTACCACTCAATGTTTGGTCTTTTAACTCACAATTAAGATTTTACCATTTGCATGTCTATATCATCAGAACTCTGTTTTCTCCCATCATCATAGTACAGTAGAATTACCCGTTTAATGCGGACACCCGGTTAACACGGACTCGCGTTCCCATGGTGTTCGTATTAACCCGCGGGTTTCACTGTAGATATGTGCTTCTGGCGGCAATGACATTTTTTGAGCACTTGACCTTAGCAGGTTGTATCATCGCTGAACTTCTAGTTTTTAGTAGCACTGAATATATCACATGTACACGGCGGCAAAGTGAACCGCTGGGGAAGAAATTGCAAACTTATTTGATCTGAAGTGGAAGAACGAAATGAGATTGTTAATGGTCCTCGCTGTGTGTGAAATTGCATCGGTTCAGTCAATTAAGACAGGTAAGACAACCTTGCGACACGCCTAAGCTGTCAAACAACTTAAGCTTGTTTGGTCTTTGTGGTTTAAAGATTCCGTCTTAAATCGTAATTGTTGGAAAAAATTGGAATCAGCAATCGAGTAGTTTTGTGGTTATTAAATACGACTCTGCAAATAATTGCCATTTTTCGTATTTAGCATTAAATTTAGTGATCTATTTATATGATTTTTAATGTTTAAGGTTTTTCTCAAAAAAAAAAGAAAGAAAGAAACGAAAAAGAAAAAATAGAAACTGATTACCAATAAGGTTAATTGGTTTCTTTTACGATATACACCTATTTCAAAAAAGGTTGTCACCGCTAAGAGCTATAGGCGATGGGTAATAGGACATTCCAAGACCGCAAAGCACTATTGATTTCTTAATTAAGCCATCCTAAATCTTTCTTTACACTCTTCCATCAAATATTTGGCTATTCATATGTAAATCAATTAGAAATCAATAGTGCTTTGCGGTCTTGGAATGACCTATTACCTATCGCCTATCGCTCTTAGCGGTGACAACCTTTTTTGAAATAGGTGTATACCGAACCCGCCGTAAAAAGAGATTTTCCTAGGAAGGGTCTTCACTGCTTTAAGATAAAGAACTTGAATCACTTACTGGAAAATTGTTATTTGCAACGAGTGTGCTACGTTGCGACCAAAACCATTGGTTTTCTTCAGGTCACGAGACGCCAATTCATCAGAACGCCTTGTAGAGCTCGATCTCCCCACTAATTTAGCAAGTCTTACATTTATTTTCAGCGCTTTCAGAGCACATACGATCTCGTCGTGGTTTTCGTTCCTATTTCTACAACTACCTGGACGAAATAGCCATGTCAACATGTGCAGCGATGCCGTCAGATGAACCAGGTGTAATATACGCTGTCAGACGTACTTGTGGAGAAAAGGCAAATTGTAAACAGATATGTACAGATCCCAAACTCCGACAACAAGCACCGGAAAATATTCGCGAATATGACATGGACGTGTACTGAGTCTCTACATGTCTATAAAGGACAGCCCGTATTGGCTGACAACTATGACAAATACACGGACTCGCACAAGCTTGGGCTTGCTGTGTTTAGACACCATTCATGTACAGTTGCTGGGTGTGGTCCCAATTACTGCTTGTTGTAGAGCAGTGGCTTTATAGACATTTGAGAACACAAACCACCACAGCGGCTCATGATGATATTCATATTCTCAGCATTGAACTGGAACTAGCTTGCAATAGAAGCTCGTGCATGGGAATTAGACTATTGCAAGCTAGTTCCAGTCCAATACTGAGAATTTCATAGATGCTGGAAGGAAAAAAAAACTGGCATTGCCAGTTGCAATGATAGTGGTAGTAATAGGTGGCTTCGTGACTTGAACCCCGGCCACCAGATTTCCAAATCCATTCACATACCACTACGCCACCAGATATATTCATGGAGTTTGTACTTCACTTAAAAGTATTCACTTGAAAACATTTTCGTTTTTCAGAATTTACATTTTTTATTAAAAAGAAATGCCTTTTACTCGTATAGAAACTTTAATTTAACAGCTCAATCTCAAATTCGTTGGAAATCAACTAGTAACTGCGTCAATGTAAAACATTATATATATTTGACGGTAAATATATTAAATATTCACGCAAAAAGGCATGCTATAATCATCACAGTAATGAAAACGCCGTACTTCGCACAGACATCAAAATCAGCGACTAGCTTTCTCTACGCATGCTCAGAGACAACGCAGATATGATAGTTGTCGACAACTAAATGATTCATCCCCACAGACGAGAAAAAATGGTCTGACGTGAAGTCGACAACTTGAAATTTTCGCGTTTAGTTGTCGACAACTTGTCCCACAGACGATGTTTTTGGTTGTCGACCACATTTAGTTGTCGATAAAAAATAGTTGTCGACAACTAATCGTTTCGTCTGTGGAGGCACTTAGACATTAATAGATTTCGTTTCACGGGTTAGAGAGATGGCACTTAATCCGTGAAACAGATATTAGTCTAACAGACATTAGTAGACACTATTTCCATTGTTTTCTTTAGTTTTGATTAGACTATTAGACAATGACTATTAGATTTTGTTTTACGGATTATGTGCCATCACTCTAGAGTAGTTTTCATTAACCCGTGAAATACACTTTAGTGTATCACTCACTAATACAATTCCATTGTGTTCTTTTGTTGTTATTTGACTATCACACTTTAACTAATACACGTTGTTTCACGGGTTAGAGTGGTTTCATGAAACAAAGTGTATTAGTGAAAGTGTGATAGGCAAATAACAAAAGAACACAATGGTATTTAATAGGGTGTATTAAAGAGTATGTTTCACGGGTTAATGAAAACCACTCTAATTAAAACCACTCTAGAGTGATTTCAATAAACCTGGGCACTTCTAATTGAACAAATAAAAATCATAAGATGTTATATGTTTTGTCTCCTTTTCTTTCTTTGCATCTAGTAAACACTAACAGCTAATTAGTATTGCCCAGGTTTAGAGTGATTTTCATCAGACTGTGAAACAATTACTAATAGTCAGTGTTGAATAGTGTCTAATAGTTGTATTGCAACAAAAGAAAACAATGGGTGCAGAGTCTATTAGTGACTATTAGCTTAGTAACTATTTCACAGTTCGGTGAAAATCACTCTAGATGCCATCGCTCTAAAATGATCGTGGATATTGACATCGGTTAATATGAATCTAAATCATTGTAGGCGGGCCAGGATGGGAACAGGAAGTCACAACTTTATAAGCATGTTTTCAATCAAATTAGTATTTTAACGCGTCAGTGTGATAAGTAAACTTTAATTAAGCAGTGAATATTTATTAACTGTATAAATAGAAGAGCTATAAGACATTAAATCACTCTCGCTTCAAAAGCCAACTAGAAAGCACATATTCAAGCTACATACTTTATAAGCAAGCAGTTATAGAAAAATTTTTGAATGATCATGGACAAAACGACAGCACAACAACTAAGCGTCAAATTAAAAGAAATGCCCTGGATGCAAGACCCCAAAAGAAAGCCACGACTGGGGTATACCATCCTCATTCTGTGAAGGCAAGGAAAGAAGCTCACCACTGCGTGTGAAAGCGGAAAGCAAGCTCGACCTTAAGGAAATCGACGAGCTCAAGGAGAGCCTCAAGGCCCTTGAAATAGAAGAGCAACGCCTGGAACAGCAGCGATTAAAACAAAAGCTGGAAGAAAAACAAGCAGCCGTAGAGGAGCTCCGTCACAAAGTTGCAATGGACCGCCGTGGAAATCCAACTGAACCCATCACACCACTAGACGAAATCCTGGCGCGTCACGACCACGTGGACATGACCACACAGCATCTACCAACCATCACCACAGGACCAGAACTAAGAGGAATCAGAGACTTCGCCACAACACTCCCAAGCACATCAGAAATGTTTCTACGACCAGCAAAGCAAAATGGTGAGAAAATTTATCTTATTCCAGATTTCGTAGACTCAATCGTTCCTCAGGAACACGAAGATACATTAGGTAGCCAGGGCATGGCCCGTATATCAGTGACCTATGGCCCGAAAAAACCTAAGCTAGATTCAATTACTTTACAACAGTGGGTGATTGCAAATACACGTATATTTTATACTTTATTAGCTGAAGGTAAATTAGTATCAAATGATATCCAACATTACTTAGCATATACAATCAAAATAATGGAACTATCTAATAGATATGACTGGAAATCAGTCGTAATGTATGATAACGAGTTTCGTCGGATGCAAGCAATTTATCGTTATCCCTGGAATTTTGACTCAAATCACCTACACACAGTCCTGCTAACACCCATCCAACGCACAAATACTAATCCCTCAAAACTAAACCTTAACGCGGGACGCACGCAATTTGCTAACACTAATGCTGAAGGGAAGGTAATTTGTCCAAGTATTTTTCATAGATTAACGCAATCAGTCAGAAGAATGATGGCTAGGAGGGGTTTCCACAACATTATAGTCTACCTAGATGATTTCCTTGTTATAGGGGAAACGGAGGCCAAGTGTCAGTTGGTCTATCATGTCTTAATGAAGCTCTTACGTGACTTGGGCTTCACAATAAGTGAGCGCAAACTAGTCCCTCCGACCCAACGCTTAACTTTCTTGGGAATAGAACTCGACACAATCGCGTGCACTATGAGGTTGCCGGATGGCAAAATCGAGGAGTTAAAGCAGGTTGTATCAGACTTTCAGTCAAAGCGGCGTGCAAGCAAAAAACAACTTCAACGTTTAGCCGGTAAACTTAATTTCGCTTGTCGGGTTGTCTACGGAGGACGAACTTTCCTCCGTCGTATTCTGGATACCATGAACAGTTTATCATCAAAGGCTAAAATCAGGCTAGATAGACATTTTCACGAGGACATTTCATGGTGGGCTCAGTTTTTAAAGTCATTCAACGGAAAGCGTTTATTTCTTGAAACACTCCCTACAGAAGATGTTGTCACTGATGCTTGTAAGGAAGCGGCTGCAGGGTTTTTCCGAGGGGACTGGTTTTATTTTAACTTTCCCATCGATTGTCCTCGGGAGTCCAATATGCACATAAATCATAAAGAAACCTTAGCTATCATTATTGCCGCAAAGCGCTGGGCAAAACTGTGGACAAATAAACGCATTGTGATTCATTGTGATAATCAAGCGGCGGTTCATATAATTAACAAAGGTACAACCGCCAACGAGTACATCATGCGTGAATTGCGGCAACTCTTTTGGCTTTCGGCCATGCATAACTTTCACATTGTAGCGGTGTATGTTCAAGGAAGCAAAAATATGTTAGCGGATTCTATCTCACGCTTGCATGACCCACACCACGTAATTAAGTTTGACGCAATATTTGCCAGTAATTATTCTCAGCAATTCATCAACTCTTCACCTCTCGAGCAGCATATGTCGGCTAACAGCCACGACTACATTTTTTACAGATGCACGAGATCTCACTATGGCAATGCAACTCGAGAAAGAAATCAGTGAGTACCGGACACATCTTTTTGCTGAGTCTACCAAGTCAACGTATCAAACTCATCGCAATACGTTTTTAAAATTTTGTTCACACATGGGTTACAACCCAGTTCCGCTGCAGCAATCGCACCTTTTACAGTATGCCGCCTACTTAGCTCGGTTTTTAAAACCATCTTCCATTCGCAATTATTTGAATATTATCGGCATTTTACACAAAGAATTCGGGCTCCAGAACCCCCTTCTTGACAACTGGGCACTCAAGTCATTGCTCACTGGAATTAAAAGGGTAAAAGGCTCCCCTCCTCGACAAAAGTTACCTATTACCCCAAGCATTTTAATAGATATATACTCGACCCTACATTTTTCCAACAGCCTTGATTCATCCTTTTGGGCGGTTTGTTTGGTAGCCTTTTTCGGTATGTTTCGGAAATCGCATTTATTACCTTTGTCAGCAAGTAAATTCGACCCAAGCAAACAGCTCACTAAAGCTGATTTCAAAGTATATTCATGGGGAATACTTATCACTATTCGATGGAGTAAAACGATCCAGTTTCGTGAAAGGGAGGTCGATATTCCCATCCCTTGTATTCCTCGTAGCAAACTTTGCCCAGTTACAGCTACCAACCATGCATTTTCCTTCACTACCACTGCGCCCGCTAACTCCCAAGCTTTCAACTGGTGGGATCCTTCAAGTAACTCCATTAAATGCCTAACTTATAGCATGTTCATCAGTAAACTCAAACACCATCTCGCGCTAGTAGGAGTTAATCCATCTAACTTTGCTGGCCACTCATTTCGAAGGGGGGGAGCATCTTTTGCGTATCAGTCTGGTGTCCCAATAGAACTAATCAAGGCGCTAGGGGATTGGCAGTCAGATGCGGTGTTAATATATTTAACCATGCCTTTAACTATTAGACTAAACTCTGCTAACATGCTTTGTAAATCTGTTCTAACTCTCACAACACAGAACACTCACCCCACTCATTAATCACACTCTGGATTTGGACTCATTATTCAGGGGAATAATAGTAAATATGTTTGTAATAGTTTAGGATATATATATATACGTTTCTGTTTGTATTATAATATATAGTATAAGTACTTTGTAAAATAAAGACTGCCTGAACCCATTCCTGAGTCTTGGTTGATTTAGACCCTATGAATAGTACTAAATAGTACAAAATTATGCTAATGCTATTGCTCTCTAGTCTATACTGTTTAGTGCTATTTAGAACTAAATTAATAGTGCAAAGTCAGTTTGCACGTCAGTTTTTCGTGTTTGTACTCTACGTCATCCGCCTAAAAATCATCATGATAACACTAATAAAAACAAGAACAAAGACCCACACGGTTTAGTCAACCGCTAAAGTTCTTTGTGGATTCGTTCTGTGTGAAATATGCCATACTTTCTGGATGCTTTGCCGAGAAAACGCTTTGTTGTAGTATCAGCACTTGTAGATTTTTGAATTCTTTCATGCATCTTGCAGTGTTCACTAGTCGAGTGATTTTCATTTGACCGTGAAAGAAAAATGACTATTTAGTTTGTAGTAGTTGATAAGAAACAAAAGAAAACAATGCCTTTAGAGTCTACTCCCAACTATTAGTTTGTCTATTCCTTCATGGTCAAATGAAAACCACTCTATTAGAAAACGCCTCTTTACATTACTGACATTTGTGAAGTTTCTCACCAGCAGTGTGAACTCGCTGTTTTTGCAGTTCCCACTAGTAGTGAATTCGTTCTTGTTTTTTGCAATCTCCATTATTGGAGAAAGCCTTTTTACAGTGTTGACACCTTGTAAGGTTTCTGGCCTGTGTAAATAAGTTCATGGCGTTTGCTTTGTGCAGTTCAAGAAAAAGCTTCGTTGCAGTATCGACAGTATCGAAGCTTTTCGCCTGTATGACTTCGTTCATGGCTTTTGCAGTTTATATTGTTGGAAAAAGTCCTTTTGCAGTAATGGCACTTGTGAAAGCTTTTCGCCTAGTTGTGATTTTGTTCGTGTTTTTTGCAGTTTCCACTAATGTAGTAGAAACATTCGTTTTACAGTACTTACACTTGTAAGGTTTTTCACCTGTGTGAATTCGTTCATTAACTTTGCAGTCTTCATTATTAGAAAAAGCCTTTTGACAGTACTGACATTTGTGAGGTTTCTCACCTGTGTGAATTCGTTCATGTCTTGTACAGACGAATTGTTGAGAAAAAGCTTTGTCGCAGTAATGACACTTGTAAGGTTTTTCGCCTGTGTGAATTCGTTCATGAACCGTTTGCAGTGTTCATTATTAGAAAATGCCTTTTGACAGTACTGACATTTGTATATGTCTTATGCAGTCTCCATTGTTACAAAAAGTCTTTTTGCAGTAGTGACACTTGTAAGGTTTTTCGCCTGTGTGAACTCGCTCATGATTTTTGCAGTTTCCACTGGTAGAAAAGGGCTTTTCACAGTATTGGCACTTGTATGGCTTTTCGCCTGTGTGAATTCGTTCGTGTCTTTTACAATCTCCATTATTAGAAAAAGCCTTTTTACAGTATTGACATTTGTAAGGTTTTTCGCCTGTGTGAATACGTTCATGAACTTTGCAGTGTTCATTATTAGAAAATGCCTTTTGACAGTGCTGACATTTGTAAGGTTTCTCACCTGTGTGAACTCGCTCATGTCTTTTGCAGTCTCTATTGTTACAAAAAGTCTTTTTGCAGTACTGACACTTGAAAGGCTTCTCACCTGTGTGAATTCTTTCGTGTTCTTTGCGGTTCGCCATATTAGAAAAAGCCTTTTTACAGTATTTACACTTGTAAGGTTTTTCACCTATGTGAATTCGTTCATGCATTTTGCAGTGTTCATTATTAGAAAAAGCCTTTTGACAGTACTGACATTTGTAAGGTTTCTCACCTGTGTGAACTCGCTCATGTCTTTTACAGGCGAATTGTTGAGTAAAAGCTTTGTCGCAGTAATGGCACTTGTAAGGTTTCTCACCTGTGTGAACTCGCTCATGTCTTTTGCAGTCTCCATTGTTAGAAAAAGTCCATTTGCAGTAATGACACTTGTAAGGCTTTTTGAACTCGCCTGTGTGGACTCGTTCATGATTTTTGCAGCTTCCACTAGTAGAAAAAGGCTTTTCACAGTACTGACACTTGTATGGCTTTTCGCCTGTGTGAATTCGTTCGTGTTTTTTGCAATCTCCTCTATTTGAACAAGCCTTTTTGCAGTACTTACACTTGTAAGGTTTTTCACCTGTGTGAATACGTTCATGAACTTTACAAAC
Source organism: Telmatactis stephensoni (assembly GCA_029948255.1). Classification (NCBI taxonomy): domain Eukaryota; kingdom Metazoa; phylum Cnidaria; class Anthozoa; order Actiniaria; family Isophelliidae; genus Telmatactis; species Telmatactis stephensoni. The sequence continues at coordinate 405,901 of JALIZF010001716.1, read as the reverse complement.
TTCCTTATAAGAAAAAGCCTTTTTACAGAACTGACATTTGTGAGGTTTCTCACCTGTGTGAATTCGTTCATGTCTTGTACAGACGAATTGTTGAGAAAAAGCTTTGTCGCAGTAATGACACTTGTAAGGTTTCTCACCTCTGTGAATTCGTTCATGTCGTCTGTAGTTGCTGTTATAAGAAAACTTCTTACTACAATACTGACACTGCCAGTACTGTCTAACACCACAGGGAAGCCTTTTAACTTGTACACCAATATGTACAACTTGCTGGTGTCTAACACGATTACGTGGTTTGATAAACGACAGATCACAGTAACTACATTTATATGGCCGCTCACCACTACCATTGCTACCATTGTGAACATCCCTTGATGGACCTGATTCTTGGCTGCGGTGACTTTGTTCGTGCGTTTTGAAGGCTTGAAGATCGTTAAATGATTTGTTGCAATGTTGCAATTTATGTGGCTCAACAAAATTATGAACGTTTCCATCTGGTCCAATGCTTTCAGTCTTCAGACCAAAATCTTCTCCAGAAACGATTAACGAATCACTTGTCCCTTCATTGTTGTTGTTAACGTGGTTGGTTGACGTACTTCCAGTTTCACAATTCTGTCACGATAAAAAGTGCAACAAAATATGAACACAAATGTCGAAGTAGCAGCAAATGTGCAATAACTCTAACATAAATTATGACATTTTTAATTTTTGTAAACATTTTTTGGACGTACAGCTCACGTCACCTTCAGTACAAGTAATATGCAAAGTTCTAAGTGAAAATATGTAAGAAAAGTGTGCACGTGTATGCATTCTCATATAATTATATAACCAAAGGAAAGGGAAAAAGCCTAAGCACCCTAGGGAAGGACCAAGCTAAAATTAAACATTTATAGTTAATTTAAAGTGAACTAGCTGTTGGTTGAGATTTGGATTTTCTCATTTTATGTGCATAGCCTCACTGAGCTTTATGTACATGTAGATCATGACCTATTAGGACATATTGGGGGAGGGCAATATCTGTTTAAAGCCGTTGTATTACGTATTCAAGGGTTTTATTCAGAAAAACCTGGATAAAGCCTTTGAATTCATAATGACCTGGGATATAGGTGATATATAAAGCCCTACAAAATAACAAAGAAAACTGACCAAATAATAATTAGTGAAATAGTCCTAGCTAGGGATGGTCTCTTGCATGTAAAGGTTGGATATCTTGTCCCTTTTTAGGAGGATAATATAACCACATATATGTAAAGACACCACAAAGAACACAAGGAAAAGAAAAAAGGGAGAAAGGAAAACCCTTTTCTTACATTGTTTGAAGTGTAGATAGGCCACTTGTGTTCACATGTTGACTTGTTATACCAAAAAAGAGTTTCTCCTGATTTGCATTTATATTCTGTCCAAACACTATCCAGTTCTACTGAATCCAACGTTTCCTTAAACAACACAAACACCATGATCAGTCTTAGATGAGACATCCTTTAATTATGTGAACTACTCAACTTACACTACCTCATTTCACATTTAGCATTTTACCAAAGATTGTTGTTACTAGCAATTTTTATCAAATGTGAAGTACCACAACTGCAGTATATAATATATGATTTTAGTTTTGAAATTTCTTAAGCAAGATCAGACTCTGATTTGTCAAAGGTCCCAAAGCACTAAAATTAAAGCATAGAACATGGATGAGTTTGTCACATGTAAGACATAAAAAACACAATAATATATAATCCAGCCAGCTTTAATGATGAGAGAGAATAGAGAGAGAACAGGTATTCTATTAAATACATTGCAGCTGAATTGAGGCTGAATTGCTTATTTACAATTTAAATGCATTACAGCTGTTAGTAATAATCTATAATCTAAAACCTTATATACAGTAAAATCTACAACGTAATTTTAATTATTTTGTGCAGAGGTCATGATAAAACTGTCTAAATCTATTCATTCAATAACATGGAATTACAAACTTATAGGCATGTCTCAAATTGTGGTTACTGCACTCAAAAGACTTTGGAAAAAAAATCTCTTAGCTTATGCTCACTATCATCTGCAATACTATTCATGCACGTGTGTGCAAATATTATCATGATGGTCATAGATAGTAGGTAACCCAAGAGTTGAAAGTACAGGGCTATACTCATATTAAAGGACAAATAATAGGCATAGCATGCTTCTGTAGGCACTCTAACTCATTAACTAAGTACAATGGCAATGAAAAATGAAAAACAGGTGCAGCATAATGGATAACTGAATGTATGCACATTATATACAATACATACATCGCTCTGCCAGGCATTAGCCCTTTTCATTTGTGTAAGAAAATAGATCCTTTTTGACACCTTACTTAATAACCTCACAAACATGATTCAAACTCATTATCAAACTCATTAATAATTCATTAGAAAACACAATGAAAAACACTACCGTAACATAGATCTTTATATCGGATAAAGATCTTTGTTCATTTGAATAAACTTTAACTTGGATTTTCTAAGCCAAAAATAGTCAAACTTGGACAATTTTGATCAAAATATGATCATTGAAAACTAGACGTTTGATAAGTAATATAAAGAACTCGATTGAGCGTGTTATATCGGGTCTAAAGATCCGAGCCAACCACTGATATAACATGCTCTCTCATTCTTTATACATTACATATAAACTTAAGATAAATCTTTGTAACAGTTCGGGTACACTCAATCAATATCTAATTTACAATAAACCTATACTCTATTCATGGTTGAACAGTAGGACTTGAGCACACATAGCAGAGCTTAAAGGTTGTCTTCACCGAGAAATGTCAATAAATAGTTTTTGATCTTGATGACCCCTTCATGAAGGAATGATATTCTGTTTCTCAGAAATCCCTCATTTCAATGATGTTTTGTGATGTAAAAATCACTGTTTGCCCAAAAAATCGAGCTGCTTTTACCATCTGCTCAGCCTCAACACAGGAATCCCATCAAGATTAGTATCACTGTTTGCTACACTCGCAGCAATTACATTAAGTCATTTAGCATCTTGTACAGTACATTTACTACCAGGATCCATAAATATGTATTCATTATTGCCATTTATTTGGCAAATAGTAAACACTTACATCAGCAAATTGGTCAGGCCATTTGTGTTCTGCAGTTGTCTTGTTGTACAGAAACAGAACTTGTCCTGATTTACCCCAGTACTCTGTCAAGCCACTATCCATTTTTCAGATTTCAGTGACTTCTTTCAAGTAAAAAGAAATAATAGTGTCAGAAAGCACTTATTAAAAAAATCATTGAATGTATATACACTGTAAGAGAACTTATTTATTCAACTTTGTTAAAACAAATGCATAAAAACAACTCTGGACCAACAACTCCGAAAAACCTTTAAATATGTAGCACGAGTGACTTCGCATTTGTTTGTTGTTATGTTCATTGTGTGTGTGCTTGTCTACGTGCGTGCTATTCGTATTATCATTTACGTGTATTTGGGTTTCCCTTGAGGGTTGGGACATCATTCTGTATATAAGGACCGGTCAAGCTTGGAGCATGTGAAGTTTGGGGCCAGCTAAAAGGTGGTGACATATCCTATAGGAGTGACCCAACGAGAGCGGACACATAGGCTCTCTGAAGTAAGTGAATAAAACATACTAAACTGAAGTAAGTGAATAAAACATTCAGTCTATACTTCCAAAGTTTACAAATACTTAGTTTGATCTCTACTGGTATAATTAGTATAACTGCAGCAGTTTTCATAATTTATCTAGATGTACAATATTTTATTCACATCATTACAACTTTCTGTCCTCAAACTAAATTTACCATGCAGTCTACAACAGAGAGTTAGTAGGACAAAACATTTGCATCACTAGCTTTAAGACTATCAGCTTATGATCTTACTTGCAGAAAAAAAAATCATAAAAGAATTAACATTTCCTTCCCCAAGAAATATCACTATATATACAGTTTGTGACCTCTGTCAGTGATTCATTACATAACATGTACATTTTCTTATTAGCATTCCACAATACAACAATTATTCATAAATCTTGAGCTGGAATGAGGTACAAGGTAGTAGATTATTTAAACTCAGGATGAATATAATTAGATTTTTTTTGTTCTCATTTCCCCATATGTAGCAACCATTTTATAGTTATAGTCATTTAATAGACAATGTTTTGCTTATATATAAGTCATCCAGGGCATTTTTGTAGAACTTTGTGCAAATTATACCAGAACTAATCAAACATTTGGTAATCAAACTCAATCATATTTCAGTCATTTATAATTACTTTGGATTGGGTTTGGCAATCAAACATAATCAAACTCACCAAAACATATCAAACCTAATTGAACTAAGTTGAACCCAGTCCCCCTCCCTTCCCATTCCCAATCATCCACCATGCAGGCTATTGAATAATCATACACCTATTTCAACAAACATTGTCGGCAAAAGCCTACGCGACTCACCCGAAAGGAAGCATAGGTAAACATTACTAAAGCTACAAAACCACACAAATATCCACACCATAATTCAACTTCAGCTTGCCATGACCTAATACATCAAAGAGCTTCATTTGCTGATTTTAAAACCAAGACCAATGCGAAAAAGAGAGGGAAATTTTGCAACTACCCATGCTCCTTTTCGGTCTAGCCACGTAGGCTTGTGACCTCTCATACGACAACCTTTTTTGAAATAGGTATATATGGAACTTGGCACCCCATCACACTAGAACTTGGCACCCCAAAAAGACTGCCTTGTGTGTGTTTTGTCAGGTGAGCAATGTGCCATAAAGCAGCTCAAGCAAGATGTTGAAATTGACTATCCTCAGAGCTCATATATAGTCATCTGTCATGTCAATTTTCACATTGTATGAACATAGGCCTTTTGCATCTAAGGGTCACATGATACTAAAGGCCTGATTAGCTCAATTAAGCAGGCTGACTTCTTTTGTTTAATTTGTGGTCCCAAGAGAAAAGAAAAGAAAATAAGTCAGCCTAGTTCATATAATCAGGCCCTAAAGTTAATCCCCTATATTGGAGGGCAAAATACGCACTGGGAAATCTAAATCAAAGACAATTCAAGCTTATCTAGCTGAGGTCCTTTTGTTTTGGAGGCTGTTTACGTTCTTTTGCCCTCCAACTTGGCCATGTGACCATAAGATTCAAAAGGACTATTTGGGTTTATCAATTGTTTTGAGCTAGCTTCAGTTATAATACTGTCCCAAGCTGAATTTTTTTTCTCTATTCAAGAATTAAATTCTTGATTTAAGCTTATAACTTCTTGATTCTCATTAAGCTTCATTACTGTCAGACATAACTTAAATAAAAATTAAGTGTGTGTGTTGTGTGTGTGTTTTTTCTATATTCTATACTGTTCACATGCTTCCACCAATTTTATAAAAACCCAATGAGCTAATTTCGTCGCCAAACAAAATCGAACCAGTGTTAATGCGAGTTTGTTTGACGTCCCAGTTCCACTACTATACGTTCGAAGATTGTCTTTGTTCGGTTTTGTTCGATTATTCATAGCTCAGTTTTGCGCCATTCCAATGACTACGAAAACATACATATTGCACAGGAATAAAATAGATATACTTCGAATCATTTACTAACCTGTGATGATCTCACACGAGTCTTCTAAAGATCGCCAAACCGCCAAAATCACCGATATACTAATATCCCAGTCACAACAAAGACGCAATCTCGTACCCAGAGCCTGCGTTCCTCGCGGGCGCGGCTGCGGCTGCGAAGGAAACCACAGGAAACCCATAATTATTTTCAAAAATTACTACTATTTCAAGGAGTAAGACTAAACGTGATTCCCTAAATGACCGCTCATACGCATAATGCTAAATACGTCAGCATGTCATAGGTACAAATTAATTCTTAACAAAAAAAACGTTCAGCACAACTCAAACTTATGTTTAAGCTTTTTATTTTGTACGGTTAATAGTCAAAATAAAATAAAATAGATGCTTTGTTTATAGTGGAAGAGCGCTTAGCTATCCAGCTAGTTTCCAGGCACTCCACTGAAATAATCACAACTAAATAATGTAAATCAAACATAAAGTGTTTAAGAAACCCAACTGGCAAAGAGGCAAACCAGTTGGCCGAGAAACTGAATTTGGACTAATCAAAATCTACATCTACAGATCTACATTTATCATTGTTGGTAAAATCTTTCAATATCACACCAACTAAAAACTAAAAACTAAAACTAAAACTAAAAGAATATCCTAAAAATATTTACAAAATAACAAAATGAAATAATATAACAAAAACAAGATATGATATTAAAATGAGATCAAATTGAGCTTTGATTTCAAAATATTTAGAGAATTTGAATTAACTATGTCAGTCCTTGGAAAGTTCATTCCATTCCTTAATTGATCTATAGGGAAGAAGAAAATTTGTAAATGTCAGTTCTAGCCATGGTGACTTTATATTTAAACTGATGGCTACCACGTGTACGTGACTCTGTATGAGTTACTAATAATGTGTTAGTATCAATATCTACTAAATTATTACTCAATTTATAGTAGCCAGAGCGGGAATCGAACCTGAGACCGCCAGATTGCGAGACCAACGCTCCGACCACTCGGCCATGCTGCCAAAAATTTATAGTTTCGTTAGCTTCCGGTTACTCTGTCGAGGTTATCCATGAAAGACCACAGCATAGTTAATGACCACAGGAAACCCCGAGCAGAATTTATAAGATTAATTTATCGGAAACCCAAAAATTGTTAAGATGTAGACTTTAGAATACATAGTGCCATATTTCGACCTTCTCCATCCAGTCCATCCAGAGAAGAAGGTTAAAATCCAGACTATGCTCATATCTAGGCTGTCAAGGAAACGATAGGTGTCAGTAGACAAGCACAAAGAAAAAGCATACGGACTTTAAAGACGTTTATCATAAAACTGTTTTTATCCATGATTATAAGTGTTTCATTTTAGAACATGTGTAAGAATTTTTGTTCGGGCGACGTTTGAACTCTGGCCCTGCCCACAACAGACGTATGCTTACTTGAGTAAACGAACGAAAAATTCGTCGAAATTTATCGGAATTTTCGTTACTGAAGCTCCGAGCCATCTGGAATGTGTGCATTAGCTCTGGAAATGGTAGCCACTAAGGTTTGAAATACAAAAATTCAACTCATAACAATTTAAGTAGTCCAAGGTTATTGCAATGTTGCGCGCAACAGGCAGAACGTGTGTTAACCCTGTAACAGGCGCGCGCAATGTCCAGAAAAAGCTCGGTTGTACTTCTGTAGCTGTTGCGCAAAACGTTGCGCGATCTGTTGCAAGGTAGGTATGGCTTCAGAAAAAGAACTCGTTTCTACTTCTCTAACTGTTGCAGCGCACCTGTTGCAGGGCCGGACACACGCACGATGCATGTTGTGTACAATGTTACAAGCTACAGGGAAAATAACATCTTGTGTTCTGGGTTTCTACAAATTAAGCAATAAGCCCCATTAACAATAGCCCCAGCGCAGGTCGCATGAGACTATGTATAGGAGTGAACAGAGCAGTGAACTGACTTGAAAGATTTCATCATGTAATGAACGCACTTGAAAGATTTAAAAGGTTTACTTTTTTGTGTTATTAAGTTTCTAGGCAGAAATGGTATTTCCCAATATTTTGAATACGACAATAAATAAACTTTCTGCATCACGAGATTCTCTGTGGAGTTTTCGGTAATTGCTGGGGTGCATCCAAACCTTTGGGAATCCAAAGACAATGAAGCGGTAGCCATGTTGGTTGACCAAACAATAAACGCTAATGAGAAATCTTTTGTTGAAGGTCAACCAAGATGGCTGCCGTGACGTCACATGCACCCCAAGAATACATTTTGAAGAGATCAGTTATAATATAATTTCTCGTCTACTTACACAATTAAACTCAAATCGACCATGTAACTAACAAATTTGGTGTTAATATTGAAGAACAAACGCGTACATGTAAACAACTACGAGCTTTGTTTTTTTAAAAACGATGAGCTAAAAGTATCAATCCAAATATTAAATCACCTTAACTTATAAAAGAACTTACCTTTGCTGATGTCTTAATCTGATTACGCTCTAGGGATATTCCTGAAATAAGAAACGTGGTTCCAACTGAACATCTTCAGTGAGGCCGATCATTTCACTTTGGGACGGAAATAAAAATCCATAAGTAATAGCGTACGTAACGGCTTGAAGCTTGCTGTACTTAATAATCATGGAAATTTATTGATCCCTCTTCAATCGACTAGATTTTGATTGGTTCTTTTATCTCCTTGGGGAATTGGGACAAATCGATGGAGTAAAACAATGCAGACAAGCTCGATGTTCCTTAAAACTTATTCTTTTATTTTCTCTTTCTATTTATTTACAAAACAGCTATTTTTTGATAGCTGGACTCTGATTGGTTCATTTCTTTCCCTGGGGAGTATTAGCATTACAATGAAACTTCGCCGAATAGACTACCCCAATTAGTCATTAAATTTATTAAGTGTCTAGGTAGCGCAGCGGTCTAAGGTGATATCTAAAGGTATGGATTAGGGTCCGGATATCGTCTCCCTCCCTGGCCTTCGGGCTAAGATAACTGTAATATGTAGCACCGGGATAGCGTGGATGGGGCCGAAATCTTCATCCGTAACGTAAGTCGATTCGATGTCTCAGCTTCTCAGAATGTCTCGGGAGAATCGTCCCAAAATTTCATTTTCTTTTGTTCTTTTTTTTTTCTTTTTACAGTTATTTATTAGTCTGTTATTCTATTTCCGGGGGGTGCTCTTTAAGGGGTTACAGGTTCGATCCTCGTCGACGCCGGATTCTTTTCTGACTTCTTTTTTTCTTCATTTTTTCCGTTTCTTTCCCAAGCTATAAGTTAAAATTACATCTTTTTGAACTTGTTTTCAAATGTTTGGTGTTTTTGTTATTTTTTTCTGATAAATTTCATTTTCATTTTATATTTTTAATTATAATTATTCATATATCTTACTACATTATTTCTGTGGGGTGCATTTCCTAGACATTACAAATTTCTTTCTTTTTTTCCTTTTTTCCCTTTTCTTTTTTTCGAATGTCTGGACGTTTTTTCCTATTTTCTTCTTTTTTCGAATATCAGAATTTTTTTGTCGCAAGTGATAATATTTTTACTTATAAATACCTATTTGAATAATAAAATTGGAAACCATTTCTTACAAAATTCCTGACTTACATTAGAATTTGTCCCCGTAGCATGAATTCAAATCGCTTTGATTTGATTTTATGCGTCAGGTAGCAAATACATAGAGAATACTTCATGGAAAGTGCGAGCGTACGGTTAGAAGAAAGCATAAACAACACACTTTAGAAGTCTCGTGGAATTTTATTAAAATTAAGACAGAATTTTTTAGTGTTATTGAGTGCCATACATTCTCTTATAAATAGCCACTAATAGTGAGCTTGGGCTACCTGTGACAAAACGAGCAAAGACAATGCGAAGAATTTGAGTTCATTCAAATTAAGACAAACTTACGGTCAAATTGACGCCCGTTAAACATACCTGGCGTTTCAAATGTCCCTCAAAACTTGAAATAAATTATCTTGAACTGGATTTATCAGTGTTTTTCTCCAAGCTTTTGTTGAAAGAGCTCATTTGGACTAAATTTCCATTCAGCGACTCTGAAACTGCCGAGTTTCAGCGAAATTCGTCGATTTTAACTGCTCGCCCTAAGCCACTCAAAGTTTGAAAATCTTTTTCCCCATAGAGCTCTTATTTTGCATGACATCGATGACTTTAATTTGTGATGAATGAGCTTATCTGCTTGAATTCTTACTGAATAAAGATTAATTGAACAGCCAAGACTGAAAATCCTTCGATAAAAAGTGCTGAGAGAAGCCAGTTTGAAGAAAAATTTTCATCAGAAATGAAGTCGCTTCTGATTGGACGTATCGTTTTTCTCACACGTGAATAAAAGCGATACGCGACTTCTGATTGGACGTATCGTTTTTCTCACACGTGAAGAAAACGATACGCGCATTCTGATTGGCGGAGATTGGTAAACAAACGAAAATCTATTGAATGGCTTTTCTGTGAGTAAATCTCGATATGTATATAATAAATACAATTATTTTATTCTACATTAAGCCAATACCATAGAAAATACAGCAAATAATGGCAATTTGGGAAGAGATAGTTGAATACCGCCGAATACAACGGCTTTCCTGCTTTCTGATTGGCTGTATTCGCTATGGTATGGGATAAATACGATATAATGCCTGGTTCACGCTAACGATTCAAGACGACGCAAGACAACAGAAAACCACGCAAGATCGCGCACGATGACTCAACACAACGCATGCAAGACGACGCAAGACAACGCAAAACGAAGCAAGACGACGCAAGACAACGAAAGACGACGCAAGACAACGCAAGACAACGAAAGACAACGAAAGACAACGAAAGACAACGAAAGACAACGAAAGACGACGCAAGACGAAGCAAGACAAGGCAAGACGACGAAAGACAACGAAAGACGACGAAAGACGAAGCAAGACAACGCAAGACGACGAAAGACAACGAAAGACAACGAAAGACAACGAAAGACGACTCAAGACGACGCAAGCTCGCGCAATTAAGAAAAATAAAACCTAATTCCGTTCTTTTGCGCTAGCGTTTATACTTGCGTCGCTACTTTTACAAGTGAAAACACGAGTTTGGCGTTGTCTTGCTTCGATAGTGAAAACCAGGCTATCGTTTTCACTGTTCTCCGATTGTGCTGTATGTGCCACCTGATCGACGTACACCAGAACGTTCTATTTCAACACGCAAATAGGGGTGAGGGGAGGAGAGGGATGAGGGAAAGAGGTAACATGCTATCCCTGAGTTCCGAGACTTAAATAAGGCATTAATCTTTATTTTTGAACACTCAATATTTGCCATGATGTTTGAAAAAATCAGTCATTTTGAGACCATTTCTAACAGGGTATATTTGGCTTTCAACCTGGAAATGACCGTTACTAGACATAATCCACAGATAATCAGACTGGGAAGCCTGTGGCAGCTGTGCTTGTGAAAGAGTGTTGCCCCGTTTTAGTTGCTTGTGAAAGACTTGTGTTCTGTGAAACTTTGTTGTGCTCTGTGAGAGATTGTTGTGTTCCATAAAACTTTGTTGTGTTTTCAAAGGAATTTTCATTGTGTTTTGCCCCTGTGGGCCACTGTAAGTTCGGATCTCATAAAACCTGCAATAAACTTTCGTTCAAGCGTTGTCTTCTAAAATATCAAGATAAGTAAAGCTCAAAAATGGTATAAAAGTGGGAGGTCACCGTGCTCGTTTTGGAGGTGAGGGGGGCAGTTTTTTTGGAAAAATATTCAGTCGATAAAAAACAATAAGTTTAACCAGGGCGGTGAAGATTTACTCCGTGATCCGTGATTCAGCCTAAATTAGGCTCGTGATTCGTGAAAAGCTTTAAAATTCTAGCCGTGATCCGTGAAAGCATCCTTGACCGTGACTCGGGATTTGCAGTTTTATATTGCCGTGATTCGTGGTTATATAAGAGATGCCGATTCGTGAAATGCTGTGCGACGCCAAAAATAGATTACGAAAAAAAACTCTTCGATTGAGCTCTTTTCATCCTCACTGTTTTCCTTTGTTCTAAATTGACTATAATAATAATAATAATAATAAGACTGTATAATAATAAGACTTTATTTTAACAGGGTAGCCCATTCAGCTTCTGGGCTGATATCCATAGCCGGGGGCCCTGCTACACATTTTCTATTTGTTTTTATTTCACATGGTTATGAAAACCACTCTAATAAAAGGGATATTAATATATCGCGTACAGTCCATCTGTTTGAGAATAAGAAACACCTAAATTTGCCTACTTAAGCAGTAGGTTTTGGACCAATTAAAATAATGCGGTATAAACACTTTCTAGCTCATATTTCGCTTTAGTAGTCAATCAATCAAGCCTTCAATCTATAGCTAAGTAACCTAACTCAGGAACTGAAGTCCATATGAATAAACTACTTATTATTCAGTATGATAGGAACCAACCAATTATTGGTCTTTTTTCAATGAACTTGGGTTGTTATTTACCTTTTATCAAGTATCCCTTTTAATGTTGTATGCCTTAGTTTTAAGGGTTGGTTTTCAGAAACTGCATTGCTCGAAAATTGCACAAGATTATCGTTGGTCATCCCAAAAAAGAATGAAAATTAACAAAAAAACTAACCTAAAAACTATAAAAAAGAACTGCAGTGTTGTTTTGTCTGTTAAATTGCAAATGAGCAATTTTTATGACAATATTTCAAAAACTAATTACAGCTTTTTTGTTAGCACAATAGATTAGCGATCATGCTAGAAGTCCATCTAGCCACCCATTTACATTTTGATATATGAGATCAAGTGTTTTATCTTTAAGAGTAGTAACCGATGTACCTGTTTGGTTATCCCAATTATTGGAATTACTACAGATTATGAACGAGAAAACCTGTAAGGTTAAAGATGACTCTGATAACAGCTTGGACAATAGACTCTCACAAGCGTTTAACAAACCTATTTTACGAAGAGATGATAGTGTTCATGTTCCTGGACACACAGTTTTACCTCTACCGTCGCTCGTTGTTCATCCGTTTCCAAATGCAGTTCATCCACTAGATAATCTAGAAGCAAGAAGTTTATCAGATGCTCGTAAGACAAGCAGTGGCTGGGCCGCACCAAGTACGTCTTGTTTTCCAACTGTTCAGATAGAAAGGACACCGAGTGAACATATGGATATCAAAACAAGCTTTTATCGTGAAAGACGTGTAAGTGTAGCAAGTATCGGAGGTGATCATCCTGCGAAGGCTATCATTATTGCTGCGTTGCCTATCTTACCAGTACAAGCTGCTATCGTTTGCTTGGTTTTCAATACAATAATTCCTGGTTCGGGTAAGTTCCTTTGCCTTGTGATTTTATATTGGTTTATTTCTACTATCAATAGTTAGATTGTCAATGTACGGAGAGAAAATGAAGAATTCTTGATATCGATTCACAGTAAGGTCGTAGCAATAATAATCTCTTCAACAATAATAATAACCACGAAAACGCGACAAAAACAGAGTGAAACAACAACAACGCAATCTCTTTGGCTTCTCAACTCCATCAGCTTCCATCCAAAATAATCTTTTATAGTATAAAAAATACAAGCCATTACAAATTAAAGCAGAATAGCTATACGAAAGATAAACACATCTAAATATATTCATGATCGACTCAGTTCCTTTTACTCTAGGTAAACAAGAATATCCATTTCATAAAAAAGTGAAGCTCGCTCAGTTATTGTACCAATACGCAACAATAAATATCACACACTTAAAGTATCAATTATTTTTATCATTTCAATTGCGTACAGCGTTAAAAGGTTCTAACTAACAGGAAATAACGGGCCTATTTGTCGTCATCTCTTTGTAGTCCATTAAACCTTCATTTTAATTACTATGGTCAGGATATCTTAATCTTTTAAAAACAAAACACGATCCACGCACGCAAAACGGACAGTGGCTCCACGGGGTTAATCGTTAGCCGTAAAACGGTACAAAATGCAATAACCGTTACGTAAAAGTATATTAATTTTAGCAGTTATAACGTAAAAAAAGTTAAGGCCGATTTATGCACTACGATTTGTCGGCTCCAGCGATTTGAATTCTACTATTTTTAGCACTCCATGTCAATTGATCAGTTAAAATCGGCTTGACAAGAGAAAAACTGTAGCACTATTAAATCGGGCCAATGTCTTTCTTTTCCCGAATGAAGTTAAAGTTGTCAAAAATCGGGACGACATTTCGTTACTGAGCGTATAATCGGCCTTTAGTCAAAATACTTTTTTCCAGCAACGAATTTTTCCTTTTGAAAGTACCAAGAGCAATTGTCAAGGCTTTTTGAGTCCTATATTTCGTGGCTTTGTATCGCCTCATTGAGAAGCGGTCCTCAAATAGCATGTAACCAACTCATTGCTGTACAAAATATAATGATAATGATGAGTTACTACGACAAAAAATGTCAGAATTCGCGATCGATGAAACGAATTTTTAATGAATTGTATATTATAATTTATTTATTCAGTTAAAATGATTTTCTTCCTGTTGGTCAACAAATTCCTAATCATATACATGATATATGAGTCATATTCTCTGTTGTCGAGGCCAATGACGTGCGCGATTGACATGTGCTAAACCGAATATGATTGTAGATCAGAAAAATTCTTTAAAATCGACTAAGCCAGAACTTATAGTTCAGTGTAAACCCGACTGAGGTTTTAAGGGCAAATTGTTTATTGCTTCGTATCATACTCTTCAATATCGTCATAGACATGATTTCACGTTTTCTTCTTTTTAATCTGCTCGCTGTGTATATCTGTACCGCGCGCTGTCGTGGTACTACTCTAGTCTGAGAAAACGGCTTTTTTTTCCGCTTGCTACGCGAAAGCAAACTCGGGGATCGAGCACAAAGACAGCTGGCGGTTTTCTCAGATAAGTACTACTCAGCATTACCGTGGTTATTAATTGCCTGTGGTTATTGGCTGCTATAGTTTAGTATTTATGCTATTATATAAGTATTATCCTTTTTAGATTTTCTGTAATTTAAGTGCACCGCGGGGCTAGGCTCGAATTCTAGCGAGCTGAGGAAAGCTAGTCCGACTGTGAAGAGGTTGTCGTTACAGAGGTGATCCCTTTTGGCATAATTATAAACAATGAATGGAACTGATGGTTTTTTAAATTCTTGAACTGGATTTTAAACAAGCCCTCTCTACCTCTTTTATGTTTGGAGATACAAAAAAAAAGACAATTAACACCGTCTTCCATATCATTCTCATAATAATTGTTTTCAAAACATCATCTGCACTATATAAGCACTGGTTAAGACTTATACATCATGTGACTGTAACTGGGGTTTGGTTCGAGTAAAGGAAAGGAGTTTGAAATGGTTCTTTGCGAGGGCGAAGCGTGAGACGCTCGACAAAATCTCACTACTCTCACACTACCACTACATTCTAATCTTGCACACAACTCTCAGCTCACTAATTTGCTTTACTTTATTAGGGAAAAAAACAGAGACTGACAAACTCACATCAATGGACCTCGCAGGGGCAGGACCAACTGCACACAAATGTGCTAGCCTAGGCATTTATCCTAGATTTTATATTTCATCTCAGTTCTAGATTTGTAGGTTCGGAATAGTCCCAAGCCTTTACTAAATGGTTTTGTAGGTTTAGTACGTTAATGTGTGAAAGAATCTTAGTATATACTCCAGTTTTTACATTATGACGCAGTTATAGGGTGTGATTGAAATTCGAGCAAGATTGACATTTAGAAAGTAGAGTCCATAGTACAAATGAGACTCCATGATCAAGGTTGTGCAAGAAAGTTTTATTGGCCGGTCCGGATCTGAAGATTCTGGTGCACACCTTGATTGGATATACCTGACAGTGTAACGTGAGTCTTGTTTGGGTTATGGCTCTACCTGCTACTAGAAATATTTGTGTTATAAGCTTTGCAAGTCAGTTGCTCATTAGTTGATTGCAAGTTGCTTGTGAGTCGTTGCTTAGTTGGTGGCTAATGTTTATCAGTTGTTATGGTATACTGGTAGAAACCATAAGTAAAAACCACTAAAAACACTTATGATTTTCAGTTCTCAAATCGACCAAAAAAGCAACGGTTATGAACTACTTTACTGTGAGATTTTTGGCGATCGGCTCGATCGCGCTTCGCGCTTCCAATTTTCACCGATTTTCATCCAAGTGGGTCTTTAACCCTAACCTAATCTATGCTAGTCTGCGATACTTGCGCCAAGACACAGCCAACCTCCCCTCCCCCCTTCCACACACACACTTTCAATGGTGCTTCACCGGCCCTGTACTTAGAGCGGTTTTCGTATGAGTGGGAAACTGACCGTACCAGTTACGGTCAATGCACGGTAAGGTTACGGCCGGAATTTCGAATGGTACTGACACGGTCACGGTACGGTACGGTCAGTTTCCCACTCATACGAAAACCGCTCTATCAAGTGTGTATTAAGGTAATTCCGTAGTTTTGCATTGCGCACGCTCTACTGCGCACGATTTAGCTACCATGCGCGAGCTCGCACATGGTAGAAATTTCAAGTTTTCAAGATGGGGCCATTTAGATGAAAAATCTGAAAACATCAAATTAAAGAAGATCGACTAGAAACACTGACACACTCCAGGGCTTTTTTCGGAAACAACATCCTTACTTTTTCGTCTAAACTAAACGTAATATGAAACAGTCATTTTATAAATAAATAATTGATTGATTGATTGATTGATTGATTGATTGATTGATTGATTGATTGATACCAAGGGACGTACACACGACATGTATCGCTAAAATGTAAAAATATATTTTAACAACTTGTACCGATTAGTATTGACAGGTGTTGCAATTTACAATTACTGAACAAGGTAAGTAATTAAAATAAATAGCCGATGGGTATTAGCGCAGGATCAGTTCGATAAGGAAGACTTAAATAAATATTGACATTAATCTATTGTGGATAGATTACTGAAGAACACCGCGGTAAACGTTGGTAATTTATGAGTCAGGACAGATGGGCTTTCAACAGACTAGCAATGAAATCAACTCTACGAAACATTTGCCTAATTTTTTGTTCATATTTTCGAAAGATCCAGAATCCATTTCGACCCTGGAATACTACATGCAAGATGCGTTCATGCTAGTCAGCGGTAACTACCTCATATTTTTTTTCGTGACCTCGTTGAACATTAGACCCTGCCCAAGTCATTACGAACAAGTAGGGTTTAATAAGAATTCCGAAATCCAAATGCGGAAAGCACATTTTTATTAAGCTTGATTGTTAGTCAATAAAAATAATTTCAAAACGATTAACCAAAAACAGCAAACAAGAGGAACATTGAAAGGAACACTATATTTCTTTGCTAAAGTGTTTCCAATAAAGGTATTATAGACATTATAAGAATCAGGAGCCCTGTAAGAATATACTGAAAAGCAACGAGGCAGACAAGACTTCTAGATGAATTACAGTGGTGATAATAATTATCTTGTTTATTTTAATTATGGTAAATCTCTGTAGTTCGCTGTTCAAGACTGTTAATATTTTAATAAGTTACCCGACACCCACTGAGTGACAGCCGGAATTGTCTCATATAACATAAGCTGACCTACGCCATATATATAATGTTGCTTCCTGAAAGACCCGTAAGAAAATGTGATATCTCTACACTAAGACATTTAGTATATTGTGATGTCTTCAAGAATGAACTTCTGTACATAGTTGGCTAGTTTTGATGGAGTCACAATTGACTACGATCCCTACAATTGTTACTAAAGTATCAGAGGGTTTTCAAGGCACAAAGGAACCCAATAAGACTGGACTCAATAATAACACAGACGATATGTTATACACATGTACACTGAATACGCCAACCAACGAGGAAACTGTTAAAACACACGAACCACGAAGCAATATGTCAAATTATACAAGTACTCGACATGTACAAGACTCACATTCTCGTGGGAAGCGTCTTGAAAGCATCAACGAAGACTCGGAATGCTTTAGCTCGGTTATTCGAAGTGGTTCGATTTCATCAATGAGTTTTACAGCAACACCGTTCTCAGGGTTTCAAGTTCCTGAAGCTACAGTCGTTCCTGTGAATGATCATAAAGGTCGTGGAACGAAAAGGTTATCAGTGAGAGAAGCTATCCCAGTAATGCCTCCTTTTATCGCAGTGTTGTGTTTGATATTCAATGTCTTAGTGCCTGGATCAGGTGAGTAACTATCGGTCATGCAACTCGTGCTATCTATCATGAACTTACGTCTTCCAGTATGTGTCTTGATATGTTTAGTTCAGGTCACGTTTTGATCCTGACTATAAATTTTAGCCAAAGACTTAATATTCAATAATTATACAGCACTTTCATTTGCAGCGAAAACTATAACAAACGCACAGAGCATAAGCAACAATTCAATAAAATAATGAAGCTCTTAATCAATCTCTGTTACAACTAGATTTACCAATCAAAAGAGAAAAATGTCGACATACTATGTCCATATTTACAATTCTTAACGGAGAATTCCTCAAATTAATTTGTGAACTTAAAATGTAAGGCAAACTAACGTTAAATTCATGTAATTTTGAATTCGTATAAAAAGTATTATTAAAATGCAACCCTTAAATGTCTTATTTGAAAATGGAGTCTGACAGTGCCTAGAATCACTGACTTCAGTAATATTCCAGTGCATTGATAACAAAATGTTGTATGGTTCAGTGGGAGCGGATGTATACTTGTGTATGTTTAAAAAAACATGCTGCGATTAAATGAACATTACTTTACTTCAACTCAGTTTACACTTGCTATCAATTTCCTGACCGGTGTCTTGCTGACTTTGCCTAAATTAGAAAATGCAGGATAAGAAGGTAGAAATTGGTCCGCATTGCATTTCAGAAATACTCTGTATTTGACTTTTGAGAAGTCATTATCCTTATGATTGTCATTTTAGGGGGACAGGAATATGGTTGCAGGATTTCATGATATAGGGGCTAATTTACACTTAAAAGCATTCTTTTATGTTTATATGTCAAGATCTTTTATCCCGGCTTAGAAAGTCAAGCTGACATAAGATTTTCGTCTTTTGTTATTCAGTCAAAGGAACCTCCGACTTGTGTCATACTTTTCCATTCGAGAAACATTACATTGTATTTGACACAAAAATCGTGTCTGCATCGATATTGTACTTCTTCATAGTATTGACTTACTCTCCCAAATTGCAAAAAAAAAAAAAAGAAAAAAAGTGAAACATGAACAATTTCATTCTCTATGCAGGATTAACTTTGAACGGATGGCAAGCAATGTCCATGAATTTGAGACACTCTGTCCGGCGACATAAGTTTAATATAATCTGAAAATCCTTCTTTGTGGAATTAGAATATTCCCTTCATAACAATTATATTTCCTTTGTGGAATTAAATTTTTATCAAATAAATATATTAACATATTATATTTTTAAGAAATAATGTTTCTTTTCCTCTATCTTTCCTTTCAAAGCGGAGCGTGGGCTAACAAACGGAAAACAGAATTCGATTTTTATCCAGTCGATTAGAATATCTGTTTTTGTCAGAAGTCAGATAGTTAGCAGACATTTTGTCTCCTCACAGAAAGGTGAAAAGCGAAGGCATCTGTAAAGTTTATTTTTACACATTTTGTGTATTTTTTCTATTTCCTTAAGTACTTAAAAATGAATACTACTTATTTGAAACACACTTCAAATGTTTTCAAAATTCGTTTAGTGTTGTAAGAAAAAAGCTTGCTTTTACACTGTGCGAAGTATTTTTGACGTTGGTGAAACCAAAACACATTTTAGAGAAATGGAAAGAATTTTAAACATCGCAAAGATGAAACGGAATACAAGACAGAAATTAGCACACAGAGAGACAAGCGTCTTGACCAAAACATGTAGTACAATGTTTGAAAATAACACGGAGATTCTAAGCCCGCGCTGATATTGGTATGCGGTTTCTTAAAGCGCCCCCCAGCGATAGCTATATAGGCCTTGAAGTCACGACCGGATAAATTTGAAAAGGCAGCTTTGTGCTACGATTTGGTCTTCCGTCCACACACATAAGCGGCGATTTTCCTTTAAAAGCAGAGAAAAAAGATGCGTTTTAGTCCAGATTAGTGTTGAAGTAACATGAAATGATCGAATGCTGAATCAGACAGACTACCAGGGACACTGTGTCAGTGCTCTTTAATCACCTTGACCTCATCGTGTTTCAGCGCTATTTTTATTGTGTGTCCCTCCCCTCCCCCTCCATTCAATGTCGAGAGTAACAGTCCCATTCTTAGGTGTCCTACTGTCCAAGGAATGTCTCTCATTAAACCAACATTTAAGTTTTTGTACAATGGTGCCCCCTATTTTAAAAGGTCTAGATCCGTCACTGTAAATGCAGCAATATATCAGTCAAATCACTCTTATTTCCATAGGACCAATTGCAAATAGGTACTTGATTGTCAGTTGAATCTTTTTTTGGCCAATTGTCAGTTGTTAACAATTGTTAACTACTAAGTGCCTTCTTGTCAGTTTTAACTTATATAATGTAAATTGTGAGTTATAACTATGAATTAATATTAATCAGTTAACTACAATTTTTGGGTAATTTGTCAGTTAAGTACTAATCTTTAGACCAAATTAATTGTCACTTCACTGTGAAACTTTATTGACAACCTCTACAAAGTGTGAACATTTGCATGTGCTTTCCTGCATAATCACGCTTAGGCCACGTTTACATCGGGGAAACCTAGGCCGTGTTTACATAGAGGGATAATCCATGTTGGGGATTTTCAAACAGTGCAGCCCACTTTTCATTGGTCAATGTTGAAACATTACTAAACCTCGGTTAAAACGCGGCCTTATTAGTTCTCTAGGAAATCGTTTTGATTCGAATAAAACATCCACACAAATTTAAAACTATTATTCATGATCACGTCCCTCTTGGCTTGGTTTGACGCTTGAACGAGTTTTTGAAATAAGTCTAAAAGAAAGAAAGTGACTACCCAGCAAGCAGAGTCTTTGCGAGAGAAGGTTTAAAAGGAACTTTTTCTGCAGAGAAATAGACTGCAATGAAATTTGAAATATTAAATCGATTTTCTGTTGTTTGTAGGTACCATCATCTCAGGTTTCGTGGCGTTTTGTTTATCCCAAGAAGAAGCAATGTATGATAAAATGGCGGTACTATGTGTGAACTGCTTTGTTGGACTTGCACAAATGGCCACAGTAGTGTTTTTGATGATCGGATGGATTTGGAGTATAACCTGGGGATGTGCTTTTGTAGGCTTGTCATGTACGTATTTGTCGGTGTGTTTTCTTTGTTTCATAGGCCTGTAATTAACAATTTTAATTTAACATTTACTGAAACATTACACTGAAACGTGACACATGACACGTATGCGTTTACGTTTGTAAACGCATAAAAGTATTTGCATCCACACGAAAACGATGGCCGTTTACAGCGGCATCACACGAACAACTTGATGCTAGTAAACGTATACATTTCTATGCGGTTAGACTCGTCCACACGTAAACGCTTCAACTCGAAAACAATGTTAAACGCTTGACTAAGCAGGCATTGAATGATATTGTGACGTCAGCGTTTTCACAGCGTTTACGAAAATATACGTTTACGGCCGTCCACACGAAGACGCATAAACGGCGTTTTCAAATTTATCCACTTTGGAGAGCGTTTTCGAATTTATGCGTTTACGGTGAGCGTTTTCATCGTCTTCGTGTGGACGGAAGGCCTAAACGCATAAAAAAGTTTGCGTTTACTAGCGTTTGCGTTTACAATCGTCTTCGTGTGGACGGGGTCGTTTTAACAACTTGATGTTAGTAAACGTATACATTTCTATGCGGTTAGACTCGTCTACACGTAAACGCTTCAACTCGAAAACAATGTTAAACGCTTGACTAAGCAGGTATTGAATCAACCACATGCTGAACAAGTGTTATTATTCATGAAGTCCATTTATATGTGTCAAACGCAGCAGAAGTGCTGAATAGAGCTTTAACTGACTATTGCACTAGGACTGAGTCCCCTTAGTGGAAGTTGAAAATCGGTCCTATTAATAGAGGTGGCTTCTAAAAAGAGGTCAACGATTTGTAGTGGCCAACTCTTGTTCACTAAATAGAGGTCTCCTGTTAACAGAGGTGTCTCAAAGTAGAGGTTTTTGTCTTCACTATTAATAAAGAATATTATCAGACATATAATCCGTATTTGGACCCACGCGCACTCTTAAGGGAACCTTTGGAAATAGTCACGTGACGGGGCTCAAACGGATTTTCGAAAGTGGTCCGGAAAACCAAGCATCTTGACCCGGAATGCGCGCGCGTCCAAAAATATAAGTAAAATGATCAAAAAGAGTCATATGATAAAATGCTCTGGGCCGAACGCCCGGTCTGTTCGGTATGACCTCGAACCAAATATTTCCCCGCCCGTCCCTCCCACTCAGTCAATAAGTACAAAGTTCGACAGTATTTATGAGATTAGAGTCTCACTAACGTAGACAACGTTGTTGGGTGGAAGGGGCAAAGTCTTATTTCAAAAGTTTGTCTTTTGTACTGTTATAAATTCGAACCTTTTTACTTTGTTTTTTTATTCATATTTTGTACTACTGTTCTATTTGCAGCAAGATACGGACGCAAAAGGATTTCAAAGCAAAACTCCAGACAATTAGATATCAGTGGTATCTCGTGAGTGGTCAATCTCACGTCACGTGACAATGTGACGCAATAACATAGCTGTCCTTGCTATAAACAATACATTACTCTAGCATTTGGAGTATTTGTCATATCCATTTGTTACATAAGGTGAAAGCGAGACAAACTGTACAAACAATAAGTCGAATTAGTTCCTTGATCTTGGAATATGCCATTGAGATTTTGTACAAAATATAAAACTAAAAAAGTAGAAACACAAAAGTGTATTTATCTTATTTAATCGAGATATTGGCCATCATTCAATCCACAGCAATCATGAAAGATAGACGTAACGACGCTTGACACTGTAAATACAGCTCCGAATATACTGATCCCTTTGCTTATAATAATCAATAAATATTGGTTGAATGAATTTAGTCTGGAGGTTTGTAAGTTCTAAGCCACTGCAATCGACCACACTGCAAAAACGCGCGAGTAAATTTACTCAAAAACTTGAGTTAATCGGTGCATCCACAGTAACTCACTTATCCGGGTAAATTTACTCAGTAACTACGCACCATTTACTCAGATAGCTGAGTAAATTTACTCGGATAAGTGAATTACTGTGCAGTACTGTGCAGTGCAGTAATCTCAAAAATGCTCCGTACCGAGGCTAAGATAAAAAACAAAACAAAAGAAGTACTAGTGGCCATGGCACTTTTGTATATTCATGTTAGCCACGGAATCAAGTATTTTTAAGACTGGTCAATTCTATTGATGCGTTTAGATGGGCGATGTCGTCCCGGGCTGAGTTCGTCACGCGGCAAGTTTCGCATGATTTTCGGGTGAGACGTTTGCATGGAAACTTGGACAAGACTCCATTTACCTTTCAGTGCCTAAAATGAGATCTTGGGCGCATAAAACAGCTCCTTTATGAAGCAGACAATAAGTATCTGCAGTCTTTTCACGAAAGTAAGAAAGCGAAGTTTTGCGAGTAATCCGCTTCAAAAAAAACTAAAGTCCGCCGCACACGCTGAGAAAATGTGTGAGGAAACTGCAACTCGAAGGACTTTCCGCACTGTGTGCTCTTTTATTTGCTCTATTTTTGGCCTCGCGTAGCCAAAGATGCAACATCTGCGGCGAGAAGTCGTCTGAACTAAGTGCCTCGCGTGGCAGTTTCCTCACGGAGATTCTCAACGTGTGCGGAGGGCTTTAGAAGACCCAAAATACCCATAACATCTCACTGCTCTGAGTTGTAATTGTCACCTCGGCGGTCAGTTGCAAATGAGGCGTTTGGAGGCTTTGCCCCAGCGTGCTTTGCGCTCTCATGCCCAACACCGCCTGCCATTTACCATGGAGACAGGAACAAGACCCCATTGATCTTTAAACGAGTCCAATTTCTACTACATAAGGGTATTTTCTTCCAGGGATGAAATGCGTTTCCGTGGCGAACTCAGCTTGGGACAAAATCATTCATGTGAATCAACCATTTATTCATTTATAGATTTTATCTGTAAGTGTTCTCAGACGCTGGAACATTTGTGCGCGAACTCTCTTCTGCTAACAACCTTTTGAGACGTGATAGATTAGTGTAGATCATGTGAAGTCAAAAAGTGTCAGAACCCTTTGATTTTACGCTTCTCGGTGCGATGCATCTTGCTTATTTTATTTTATTACTTTACTATTACCATGTGATTTTGCCCCGCTCCAGTCGATAAGCCTTCCTCGCATTAACCTATTCTGTACCGTAGAGCGAGGTATCTTCTTTCCTTTGACAGAATCGTAACAATTGAACACTGTAACACTGTAGCAAACTCTATAGCAAATACACAGGGGCTGTAATATAGAAATGCATCTTTTGACGGAATAAACATATATGAAAAGTTGAGTACGCAAATATTGCTGAACAATAAAAACATTCATAAATAGAAACAACGGTTCCCAAGATATGATAGCCTGGCCCAATGGGATGCGAGTTAAAGGACGCTGTTTTCTTATTAGGCTACAGACGTGACAGATATCAACTATATCAACTATAGGAGGATAGGTCTTGTTTTACACAGATTTGTTCGTTATAAATATATAAACACATACAAGAAAAAATCTGTATGTAACCAAGAGACCATAATAGTATTCTGGTCTCTTGATGTAACTTGTACTTTTCTTTCATTCTTTCGTTCTTCCTTCCTTCCTTCTTTTCTTTCTCTCTCTTTTTCTTTCTTTCATTTCCTTTCATTCTTCCATTTTTCCTTCCTTCCTTCACTAATTCGCCATTTGTTTGTCCATTCATTTTTTTCTTTCAATGAATTTCATAAAATTGTTTTCTAAACTTGCTTAGTCCAAAAATTACGAGAATCTTCGAATTCGGTTGCTATCCCCTCAACATGATGCTCAGGTTGACGTTGATTTCAAAACTAATCATGTAGCTTTACATCAGCCTCGGCAGCATATTTTTGTTTAAACCACTTCAATTTGAGATGATTTCAATAGAGAAAACTAATTGGAAATATATTGCTACATCTAGTGCTCAAATTGCTACCTTTCTGCTGTGAAAACCTGAATAACACAGCAGATGGCAAAACTTTCTTCTCGATTTATTACAAGCTAATTGAAGTTGAATTTCGAGGAAATGTTATTTTATTGACGCTGTTCTTTGCAGAAAAGGTAATTTTACAGATTTAATATTAAAAGCAGAGAGTTTGTCCAAATTACTATCTAGAACTATTATATATGTTTTGAAACTTAAACCAGAATCCACTTTCGGATACAGAGTTCTGATCTTTAAAAGTTTCAAAACATGTGTGAATTGGACCCCAGGCATTTGTAATTAGTTTAAACTAATAAATAGTCTATAAAAACAGATAGTATTTATTGTCTTGTCCTTTTGTTAGCCTAATAATTAAAGCAAAGCAATTACCCACCCCTCATCAGGTTACCGCACGATCATAGTTGCTGCAGCTGTAAAATAATAATATTTTGAACGAGTTTGTGTTGTCTTGTCGCGTTTAATTTGACCAATTCAAGACCTCGTGTTGATCTATTTAGCACAAATGTAATAAATCAGTAGAAGCAGTTAGCAATCATCCTTCATTTTCTTCATTTTACTGAAGTGTTAAGGTAAGACAATCTGACGCAAAGAGTACGTTACAGTCCATGTATAGTGATTACTTTTCCTGATTTCTGTTTTTTTATGTGGTGGTTGATTCTTCTCAGTTTACAGGTTTTTTTTTCGAGAAAACAATCTCTAAATATGAAATTCCCGCGCTGATTGGCTATTGACAATAAGAATTTAGTGTGGAATATGGTTTGAAAGCTGAATTTAGCGATATATAAGAAGTCCCACACAAAGTTCTTGTTTTTGGTTGCTTCTTTTCGTCAAATTATAACTTAGCAAACAGAAAAAATAACAACAATAGACCGGTATACTGTAAAGAAAACTGTATTACTCTCAGGCCGATGAAAACCATTCGATATTTCATTTGGTAAATTCTTGCCTGAACTGTCGCACAGTCATGTGATTGGCATAAGGGTAGGCCTACTTTCAGTGGAAAATCGTCTCACTTGTATTCACAAAAACTTAAATTAGATTCATAGTCATAGCCATAGAATATCTTCGAAAAAAGACGAGCATGTTGAAATATTTTCAATAAGTTTCACTGAACACTTTCTATGGAATCACAACAAATTCCAAGTACCGGCAATGTTATTCTCCTTCAAAATGCCCAGCGAATCGGTTAATTGAATAACGCATGCAAAAATAGATGACTCTTGTCCATATCAATGTACCACAGGAGGGATATTTCAGAATACGAGGAATACCCAGCACTATACCCATCATTGCAAACTGAAAATCTACAGCTGAATGTTGCAAAAAACAAACTGAAAACAAAAAAAACCGAATGATGGTTAGAAGCGAGTTACTGCGTGGGCTATAATTTGTTCAAAAAAGATTTTTTCTCGCTTTTACAGATTTTAGTTAGCAGCGTGATTATCAAAAATGAAGGTAAGCTTGCTCGCGGATAAGTTGAAAGCGAAAATATCATCGCGAAGTAAAAAATATTTTGAGCCTCATGAAATTTAATCCAATAATAAGTTTCACAAACGTTTTCAGACTCCAAACGCTTTGTAAGCCAAGCGTTCAAATTCAAATTGCGAAAACAACTACAGGGTAGAAAACTGCTATATCTTGATATCTGCATTTTAATCGCATAAAACATGGTAGCTTACGTTTACAGGTGAAAAATGATAAACTAGTCTTTTACTGCGCTGTACAAAACCGACTCAAGATAATATAAAGTAATGTACAAAGAACGAGGGGGCGCGTCATATCGGTGTAAATATCTTTAGACCCAATATATATAATATACGCCCTCGAGTTCTTTATATTACTTATCAAACGTCTGGCAGTCAAATATCATATTGTCAGAATATTCCAAGTAAGATAATTTTTGTCTTAGAAAATCATGCACGTTAAAGTTGACACAAATTCAGAAAATTATATGTTATCATCAATTTGATAAAATTTGACATCTTCTCCTTAATTTATCTTTGACTAACCATGCATGTTCAACTTGATCTTTTAAATATATTTATTCGTTTGACTCTTTTTATATGATGTTAGTTTTAATTTATTGTAAAATAACTGAATCACCCTGCTAGTTTTTCGCTATTTTTCTGTTTAATCGATTTTTTTTGTTAGTTGTAGTTTTTCAGAATTTCGTCATAATTTTCGTTTATTTATATTTATATCCAATATTTTCTATTACTAATGACTTATGAATTTTAATAATAATGACTATTTTCGAACTTTGTACCTACAGTACTTAAGCCAATCAGGTTATTGGGTAGCTTGCACCTTAATTCTGGTTTTAATCTCTATGTGTGCAACGGGTATTGAATAAAGCATATGTCTATGTTTATATGTCTAAAACAAGATCTCGTTTTTGTTACCGTGAAAATGCCATCTTCACATTAGTATTTCGCTGACGAATGCAAGATTTGAAAGATTTTGAATTGATTTGGATTTCTTGTGTAGGAACTCTGATAAACGAACATACAGCAGCGTCATGAACAAACTCTTAGTGTTGGCGGTGGTGTGTTTTGCCATTCTGTTAGTGTCGTCTGCTTTGGGTAAGTTTAATATAAATGTGAGAAATTATCCTTATGTCTTGCCAAACGAACACAGATATAATTATTGTTCTCATTTATATTAGAGATTGAAAAAGTTCGAGAGAAAAAGTTTCGAGAAGGTAAACTATATGGACTGACAACCAAACGATATATTTTACAAACATGTTACCCTTTTAAATCTTAAATTTCGATTTCACCCTTTTTTAAATACGAGCAGAAATTTCTTTTTTAAAGTAGCCTGTGTAGCGTCCTTCAAGAGGGGACTGGGGGAGAGGAAATTAAACTTCCCCTTCTGTTTAAAGAGGGCCGCAATGCAGGCTGTGGTAAAGATTATCAATGCTAGAAACTAGAAGTGAAGGGCTAGGAAATCGGAGTAGGGCGCTTGGAGCTTCAAGTGTCAGTTTGCAGGACATCTATAGGAGATGAAACATGGCAGCTAGGGTCTTACCCTGCAACCAGAGTGTCAGTTTTGTCGTAGCCTGTGCTTGCACGGACGAGGGTCTTAAGAAGAAATTATAATAATAATGTTTAATGAGATTAATAGTAATTAAGGCTAAATTACACTCATCACATATACATATTTACAATTAAAGCATACACTATAAACTATTGTCCTTGATGAGTGGAATAATTGTTTTCTTTAGCTAAGCGTGGCCCTTCAATGGAAAAGCGAGGAAGTAAAACTGGTAAGCGTTGTACGTTCAATATTTATAACTAGACGGGGGGGAGGGGGGGGGGAGTGCAAAAACGCGCGACTAGATTTATAAAAAAACTTGAGTAAGTTGATGTGTCCATAGTAACTCACTTTAGTATTCGAGTAAATTTACTCAGTTATCTGAGTTAGTCAAATAGCTGAGTAAATTTACCAGCGGATAAGTGAGTTACCTGGATGCACCGATTAACTCAAGTTTTGAGTAAATTTACTCGCGCGTTATAACGGTGCGGGTGCTTATTACAGCTTAAAATGAAAATAGTATCCTTAGCTTCCAAAATCGGTTTTCATCATGTACTAGTTCCCATGCCCAACTCCTAAATTCTCTAGCCCGACTCCGAGGAGGATTGAAGGCTATCCCAAGATGCCTGTGTAATTAAAGTTATACGGTGGATCGAAAAGTGGTGCTTTGTAGGTCTTAAGAAAAAAATATGGCCGTCGTATAAGATTTGAAATAAACTCCTTTGGAGGACAATTGTATTAAATTGATAAATTAGCTACAATGTAAGCCAAATAGCTGATTTCTAATTCATCTGGACGTTTTCATGGTCGCAATATGTTAACCCCAATTTGTGCTAAAATTGTGCAAAAACTCAAATTTAGGTGATGCTCACATATTTTCTTGAAAGTGAATGACTCTAAATTTGTTCTAATTAATCCTAATGTGACCCAATGTGACCCAGGATTTACGTTTGATTTTTTAGTATTTTAAGGCCTGGTTTAACAGCAAAACAGCAAAATTGCGCGATGTGGCGTGATATTCTGTTGATAAGCGTCGTTACTACTGGAGCATATTTGCCTCCAAGCTAAGATTGCTGCGTCATAACTGCACATTAAAGAAAATAGCAGAAAACCGCAATCACTGCTAAAAGAACGAAAATATATCATTCCTCTAAATCTTTAAAACTCAGGAATCCATAACTAATTTTCAAATAGCGACACATTTACTATCATAGGAAAATGAAAAGGTAGGAAATCATTCTAGGAAAATGCATATTCTTATGCCGGGTAGCCAATATCCAGGGAATATCCAGGAAAGTGTATTTTCCTACACTTTGTCCAGTTCCTATGAAAATAACATGCAATTTCCTAGACTATTTCCTCTCATAGGAGTCATAGGAAATGTGTAAAAATTCCTAGTGCTAGTCACATAC
Organism: Telmatactis stephensoni; assembly: GCA_029948255.1. Classification (NCBI taxonomy): domain Eukaryota; kingdom Metazoa; phylum Cnidaria; class Anthozoa; order Actiniaria; family Isophelliidae; genus Telmatactis; species Telmatactis stephensoni. Next base: position 376,720 of record JALIZF010001716.1, on the reverse strand, counting down.
AACAGCGAATTATCTCAGTGCTACCACTGGCAAATGTTAGTCTGTCTTGAACAAAAAATATTTCTACCATCATTCTTAGATCGAGATCAGCTGAAATGAAATGCAGTAGTTCCATAAAACAATTCCGCTTTTATATGAAATGAACAAAATGAAATTGGACTAAGGGTGCGCCATCGGCTTTAAGTCAGTGGTTAGTCAAATCAATAACAAGCAATTTCAGTTGTGTTGGACTTTTTCACAACGTTGAACGTTTATTTACTTTATTTTCATTTTATTATTTGCTACATCTGAAGAGTATCAGGTTTAATAAGACGTTTTATTCAATACTGTTACTCTGGTTCAGTGTGCTAGCAATTTCCATAGCCTCTACGGCGGCATTTTTGGCGCCATTCTTGATTACATCTATGAACACCGCAAAAATCCAATTAGATATCTTACAAGAAAATTTGAGGTTTTCACCACAAAAACCAGGAGAGGTGGTCTAGTCCCCCCACCCCAGAATATATCCAAATTTGAACCTTCTTTGGCTAATTGAGTGAATCATGTTACCATGCCAAGTTCGTGAAAATTGGAAATATGGCACGTAGCACACCTGCCTGCTGAAACACACGGCTCATGATACTTACGTTCCCCTAGGGCTGCAGCATACGGCACAATCACTAAAGTTGAAATCCTTCCTCTTGAATTTTGTCTGTCTCTCAAAGCGTTTGCGGTTGTCTGTAGTTAAAATATTCATAGCTATTATTATTGTAATGATATTTTAGATATTTTTAATAGTCTTTATGTTTTGTAATACAATGTATTTTTTATACTGATTTATATGAATATATATCTATATACTTTTATATATGTACATGTAAATCTTTTACATATATCTGTTCTATATATTCTCTTAGTAGTTTTACTGTTCAAGTTTGTTTGTATATATATATATCATTTGGTAATTAGAGGATTAAAGTTTATCATTATTATTACATGCATTATAAATTTTGCATCATATAGTACATATAGTACTTCAAGGTGCTTCAATATGCAAGAATTCAAAGCGAGTATTCAAACGGGACAAAGTGCGGCAATATATCTAACCTGGAAATGGAAGTAATTTTGTTTCTATTCGGAATGTAATTTAGTCATGAAAGTGAACAAAAAAAACCCCGCATTTTGTAATAATACTTTTGGGCAAGAAACGAATGAAGAAGCAACTTTTTAAGACTACAAATGCGGCTGTGGCAAATACCACTCCCTCGATAACCTGCAGGCGGACAGAATCTACTCACAGCTAAATATCTAAGCAATTTCTATCCAAGCCGATATCCAAATACACACTCATCGTTGTTAATAAAGGGGACCCTCCATTAACTATGCATTCATGTAACAATACTTTGCCAACAGCAATGCGGATTTTATGTCGCTTTGATCCTACTCTGCATCTATCCTTAATGTATAAAGAGATGTCTTTATGAAGTGTTTCAATTGTTTTCTTTTGTCATTTCCATATATTAATTGATGAATAAGAAGAAACCCAAATATCTGATTGCCTTTCCTTAAAATGGCCAAGTGTGTGTAGTATGTGTATGTACATGTTTCATACAGGAAAATGGAAAAGAGTTCGCGTTTATTGTTTCCCGTACTTTCCTCCTGCACAATAAGTGAGTTTTAAGAATCAGTTAGTACATGATTTTACATATTTTTCTATAGTTTTGATATAGTTTTATAGAAAACGACTGTCATCAAATTACGGGTTATCGATTTCCAGTTATGACGTTTTTTTATAAAGAGACAATCGAAATAAGTTGATATGCATACAAAATCGATCAGTACTAACCGGCTGCATTGATTGGTCCATCAATACGGAAGTGATGATACGTAGTATAACATTGTCATCATAGCCAAGAGAACAAAAGTCAGCTTCATCTTGGCGGGCTAGTTCCTTTGCCTTTTTGGGAGGAATTGCTGTTGATGGTGATATGTTGGAAGTAATAATATACTTTCTACTTTTGTTCTATTTATGACTAATTGATATGCGGTATTGGGGCAAAACAAAGCAGACTAAAACAGACCAAATGAAAACAGAGCAGAACAGAACAGACCAAATCAAAGTAGAGAGTAAACAAGAGCAGACCAAGGCAGAGCAAATCAAAGTAGAGAGTAAACAAGAGCGGACCGAGGCAGAGCAGAGCAGAGCAGAAAGCTGTGAAATTTCACCATGGATTGGACTTAAAATTTGCAAACGACATTTGTGATAAGCAAAGAGGATTTCAAAAAACATCCACCTTCTTAATCGTGTTAACAAATTTTCTTCAAAAGTCAAGTACAGATAATTGGTATTTTAACATTTTAAAATCAAGAATTTAAAGATCAAATCATATTTCCTTGACGAACTTCAAGGACTTCTTAAATTTCAAATAGTCGTGATAAAAGAACAGTCAAAGGTCTCAAAGCAATAACTCAATCCAACTACAGTGTTGTTGACGCTTTGGGGTAGAAATTCGATAATATGCATGCACTCGTAAAGAATCTTGGAATAGCGTTAACTTCCTCCTCTGAACCCGGCTATAAGCAGCCCCTGCAGGCAGTTGATACGTCTTTATACTTTCAGCGTAAAGGGTACCCAATTTTGGGTGGAGTCTCCCGTAGAACCTGTCATAGGGAGTCCCTCCGTTCCTTGATTTATCAAAAAAGTCAATCGCGATCGCGATCGTGAATTAGGAAATTATTAGATATCATGCACAGCGAAGCAGAGTATAACCATTATCCAACAGGGAATTTATCTCAACACTCGGTCCTTGGCTTGCATAGTGATCCAAGAAATTAGTATATCGTCCACTTTTAGAAACGACCGCGGGGACCCGTTTTAAGAGTTAGCCCACTTTCGAACAATTGAACCAAGGAAGTGCAGCAAAACTAGGCGAGCACGCGTGCCATGCACCAATCAGAATCGTGGTTTAAAATAAACATTTCATTTCGTTTGCTTATTTATTAGATGTTAACGTTATCATCACAGTTAATGTTATGCAGGGCAGGCTGCTTTCATTTTCGAAATATTTTATATACAGTTACAGAGTTGTATGCTCGTCAAACAATCAACAACAACAAAAAAAGATTGAAGAAGAAGAAGGAAAAAAGAAAAAGGAAAAGAAAAGGAAAAAGAAAAAGAAAAAGAAAGAAATACACAAAGAAAGAAAGAAAGAAAGAAAGAAAGAAAGAAAGAAAGAAAGAAAGAAAGAAAGAAAGAAAGAAAGAAAGAAAGAAAGAAAGAAAGAAAGAAAGAAAGAAAAGGAATGCCTTACTTTCAATCTTTTCAAGTTTCCGTCTTAACTTTTCATGTTGAAACGGTTAAAAAATTGCATAAAACGACAAAATTGTTGTGTTCATTTTTACGTGAAGTATCGCATCGTGTGATTTAGTTTTCTTGCCTTTTTAGCCCTCGACGTATTTTGCGTTGTCTACCTATTTAAATCTAACGCATGCGCATGGAAGTTAATTTAAACGCGTTTTCACCGAACCGTCATCAGAGCGGTCTAAAACTGGACTCGGATAACAACTGGACATACGAGGGCTTTTGGGATCGCTGCTAGGGACAGCCATCATTTTAACTTCAATGTTTACAGTGATATAATTCCAAAAGATTCTTTAAGGATCAAAATCACTGGATTTCAGGATGAAATCAAAGTTTTGCCTGAGCCACAAATTAACGAAAATAGCAGCCACAAAACTGACTAGGATGATAGAATTATAAAAATGATTGAAGAATCGTAGAACGAGCATAAGCTTCACGTACACGAGAAACGGCATGACCTGCTTTTTTTTGCGTCGGCTGGCGTTGCCGTTTGAACGCGAAGGTGAGTAATTGAACGTTTTCCGTAAAGGCGAAAAGTTATATAACGCATTTAGCATCAAACGTGGAGCTCAAGGCGATCCTATTGCCGCCTGCCGCTTCCTACAAGAAAACGTTAGAAAATAACAAAGTCTATTTTATTACGTGTACAGGGACCGTCTGGAAAGACATAGAGAAGATGGCAGCTGGTAACTTAAATATAGGCTGAATATGTGCGTACAGGCACCAAAAAGGTATTACACAGAATGAGTCAACAATACATCACAAATACACAATACATCATATTTGATGATCAGAGTTGCACAACACAATATATAGAAAACTAGATCCACATTCCTTTCATTTGATAATAGACTCTTGCCTTTGTAATATCCCGCTAATACGAACAACCCGCTCATACGAACAAAAAGTTGTCCTCCTACCACGGTATTATAAAGTACTGTCGCTATTACGCATATGGGCACAAAACTAGGGTTCTGAAAATAACCACAATAAAGGGAGTTGATAGTTTTTTTCTTAGTATCAGTTGATCCATCTTGAATGTTAAATTCAGACAAATCTTTTACTCATTCATCTTCCCATCCATTCATTCAACTATATTTCTACTCGATGACTCACTTCAGTCAGACACTCAATCTTTTATTTTAAATAGCCTGCATAGCTGGCGCTACTGGGGTTGGGGGTGGGAGGGGGAGTGGGGAGGCTCTATTGTTCCTTCGCTATTGTTCCTTCCTATGCTCCTAATACCTTTTTCAATTATTTTTTGTTACAGGATGCATGGCATACAATGTAGTGTAGAGCCGTAATTATAAACGCAACGTTAATAAAATCTGTATTATCACTAATGCACGTGTGATCATTGCTTTCTACAATCGTCGGTGCACCAACACTTCTGATATAACTTACACTGAAAAGTCAGTGGACAAAAGTATTCGTCAGTTTCAAAGTTATGGCACGTGAAACTTGAAAATGTGTTTGGTCATCAATATAGTTTATACTCTCTCTTTTGCAAACGAGCATTTTACAACATTGATACCAATCTCGCATTCTGATTGGTTGATTAGAGTGTGTCAATAAGAGGAGAGACACACACTGCTGACGCATTTCGGCGCGCACTAGCTCGTTCTATTGCCCCTTTAATAAGGATTTTTTAACTTTTATCTCAAATAATTATTGTCAAAAAAGAATTGAAGGTGGTTTTGAGTTGTCACTTGAAATTTGAACATTTTATGAATGAGTCAATAAGAGGACGGAAAACTCAAAACCATCTTCAATGTGTTAAATTCTAAAAGTCAGTACACCCGAAGGAGCATGCTTCCGCAACATGTCCCCGCAATAGGCTCCCTCGTGCGTACCAATGATTTTACTCAATTAAAAGCATTTTGTTTCGCAATAACAAACGTTTAAACTGATTAAATATGTGGGAGCAAGCGCCGGGAGCAAAGTATTACGTGCAACAAGCTCCCGTCGCATGCTCCCTCGCGTGTACTAGTTGTGCAGAATAACCCAGGAGCAGGTTACGAGAGCATGTTGCGGGAGGAAGCTCCCTTGTGTGTAGTGTAGTTAAAAGGCTAACCTAACAACACCATAAACACTACCACAGGTGGAGCTAGTGTCATGACTTAATCACATACGTCACTAAATTTGGGATTTATTTTAAACAAAATTTGCATACATGCATGAGTTTATTTGTCCATGCCCAGTTCAGGTGGCTTGATAACAGCTGTTATTACAGATGAGCCCGCAATGAGATAACGTTTTGTTTTAAGAATCATTCAAGCAAGGCTAAGGTTTCAACACAATGCATATTTTTTCCGACCCAAAATCTACACTCGAAGAAGCACATTTAACTAACAATGCATAATGGTTCATTTGCATTCCTCTGCATGTATCCGTGATAACAGCTATTGGCTCCAGTAGCTTTAAGCATGCGCACGCGCAAGACCATCAGCATGGGTAAGAGCATGCGCAACACTGGAACGCGATGAATATCTATTTTAATGACATAACGCTGCGCGAGCGATATTTTTTCAAAAAACTCCAAAACTACACAGTAAAATCTTTTCAAGATTTTATACTTTCTAAAGTATATAGCTAAAGATAAGTAATTATTAAAGTGACAAAGTATTAAAAAATTAATACGCAAGAATTTTTCATTGTGGAAAATCAATATTACTGTAAAATTTTGATTTCTGTATTGCAGAATATCTACAGCGACGAAAAACCTTTGTAGATTAAAGATTCAAATTTAGATTTAAAATGCTTTAGGTCCCTGTCGAAAGTGAAAGGTAAAGTATTGAATTTTCATAAAAAGAGCTTTAAAAATGTTCACCGTGTAAAACATGCATTTTTATTGATTTTATAGGAAAAATGACCCTTGATAAGACTTGTATGGCGTTGTTATGGTAACCGTTATGATTTGGGATGATCGTTTTCATATCAAACGATTCCCTAACTCATGATCTGTCATAAGTATATAGCTATTTCAAAAAAGGTTGACGGGGCGAACGGCGAATGGTGATCGGCGATCGCACGACCGAAAGGAACTGTGGTCACGCTATTAGACCACTATCCGGCGCAGAGGTATGAATCGCCTATCGACCACTTCGTCCAATAAGGTCTTTACTGCATGGTACCAGCATTGCTTGGGTATTTTTAATTAAAATGAATGAAAATGCAGCAATTCTTGATACCCCAAAACTCCTTTCGGTGGTGCAATCACCAATCGTCGATTGCCATTCGCCCCGTCGACCTTTTTTGAAATAGCTTTATATCTGTGTTAGCTATTTAACGCCTTTTGTTGTCTCCATTCTATTCACTGATATACATAACAAGAAATGCTCCCATCAATAATGCAAAAGAAGACATGATATGCCAAATATCATGATAATCGTAAAACCCTAACAAATGACATTCCTTGTTAAGGTTTCGTGAACCCGCTGGGCTGTCAGTCTTGTCCGTCGTTGGTAATCCTTGAAACACATACACTGCTACAGCCATGACTGACAGGGCTACCACAACGTAGACGATTTGGGTCGCTTTGAACAACAACGCTTCCCATGTTGAATAGCGAGCCGGTGGTTCCTTTAGCGTTTTGAGTATGATTTTCCCAATGGTACTGATTACAGCAATACTGATCGAAGAAAACAAGAACAAATGCGATAAATCTTTGTGAAAGAGGACTGGGAAAACAACACACGTTAAAATGACTGTGAGACAGAACAAGACCAATTTGACTTTGCTTTCACTGTTGTGGAAACCTTCACGGATTGTTCGGTAGAACAGTTTACTTCCAGACCACCCTAACATCCATAAATACCATACTATGATAAATACCCAAAACACGGCAACCACAAGGAGATTTGTACCGCTCTTCTCTACGTTATAAATGGAACCAAGGTAGTTCAGTAGATAAAGGGGAACTACCACAAAGAGGAAGAATGACGTATCTTGGATGGGTTGTGGTAACCAGTCCTGTTGTTGACATTGTCGAATGGATAGACCGTTAAACAGAGAAACGATGATCAACCCGGCAATGACAAACATAAAGGCTGTGTCGAACTGAAAGGTAAGTCGAGAAGGACAAAGATGATACGTTAGGGAGAAAATCCCCTCAAAGATGAGCGCCCAAGCAAAGGCGTAGCCCACAGAGAAACTGTACTTTCTTTTGTATGCCTTTGCATAAAGCTCAAGCAGACGTTCGTCATCACAGTGAAATTTTGGCACAGACAATTCAGGTAGATGAGCTTTAATGTTGCTGCAAAGAAGTACGTGGCCAGGTAACGTATCTTTATCTGTGCTTGTATTTTGATTGCCTTTATTTATACGGTCTAGACGTGCTTTCTTGTTGGCTTGTACGTAGAGCTCTGCTTCCATGGACCACACGGCCATGGCCAGTATTATTCCATGAACAATATAAGCCATGTTACTGATCATAAGATTGAAAGGAATGTCACTGTACGGGCTAACTCGGTAACAAAAGTCATTGTAGAAACATTTGTCTCTGTCGCCTTCTTCGACCATGATGTTCCAGTTTTCATAGACGAATTGAAAAGCTCCAACAAAGAGAACAAACCCTACAACGCAAGTCATGTAGGAGAATGCTCTCGATCCATAGCCGACCCAATGATACCTTAGTACCTTGAACATGGCCCTGATCACTTCAACACAGGTACTTCCTAGTTTTATGCGGGGTTGTCTTATAAGCGGTGTCAGCTCATTAGCAGGCCTATCATGACCCGTCCAACAAGCAAGGGAACTGGCCCGACCAACTTTGATGGAAGAGGCACTTGAGCCATCTAATGATGACGATCCTGCTATGTTCCCACCACTGTTCAAATTCAACGGTTCTCGAAAACAGAGAAGAGCCCATAGTGCGACTATTATTCCACCGACCGCAGGAACAAACACTATGAAACAAATCGGGGCAGCATATTGATAGTCAAAAGAAGTTTTTATTTCGATAGTAAAGTTTTTGTCATCGCGGCTGACGGCTGAAGCCATGAAAACGCCGATAAACAAAGGTTGTGTTGCGTTGAAAGCGGGAAGGGATGCCTTAGAAATAGTAGTTCTTACTTGTCTTTCAAATGTTGATGATATGGTAGTCTTATTCTGGTTAATAACGCCATGTTTTTCTTCTAATTGGCTACAAAAAGACGAGATCCTAAGCACTGCTTTTTCACTGTCTGTTGAAGTGACGGTGATGTCCAACTGAGCTTCTATGGACCGATCTTTTTCAGAAAGAGAAAAATAGAACAACATTGGCCCTTGGAAACTTTTCTCTTCAAGCAGCCCTAGGTGATGGCTAACAAGATGAAGTTTCACGGTAAAGTTTAAAAGTGGAGTGCCAGATATGATGACTGCATACCGTGAATGGATCTGCCCCAAACAAAACAGCTTTCGGCCATGAAAGGTTTTATTTTTCACTTCAAGGCGTCCAATGCTGTTGATTAGTTGAGAGTCATAGACATCTACACGCAATATACCTGAAAACAATGAATTGTATGTTAGTAGCCTGTGTAGCAAGGGTAAGGGAGGAAGAAGGCTGTATGGAAGGGATAAATACCGAGAAGCGAGGCTTTTAGCCATATACATCCCGAGGGCCGTAGGCCCGAGGGATGTATATGGATAAAAGCCGAGCTTCGAGGTATTTATCTGCCTTATTATATGATTGAGGAGGTTTTCACACAAAAGCGATTCAAAAAGACAATCACTAATTAGATCATTGTTACTGAATTCCCAGAAGGAAACCTTAAATAATTGTTTTTCAATTCTATTCAGAGAAACACTAACGAACTTCATGATAACACACAAAAGATTTTTTTGTTGAGAAGATTCCATCAGTTAGCTCAGTAGTATAGTGGTTAAAAGCGGGTATAGGAGTGCAGAAAGTCTCGGGTTCGAATTTCTGTCATTTATCAAAGACGTTTTTTCCACCAAAAATCGCTACTTAGTATATTTCTAAGAAAATTTCTAAGTCTTATGTCCACACATAAATCATCTAAGGAAGTATGGCACGAAATTATAAATTCAAGTGATGTATCTAGATAAACCCCGGGAATTATAAATTCAAGTGATTTATACAGATACATCCCGGGAAGCTCTATATAAAACCCTTGAATATATAATCATTGTGAATTTAGTGATATAAAGTCCTATGAATAACAAAGAAAACAGACTCAATCATATAATAATGTCAGTTATTAGAGGCCAAACGTGTTTCTAGTAATGGAATAGCACAAGTTCCTGAAAACAATTAATTACGGCCCTGTAACACGAGGCAATTCTCCTTGCAACTTGCAATGCATTGCTGACGAAAGCAGAGCAATGCAAGTTGCTGGTTGCAACTCTCTTTCGCGCAATTAGCAACGCAACTCTTTCTTGGTCTGCCATAAAACCAGATAGGTCAGCGGTCACTGCGCTCTGATTGGCCAACAGCTAGTTCAGTTTCAAGATATGCTTCACCTGCCACATACAAAGGATTTACAACGAGGCTACATGCTAAAACTTTTGTCTTGTTACGAATGACTGAGCTTTATGCACGTAGCCTCGTCTTTATTTCTTTGTATGTGGCAAGTGAAGTGTATGCATTGTAGGTTGCGGTTAGATGTTACTTGTACTTACTTCGCAATGTTGCGAAAAGCAAAAGCTCGTTCAACTTTTTCAGTAACATTCCATTGAAAGCTGCAGAGAGGGGGTGTTGTGTGATGCATGACAACACTTGACACAATAGAGTTCTAAATGTTCACCTACCAGCAGTATGAGGGAGGGAGGGGAGGGGAAGGGGCTTCGCAAGAGTAGACTAAAGTAATAATCCAGTGAAATTTAGGTGGTATAGATGAAAATATTGGGGTTTGCGGATATGCGAAGTATCTGCGAGGAAAGGGGGATCGTAATTACTCGACGGCCGTAAATTGCCCTTTTTACAACACTAAAATAAATGGAGTCACGTGACCCTATTAATAGATAAAAATCTCCAGATCAAAATATTAAAAGCTATATTTTTGTCATTAAAGTATAGGTTTAAAGCTATAAACAACCGCCATTTTTTTCCAAATGAATTTTTCAATATATATGCAAATTGCTATAGACGACTTTCACAAATGGTGGACTCACTGGTCACGAGAACGAGGCCAGAAAGGCCTCTCAAGTCATTATGGCATCAAATGAGTCTAAGTATATCCTGTAAAATGCACAGAAAATAGTTATTTCAAAAGGAAGAGGAACACATCGTCTTTGATAGCAATAGAAGTGTGCCACGCTTATTTTCTAGTAAAAAGGCCTTTGTGGCCTCGTTCTCATGTTCTAGGCCGCCATTTTTTTGAAACCGTGTTTACTTTCGTCACGCAATGCTCTATCGACCTCCCTGCGAAGGCTACGTCTTTTGTTCGTTGCATTCTCAAGCACTTTCGTCGACTGATGTCACTAAAGAAACCGTAAGTTTTTGGTTTCGCGGCAGGGATTGAAACTTCCCTGATCTTATCAGAGGGTCCTGAAAGGGGGGGGGGGGGGGTCCAAATCCCATTCCCAGCCTACTTTTTCATTAAAATCCCAATCCCAGTCATTGTAATAAGGATAATGCAATTTATGACTGAAGCATGTACACATTATGTGTTGAATGTTGAAAGGTTAAAACCGAATTGAGTGGGTGGGATTTTTTTCTTTTTCGTTTTTTTTGTGCGTCGATTTGTAATTTTTTAATTTTTTTTAAAATATTTGTACGGTTTTGCAGTTTTTCAGCATCAAATCCCATTCCCATTTGGTGTTCTGTTTCCCATTCCCAGTGACAAAAAATCTCCAAATCCCAGTCCCAGTACAACAAATCCCATTTCCCAGTAAAAAAAACAGGCAAATCCCAGTCCCATTTTACCCCTTCAGGACCCTCTTATCAACCAGTGAGAACGAAAATAGATTTGTCGTAACATTCTTGAATTGTGACCGTTTAATTCAATCTCGACTGAAAAAGGTATTCTTTCGTGTCTATTTTTTTCATTTTCTCTTCCTTTCATTTTTACGCGATTTTTTTTATTTCGGCCGATGGTGCCCTAAACCGGAAGTAGGATCAAAGCTAGACAGCTGCTTTTCAGCAATCACTTGAATTCTCTACAAAATTTGAATACATTTATCCAAGAAAAACTACTATTATTGTCATAGTTGATTGCGTTTTCAACCATCGCCTGTTATGCATGTAACTTATTGCTATTTACTCAATCACAACACTGACCTACACTCGTAACGTACTATCAGTGTACCTAAATACTTGATATGCCATGCATATATTACTTTACCGTTTCGTTGTTTCCATCCTTGGATACTTATAAAGGAAGCTGATGTTTTCGCAGTAAATTGGCATATGACTGAACGACCAAGCTGCTCGGAAAGAGTTCCTGTTAAAACGAAACTGTTGTTTGACTGTTCCTGGGTTGGTGTACTCGTCAGACAGAACGGGATCAGGGAATCTCCTTGGACCAGTTGGTTGGTCGTCAAGATACAAACCATCAGTAACAATACACGCCACATCTTCGCAAGGTTTCTACAACAGATTCTATTAAGGCTTTATAACAGATTGTATGACTAATTTAGTACAAAATACTGCATAACATGCAAGTTTTGAAAACATGTGACTCGATCCTGGACTCGATACTCAAAATTTCCTGTTTCATTTCTGTCACGCGCCACGTCATGAACCAAAATTAGAACGACAGTAAAGGTATGCCCTTGTCATAATTTGATCACGCGCATGCAATGATACAAGGCAAATTGTCAGTCATGGGAATCAGGGAGTTCTTTGAATCATTGTAGGCTATACTGATTGTTATACAGGTCTTGGAGTTTAATATAATAGTGCCATGACAAGACAAAAATATTTCTAGTGTTGCACAGTTTTTTAGGTATTTATTTCTTATTGACATTTAAATACAGCTTAAATTTCTTTTTTTTAGCAAAATAGACTAATCATTCAAAATTAATTGTTAGCATTATTCCAACGTTTATATTACGTCCAGCTATAGAATTGCACATTTTGATTAGAAATTTTTTAGAAAACTTAGACAATTTGATTTTATAGAACAATTAAGTTCACCAAACTACCAACCCACCTAGCCATTTTGCATTGACTATATAGTCAATTGTGGGTTACTTTTGACCAAATTGAATGGACTACCCTTTCCTTTTTGTGCATTTTGGACCTCTAATATGCCTAGAAAGTCACTCCTCAATGACATTATCACAATTTTATTGACAATACTGTATGATCTACAGTCAGGCATTATATCAACCAAAATCAAGTTATTTTCTTGTGTTGATCATGTATTTGATGATATTTTTAATGTATCACTAGAGTTACAGGTAGCCATTTTGAGGGTAGCTGTACATGTTCAACTAATATTTTCAAATTGCCTTCTTTAATGATAATTCTTTAGTATAAAACTCACAGAGTACAAACACTAACAGCATGCAACATAAATAGTACTAAATCAGTGATATTTTATGCAACTTGTTTTCCATTGTCTAATTAGTGCTATTTAGTACTAAATGGTGCAGAGTACTGCAGTGTTTGTACTCACAGGTGAAATGTACTGTATATTAAAGGGACTATCAGATGACAAGTACATTGTGACACATTTCCTGTATAGAAAGCCGCTGATCTTTAAAAATTGAACTTAAATTGAAACAGATAGACATTGAAGCCAATAAAAGAGAAATGATATTTTCTACTGAAATGCATTGGGATTTCCATAATGACCTTAAATAGTGGTGCTTGCTGTTTGTCATTACATACGTTGGTTTACTTTATGATTCAGGCAAGAAAGCAATCTATCTAATGTACTAAACAAAGATTTTAATCCAAAAAGTGGTTTAAAAAACAACTTTAAGTTTTAGGTTTCCTTGCATATTATGTAGGTATCATGTTCTGTCATTGTCAACACTCACTTGTGCACACTTTCCATGAAGGTGGATCAATGATCCAAAAGCTTGGAATAATAAAAAAAATTTAACTTACCTGGAAGAGCATTATCATAGCTTAATTCTGGCCAAAATATGAAGACATGTGCAGACAAACAACAGGCACCACTACTGGACATCATCATTGACCACCACAGGAAACCCAGTTTGTTTCAGTAGAAAATCTAACTTACATTTTAACAGCTTTAGTATTTATCCCTCATACAATTAAGTTGGATTTTCAAAATCAGTAGGACTTTCTACATAATAAAATAAGGTTTTACAGATCCACAACTGTAACAGAATTCGTTTGTGGAATTTGAATATCAGGGTCTGAAAAGTCATTGTGTTTTGTATCAATTGTTATAAGTTAGCCTTTTTAAAATATTTACCAGCATATGCTATGTATTTACATCACAAAAGCCATTTCTATGTCATCTTTAATCAATGGCTAAGCTAAACATTTCCACTTCCTGGAAATCATTCATGATATCTTGCATGTCTTGAGAGGGCTGCAAATAAAAAAATTATAGCTAAATTAATTTATTGTATTCATCTTTCGACTTTAATATTATATGATTGAGTCAGGTTTCTTTGTTATCCATAGGGATTTCTATTGCTAATATCCCCGGGATTTATCTACTTAGTAGATAATTATCCCTTGAATTTGTAATTTCGTCCTATACTTCCTTAGGTCATCTATGTGTGGACAACAAGACTTAGAAATTTTCTTAGAAATATACCAAGTAGCAACTTTTGGTGGAAAAAAGTCTTTGATCAGTGCCTGGGATTTGAACCTAAGACCTTCTGCACTCCTATACATGTACATGTACCCACCTTTAACCACTATACTACTGAGCTACAACGGCATGCAGAACCTGTTGAGACACTGTCCCAATTTTGGCCTTAATTAGCCAGCCCTGTTTTATGCTCCCCCTTCCCCCCTCTCTCAATGTTGAGTAGGCCGGGGAGATTCCTGCTAGGTCCAACACTTGACCCAACCAACATTGTGTCGGGGGGAGGGGGTTTCAGAATATATGGCGGTTCCACGACTTACATGGTGGGTATAATATCAAAGAACGTCAATTTTAGGGCACAATGTCTCAACTATTCTGCACGCCGTTGTAGCTAATGAAATCTTCCTTCTGGGAATATATGGCCTTGGGATGTATATTCTAAAAGCCTTGGTTCTCAGTATTTAACTCATACTTATAGATTTGATAAGACAATCTACACAATCAACAGTAAGTTACTAACAATATTATGGCATGGTTAACCTTAGTGGCAGTGATGTACTGCTCATTAGCAGTATTTGTCTTTACACCTAGGTGTTAAATGTGATACTAAGTTCATTATGTACGTTACATGCATTTATACATGTAGTATGTCCCTCTGAACCAGGCTCATGGTAAAAAATACAGTCCACATGAAGTACAGATTACTCTTTCCAACTAAAAGGGATCTGCTTTGTTTCTAAAATATATCATTTTAGTTTTTATTTGATTTATTTGAAAAGGGCAGTCACTATACAGCATGGAGTATTTTTTTGATAGACATTGTAGCACTGAGACATTCATGTCAGGGCTTGTCCAGTACTTTGCCACTCATAATGGAAGAAAACTGCTCTAGCTGTTCATTTTGTACTTAAGGTGGCTCAAGATAGTTTTGAGAACATTTACACAAATAGTAAAAAGAAAAACATTAATTTACAAGCTTTACACTTTGACATCCATTGAGACAACTATATGAAAGATCATGAATTACGGATAATCATTTGAAATCAAAACCATAAGATCAACATAGGAGTGTCGTGTCATCTTTAACCGGCAAGGCTATTTTTCACATAAAATCAAAACTTTCAAACTTTTTATTATGAAAGTTCTATACTATTACTTCCAATCAATTTTTATTTGACAAAAATTGTGCACTACAGAATTAAAAATATTATTTGCAAGATATGTTGATTTTGTGTAACAAAATAACTTTATATTATTAAATAAATATTAATTGCTAAACAACTTTATGTTATAAAAAATATAAGAAATTATGAAAATATTTTATGGATATGCCATGGATGTGGCATGACGTCATCAAAATAAAAATTCTTCAAGTTCCAGTGTGGCATATGCTCATGGACTGGCGTACACTAGAGTGCTTAAAACTATATGAAGTCACCTTAAATTACAGGCCCGGGCATGTAAAGATTCATGGCCAATTTTGTTAAATAGAATAAAATAAATATTAAATAAAAAAATAAAAATTAGTATGTACAGAATTCTTGAATTATATTTTACTCAGATATCAACTGCATACAAATGTCTACAGTATACACTTATTACAAAACTTTAGGCTTCAACAGGGTTCCCAGCCATTCTGAGATATTATATTCCCTGACTTTTCACTGACTTTTCCCTGACTAAAACCGGGTTTTCCTGACTATTTTGCACAAGACAAACACAACAATTTATAAGTTACTTCCAATATGGCTGCCTTTAAGTTGTGTCCAGGCCTTTTTTATCATAATATGACTATTCCACAGAAGACAAAAAATAGACAAAAATGTTGGTGTAATTAACATGGCTAGTTTGTTAAATGCTCCAAATAACTTTTCTCTCTTTTTTCTTTCTATATTCAAAATAGCAGCTACAAGAAAGGCTGGTTCTCTATTGGTAATGTATTCAAATCAGACTAATCTTGTTTCTTAATAGAACTAATTATTTTGCTTGTTAGTAATTTGCAATGAATCTGTTGATAACAGGTCTGATTTGAATACATTACCAGCCCAATTAACCAGCCTGCATTTCAGTCTTGCCTTCACAATTGCTTATTACACAATATTTTTTGAAACAAGTGTACTGTAGTCATATTTGAGACACCTGCTAAGAACCCTGTATAAACTTTAAAAGTATCTCATATACTCATTACAAGTATCTTGAGGACTCAGGATTTACAATGTATGAATTGCAGCAACCAATCTACAGCTGCTGTAGAATGTAACATCAGCTTACCTGCTGTTTATTCTGACTCTGTTTTTTCTTTTTAATTTTCTTGGAAGGTCTCTCAACAGGAACATCAAAAACCCTAAGCTGTAGCTTTCGTTTTCCTGGTGATATTCCAGTAGATGATGCTACCGAAAACACACTCCCTGACTCTGAGTGGGCAGGAGAAGCCATTGTTACTGGAGAGAAGGGTAAATGAGACTCCATGGGTGATGCAAAGCCAAACAGAGAATCATTGGATTGTCCAGGTGTGACTGTACTTGGCGTTGATTGGTCATGACAAAGCAATTTTAACGATTGATGTTTCAGTGAACAAGGAACTGATGCCATGCTGTCTTTACTGCAAGTTTCTATGATCATAGGAGACATAGGACTCCTAATCCTGCAGCTGTCTTTGCTGTCTGACTGTGAGTTGATGTCCGATTCTACTTCAGAATCAGCATCATATGGATCAGTTGAACCTTTGGGTTTTGTATTTGGGTGAATACTATTTTTTGTTGCATTTTCTTTGCCCTGAAAGACATCATTCAATAGACCCACACTGAGTCAAGTAGGTAGTGTTCTGTACAACATAATCAAACTCTAAGACTATCATAAATCTTTGTGGCTTGATTAGTACCTAAATGTACAGTGTATCATTTGATAGATTTCTTCACTCAATATTTTAATCATTTTTTTATTAAAAAACTATCATGATATAATGTGTCCTCTCATTTTCTGAATAATGCACATTCTAAATACAGTATGTACAAAATATGCATGCATGCACACTTTTTGAATTTTTCATCAGGAGGGGGGCATTAGGGGGGTCTGGTACACTGCAACACCACGAACAAAAAATAAATGTCAACACCGCAACACTGCAAAAAAATTCAACGGAACCCTTTCACTGCATTTTTTCAAGAGGAACGTGATAAAACATTTTTGTTGGACCTTATATAGAATCGCAACGCCCCAGAAAATTTTCGCTTCACCATACATCGCACATAAAATAATGTAAATACCACACATCACAAGGTTTGTGATCACCGCAACACCGCAATTTTTCAGCCTCGTTCACCGCAACACCGCAAACCCCAATGTCACCCTCCATCAGTACTTGGGTCTTATTAACCGAGCGGAACTGGTCGACTGTACAGGAGAATCTTGACTGAGATTGGAATGTGCAGACCTAGTGCAGTGAGGTATGTATTGGACCGAGGTCAAGATTCTCCCGTACACCGATGAAGCTCATTTAATCAGACTTTGATTGTATGACCTTTTTTCTAAAATAAAGGAAAAAATTCCTGTCTTTTGTTCTTCATTTTACATTTTTGCGTAACATTCAAATGGCTCCTCAGTATTTTTACTTGGCCAACTTGTTTTGACAACCGGTTGGACACAAAGTGGGAAGTGTGCAGTGTTTGCACGAGCTTACAAGAC
This sequence comes from Telmatactis stephensoni, assembly GCA_029948255.1. Taxonomy (NCBI): domain Eukaryota; kingdom Metazoa; phylum Cnidaria; class Anthozoa; order Actiniaria; family Isophelliidae; genus Telmatactis; species Telmatactis stephensoni. The sequence goes on along the minus strand of JALIZF010001716.1, from coordinate 359,017 downwards.
AAAAATTCTTCTAAAACCATCATTTTGTCAAATTGCTACACCTGTGGAGGAGCTAGACAATTTAGGCAAAAGTGAAAGATCAAAAACTATTCATAAGAGGGAACTGAACAGACCAAATGATGAAAAACATTTAATAGATATGTACTGGAGTGAACTTTCTACCTTTCAAATGGATTATTTTGTGAATGATTTTATGCCCTTATTCTGCTTTGAAAAAGAAGAACTGGATGCAATCTGACACACCACATTGACTTATGAAAGTAAATTCAGGATATTTGATTTTCTTTTGAGCTGGGACAACGTTGTGACTCATTGCATATTATAATGCTTTTTGTGTGAACTATTTGGCTTAAACATTGGCATCAAGGAGTCTCCTAGTGGGCAATTTCGAATAATTACACCTACATGTAATCCAAAAAATGTTGTTGCAACAAATCCACACTGTACACTCCAAAAGCGCAAAGGATTTTGGCAGCTTTTCTTTTGATTAATCTACATGTATTCACTATTGTCTTTCCTTGTGTGATGTTTCCTTAGTTCCTTGGTGAGCATTCTAAGCATTCCAGTCAGAGTTATGAGCAATGAAGCCTAGTTTTGTATTGTTCATGTTTAATGCAACCAAAACATGCTATGATTACATAAATTACGAGAAAACTACCAGAATCCTTTGCAGTCTTGGAGTGTAAACTGTGGACTTACAGCCAAAATCGTTGCATCGTGACCAGCAAATTACTAATTTTGTTTTGATCTTGGGATTTTCTGAGCCTGTCAATCAGTTTGGGGGCAGAGTTTCTTACAAATCAACCAATCACTGAAGAAGTTTGTGAAAGCTCCGCCCCTAAGAATGATGGACGGATCAGAAAAGACCAAATCTTACCGACGTTGGAGGTCGCAATGCAACAGTTTTTGCTGTAATGTGAATGCGTTTTTTGAAATAGGTATATATATAACTGGTGAGTTTTCTTTTACTTATTCCTTGTAAAAATGTTGGTCAAATTAGGTGACAGACTGCAGAGGGGACAGCAGACTTGTGGACTTTCAGTCGCTAAAGAAAAACAAAACTTTACTGTCTTCAGCAACTACCTGTCTTTGAAGAACTGTATTGCAAATAGTATGGCAAAAATTGATGAAATTTTTCATTCAAGGAACCTAATAACAGTCCAAAATAAGACATTTTATAGGCAATGCTTTGAAAAACAATGAACACTATGAAATTTTATTTTGCACTGTGTAATTTCACTGTCACTTGGTGATTGTCGTATCTTCTTGTAATTAAATGAACTAAAATAATAGAGTTGATCAGTTGATGAAAATTATTTTTGACATAAATCTGGATGAACAGCACACTTTTGAAGAGAAATATAGCTTTTGCTTTCACTTTGTTTTCAACTTTTAATATGCAATCGGACCGGTTATTACCAGAGAATCTAGACAGGTCTGAGATGTGATCTAACCAATCAAATTGCTCGATTTGCTAGTGTCCAGGCTCCAAGATACACGGTCATATAATTAGAAGAAATACGTAATATGACCCAAAACAATTTTGAATTCTTATAAAAGAAATAAAAAAACTTGCCTGTTGTGTTGTGTGCAAATTTAGTGCACTTGGCTGTTGATCAGACACTTGAAAAGTGTTGAGAAGTACACACAGCTTGCATGCATGCACATTTTCTGTTTCTTCAAAATTTCTTCAATCAATCTTTAAATTTGAATGAAGGTTTGCAGTACACTTCAGAGTGGGAAAATATTATGTGCATTTTGTATGCCTATTCAATATTTTACCGACCAAAACAAGACATATTTTGCATAGCAACCATTGCATAGCAACCATTACACAGCAATGATAATATGTCAGTACGTGCCCTTAACATAAAATTGTGGTGCTTAAGACAAGAGCAAGGTCACCTTAAAGTAAATCAAACTAGTGTTTCATTGTTTTTCACATGCATGTGGGTTCTGAATTTCTGTATGAAGTGCAAATTTGATGAAGCTATCTGAGAAATTAAGGAATACATGTATGTGTCCAAGTTGTAGAATTTGCAAGCATACAGTGAGTTTTTTATTAATGATGTCACGGTGATAAAAAGTTTTCATGATTCCGCTCTCAAAGCTTTAGGCTTTTTTTCAGGGACAACGTTAATTGAATTAGTTATATCAGAAAGGAATATACGAGAAGTATCTTGATCATTTTATTTAGTCAGATCAAGATACTTCTCGTATATTCCTTTCTGATTCAACTTTTTGCCCACAAGTTTACTTAATTAGTTATATACATAACACATAGTACACTTATTTCAATGACCTACCAGACGTGTTCTTGAGAGCTTTTTCGCAACTTCTTGGGTCTCTGATAATTTACCCGACTCAGATTCAGTGTCATCTGAAAATTTATAGATAGAAAAGCTTTTCATTTATGATAGTAACACTAAAATTACTTTTAGGCTTCATTTTACCAAGCTGGGGTTACTTCAAACTTGTAAAGTAACGGCGTAAACGGTTGTATAAAACGTGAGCTTATTTATTCGAACGACAAGTGAAATTATGACATAAACAAAGATTGTCTTCCGCCTGTGCCAGCACAAAAATAACTGTTTAGAAAGACCTTAACTTTCTTTTCCTCTTCTCAGGATATAGCGTTAGGGTGCTATGAGCTTTCTGTTGTCAAAATGGCCCAGGCTGAATAACTTAGGAAATGCAGGATATGAAAAGTTATAAGCTTAAGTTAAGTTAAGTCAGAAAAGTTTCGTTAAATTATAAACACGTTACAAAAGAACTGACCTTTTATTACTTAGTTTTAGACAATTTCTTTAAAATAAACATTAAAGTAAAGTCTCTGACATTACCTTGTTCTTTTAAGTTTCTCTTCTTTCGAGTTTTCTTCGATATTTTCGGCATATTGCAAAATTTTAACCAAACAACGCCATTTTATTTTGTCTTTCGCGCCTGAGATGCTTTCCCACTGCGCAGCTCTTTCTGCGCAACCACAGGTATCCCAATTCAAGAAGAAGAAGAGGAAGAAGAAAAAGAAGAAGAAGAAGAAGAAGAAGAAGAAGAAGAAGAAGAATCCCATAAAAACTAGGACTTCAAATCAAATAATAAATGTAATAATTTATACCTCAAAAACTTCAGATTGATACTCAGAGATTTTTGGTGCGACAATCCAATTAAGAACAATTAAGGCGACCCATGTTGTCTTCAGTGACGTTGCCCCTACCATCGTATTTCTTTTGTATTGCGCCTTGTCCTAAAAATAATATTTTGTGCATGGTATGACAATCAAACTATTTGATGAGGAGGGCATTGAACACAGCTCACATCACTGGGGTCAACAGGTCATTTTAAGAGAAATCCGGAAAATCGTCTGCATGTAAGCTTTCCGTATCACGACCAATTACACGACCAACCACGATAAAAAGACAAATACCAAATTTTTTTGGGACTTTTTACTTGTGAACATCAGATTCCCCTCCGTAATACAGCGGTAATTAAAGTGGCAAAAACCCGCTCGTTCATCCAGTTGAACTCCACGGGGGGTGGTTGAAGATGTTTGTTTGCAGTGTATCCTGTTTCGACATCCCGTGTTAAACCGGAAGGCAAAAAAGTCGTGTCACATTTCGCCAACAAGCATGTGACTTCACTTTCCGGTCTTTTGCCAAGGAAAACTTTCTTGTGAAGCACAGTTCGTGCTCGCTTTACAAACATGAAAGTCCTCTCTTTGGTTTTGTGTTTATTAATAGCTTCATCTAGTCTAGCGGCTATTACTTTTGATGGAGTAACGACATCGTTTGCTCAGTTTGATAGATGGCAACCTCTAAGTTCATCTCGCGGTATTGTTGGTAGCTTGTCTTTGCGTTTCAAGACACACAATCGAGATTCTCTGATACTTTACCAAGACGATGGCAGCCAGGATTATCTAAGTATTGAACTTTCTAATGGCAAAATTTTGACTACTTTTGGTTCGAATGGAAAGACTGTGCTTGTTGAGATTGGTCAAGATCTGGACGACATGAACTGGCACATATTTAAGATGCAGATAAATTTCGATCGTGTAACCTTGACACTAGATAAAAGTCTCACAAAAACGGCCAAGGGATTGAGCATCAATAATAATGCTTTAAAAGGTTCATCAGGTTATCTTTACATCGGAGGTCTTCCAACCTCTCTAAGCCTGGCTTCTCTTTCGTGGCCTGGGGTGGTTTTCAAAAAAGGATTTGTTGGTTGTATCAAGAAATTCAAGAAAACTAGTGGCGCAAATTCTTTAGAAGATGCAGTTCTTGTTAAATCCAAAGGAGTTAAAAGTGGATGTCTAAATGAATGTAGAGCTCGAAATCCCTGCCTTAACAAAGGCAAGTGCATCAACCGATATCCTAAAGCCCAATGCGATTGTACTGGAACTGGATTTGAAGGAGAGAAATGCGAAAAAGGTAAAACTTCACCATTTATTTATCGTTATCTCCTCGATGAGTCCAAACAGTTCTTTTGTTTCTTTTGTTTGAAAGCACAATAGAGTTGGTGGTGTTTGCTTTGTTAATGTATACCTTAACATAAAAGCCTTTAATGTTCCAGGATGATTTTAATTTTAAAATAACCATTTCTTCGATTTCTCTTATTTCAATCGATCTTTAATATCCCGCACTCATGTGCAAGAGAAAGCTGACAAAGAAAGATAATGGCAACTTTCTGAAAAGCTTTGCATGTGCAAGTAGAATACACGTTTACCATAATGGCGGAAATTGATGGGGGCCTGGTGACTAAATACACGAAAACGAGACCACAAAGGCCTCAGTTCACAAACAAAATGGCGTCTAGCATGAGTACTTCTTCAACTTCAAACGACTTTTTAACAGAAAACGATATTCCCGGGGCTTCCCTCGAAGGACGAAATGTGACTGAATTAAAGATAGCCGAGTTACGATTTTGGCTCAAGTGTAGAGGCGATCCAGGCAAAGGATTAAAGACAAAAGCAGAGCTTGTTAAAAGGTATTGTATTCGCTGTATTCGCTGGTGTTACTTGTCAAGTTTCATGCAAAAACATTTACATTTTAATGTGCACAACAGTTTATATCAACAATTTTTAAACTTCTAGGGTGGAAGAATACATTAAGAGTGGAAAAGATCAAGAAATCGTGGATCCTGATCCCAATAATTTGTTCTTAAAACGTAAACAAAACCGCTCAAAGAACGCTGTGAGCGAAGACACTGATGACGAACGACGCGTTCCGATTCGGTTCCCAGAGCATAATTGGGGCTCTTCTTTGCAGAAAATGCCACTGTTCACCCGAGCTGAGATGAACGAACACATCACTGAGACGGGAAAAAGGATTGCAAACAAAAAGACCAACAGCGTGCCTACCAGCATGCTAAGAGCAAAGACTTTCTTGGTGGATGAATTTCTACATCGTATTGAAACAAATGATGATCAGCGATATTTTTATGTGAGATGTCAGTGCATGCATAGTTATCGAAGAAAGGAACCTCCACATGAACTCAAAATGGTGCTATGCATTATCAATGGTGATGTGAAAATGGCAAAATGTTCTTGTACAGCAGGTACTGTAGGGTACTGCAATCATATACTTGCTTTGATGATGAAGTTTTGCAAGTTTTCCCTCTATGAATGTAAAACCACTCGTGATCTGTGCAACGAAGGAGACCAAAGTCCACAGCTTGCCTGTACATCTGAGCTACAAAAGTGGCACAGAAAGGGTGGAGGACCAAACATCATGCCAGAACCTGTGATGAATGTAGTTGTAAACAAAATTAAACCGGACGATGAGAATAATTCAAAGAGAGGAGGAATTAAGTCACTGCTGTATGAAGCAAGAATGAAAGTATTAGATAATGGAAAAAAGGAAAATCATTTGAAAACACGGTTGAATGAGCTACTGCCAGGCATGGGGTTTTCACAAATGGCCAGAGACACTCCACCTATCAACCATGTTGACACCAAAAATGGCAAATGCCCTACTGGTTCTGTTCTCTCTTATCAGCTATCATTCACAGAATCAAACTTTAAAGCAGATGTGGATGTCAGCTCAATACCTCGAGGAAATACGCCTGGACAAAATGTGGAGAAATTTCCACGATTTCCATTAATGGATGACAATAACACAATGCATGTACCTGACAATTTCACTGAAACCGAACAATCACTACTTGAGTTCCTTGAAGTGGATGAGAACAATATCGCACATATTGAACAATTGACTTTAAACCAATCCCTATGTGATGAGTGGAAACAACAGAGAAAATATAGATTCACAGCCTCTATTTTTGATTTAGTAAGAAAGAGGAAAAGAAACCATGACACTTTTGCAAAGAGTATTTTAAATCCACCAGAACTTAACAACAAATATGTTGAACATGGAAAGAAGTTTGAGCCTGTTGCTCTAATGGAGTACCAAAAAATCATGAGAGCAAAGAAAATGCCTATCTCCATCCTACCCTCAGGGCTTGTTATTTCTCAGTCTTACCCAATACTTGGTGCCTCACCTGATGGGAAGGTCATTGACCCTGGATGTTCTGAATGCTTTGGTTTAGCTGAAGTCAAATGCCCTTGGACCAAGGCAAATGTAACACCACTTGATGCATGTACAGATCCTAAATTCTTCATGGAGAAAACTAGTGAAACAACTTGCAAGCTCAAAACAGATCATACATATTATGCACAAGTCCAAGGACAAATGGGGGTGACTGGTGCTCAGTGGTGTGACTTCATTGTGTATACCAAGAAGGGGCTATATGTACAACGAGTGTCTTTTGATGTGGAATTTTGGGACAATCTCAGAGATCACCTGACTTCCTATTATTTTAAACATTTTATTAAGTATGCAGCAGAAGATTTTGCCTCCCAAACCAATGATGACCATGATTAGTTCACAAGGTATAATTGTCATATTTATTTATTGATGACTGAACAGTAACTCTTATAGAGCATCACAAAACTTTTGTTTTGTAAATACATGTGTACATAGATGCATGGGTATAATGTATAAATTGTTAGCAGTGCTCATGTTATCGAGTTGCTTCATTTAAATGTTTTTTTCTCCTGACAGATGCTCTAAATTAATGTAATATTACTACTGAATAGCACAAGGATTACAATATGCTTGACTTGCAAATATTTTGTTGGTACCTCTTATAAAAATCATTTGAATTATCATAATCATTTTGCTATAGCTATACCATATTACTATTATTGTATTAAAAGTTGCAGTGTTCTTTTATATGAATAGTCTGTTGTTATTAAAATTCATGTTTCAAAACTGTAACTGAAATGACTAATATCATAGATTTCCTAGGCAATATTTTTTCATTCACTTCATGAAAATTCAATTAAATAATTCTTACTACACTAAAAGTGTGCAATAAATACCAGTCAATACTGCTATATTATGTTAATTCTATTTTTTTCCTTTTTTCAAGTAGCATTTGCAGTAAATAGTTCAAAGTGTTGCACACTTTTAGAGTTTGTAGTCTATGACATTGTTTCACTTGCTATGTTGAAATAACACTAGGCTGTGCATTACAAAGAATGGCACATACTGTCCACATCTGATTGACAAGGCCTAGCTGGTGTAGAGGAACTACCCCATCAAAAATATGGAAATTTTTAATCTTATTTATTACCCTTTCTACATGAATCCTAAGACTGGCTATTTCTTGGGTGCGAATAACATCTTCCGCAGGCATTTGACTTGAAGCACCGAGGAAGGGAGGGAGGTTTAGCTTAACCCCTAAAGGTAACAAATCTTCAATTGTAAACCCCTTGTCAGCCATTACTGAATCATTCTCATCAAAGGGTAAATCCAAGAAACCACTACGATAAACAATTTCTCTATCAGAAATTGAACCGGTGTACAGAGAACTAACATAGGTTACAGCACCACTTGGAGAGATTCCAATCAGCCCTTTAAGTGTGGTATGATTCTTGTAGCTGCTGAAGAGTTCACCATTGAGTTGAAGACTGCTCGGCATCTGACACCTTATTTCGGTGCAGTCTATGATTACTCTTGTTGACTTGTATTTAGCCTTGAAGTCTTCTGGCATAGTGCTGTCTATTACCTCTCTTGATGGCCAAATGTTGATAACACCCAGTCTCAGGTACATGAAGTTTATCCATGTAATGACCACTCGGCTTACAGTTGCTGTTGAAATATGAAATAAATTACCCAGATGCTCTTCAGCAAAGCCTTGCCTCAACCGGCACATTACTAAAAAGAATTCATCAATTGGCTTTAAATGTCTTGGCCTTCCTTTTTTGGTTTCGTTTACTTCTTCCTCTTCATAATATACAGCTGGGGAAACATCAGACGTTGAATAAATGTAATATCTTATGTTCTCTCCTTGTTCTCCTGGATCTAGATAAGTGTAAATTTCCATAAAAACTTCGTTGTTAGGAAACCCGGTGTAGAAGGAGATCGAAGAGGCCTTCTGGCAAAATCTTTCAATCGAGAAAAGCTTACTTTTCAAAGAGTCCTTTTGGTCTGAAAGTTTTTCTATTTCACGCTTCAGATCGTTAATTTTCTTTTCATACTGCTTAACCAATGTTGGGAATGTTATATCAGTCTGAGTGTCAACTTCTTTCTGTTCAACAAACTCCGTCTGAGTTCCTACTTCTCTTGTCTTCTCGAAGTTTTCGTGATCATTTTCTACAACCAAATCTTCATTAGATCCTTTATCATTACTGTCGCCCTCATCAGCTCTGGATAAATCACTGTATACGATTCTTTGCACTGGTGGTTTACGTTTGCGTGGAGACGTACGCCATGGAAACACCGAAGGGACTGCACCGGGTTTAAGCAATATTTTGCCGGCGAGTGTTTTTTTTAAGTCCTCCTCCTTAAAATGTCTTGAACAAACCTTCGTTGAAGCGAGAATTTGAAAAGATTTGCCTTCTTCTCGTCGGATAGCATGAACCCATTGCTTTCTAATGTTCTTGTCTTTCGGGAAGATGAAGAAAGAGATCTTGCTGTCATTGTCGTCGCGATAGCCTTTCTTGGTGCAATACGGAACGCAACAGTGAGTTGGCATCCTTCATAGTAAAGTATGCTTTGCCTACGATGTATATCGGCCAATAACTTAAGTTTTTAACTCCAAAATCGCTCAAAATGTGTTTCCAAAGCATTTGACAGCTTGTTTTCTCGCCTTCACATGGCAATGTTTACATCGATGAGGCCTTTGTGGCCTCACTTCCATGCACTAGTCACCAGTCTCAAATCGGACGGCCGCCATAATGGTAAACGTGTATGGTATCGAGTTATTAGCCTTGACCTTGGTGTCTATTTTATCGTACTCGGATGCCACTATGGTTGACTCGGAAAGTAAACCGCAGAAAATGGCAAAGTAAAGAGGTTACAGGAAAATTTCCCTGTTGATTCAGTAATAGCTATTGCTTATGATATTGATTGTGTTCTTTCACTTTCGCGGGCATTAGGCTGCACTTTAGTTTGCACGCATAAACGTCATTGAAGATTAGCTTAGCTTTGATTTATAGCGAATTGCGTCAAAAGTAAATCAACCATTTTTAAACTAGCTTATAAATCGGACTCAAACCCCAAACCATCTCAATGTATATAGGAGTGAGTTTTGACCAAAGTTTTTTGTGACTTAGCAGACTTAATAATGTTCGATTAATAATTACTCTAATTCGAACTCTTTGGATCCAAGAATTGTGTCCGACATACGATTCATTTCGTTCGACTTGCCATATCAAGGTTGAGGGGCGAAATTAGTGGTTGTAAGCCAATCCCACGAGTGTTTGAACGGTTTAATATTACCCGAACCTATCTAAAAAGTCAGAGAGCCTCGTCCGATCTTTGAATGACTGAAAGTGAAGACTGTAATGATCGATGATATCGGCTACTGATGCCAATGCCATGATAATAATTTTGATAATCGTCCGTGGCCTTTACTTCATCTTGGGACATGGCCTGGCCGGGGACGGTTGTTGAAAACAGTGTGTATCATCGTGAAATCTTTGAAATTAAAGCAAGTAAAGGAATTGCATTTTAAGAAGAGATAATAACTCAAGATTACCATGTTCAATTGGAGATAATGATATCGCACCCTGCAGGTACCCTTGTCTTTGCGGTAAAACACCGACTTTTGATCCCCCTTTGCTGAAACCCAAAGCAATGGCTCCGGGGGAAGGGTAGTGTTCCTATATCAGGGGGAGGGGGTTGCTAGTTGTTTTGCTTAATTTGTTCTGACGCATCGTTGTTTGTTCTTATACATAGAAATCATTCAGCTGCACTTGACCAAAAAGGATTACGTAATCTATGACATGTCCAGTACTCCAGCGGCTACTCAAACCGACCACATCAGCATTCAATTTAAAACGTCCAAAAAGAATAGTGTCCTCCTTAAGACAAGCTTCGCACACGATTATCTAATCATCAAGCTTTTTAAAGGAAGTTTGATGTTGGAGTGGAACTTGGGATCAGGTAGACTTGAAATGGTTATAGGGAGTGGTCGTATCCATGACAACCAGTGGCATCATGTTGATATTAAACGCACGAAAAGAATAGTAACAACAATCCTTGACGATAGTCCTGAAGTCGAAAGGATGACTCCACCCAGACACAGTACCTTTAACATGCATGGTGGGGAAAATAAAGTTTATATTGGCGGCGACAAAGACAGCGCACCGCGAGATCAGTTTGTAGGATGTTTAAAGAAAGTCATGTTTAATAACATAGAGTTGATAAGCAAGTTGAAAGGTAAAGATCCTAGACTTACTTTACAAGGCAAAGCTCTGTGGTCCTGCCCTGAGACACCAGTCACTACTACCCCTGGTACAACTACGGTCAGGTCAACAATAAGAAATCATTTTAGCACAACAAATAGAAACAAAAATTCAGCTGATCGTGAACCCAGATATGACCGCAAGACAAAAACCAAATCTGACCCAAAGATAACAACCAAATCTGACCCAAAGACAACAACCAAATCTGACCCGAAAACAAAAACCAAATCTGACCCGAAAACAAAAAGCAAATCTGACCCAAAGACAAAAACCAAATCTGACCCAAAGACAACAACCAAATCTGACCCGAAAACAAAAACCAAATCTGACCCGAAAACAAAAAGCAAATCTGACCCAAAGACAAAAACCAAATCTGACCCAAAGACAAAAACCAAATCTGACCCAAAGACAACAACCAAATCTGACCCAAAGACAACAACCATTCCAGTTAAGACAAAGAACAATCAATGTTCTCCCAATGATGTACGATGCGTTTTGAACACATTTCCACCCAGTCGTCCCAAACCAACACCAAGTCGAGCCCCAAGCAAGCCAAGCCTTTGTAAAATGTTTAATAACTGCTCTAAGGGCGCAGTCACGACAAATCGAAAACAAGTTCCCACTAGCTCCGTCGTAAATAGGACTACTACTGCCAGTGAACCTGATATTCAAGGTCTTGAAGGGGCCGACAACGAACTAGGAAATATTCCCACCGCAATCGGCTTGGTTGTCGGTTCTATTGTTCTTTTTGTGTTTTGTGCTGTGATATCAATTAAGCTGAAAAAGCTTCGCGACAGAAAGTTACAAACTCATCACCACGAAGTGACAATTGAACACAGAGAAGTCGAAGAAATGATCAACACACATGTTTATCATCCTGATGATCACGTGACTAAGTCATAAACAATTCTTCTATCGACATTTGTGGGGTCAAGGGAAATAAAATTAACTATAAATTAATAATAATCCAAACGGAGAATTTCTTTTTTCTCTCTTATTTACACTTTTCTGACTTTTTTTCTGATCGTATTTTGAATTATCTTGAAATGAAAACGTTATTCAAAGCTAATAAGAAAGAGGGCAGAGAAAAGATCAAATTAATGAAATCTAGAATCGTAATAGGAAATAAAACGCGATGGAAGAATCTTGGCTACTGGTCTGCGAACGACTTGGAACGTTAAAGAAAACATTTGGGTAGTATTCGCCTGTAAACGTATTTTTATTGACATTTATTTTATGTCCAGTATTTTCTTTACTATAGTTTCAGGTTTTTATACACTGTAATAAGCCGCAAGGGCAACAAAGTAAACTGATGAGCCAGTAACGATTTCAACTGAAATCGGTTTCCTTTGTTACCTTACGTATTTCATTACACAATAAATGGGATGATTTGGACAAAAATTGTTTCAAATGAGTTAATATTTCCAGTGTTCAAGCAGCCTGCAAATAGGTTACTGAAGTATCTTGCAAAAACTCTGGACAGGCGAGAAATAGGACTAATATAAAATACTTTTTGCACAATCACTCAAAACCCGCCAAGAATGCTTGCTTTGCAAGCTACTAGACTTGGTCTTGACGTAGACAGATGACGTATGTGTAACAAATCAGATTATTGTATTATTATACCGGTTCTTTACTTCCGATTAGGATGCGAAAAAAGCTAGCTAGATTTCATTGAGTAGATGTACACATTGATCGAGGACACTGTGCTTAAGTGCCTATTTCTAAGAGAAACTAGCTACAATGATCTTTAGTTCAAAATATGTTTGCATGCACGATGGGCTGTTATAGTGACAGTTCATAGCTTTTTTCTTTGTTTTTTCTTTTATCTTATTTGACATATCCTGACACTGCAGGGTCAATGTGTTATAGTCATTTAGTGCATCCTTGCCGTGCCTTACCAACTACAAACTAGCAGGTGCAGGTTTTTAACAACACTTAGAAGGGGGAGGGGACATAATTTACGAAGCGATAACAAGACATTTGCATAAGGCCGTTATTTGACTTCAACTACCAGAATCTGCAGAATGCTTTGTCCACTTTAATTTCTTTTGTAAAGTTAAGGAATAGGAATACGAGAAGGCTTGTCATTTTGTTTTTTAATAGGATATTTCGGCCTTCATCCGAAGGCCATCTACAGCAATTATACAACAATAATTGCTGTAGATGGCCTTCGGATGAAGGCCGAAATATCCTATTAAAAAACAAAATGACAAGCCTTCTCGTATTCCTATTCCTTATCAAGCTGTATGCCCAAAAGAACATATTTTGTAAAGTTACTAGTTCTCAACTATTCTCAAGAGGGGATATGAATCTGAATAACAAAGAAAATTCGTAAAAGCATTCTGGTAGTTGAAGTCAAATGACACTATCTTGCAAATTTTGCCCAATTCACTACTTGACATGCCCTATAATGCCTCTTGTTTTTTGGGGGGCAACCATTATTATGCAAAACAAACAAAATGGCATCAATGACAAAGCAGCATAAAATCTTATAAAAATGTTTACATAATGACAAAACCAAAAATCAAAACAAGTGCTAAAACCTCTTGTAGATAATTTTGAAAAGTCTTATTAAAAAAAGCGTTTTTCTTTCTAAATGCCAGCTGCCCCCCAAGGCGCAAGGCATTATGGACATGTGAAAGTACTAGAGAATAGTACCAACAATTGTGGCACGTAAATTGCATTGTAAATTTGATTCAAATATAGTTTCTCATAATAGAAAAATTCAAATTCTGGCCATAGGCCTCCTGTCTAATTGAGATATGGATTGTAAAACTCTACCAAAAATATATCCTATTTTACCCTTTACCCTTAATCTAACCTGTTTCTCTGCAATTGCTAGAGCAATAGACTGAAAAAATAATGGCCTAATAAATTGAGCTTATCCTACTAATACTTGGAATACTGTAACTAAATGGAGGTGTGGCTGCATTCTCATCTCTTGATTTAAAGATTTGAATTCTATTGTTTCCCCAGTCACTTACAACTACCTTTGTTCCTCCAACGATTGAGATGCTTAGAGGGAATGCAAACTGTCCAATCCCCTTTCCTCTTGTTCCAAATGAATTAAGAACAGTGCCATCAATTTTGAAGAACTGGAGTCGGTGGTTTTCGAAGTCGCATACTACTACATTGTCATCTTTGTCAATGGCAAGTCCTCTGGGGCCACACAACTCGCCTCTCTTGATTCCTGGTCTTCCTATCACCCTCGAAAATCTTCCGTCTTGGTCAAACACTTTGAGAACGTTGTTACCCGTGTCAGAGACGATAAAACAATTTTCCGACTCATGGTAGATGGCACACCTTGGATTCACAAGCTTCTCACTTCCTTTGTCACCAAACTTGAACAAAAACCTGCCTTCTCTATCAAACACTTGTATCCTATGGTTGCTCCAGTCTGTCACGATCACGCGGCCTGTTTCATCCAAAGTAACACCGCACGGTCCATTGAACTGTCCTGGACCATTTCCTTCAGTTCCAAAACTTCGTATAAATCTGCAAGTGCAAGATTAAAGCCGTGTCAGTGTGTTTACATACATAAACGGCAGCATCAACAACATAATAACGCTAAATACAAATAGAAATACCTTCCAGATTTGACGTCAAACACCTGAATTCTGTTGTTGTCACTGTCAGCTACAAAGATTTGACATCCTGATTTGTCGAATGCAATTGCCATGGGATGATGAAACTTGCCATCCTCGGTTCCTTCTTCACCAAAGTCAAGCATATGAGTACCATCAGAGGTGTACACTTGTATTTGGTGCTTCAAGCTGTCTGAGACCACTATCTGGCCAATTGCATTTCCTGCAACACCATGTGGCTGCAGAAGACTTCCGCTCTTTTTAGCATGCGATCCGAATGACTTGACTGGTGTCAACACAGGTTGTTTAACATAGACATCAAATGGACTTCCTTGAATGTGCTCACCACTGACTTCTACTTGAATTTTGTGTATTCCAGGAACTCGTGGGATGTAACTTACTTCATACGTTCCATCCTGGTAGCTTTTGATGGACGTCTCGATATCTCCCCACATATCAGATTTCACTCCAGCCACAACGTGGTCTATTTCACTGTAATACACCTCCCCTTGAGCATTTCGTGTTGTTACCATGAAATATACTTCTTCGCCTGCAGACACATCTGACAAACCGTTTCCTTCAGCATTTGAGATACAAGGTTCTGTGAGGCTTGTACTGATGTGACCTAGAGACTCTTGTTTCATGGCATCAAAGGCTTTGGTGTTAGCCACGTATCCAACACGTTCATTCTCTGCAGGATTTGTCCCTACGTAAGTAGCATTAATGGCTCTTGCACGCTCAAAAACGTGATTTTTTATGGTCAATATTTCCTCACTTAAGTTCCTTTGTATAAGTTCTTCTGTAAATTGAATTGAGCTCTTTGTTTGTTTGCGCATTGTTTCATACATTTGCAGTTGGAAGGTCAGATTCTCCTGTTTGTCTTTTCGAATCCTCTCGACCTCTTGCAGCATGTTTTCCTCGTGTCTCTTGAGAATGTCAATCATGTTAGCAATTTTGGAGCGAATGTCTTTCTTGGTATAATCTATCTGCTCCTGAACTTCGATACTCCTGAATTCAATGTTGCTTATGCCAAGTTCCACTGATTTTAGCTTGGTCTTAAGTTGAGAATTGATGTCCTGCAGTTTCATCTTCTGCTCGTTTGCCGCTTCGTCGATGTCAATGATCCTGTGTTTGTGTTGAATAGCAACGTTACATACGTGACAAACACATGCATCACAGTCGTAACAGAAATACTCGACGATCCCTTTCTCGTTAAACTTATGAGCGCAAAATGTAGATCTTCGCAGGAGATCTTCATAATCCTTTTGCTTGAGCTTCCCTAAAGGAACTGTCCTGTGGCCGCTGCTTCTTGTAATGACATGATGGGCGCTTAAACACTCCTCGCACATAAACACATTGCAGCTAAAACAAAAGGAGTTCAACAACAAATTTCTGTGGCAATTACCACAGCTTGCTTCAGAGTAGCTCCTTCTTTTGGCGATGAAAATATCTAAAAGCCGATTTAAAAAGAAATTCGACGGTAGCGAGTCAAAACGACCTCCTTCAGGTTTTCTGATTTCATAATGACAAACTGGGCAATCGACGCATACTTGATATGGCCGACTGTTACCAAGTTCGTTCAAGCACTCACAGCAAAATGAATGTAAACATGCCGTGATTTTAGGCTTCTTGAAAATGTTGGAACACAGTCGACAAGTAAGCAGTTCTTCCAAGTTTTGGAGAACACTTTGGATATCCATGTCTACAACACAATGCTTGCATCGCTAGGAATCAACGAGGCGAAAAATCTGAAGCTTCGAGCACATACAGGGTATTAGCATATCGTGCCCTCCACCCTTCAATGTCGCTATTTTGGATTTTGCTATTGTGTCTTCACGTGCTAAAATGTCAGTATTCCTTCTTATTTTCTTCTAATTCATCACATCAGCAGAAAATATCAACCAATGTGTCATTGTTGATTGGATAAGCAAAGCCATTCGTTTATCATCCACATTTAGCATAATACTGCTAATTATCGTGCTGTGTGACGTGTCACGCATGGCTCACATTCATACTTTCTTGTAGCCGGTCTCTCAGACAAGTTTTGGAGGGTGTTCTTTTACTTTATTACATTCCACAGAAGTGATTGTGAAGGACAAATGTCAACTAGTTGATAAGCAATGTTTCTAAATATATACTGCAGTCAACATGTACTTATCAAGCCTCAGTTTAATACCTGTCTATGTACATAACGTTTTATATATTCAGAAATTCTACAAATAACCATACATACTGCTTTCAAGATTCGATTTTAATCAGTTGGTATTATTTTAGGGACAAGATAGAACGAGTTCTGATGTACAAATATTTCAATAAGTACTGCATCCATCAGTAGCTGTATGGAGATTACTCTTAGCAAAAATTATTATAATCGTGACAAAATTCAGGTGTCGTAGATGTTTCATCGGTGCCGCAATCTTTCAGTTATTAAATCTTTCCTAGAGCTTGCATTTCCGTATCGCAGTGCAAAATTCACCACAAGATTGGACGAAGGAAAACACTTAAGCTATTTTTTTGTTTTTTTATTTAAAAATATATTATTTGTATATATTTTATGTGTTGACATAAATTTGCCTATCATTATAAGCGGTATTGTAATTATTAAATAAGGGAATGGAAAGATGCATCGCAGAATATCTATAATCTAAAACAAAACTAGTTGAAGATTTCATTTTCGCCAACCTCTCAATCTTAATCGTGACAGATTCATGGTCACAAGGGCTGATTCGTCGAATAGAACAGCGGAAGGTCAGCTGCTATTGAGTTTTTGTTCATATTTGAATAATTCTTGTATTCCGTTGTCTGGAGAAGGTTTGGATCAATATGCTAAATTTATTGATGTCCACATGGTTAAAATATGACTGGGCTGTACACGTTTTATGGTAATGCTTAGTGTCAGCCGGAATTATCTGACATATCGTTGAAAAAACATGAACATGGAATCGAAAATTACTTGTCGGGTGTGTAAACGAATCTTCAATGACCCAAGACTCACTCCGTGTTTACATACTGTATGTATGAAATGTCTGAGCAGTCTAGGACAGCAACAGCCGTATTCATCTCACATTCACTGCCCGATTTGTAAGGCAGAAGTAGAGAAACCTTTGAAGGCAGATGGCTTCTCATCGTTTCCGTCTGACATTTATGTAACTCGATTGCTGGAAATGTTTTCACCCAACAGCGAAAATACCAAGACATTGTGTAGTGAATGTGGGAGGAAAACAGAACTGTTTTCTTACTGTTTCGAATGTGGTTTATTTTACTGCCAGAAGTGTTCTTCAGGACACAAGAATGAAAGTCACCGAATTGTCAAGAGAGAAGACATAAGTGACAAGGATCAAGAGGACATGCTCTGTCGTCCTCTATTGTGTTTGCACGATGACAGTGGAGATTTCAAGCCAGTGGAATTTTATTGTCGACATTGTGCTAAATGTGTATGCTCAGTTTGTAAGGAGACAGCCGAACATAAAAATCATAAAATTTTTCCTCTAGAGAGAGAATTGAAGGACGCCAAAGAATCCTTAAACAGTTCAATTGGCAACGTAAAAGAGCGTGCTCTTGAAATAAAAAATGGCAAAGATCTCATTCAACAGCGACTTGGCGAGCTGGATAAGCAAGTTGAAAACGTTAAAAAGGAAGTTCATTTGGAAATTGAAAAGCTTGTGAATTTGCTAAGAAACCACGAGAAAGAGATGATTCAAAATTTAGACGATGTTTGTGGTGTAAAGAAAGAAAATTTGAACTCCCAATTAGAAGCCTTTGTTTTGTCTTTGTTGCAAGTCAATGAATCGATTGATTTTAGCCAAGAATTATTGAAAAGAAATATCGCAGGAGAAATTGTATCTCTGAAGGAATATGCCAACAAGAGAATGCAACAGCTCTCGCTTATTGTAGTGGACGCAAGACCAGTCGAAAGTGCTTGCGTTGGTTACATCCCAAATAAAGATGTGTTTCGATATCTTAATTCTACAGTCCTTGGAACCATTGCATCCAGTAATACAGATGTCCTTTCAACAGTCCCAGCAGGTGAAGGGCTAAAAGAAGGAGCTGTAGGCGAAGAGGCTTCTTTCACAGTCACAACATGTGATTTTAAAGGCGAACCTTGCTACAGTGGGATCGATGAAATCAATATCAACATCACATCACCCGAGGGAACCACCCTAGAAACGCGTTTCAAAAACAACGAAAATGGTTTGTATGAAGTGAGCTACATACCCACAACGCCTGGGAAATATCTAATGGATGTGCAGGTGGACGGTAAAAGCATCAAAGGCAGCCCTTTCCAGGTCAATGTGCGGCCCCCTATTCTTATGCCTCTGAAAGTTTTTGGATCTCACGTTAGCGGGGCTGGGCTCATAACACAACCCCATGGAATTGCTGTAAATGGCGATATTGAAATCGCATTCACGGACACGAAGAAAAACTGTGTTCACATTTTTGACATGGAATGGAAAAAGCTGTTAGATATTGGAGAATATGGAACGGAGGATGGGCAACTGAATTATCCTGCCGGAATTGCCTTTGACAAAACCAAGAAATGCCTACTCGTGGCTGACCGAGATAACCACAGAATTCAATTCTTTAATCGGAAATCTGGGAAATTAGTCAAGAAATTTGGAACATTTGGGACGGGAAATGGTCAATTCAACCGGCCAACTGGGCTGTCTGTGGATAAAAATGGCCGTATCATCGTTACTGACTGGCAGAACCACAGAGTACAAGTCTTCACCCCCGAGGGAAAATTTCTTTTTAGTTTCGGAAATGACAGCGCCGATAAACTCAAGCACCCACGAGATGCTATTTTCTGTGAGTCGCAGAATGTCTTTGTTGTTTCAGATACTGGCAACAACGTACTCAAAACCTTTGACAAGAAAGGGAATTATCTACATACAATAGGAAAACCAGGAAACAAAAAGGGCGAACTGTACAGTCCACGTGGTCTCGCACTTGACAGAGAACAACGACTCATAGTTTGTGACTTTGATAATCATAGAATGCAGTTCTTCAACCTTAAGGATAGGAGAGCATTGAGCTCGTTTGGATCTAAAGGTACAAATATTGGTCAATTTGCTCATCCTTTAGCTGTGGCAGTCTTGAGTGATGAAAAGATCATTGTCACTGACTGGAGGAATAATCGACTTCAGACATTCTCTATGGGTCCCCAGTGGAAAATGGCCTACTTATGTGATATGCTGGGGTCGACTGTGGTGCAGTAAGGGGTACAGCACGATAAATTAGAACATCAGAACACTCCCGGACTACATTGTCACAGAAACGAACACCTGTTCCATCAGATAAGTAGACATTACTAGGAACTCTATCTCAACGATCTCAAAAGACTTGATTAACCCTCCTCCTGTAAGCAGACCCTAAGGTTCCGAGAGTGCAAGTGTGCAATAGGTTCCACTGTAATAGTTTTTAAAAAATGATGGCTTATTTTAAGACAATCAGTTTTACAAATAGTTTATTAATCGTTTACTCATAAACCGCCAAACAGCTAGTTTTGTAGGACCATAGTACACGTTTTATAGTTGATTTTAATCCGCGATCCAAAGATGGCGGTATAATAGTATATATAAACAAAACCCAGTATGTCCTGATTATGAAAGAAATCTGGGTGCAACTTTTATTTTACTGCTGGAGAACCTCCTTAATTGGTTAACTAAAGTACTTGTCCATTATATAATGAACAGTAGTCACGTACTACTGTAAAACTACATATAGTAGTTTCAGAATTTGCTCCTAGCATGATGACGTTTTGAACTTCTCTCTATACCAGAAAATTTTTCAAGAGCCTTTCATATCCAAATAATATATTCCTTCGAGGATACAAACACAATAATTTCAACTAGTGAACAAAAGCTACTCGAAAAGGATTCTGGTATAGAGAGAAGTCAAAACGTCATCATTCTTGGGGCTTATATGTGACAAACCAGTGAGCTGATTTTAGATAATAATTCATACTCGGGATACTTGCCAATTTTCGTTCGTTCTTCTTTTGCAGAAAGTATGACAAAGCAGTGAGCTGGTGCTATTAGATAAGAAATAATTACTTGGGCTACCTGTCAATCTTTCGATCGATTGATCAATAATTCATATTTAGGACCCACCACTGTTGACATTTGCAAGATATCGTAACGATTTTTGTTAACTTTATTGACTTTATTAACGTCATTAACTCGAAGCCATAAAAATAGCAGCTGTCAGTTCGGCAGATGACCACACTGGTCGACAATATTCTCTCGAAAATCGTCGGCTTTCAAATATTAATGTTGAGTAGTCCACAAAACACCGCAGCGCTCAGACTTGCAAGTCAACATTGAATGGGCTGATCATTGGCCTTTTGTGCCGTGAGTTGTGCGAGGAACATTATCGAGTACTGTATGTTTGCGCGCGAAGAATAGCCGTAGACGTATTTGTGATTTTTCATTGGTAAACTAACAATCCTATGTACAGGATGTACGAGAACTTGATAGGTTTTGCAGGAATGATGCCAAAAAAATTATTTAGCCTCCTTCAACTTTTAAATTAAGTATTTAGTAAACTGAACATTTTCTCTCTAAAAACGGTTTTACTCTAACCCAATATCTGAGCACGCGGACCGCTCCTTTTGCACTGTGATTCAGATTTAAGTGATAGTTCGGAACGTTTAAAAAGAGCACTAAGGACTGAAATATGACTAAAGTAGTATAACGAAGATAATTAAGGGAGTCGTGCCAAAAATAATCGTTCTGCGTGCAGATTTATGGGTGCCATGTCACATAAAGGTTGTTGTTTGATGGAACTTCAGTTGAACAGATTTTTGAAAAATAATGCTATATAGCTATTTAATAGCATGTAATACATGTTAAAAATGCACTGAAATAAAAACTTGTTGGCTGGCAATGAAGTTGATTTGCTGAACTGAATCTGGTAGCGTTATTTTTTTATTTTCTTAGGGTTGTGACCTGGAATGTCACTGCAACTAATATACAACCTTATTCTCAGTTCGTGTAAAGTATACAGTCCCATCTATGATTGTAAGTCAAATTACGTCACTCACTGATCTACGCGGGCAACCGCGCCATGGCGGGCGGTTTTGTGAAACGATTCTTTTGCGCACTGCTTTCAACACAAGAAAAGTAATTGATATATTATATAGATACCTGTAATTCTAGTATCATCCAAGGTATTTGCTAGGAACACGACTAACATGTAAAGTTTACTGAATATACTTTATTCCATTAACAGCGTCCAGCATGATATCGAAGCGCAAGCGTGTTTTAGTGAAGAAAAACAACTATATATGAGTATGTAACAGCTATCTACACGCAACTAGCCTTTATTAGCCGCTATGCATTGAACATGTTGATTCATAATATGAGAATAAGCTCCTTTCAAAATGTTCATATTCCACTTGATACCGAGGCCGACAGATATAATACAAAGGAAGTCCTGACAAGTGTGGTTGGCATGTTTCTTTTGTTTATATTTGTCAGTGTCGGTGTTATTGAAAGTGCGTGGTCTATAGTAGTGGTAGCCCATGAAGGAAAAGGGCTTGGGAACGAGGTTGGGCTCATGCATAACTGCACTATGTACAATACATATATTTGTTATAATTTCATTCTAACACTAGTTAATATAAGTCCAAATAGCAACTTTCTCAACATTTAGAGTAATCCTCGTTGATCTGATAGTATTCAGACTTAAAGGACCACTCAGAGATTGCATCGTCTTGACTTCTGACTTCTATTGACTCGTTACTGTGTGTATAATCGTTTGAATACGTTGTTGCTGAGTAAATCAGACTTTCTGAAGGTGAACTCCTCAAATCTGTGGAATGCGCGAGATATTCTGAGTTTTGGCGGATGTCTCCAAAGGATTCTTGAAGTGATAGACTTATTTCTGAAAAGCTCTTTCTCACTGAAGCCATCAAATCGTCCTCGTCTAGGAACTCGATGTCGTCTTCGTCCGAGTCGTATTCATCACTATAAGGCTTATCGCTTTGAAGAGGTATTCCCACAAAGGCTTCAACTGGGTTTGACTCAACAGGTATCTTGTGATCAGACGATTGACTTTTAGTTTCATGATTCATGTGCTCCATTTCTGATACTTTGCTGGGGAAAGATGTGCTAGGCTGAGCTGGTTCTTCCTTTGTTTTACGATCGTTGTGTTCAGGCCATTCTTTATAACTGTCATCACGTTCTAACGTTTGCCTCTTTTTCATCTGCGGCAAAGCATCAGTTATCCTTGCGATGATATCTAGAAGAAATTGCTTTAAAGCCTCCAAAGTTATATTTGTTTTGTAATAGTCCTTTGCAAAGTCTTTAAGAACAAGATTTTCAAATTGTTTATTTGCTTTCGATTCTGCATTTGATACAGCATATGAAAGGTTTAGAATGGCTATGAAAAAGTTTATGAGAATAAAATTTATTAGGCATGGAAGAAGGAACATGTATATCGGACCAAGAATTGGGCTCAATCGATACAGTCGTTGGAATTGTATGTTTCCTCCAAAAGATCCAAGTTGTAGAATCTCCAAAAACGATCTTGAAAGAGAAGAGTAAGTGTAAATGCTTCCACCAAAAGCTCCATGTGCCAGCCCGGAAAAGGCAGCTACGACCAATACGAAGATCATGCTGAATGACGCTAAAGGCCTGAATGAGGATTTGAGTGACATCATCATCACCAAAACGGGGCGGTTGAAGGAAAGTAACTTTAACATCTTGATGGTTAATATAAAGATAACTAATCCAAAGAAAACTACTTCCGTATCCGAGCTAAAAATAAGAGCATCTGTTGACCAGTTCTTGTAAGGATTTTCCCGTATTTTTTTAACAAGTCTACTGGCAAAGTATTCCATACACGACGTCAAGCATGACAGCCGCTACACAAAGCAGCAGTAATACCATATCTAACCAATTCCAGGCATTTGTGAAATACTTGCATTTTCTCCGAAACATTTTTCTAATCTCAAGAATAAAAAGAACGATGACATAAACTAGTAGAGCCAATTTACAAATAAAAAGAAAACCCCTTAGATTGGGATCTGATGGTGGGTAAAGAACAAGAGTTTTGACCATCTTATGTGTTGTTGCCCCACCATGAAGTAACTTTTTGTAAGTGTACCGCACAACACAAAGTAAACTACTCGCAGGCTCAAAGACCGTAAACTCAATGAAAACAGCGAATGTCAGGTCATCAATCCAATTGTTTTTAACCAGATCTTGCACAAGTTGAAAGGGCAAACTTAGAGTTATATCCAAGTTCTGCAATATATCCACCACTTTCTGTAGTAGAGAATTTGAAGTTTCCGGATTTCTTTTCATACTGCCATGGTTTGGGGCAGTGAATGTTGAGTTCTGCTTTTGTCATGTTGTCAATGCTCCCAATAGGCTTCCATTTGGGCAGGTAGTACGGGCCTTGGTCCTCTTGTATTAGAGAAGACGACAAACAACGCGGAAAAATTTCTTCAATGCATGGAATCAAGTCAGAAGCAATGCATGTTTTAACTGCATAAACAAAAACAACGGTATTGGTAAGAATCGATCTAGACCGTGAATGACCGAATAAACTTCTCTCCCGGTAAAGTCCCCGGTCGACAGGGTCAATTGTCAGGCTGCGGTATTTCAAGACCTTAAGATTGATGTTTATGGAAAACCGCTGACGACAAACGGCAAAAATTGACTTAAATTTTGATTGTATATTTTATTCTAATCCTTAAATCAATCCAACAAGCAAATAAAGAACAAATCTCTTAATGACAGAAAATATACAAATATCTTCACTTAAGTGTACAAACGGCTGGGGACAGACGGTTAAAGTTTGCCGTTTGACGGTTGCCGTTTGCCGTAAACGTCAATCTTAAGGTCTCTATTTGGCTCCAATCTCAAGCCAGTTGCGCACAACGTCACAGAAAAAAATTCAATGTATTAAATCTCGTTGAACCATGTGGCGTCCCCCAAAACTGGTCTGGTTTCACGATCGCGACATTGCAAGAAAACTTGCATAGCGTAACTAGACCTTAAATAACTAGTAGTTACGTTATGAATAATTAGGGACCTTAAGGAGCCCTAAAACAACAATGACGCGGGCCGGACGTCACGCATACGTTTTTGTTCATGCGCGTGTCGTAATTTTAGAACGTACATGCTAACGAAAACTGCAATGATGGAACTGCAATGATGGCGGTGCGCGCATAAGAAAAAGAACGTCCGCTTTGTGGTTGTGTTTGGCTGATTAAGTTCCCCATTCGTACGAATGACATTATGTTATTCTTAGTTTGCATTGAACTCACTTGGTTTTATCCTGATTTGCCGTAGTTTTGGAACACCAACAAGAAAAAAGTCTCGATTACTAATGAACTCTTCTGGATACTTGAAAAGCTGGTTGTTGTACCATGTTGTGTTATAAAGTCCAGGAACCAAGAATTTGCGCGTCCACTGCCAAAATGCTACTGGGTGATGAACCTTGGGAACGCAAACACAAACGGTATGGCATTACAAATACTTGAATTACTTCAATCCCGGAAACAACCTCTTAGGACTTTCTTTGTTTCTAACACAGTTAATATAGTCGAATGGGATGGTTTTGAAACTCGACAAAATCAAAGGTCTGATAAAGGTGCCAACATGGAGATGGAGAAGGGACTTGACCATACACAATGTTCCGTTTTATGATATCATTCATTATGCTTGGCTGACCAAAACGTTTTCATAGGCAGACTGTCTGATATATGTAGGAATGCTTTTGTTTTGTGCACGTTCATGGTTTAAGATAGTGAAAACAACAACAACAACAACAACAACAACAACAACAAAAACAACAAAACAAACAAACATACAAGCAAACAAGCAAACAAACAAACAAACAAACAAACAAACAAACGAACAAACAAAAAAGACGATAGAACAATGAATGTAGCTGGGCGTCCTAACCATTAATTCACATAATGTATCACCTGATCCTGATCACCTGATCACTCTTCACTTTTCGGCTATTAAGTATACTGTAATAAATTAGCTTGACTGTTAATTAGATGTCTTACCTTTTCAAATTTACGAAAAATTTCCTTGACAGATTTGGTGAGCAAGAACCTTGAGCGATCACGATTTCCATAGCAAACTGTCACGAATAAAATAAAAAGGATAACAACACGCAACGTCTTACGGAACATCTTGAACATTTTTGCTTTGTTCTGATTGTATATTTTTGCTTTCTCGAGTTCTGTTTCTTCTGGTTGTTCAATAACACGGTCGTTTCCCTTCATTGTTGATGTTTTTCCTGTGTTCGCGATGTTCTCTTCTTTTGGAGGAGATTTTAACAGAGATGCTAGCAAACCTGCTATCAAAATAACTTTAATCGGCCCTGTCACAAAAATATCTTGAAGGGAAGAAACTACAACGGAAGTGAGCCAATTGTTGGATATTTCTTTACCCCATTGCATGCTATAAAACACCACATAAACTGCCGATGCCAAGATTGTGCCATTGCATAAAAACCATGCCACGAAGACTAACATGCGTTGAAATTTAGTAGATTCTTCTGGCTGGGATTCATCCTTTTTACTTTGTCCTTTTTTGAAGAGGAGAACTGTAATGACATTTATAGGAATGGCTATAAAGGCACTCTGTATGCCTATCTTAACTGCCGTTGGGCTCACCTTTAATGGGCCAAGAAAAAAGCTATCGCTACTTGTGTTTGTTCCTATTTTGTAGAACATCGCATTTGCAATCATTGCTGTGAATAGTATTGACATACAACAAGCAAGACGTTGACATCTTGTAAAAGGACTATGTGGTGGTCTCGTGAATAACGAAATCCACAAATGGTCATTAGCAAATCCTCTTGCTGTTCTTAAAGTAAAGAAGTGTCGAAATCGATTGGCGTCATTGTTGCTAAAGGTGTTCGCTTCTACACACAGACTGCCATCAGCACGATTAACAGCAAGCCATTTGTTCACAAAGAAGTGCCATTTTTCGTTAGTTTTAGAATCAGTAACAATGACCTGATGAAGGTACCAGCTTGGGTCTGCACCACCGTTGTTGTGCCACACACGCACTTTTATCAAAGAGCCAAAAGGTTCATCTACTAGAATATGAAAAGTGTTGATGCTTGCTCTTGCGAATGGTTGATTGCAAGCACTATCTGTCAGGCATATGGGACCACTGCTATGGTTTTCACCATAAATGGCGATACCAACTTCTGCTGTTGTTCCGCTACCTTTCCAAATGCCTGTTTCAATTTGCACTTTATATGCATATGGAGTCACCTCGCAGCTTTGTAGCTCGATCGTCTTGTTTATTACCTTAAATTAGAGTAGTTTCTTGATTACATGACATGATTGATAGAATGTGACAAGTTGTAACCTGGAAGAGGTACTTAGAACAGCTATGATTTATTTCAAATTATGTCTTTGGCAAATCTGTTTATCAACGCATGTGATATTTATCGAGCATACTATTTTACTAGATCGCGCAAGTACCCGTCAACATCCGTGTACATCCGGAAACTTTAATCGTTAGTGGACCGATAACACTATCGTCAGTTTTTCGAAAAACGGTCCCTGGTCAACAACAAGTCACAAAATTATCAGCTTGATGATAATGACATATGACATACATAACAAAATAAGCAAAATAGAGCAACTAAATTACACTTTTTCCTGGGATAGTGTTTTCGACCGAAGTTTGAAACTTTCAAAAAATCTGACTTTATCGAAAAAGAATGTAGTAGGTTTGCTAGTTAGCTATACAGTGTTTGTAAAACTTAATTTAGCAAAAGCCTTATCTAGTTCGTTCAGCATTAAGGAATTGTATCTATATGGGTAACTTTGTTTCCTTCCCCAGTTAATGTACAGTAAGCGCACTGTTGTAAATGATGAACTAACCTTTTCTTTGTCGATTTTGTCAAAATATCTCAAGACTACCAAAGACAGCAGATAGATAGCCAATAATACACAAACTGTGATTAGAACACTAACATTTCCACTTTCATCGAGCCTTAAAAAAGATTTCCAAACAACATCATAATCGATAGTATTTGGTGCTACAAAGAAACTTCCACCAAATGATGTTAAATGTTCGCAGAGACAGTGCAAGTGCTGTTTGGAGGAATTGAAACCAAACTGAAAAAAGAAATGAAAATAGAACAAAATAACATAAGAATCTTGTAAAATAAAGCAGGATCATCCAAAGTTTGCGATTAGCTTACTCTACATCCATTCGTTTTCCACTTTTGATCCTCAACATCCCAAAACATGCAAGTTCCAGATGTTGCTCGAAAACTGTAGCCGACATCTTCGCGGTTGACGTGTACACTTGAGGAAGATGGTGATGATGGTGATGATGATGACGATGACGAAGAAGAAGCAGAAGGTGGACTTTTGTATTCTAGGCAGGACCTTTTATTACGCGTTCGTCCCTGAAGACAAGCAGTATTCCATCTTTTAACTCGCTTACTTTGATGATTGGTCGTGTCCTTTGAGAATGTATCATTTAAGTTCTCGTCATCATAGTACAATACTCCAATAAAGTACACTCCTGAAGAATTGTTTCCTTGAGGGGTAAAAGAAAATGAGTACACATCCAATGTACAGTTGTAATATTTCTTTGTTGATGAATTGTAACTACAGGACTTGAAATCAGGAATAATCTTTGAGAAGTTGAATTTGTGGACAGTTGGTTTTTTAAAATGCTGGACAAATACATGCAGCCGAACATCGTTGACTGGCTTCAGGTTGACAACAGTGGTGATAGGCCTGGAGGGAACATAAAAACTGTGATACGTAAAGAAAGGTTTCTCTGGGGTGCTTCGCTTCACAAAGAACAATTCTTGTGGTTTACGTTGATCATTGTCTCTGTCCTGTGGTTCTGAATCCAGTGGTATGTAAAGTTCTATCGGATGACTTAGATTTGCAATTTTTATGGTTTTCCTTTCTGTGGTTGGAGTTATGCAAGTTTGGTTAACATAAGTAACATTGAAGACATTGGTCACATTGAAGATATTGGTGACATTGAAGATGCTGCTCTCATTGAAAATGCTGGTCTCATTCAAGAGAGAGGAGTTTCTAACCGCGTTCCCAGTGGGCGTGTTACTAAAGTTGTGTGTCTTATTGACTTTTGGAATAATTTCCACTATAATATCTAGCACAGACGAGTTAATGTTCTTGCTGGTTTCGTCCCACGTAAACGGATTTGTTTTCCAAAGTTGAATCTGCAGGATATAGTTAAATGAATAAACGATCTTCTACAGCAGATCCACGTAGTGGATATTCTTCTTCTGGCACTTACACTCACTACCTCTACATTAAATATTTTGCATGCATAACTCACTCACATGTTGATTTATGCTGAGGGAGGAAAACCGGAGAACCCGGAGAAAAAACCCTCGTGGCAAGAACAACACATCAAACATACTCATTCACATATGATCCGATGCCTGAGCTGGGAGTCGAAGCCGGACCACAGCGGTGAAAGGCCGTGCTCTCACCACTCGGCCAATCATGCCACCCAAGTTGAAGCATTCAGTTAGATGTAAGGAAGCTCATCAAGTAGAAATGAACTCAGAAAATATCCGAGGCAAGACGGGTTTGAATGTGTGACCTTCTGAGCACCGGTCAAGGCTCCGGCGATTTCTTTGGTAAGCAAGGTCTTATGTACGTATTTGTTATTCAGTCCACTTGGTAAGATTGCTGTTCGATAACCCAATTGCAAGTAGAATGATAGCGAACAACTGTAATTCGATCGATGGTGAGTCGATATTTAGTATCAGGAATGGAAATAGAAACACAAAGTACAAATAGATACATAACTGGACCTCCCTTGCCAAAAGAACCCCAGTCGTTCAGTAGTTAGAACGTTTTAACGATACTCAGCAGTTAACGGGCTCAAACCTTGCCTTGGAACCGATTTTTTCCGAATCCATTTTTTACTCGATGACTTTATGTCAGGGGCGGACCCAGGATTATCTTCAGGATGGGGTGCACCGTCTTCAGGAGAAACTGCCGAGATGATATTTTGGAAAATATGTTGAGAAAAAAGGACTCAAAGTCGTCTCAGGAGGAGGTGCGCACCCCTGCACCCCTCCCTTAAATCCGCCCCTGTTATGTCCTTACATCTCATCTAAAAACATCAATTCCGAGTGACTCACGATCTAACGAAATAAAAAATTGCAAAAAAACACAAAAGAAAGCCACAGCTAGGTGATGTACAACACAAGAAGAGACTTTAAGGTATCCCCACACTCATGAAAAAAATCGGTTCGGTATGGAAATACTGATCTAAAAAACCTAAAACATTTGGAAATGAGAACATACCTTTAAATCAATGAGTTCGTGGTGTCCTATTCCATGAACACCGAATAAGACATTTGCGGATGGCAATGTCATTAAACTACCACGGAAGTCAATAGTCGCTTCACTCAGAGCAGTTGCAGTATCCCTAGATATTCTCATGTCTGTATATGGCGACAATAACGTTCTAGCATCTCCAGGCTTCAAAATGCTTGATATATCTCTGCCTATTTGCTGGATCATCTCCAGACCCTTCGTGACAACATCTCGAGCCTTAAAAAACAATAACGGACAAGTCTTAACATAATTTATGTGGGAAAGGACTTCTTCAAAAACGATGTGATGCATAATTTGGGAGACTACGTATATAGTTAATGTATTCAGCAGTATATGCAGCTCTCGATATTTTATGGCAATCTTTCTTTCAAAACTACATAGTCAGATCCAACATAAATACTCAAACTCAATTCTACAAATTTAAGAACGTCAGTGTTTTTGACGCGTGCGTATTGAAGATTTCTAAGGAGATCCTCAAAACCCCGACCCCATGTACACTCCTTTGAAATGTTGCTGTGAAAGCCCTGGAATCTACTACCCCGAAATCAGTCTGACAGTCCCAATGCAGGCTACCAGGAATATTGTATAGGAAGGGGATGAGCGATCCATAACGAAGGTACTAAAGCGAGCAATG
This sequence comes from Telmatactis stephensoni, assembly GCA_029948255.1. Taxonomy (NCBI): domain Eukaryota; kingdom Metazoa; phylum Cnidaria; class Anthozoa; order Actiniaria; family Isophelliidae; genus Telmatactis; species Telmatactis stephensoni. Next base: position 328,721 of record JALIZF010001716.1, on the reverse strand, counting down.
TACAAAACACTCTGAATTGCACATCATGCCAACAAGTAATGGAAAGATGTAGCTTTGTTGCTACCTTCGATTGATCTTTAATCTGTGAAATGTCGAGTGCGTCGAGTGAAGCTGTCCTAATGATTGAACCAATACTGTAAAAACAACTATCAGCCAAAGGTTTGTGAAGATCTGCTGGTAATGAGCCTATCTTCCTGGATAAATACTGCATGGTTTTATTTAGGATACGAAGTACAGCAACCTTTGATAATGAAATGAACATCATGTAAGTAAATGTTATTTCCCTTAATTGTATAAAAGAGACCGCCCTATCAACTTTATGTACTGTTTAAAAACGATCATCGAGCAGCAGTGTTTTATCAAGTACTAAAAAACCGAGGCGAAGCCGAGCATGGATTAAAGACTCCAACCTAAATTTCATGTTTTTGTAGAAAAAATATTTTGTTTTTTTTCCAGAGAAAATCAGGGTAAAATTTTATGTAAAATAGGATAAAAATAGCCGTCATGGTTATGATTTCAATTGTGTTATCGTTATCAATTATTAATGAGTTTTTTAAGCCCTGAAGAAGACTCACATTCTCACTACCATAAACACACTTTAGTATACTACAGATACCACTCAACATACCTTTCCTACCGTCTTCTTATTTGACTAAGGTTTGGTTCACACTTGCAACACAAGCATCAGTGCAATCAATCAATATATACAGACTTAGTATTGCATTTATTACATATGTGTGAAAGAAAAGCACTGCCAGGAAATAGTACACCTCTGATTCTCCATATGTTGCTTGTGCTTATACTTACGTCACTGGTGTGAACAAGCAATACGCAGACTCAGTTTCGCATGTGTCACATAGGTGTAGAAAAAAGACAGGCACTCTGGTTACCTGATTGTCCTGTGATTCTGACTGATCAATTTCATCATTTGAGTTTGATTGGCAGCACAAAGTAATCATATACAACAGTTTGTTGACTTCTTCGAGGTGCTTAACAGATACATTCTGGAAACCTTGTACAATGTTCGTTTTCACCTAGAAATATCATAAAAAATATAAAGCTCATAGCAAAACAAAACAAAACAAAACAAAACAAAACAAACAAACAAACAAAAAACATATTGGTAATATTTTTACACGCGCACCGAGAGAAATATAAGAGCAAGTAGAACGAAATACATTATTCATCGTGGATGAAAGAATAAAGGATAATAATTATTCAATTGTCTCACGATAGTGGTCATTTGAAATGAACGCAACGTTTCGACTGCTACTGCTAGTCTTCATCAGGCGATGGTGTAGAATGGATGTTCGCTTGTCTTTATACTCATCTGTGGCTCAGGTGGGCGGAGCTCTTCTCTGTGATTGGTTGATGCTGGTGTGTTTCCTAATAGTGGTAACCACGCCTCTGGGATTTCTGTTGATGTTGCTTGTTTGGAGTATTAGTGCTGGTCTCCATCGGTGCTCTTGACTTCATTTCAGTCGAGAGGGTGTCCGGTCTTGTTGTCGTGTCCAGATACAGTGGAGGAACCCAGCGGCATGGAAATCCCAGAGGTGTGGTTACCGACCATTAGGAAACACAACAGCATTAACCAATCACAGAGAAGAGCTCCGCCCACCTAAGCCACAGATGGGTATAAAGACAAGCGAACATCCATTCTACACCATCGCCTGATGAAGACTAGCAGTAGCAGTCGAAACGTTGCGTTCATTTCAAATGACCACTATCGTGAGACAATTGAATTGTTATTATCCTTTATTATAAGAGTAAGGTTATTGAGGGGACATAACTTTAGCATTCTATGGGGACGTGGGAGTTCCATACAATCTTTCTCGACAAAATGCTACGTAGGAACGGGTAAGACTGCTAAAGCCCCACCGAAACAGCACAATCCTGCTACAGAAATAGAGTATCATATGGACAGTTTGGTTAGTAGGGATCTGCAACAACTAGATTCCAAATCAAACATTCACATTATAATTTGCAGTCATACGAACTTCAACAAAGTATGAAGAAAAAGTCCATTATCAGGTGCATGGAGACAATCCTGTAACACTGACCTTGCTTTCAAGAACTTTGTTTTTCTAAAAATAAACAAGAAAACTGAAGTTATCTATAAAAGACTCTTTTAGCAACTCCAGTGATATTGTTTGCTAAAAACTGTTAGCCCTTGTACTCTCAAGCTTACTGATATACATACCTTGATGTGTGGGTTGTTCTTAAAAAGAGACAAAGCTGCAATGGCAGTAGACGCAGCTTTGCTAACGTCGCCTTCATTAAGTAAATCTACAAGGGCTGGTCCACCATGATTTCCATGTTCTAAAATTTTTAGCAACTCAGACATTGGAATTGGTTCAACCTGAAATTGCGTGAAGATATAACTAAATGAAATGAATCGCTTCACATTCCGTTAAATCGAAGATTACACCCATCTTTTGTCATACTATAAAAATGTGGGTGATCTCCAAGCCCTAGTTTTCTTCAGCCCCTTTGTTCGTCTTGTTGCGCATCACCGTTCCCTCGACTATTGTCTTTGTATTTTGAAAGGAGTTTGAATATTTGAATAAGAAAAGAAATTTCGAAAAGGGTCGTGATAGCTTAGGTATGACACGTAAGGATGGTAAGGTTATTATATATTACAAGTGTAAAGTTTTATTGGAGTGGCCTCGTTACCTTAACTTGTAGAGGGACATCGTATTCTCCATTCTGATATTGTATATTAACAGACAGATTCACCCGGTGTTGATCTGTGACGTTCCCAAGTGGTAATGTCGTTGTCACGTTAGGTATTTTGTTTTCAAACAGTATCTCTTTTTTAGAACCAGACAGCAAAGAAATACGGTAAGTGTGGAGAAAGACCACCATCTTCCCAACCCTCGCACGTGATCTCATACAAAGTCCTAAGTACTTTTCCAGAGGAAGGAGTAATTGCGCATGAGCAAGACGTGTTGACAATTAATAAAGAGAAGGTGCTTGAGATTTTTATGTTTCCCAAATTCTTGTTGAAATTGGCCAGAGAAGTGATCTGTAATGTTCCTACGTCAGGGCAGGTAAAGTCAATGAGTTCTATTAGTGTTGAATTGTTCCTTAACTTTATGCCTCCTTTGCATACGTTGTCAGCAGGTATATCTTGATAGAGTACATTCCATTTGTACGACTGTATTTGGTTACAGGAATTCCCTTCGCATGAGATGTGAAAAACTCTTGACTGCTTTCTTTTAACACGTGGGCCACAATTTTGCTGGCACCTAAAATAACAATAGTAGTACTTTAATCATAATTGCTGTTGAGGCACATGACTAAGGCGTTCATCAAGCAAGTGCTTCAACCACGTGTAATAAATTCACACTTACCTTATTTGCAGCAATGGATCGTCATAAATTGACAAATACGTTCTTGTCATGCCTGTTTTATTTCCTTTGGTTACAGTCAGTGTTAAGGTATAAGTAACACCTGATGTCAACTCACCAACACTTATCATTATATTCATAAACTTAATTGGAGCTGTTATCCACACAAAATTATCTTCCATGTTATTATTTAGTATGACAGCATTATGGCCTTTGTAGTGACAAGTCCATTTAAAGGTCAAACCGTGGTACTTATTCCATTTTTCCATTTGATCATATGAGTTGCTGCCACTAAAATTGGCAAATTTGGACCCTTTCAATGCAAAGTTTTTCCCTTCTATCTTGGCTATAATTTTGTTGGGTAGAACTTGAATAAATCCATAGTCGTAGGTCTCTCCATGAAATGTTTTATTTACAATCAACGTGGCAAAGCACATTACATACGCAAGCCTTGCCCTGATTGCAAATACCCCTCTAAATATGCTGATATTCTTGTTCCGTATTGTCAAGGGACTAAAAGATTGGAATAAACCGCGTGTGGTGTCAATAGCTGCAGCGGTGCAGTCAAGGAATGTCGTTCTATCACCGTATCGACATCGACTGCTGTTGGTCACTGTTAAAGTTATCATCGCTCGTTTGGCAGGTAACGCACGAGAAGGAAATTGGTTTCCTCTCAATCCAATGTGGACGTCTGGTGGCAGACATTGGTTCATCACTGAAATCATAAATTATGGTATCAAACTTAATGCCCACAAATTGCACTTAAGAACTATAAAAAGTATATAGCTATGTGCACAGATATTAACTTATTCAAAATCATAGAAGCGGAGATCGAAATGAGCAGTGGGAAATCTGTTGATTAAATCATTCTAAGGAAGCGCGTATACGTGGACGTATCAAACAGCGACTGAGAGACAAATATTCTTTCGACAATGTTGCCGTTTGAGCTCGAAATGTCAAACATATCCTCAGACAGTTGCCACCATGAAGAACCAAAATTGAGATAGGGGAAGGGAAAACTAGAGGCACGTCTTTATAGTAGATGATTGTATATATCTCTGTACTAAAGACATAGAAAACGCACCAGCGTGCTGTTTGCAGATTTAAAGCACGTGGGGTTGATCAGAACACGAGAGAAGTGTTACGAGAAGCACGAGGTATAACCGAACTTGTACGAACCAATAAAGAGCGTTCTAATTTCTTTTGATAAATCTACACAATAAGAATGACTTTTCTTGACTCGAACCAATGATAATCTTTGTTTTAAATAATGTACCATTTCCATTTGGTCATTTTCTAATATGGCGCTGCTATTCCTGTTGACACTTTTTTCGCGTTTTTTACACCTTCATTTTTCATGGGGCCCCCCAAATAACTTTTTTTGCACTTATTTGAAAAAGCAATTATTGATTTTTGTAGTAAATTTTGTTCCACTTCTGTTCGGACGACGATGAATTGTACGTTCAAACTAATACTGAACTAATAATGAACTAACTGTGCAAAAGTGCATCTTTCGCTGCTGCAATATTTCAATGCTTTTTGAGGGTAGGATTTAGCAGATGACAGAGCAGAGTATTTATGACTAACCTTAATTTGCTTAATGCAAGTAAAAATGTAAAACTATTAGCTAATTTGCAGTCTTACTTGGAAAATTGACAGTAATGTAGCTCGATTCAAAGAAGGGATCATCCTTTTTCAACTTGTCAAGCTCCGCCAATATCTCCTCTTGTTTGCTTGCAATACAAAATATCGCTAGCTCTGACACCAAGTAAGGAAATATAACCTCAAAAGGCCTGGGACTAGAATATAGATAACATTGAGAGGTAATATATAGAAAAAGGCAAGAATCAAACAATAGAAGTGGAAAACAATAAGACTTACCTAAAACGAATAAGTCTTGCGGACAAGAATCCAGGTACACGGTCAAGTTGCTTTGAAACCTAAAAACAGATGTGTAGAAAACCAGTAACCTACTCAATACCAACTTATTTCGTTATCGTGTGTAAGAGAAACACAAATTCCATACTAATCCGGATAAATTTCGTAAAAAGCGACAAAAGAAAAATGCAGTTCTAGTGTAGACGAAAGGCCTAACCGTAGCCACAGGGATGCGTTTTTTCGAATTTATCCGGGTGAGTGTGGACGTGAAATGTAAAATTTTCAAAACGTTCCTCTGAGTGAGGCTCTGTCCACGTACAAAAAACAAAAACAAACAACCCCCCAATCCCCCCAAAAAATAGCAAAAACAAAAACCCGCTTTATAGTTTGATAATGAAAGTTAATACGAGAAGTGACAACATCTTTTTTAGATCTTTACTGAATATTTCAAGCACTGTCCAGTGTTCATCATCAGCAATAATAAGAACTCTGAATAGATAATGCTTTAAGTGTTTTTCTCTTGATGGACTAGTAATGCATTGAGAAACAAAAAACTACAATTCGCGTCAATTTACAACACTAATGCTTTTAAAGGGCCAATAAAGCCTAGCCAAATCCTTTTCAATCTAGAAATACATCATGTAAATAAACGTTTTATATGAAATATTTCTGAATAATATCAACTCTTCTCTGAAGCAATTCAAATCTGAAATGCAAATGAGATGACGTCAAAGCAGGAGTTATTAAATATACAAATACACTAGATACGAATTTTACACTATTTTACTATTTGCAAAACAATATCTCATTGCTAAAGTACAAGGTACGGTGTAGTATTTTGCTACTTAACTGAAATGCATATGTTTCAGAACTAGAGTCAAAATCAAGCAAATTCCTGCTTTGACGTCATCTCATTTGCATTTTCAGATTTGAATTGCTTAATTCTCAGAGAGGAGTTGATTTTATTCAGAAATATTTATATAAAACATTTATTTATATGATGTATTTCTAGATTGAGAAGGATTTGGCTAGGTTTTATGGGCACTTTAATGTCAATGGATAATAGTTTGTGGATAGCGCGCGTCGAATGACTTTTCGCTCCCTCCCCACATGTCAGTGTTGAGTTGTAGTGCTAGATGAACATAACGATTATTGCTATCCCCAGCATTGATAAGGTGGAAGTGGACTGAGGTGAGGGGGTTGCAATAAGATGTTAATGTGTAAACTTTTAAGTAAAAAGGGTCAGGATTAATTAGATACATGCATGTACACTGCAAAAATGGCATTTTTCAAAACGAGTCAAATGAACTCTTTATGTGAGTAAACTGAGGGTCTTACTGAATATGTTGAGTAAGTTTACTCAAATAATTTCACTCGAAGTTGTCTGTAATATCTTGAGTAAATGAAACTCGATAAAATTGAGTAAACGTGCTCAAAAATGAGTAAATTGAAGTAATTCACAGTAATTGTGATATATACTTTTCCTGTGGTGTGTATTTTTGTTAATTTTATATACAACACCACTTCCATTAATATTAAGTAATTTTTGCACAAAGACAATTTTGCTGATTGAAACAATGCGCATTATCACACGCTCCTTGACAAATTGATCCATCCTTAAACTAGCTGTTCTTGCACACAGAAAATTAGAAAACATCCCATAAGTTATTGATATACCTAATTAAGAGAGAATAATTTCAAGAGAATTTTACTCGAAGTTGTAGAGTTAAATAACTCACTGTTCTTCTAATAACTGAATCGTTCTTACTCACGTCATTAATGATGACGCAAAGTATAGCTTTAGTTGCTAATGATTCACTTGAAAAATCAGTTGGCCATTAGGTTTTGTCAGTCGTTTTATGAACCAAGTGAAATTTCGTTGTTATGTATAAAGCCCCTTTAAGACTTTTTCGGTATCTGCGACAAAAACAGACTTTGTTACCTTGTAGAGTACGGTTTCTTCTAGTTCCTTGTACATCTCAGTGTGTTGGTACATATACTGCAACTGAAATACTTTTTTACGAATCATCAACCATGCGAAAAAGTAGTAGCCTTATTAACAAGAAGGAAGAAAAAAAAATCATTTTTATTGATGTACAAATTGTAATCTCAAGTATGTTAAAGCCAGGCCAGCTTTGATTGTTGAAGATATAATTTGATTTTTATGTTTAGCTCTAACATTTGTCAATTGACTTCAAACTTTGCACATCCATAGAATTTGGGTTGATAAAGAGTCTCAAGTTAGAATGTTAATATCAGTAACGAAGTACAATAAATTACCTTTCCCTTTACCCTTTTACCAACTGACCTTTTAGTCCGGGGGCAAGTTAGTATGGTGAAAAGTATGGTGAATCGCTTTTGATCACGAGAAATCAGGATGGCTATCCTGTCACCACTTTCCAATTCCACAGCACATACTTATTTCAAAACAAAGACACACAACTATATATATAAAAGAATATTCATACCAGGGTCACATCCATAAAGTTCCATACGAAATGCTACATTTCTATTGATATTTGATTGAGCATTCTGTAGGATAAGTACTGATTTAGCAATCACAGGAAAAGGGAGATAGTTCAGCTGTACTCTGTGTCTGTCACTGTTGCCTTTGAAAACCTATCGTAAAGAATATGTGTTATTGCGCTATATATTAAAACTATATTAATTTTCACTATTGACTGTCATTACAGCCACCACAACTGTAACTTTACAACTACTGCCACCTCAACAACACAACCACCACTACCAAACTCTGCTATCATCAATCAATCAATCAATCAATCAACCAACCAACCAACCAACCAACCAACCAACCAACCAACCAACCAACCAACCAACCAACCAACCAACCAATCCATCAATCCATCAATCCATCAATCCATCAATCCATCAATCCATCAATCCATCAATCCATCAATCCATCAATCCATCAATCCATCAATCCATCAATCCATCAATCCATCAATCCATCAATCCATCAATCCATCAATCCATCAATCCATCAATCCATCAATCCATCAATCCATCAATCCATCAATCCATCAATCCATCAATCCATCAATCCATCAATCCATCAATCCATCAATCCATCAATCCATCAATCCATCAATCCATCAATCCATCAATCCATCAATCCATCAATCCATCAATCCATCAATCCATCAATCCATCAATCCATCAATCCATCAATCCATCAATCCATCAATCCATCAATCCATCCGTCCATCCGTCCATCCGTCCATCCGTCCATCCGTCCATCCGTCCATCCGTCCATCCGTCCATCCGTCCATCCGTCCATCCGTCCATCCGTCCATCCGTCCATCCGTCCATCCGTCCATCCGTCCATCCGTCCATCCGTCCATCCGTCCATCCGTCCATCCGTCCATCCGTCCATCCGTCCATCCGTCCATCCGTCCATCCGTCCATCCGTCCATCCGTCCATCCGTCCATCCGTCCATCCGTCCATCCGTCCATCCGTCCATCCGTCCATCCGTCCATCCGTCCATCCGTCCATCCGTCCATCCGTCCATCCGTCCATCCGTCCATCCGTCCATCCGTCCATCCGTCCATCCGTCCATCCGTCCATCCGTCCATCCGTCCATCCATGCATGCATCCATATATTTATTTATTTATCCACGGGATGTAGGCCGGTTAAGGCCATAGCGACCGGAGGCAGCTAATGTACCGTGCTATCATCATTATCATCATCATCATTATTAATGTACCGTGTTATCATCATTATCATTACTACCATCACAACTATATATTCTACCAACACCACCAACTACATCGCAACAGCCATCACATTGTAATAAGAACACCATCACCATCACCATCACCATAACCACTACCAATCACTAATACAATGTAATATACCAATCACTAATACAATGTTATATACCAATCACTAATACAATGTAATATCAGACAGATTTAGTTTACGCCACGCGAGGATGAGATGAGAACGTCGCGACGCAAAGTCCAATACACCATTTTATCTGTTTTCACGGGAAAAGTTGTGTCTTTTTTCACTGACATGAGCTTGCGATTGCCGTTTGCACCCAAATTGCTAATCAAAGCATGCGTTAGGTCTGGTTCACACTAGCGACTCAATTATAAGCCCAAGCAACATATACACAGACTCAGATCACATGTATCACAGAGCTATGTTAAAACATTAATATGATTTACCAGGCCGTTTTTTACGAATTTACTCGGCGACTTAAAGAACATGGTGTCGTCGTCAGAATAGAATAAGTGATATTGTTCCAGCCACTCAGACACGGAGTCATTACCGTAGCCCTGTGTAGCGATACTTGTTACAATCGTGGGCTTTTGAAAATCGACCCTGACCCAAGTAAGACCGGTTGCTTCTGGGTTGCCACGATATCCTTGTGGAGACGTGCGTTTATTGAGTCGTGCTTGATGAGGTCCGTATGTGTTAAAGTCGTTATTATATGCAGACGAAGCAGTGATTTGAATATCTTTTATGCGTCCGTCTTCCATACCAAGAGGGTACTGACAACCTTTTATGAATAACAAAAAAATGTAACATTAAAGTGGTACTAGCATCAAAATCATTTTCGTGACATCATACACTCAACCTAAACATTCAGCTCCATACATTTCTTTATGTTTGGTATCTTAAACTATTTCATTTCTTTCACACTAAAAGTTGGTGCGAAGGAGTTTCCCTACGTTGTTTAAGCTAAGGATTTATTTTCTGGCCAGTTTTCTTAATTTTAGAATAATTACGCTGAGATATTTTAATTACAATTTATAAAGAAATGTATGGAGCTGATTGCTTGGGTCGAGTGTATGACGTCACTGACACCTCCAAAGATTCATAAAAATCATAGTCCCGTCTATTAACTATGTAAAAATCTACTACTTCCTTTGAGAATTTCCAGAAAACAAACTATCCAGTTATACTAGTTATCGAATGGCTCCTTGAGAGTCTTTCAATTTAGTTTTCAGTGAAGTTTCAGCTAAATTAGATGTTGAGCGATTTTGATGCTAATGGATAAGTACAAAGATGATCACTACCAACATGATAAGCATTACTAATAACAAAGGTCACATATACTGTATGGTTATCGGCATGTGGCGGCACCATGCTAACGTACCAACCAGATTGTGACGCCCATAGTGCCACAGGGTTCCATAGTGGGGGGTTGTTACTAATGTAATGCTTTGGGAGAAACAATTTTTAGGGACTGATTTGGGTCTTTAGTGTAGTTAAAACTAAAACAAAAAAACAAAACAAACTGAACAGACTGAAGAAACAAACATATAAAAAAATCGATGTGAAAATACATAGACGTTTATCTGGAAAACAATAGGAAAGAAACCTGTCTCTCTCTATATATAAGAAAGAACCCTCCCTATAAATTGGACTAACACTTTAAAAATTGCATATTTGACCCCATGTAAAGCTTTGATTTGAGTTTATTTGTGAAGATGATAAAAATCCTCTTACGTCGATGGACACCTAAACATCGTTTATCTAGAATATAATTGAAAATGTATTTCTACCTAATTTTCGTATCTTTCGTATCTGAAATGCTGTTTCGTCAGGCTTTCTTAAATTATAGCATAGTTGATTATAGTTTTTATTTAAGCCATTTGAGGCTCCGTTAGACAATAGAGAAGCTCTACTGATTTTCTAGAAAAGAATAAGAATGAGCTTATTGAAAGTGGAAAATGAGCTTTTGCTCATAGTTTTTGCTATATTATGTCACATTAGCTACCATTCAGAGTGAACGTTTTTATCTTTGGGTGTTCAATTCCTTATCAGATTACTTCGTAGTTCTGTTTCCAGCAGTATAGTATAAACCCGTCTCGCAATGGAGCTATGAATTGTTTTTAATGACTTCTATTGATGTCGAATAGACTAGAAGTTAATGTCAGTATTGCATGAGTTTCATTTATTGTAGTTAAATAATTCATAGTTTTTAAATTTTTCATGGAAAGATAAACGTACAATAGCTGTAGGGATTACATATCTGGAGAGTAATTAGTCAAAAGCATCTCATCAATTGTTTATACGAAAACATACACAAATTTTCATTATACATCCAAACCGCAAAGCTCAGGCATATTGTAGAGTTGTCAGCAATACTTCTTGATCATTGTACATGGGTTTTAGTTCTTCAGCAAATTTATTGTAAAATTGCTTCGATTCAAAGATGGTTGTACAAGTAGGCATAACATAAAAAAATATCAAACTGATATAGATTAAAGCGTGTGCGGCAAAATCTCGCAAAAAGGAAAATGTCATGCAAAGTCGTATGAAATGAACCTAATTGCAAACTACACAATTTTCAAAAATACCTCAGATTCACTCAGATACAAATATTATGTTTTCTATTTGCAAATTTTACAACAATCTCATGAAGTATATCAATCTTTTTTTTAGGTTTGAACCCAAAAGATGAGTGTTTCATTATTCTTTAATCACAATGACTTATGCTCCTCATATTAAATGTGTATTTGTAAAGCTTTCCAAAGTGCAATTCATCTCTTAATTCACCAAGTGAATTTTTGGATGTCATTCTATCATGAACTTTGTTGGAGTATCATCTATCTTAAAGTCTATCGGTGTAACATTGTCAGTTGGCAAGGTTTTCGTCCGTTTATATTTTCAATATACTATATATCTTTTTGCTCTCACTGGACTTAGCTGCTTTATATAGATATCATGACCTACCTTTGTATGGCATGACTCCGTCAGTCGCTACTACAAAGATTAGCAAATGTAGAAAGGACATCTTGTGGAAAGACATCGAGAAACAATGGCCCATGAGTGTTATATTTCCCGGTTCAAACATTGTATAATTGATAAGTTTGCGCGCAATTCTTTGAATACAAAGCAATGCGCATTTTAAAGATAAGAGTATAACCAGTCTCTGTTGTCAGTCCATCTTACCCTATTGCCACCTTAAGTGATGTGTGAATGAGCTCAAGAGAAAAAAATAAGTCCTGCCCAGCGGGAAGCCATGACAAATTCAAATTTTGAATTAAATGCGCAATTTCCATTGAATACAAATGCAGCGTACAATTTATAGATTCACCTATAACAGTATATTAATCCCTGTTGTCAGTTCACCTGATCCTGTTGTCCCCTTACGTGTTGGCGAAAAAATTAAGCCCTGCCCAGCGGGTAGTATGACAAAGTAATATTTTGAATAAAAGTGCACAGATAATATTTGTAGAATCGATTTTATTTTCAAGTAACATTCTTTCTAAGAAGCAACTGACCCTGTGAAAGTAAAAAAATGAAAAGAAAGAAAAAGTAAAGAAAGGAAAAAGGAAAAAGAAAAAAGAAAAACCCGCTTCAATGTGATAAATATTCAATAGAAAATTCAGTGTTAATATCCGTGTTCTTGAAGCCTTATAGTGAAATATGTAATTAGATTATTTTACTAACACTAGAAAAGTTTGAATTTTGAAACTCCAAGCCTTATTACAAGTCTTGGTACCCGCTAGTCTTGTTTTTCCTTTTTTACCTTTTAAAATTTCAAGTAATTTCCCAAGCCGAAAGTTTTACTTTTTTATCTTTTTTTTCATCAATATTGGCTAGAATGTTCCATTTTCGTTCATTAAAACTTTGAAATTATGTTATCAACTTTTGACTTCCTTTACAAACTGTTTTTATAACATTGCCTTTAGCGGTTGTCTGGTGGTTTCTTTCATCAAAATTGGCTAGAATATGCAATTTTCATTTATTAAAACTTTGAAATTGTGTTTTCAGCTTTTGACTTCTTTTACAAACTGTTTTTATAACATTGCCTTTGGCGGTGTCTGATGATCTGATAAACACTGCTTGTTTAGCAATAGGAATTGCATGTGATTGGCTCCGAATTGCCAAGCTTTATTCATAGTATATATGTCAGGCATAACGTTTTCATAAGTTTGTCTAATTAAAGTCATTAGAATACAGACATAGAAAAGTCCAGAAATTATAATAATGACAATCTTTGAATTGAGGTTATTTCATATTCTTAACAATTGAGACTGTGCAGATTCTGGTTTAAATTATAGTGACAAATGACAAGTAAAAATGGCTTCGTATTACCTTAATGCGATACATATGTAAATACTCTCGATGCTGATCCAAACTAACTAGCATATTCTAAGTACAATGAAACTTGGACGAGTTTAGTGGGAAAAAATGACCAAAAAAAAAAAAAAAAAAAAAAAGTTTGAGGAGTCAATAACAAAAAATTCAACTGATATGAGTACACTACTGACGCTGTCATCGACAGCGCACTTCGAGCAAATGTTCTCTTGTACAGCAAGAAAACTATTTTTTCCAGTTTTTCTTATATCATTAATACAACAATAGAGTTTGTGTTTGCTGGTGTAAATATGTTTACGGTCCGATTCAGGCTCGTTTTAAAAATGAAATGAGCACTAGTACTGAGAAGGGCCAAAAACATATTTACACCCAAGAACGTCAACTCTATTACTATTACAATAATTAACTTTGGAGGGCATCACAAAAGGAATACAGTAAAAGGCAATATGTTTTAAAAAATACTGGCTTCACGTCGGTATTAATTATTTTGTCTATCTAGTTGAGTTTACAAATACGTCTTCATCTAGAAAAGTTTCTCTCCAAATATGGCGATTGTACATACAGCTCCTATGCCAGTCAAGGCACTTGGTGTTAGATCTCTATTTTCTCTTCCCCTAGCTTTGAGGAAGGGGAATCTTGTTCTTCTATTAATTCTTCTGTCATTTTTGCTTGATTTTGTGAACAGTGCTCGATTGTAAGATGCAGCAACGAGGCCATCGAGCGAAACAAAAACAAAAACAAAAACAAATAACCAACCAACAAACAAACCAACTAACCGACCGACCGACCAATTCAAACAACCAAACTAACAACCAAAAAAAGAAACAAAACAAACAAACAAACAAACAAAAAATAAACGCCGCCAAGAAGGTTAGCATTTGAGTGGTTTCCCTCATCTCATTGGCTGGACAGATGTCTGTTCTAGTTTTTTATTGGCTGATTAAATATGTTTTAGCTAGCCCGCAAAACGCGCCATGAAGTTATTATAATGGGAAATAATGTGGTTTTCTCGTAGAATTTGAAATAGGTGCGAACTCGTCTTTCACAAGCCTTTATATCTATTATATAGAATTTTACTATACTGTAGATTGGAAAATCATTATTAGATTATTTACACGCCGCTTCTTTGTAGAATGGTTTATTAGTAGTTATGACTGCTTGCCGTCTCTGAAACAATGAATCACTTTTTTCTGGATTTGGGTAGTGGCAAAGCTTATTTCTAATATAAGTAAAACTGTATTCCAAAGTTGGCTAATGAATTTTTGAAAAGGAGTTTCACTTTTGTGGTAAAGATCAGAGCTTATTAATTAAACATCAAAATGGGGGAGGGGGAGGGGCATTTTAGAAATGGTAGGCTACCTAGTACCCAATGGTACCCAACGCGTTTCGGCGCGTGCGCGCTCGTTCTGTTGCCCCGTTTGAAAAGGATTTTTTAACTTTTATCTCAAATGATTGCTATAAAAAACGAATTGAAGATGGTTTTGAGTTGTCTGTCCTCTTATTGACACACTCTTGACGCCATAAAATGTTCAAAACATTGTAGTTTTTTTGACCATTTTATGACGTCAACAGTGTGTCAATAAGAGGACAGACAACACCAAACTATCTTCAATTTGTTAAATAGTATACTGCTACAGTATTTCAATACAGTATTTTATTGCTCTATTCTTTTTTCTTTGGATTTAAGGATCATATCTTAATTAGACAGCCATTTATCTGTCGATCTCGTATCTAGTACCAACGAAGTTAACACTGCAACATAAAGTAATACATGATTTGTGAATGAAATAGCTGACTATCTTTCAAAACAGTAATCGGTTTCCCTGTTTCTTTAGCCAGGAAAACTCTACTAACTCTTCCTCTAGCGTCATTACAACAAAAAATATTCATCTCATCTCATCTAGAATTGTATACTCTATATGTATGTGAAGTAGTTAATTTTGATTTATTCAAGTAGACGCTAGTAGATTGTTCATTGATTTATAAAAGTAGACAAAGGGTATTAGGTTAATGCTATACTTATACCGACTACCACACTATAAGACAGTTTATATCTTCATTCTATTACTACTAAAGATTACTTTTGTTCGCCACCTATGGACTCCAGCCCACGAGGCGCCATCTTAAATATTGTGGCTTAAGGTATACTCATCAATTCAACATAAATGAACTTTTTGGTTAGCCAAATGACCTAATAACCTAATTATTGGCATTGGGCTTAACTGATATAAAATATTCATTCAGATTGCATTTTCTTGACTTGTGGGTTGTTTATAAAGTGGAGCGATCCATTTGCAAACTGATGTTCGCTTACCAAATGAATGCTCTGTTTGTGACTAAAACATAACTAATCTTAACTGGCCAGTGCGTTGATGATTAAACATTACTTTCAGATTAGTGGTTAACTTGAACTTGTTATCTTTTTTCAATTTCGAATAAACTGAATTGAAGTATATATCTTTAGAAAATATTTTAATCTTGAGAGATGTCTAACTTTTTATTACTTTTTGGAAATCAGTGTTTCTAATTTTTCTAATGCTTCTAAATTACTCTATAACGTGTCGCCTATTTCCACATCAGATTGTGGAATCATCTTCATTACTCAGCATCGAAAAGAGAAATTAAAACCCTTGTATTCTATTCAGTTACTGTAAATTGGAAAGTCTAGGGTTTTTCGTGCCTAGTCACGTAGATAAAGTGATAATCTTGCTGTTATCTCGGCAAGGGTTGAGGTTTGGAGTTGGGAGATTTTATCTGAGAATTTGAACTTCTCAACTGATCTAGTTCTTTACAATGAAACATTTCATTTAAAATTGATATTTGGTTAACGTTTTGAAAAAATGAAAATGAGTCATACCTGCTAAAAAGGAATGAATTTTTTATTGTCTTGGTGGCCAGGTTATTACTTCTTACTCACTTAATTTTAAGCATCAAAATTTTGAAGATGACAAAGAATGGGGATGCGTACGTCGTCTTATTTTGTTTATTGTTAAAATATACACGTCTGTGTGCAATAAAAATCTGTTACCATCTAAAAATAAGGACAGTATATTTGTAAGGAGAATGAGATACATTCTAATTTAGTATTCAAAAGAGCCAAATCAATACCACTAAACAGGGCGTTCATTAAAAAAGCTAATCAAGAAAAAACACTCCAAAAAATAACAAAATAAGAATCAAACCACCAATGGCATATATAACTCGTGGATTGGATTAACAGCGACTTACATCTACTGATTAGACTTATGGCCACCGATTAATAGCAGCTCCTCAGTTGGGCTTCGTGTGGTGGTGTAATGGAATTAGTCTAGATCGGGACATCTTTAAAGCAATAAAATCGGATATATATTTTAATAATTGATCGTTGCTTTCACAAATTTAAACATAAAGATCGACCGACCTGTAAACCTTTTTATAGGGAATTTTTATCTAGTCAGTTGAAATGATCAAATATTAATAACATGAGTTACTGTAATTTCTTAGCAAAAAAATAAATACATAAAAGAAGAAGAAGAAGGGGAAAAAAAAGTTAAGAGGCACAAGAAAAAAAGCGGAAAAAAGGAAAGATATAGTCTACTCCGTGACTCGAACCCCGGAACTCGGACTCAGATTCAGAAACGTATTATCACTTGACCATTGCGCGATTAAGTGGTCTATACAGCTACGTTTTGTGTATTTATTGTTAATTTATAGTTGTAGCCCAACAAACAACAAAACGAAAAGAAGCTGTCGAACAAATGCAAAAATTGTTTCTCTATGTAGCAAAAATGTCGCTATGAATAAAAGAAATTATTTCATAAAAGTACTCTTCACTGTCACTAAACTTAATTCAATACGCTTTTTTGTTGTTGCTGTTTTCTTAGCGGGACTAGCGGCTGGACTCACGGCCAGTTTCGGGCGGCAGTTCGTACTAAGTCAAACTTTTTTAAATTTGGGGTAGCTTATCACCCTTCCTCGCAGCCAAGTGCTGAATTACGAAGGGCACAGCTCAACGTGATCGAGTCGAAGGTTTATAAGGGCGCTTTCATTACGAGACAATTGAACAATCACACATTTACATACAAATTTACATACACATACACGTAGCAGCCACCATACGACTCATGTCTGATCACGGAGCACAGCTTAGATCGAAACTAGTTCGTTTTTACTGAGGGAGGAAAAACCGGAGAACCCGGAGAAAAACCCTCGAAGCAAGGGAGAGAACGAACAAGAAACTCAAGCCACATGTGATACCCCGTCCGGGGATTGAACATGGATTGAACGAGGGACCACAGCGGTGACAGACAGGCGCTCTCACCGCTCGGCCACCCTTGCTTCTTTCGTTTGCTTTTTATTTTTTAAACATATTTACTCTCGTGCTGATAGAGTACAAACACTAAAAGCTTGCATGACTTTGATGTTGGACTTTCGACGATTTTTGTTTTTTGACAACAGTGACGTACGAAGTCCATTCGGAAAGGGTTTCAAATGTGACTAGGAATAAGAAATTAACTATCAGCATTTCCCCTTTAACATCCGACACATCCAATCTTAGTGATGACTCCAATCTTAGCTGTGACTCTATTTGGTTTGGAGAACGTGTTCAGGCCTACAATTTGTTGTTGCTTGTACACAAACCTAAAACAACTTGATCCGGACAAAGTCTTTCATTTTTTTAGTCTAAACATCAGTGCAGATGTAAGTACGAACTAAACAATACAAACTAAACTGAGTAAGAGATGTGCCAATAGTCTCATTGTACTCTTTTTAACGGGAGCACTGCGGTACGTTGCAGTATATGATTAACAATAACTGTACTCTATTTTAGAAGAAGTCCGATACAGTTGAAAATGAACAAACCTTGTATTCTATTTTAGGAACAGTAGTTTACAATCATTTATGATTTGATTAACACTAATTACACCTGTTTATATCAGTGTTGCCAGAATGTCGACACATCTCTTCGCCGCAGAATGACTCGCGCGTGTTTAAGTAGACTTAGACGTGAATTTCAGTAGCGGGTATTGCACTTGAGTTTTCATGATATGTCCAGAAAGGGTTCTCAATTAGCCAGCATATACGAATCTGAAAATCAGGGGCTCCGAATTTTGAGTGCGACACCACTACGAACATCTACAGTTGGAATTAGAAACAGAGTTGGAAGACCGCGGAACATTTGGAGTTTTTAGTCCAAACGTTTTTGTCGAATCTTGCTTATCTTTACATTACCAATTAAGCTTGCCTTTCGTATATGGCTCGTTATGGCTCTGGATAAACGAGATAACACTATATTTTTGTATAGTTGTGTTCTAGGTGGCTAAACTTGGTAACATATAGCAGGTCAATAGTCTGGCACCGGAAAACTTTGTGGCCGAAGACTTGTTTCTTGCGTTGCTAAATTGGAAGACATTTAAGAACAATTCTTTTTTTGGAAACTTGTTTCTTTGTCTAATTGTTGGTATTTCTTTGACAGTGTTGGTATTTCAGTGGTTGAGTGTTGCTATTTCAGTGACAGCCAAATTCCAATGAAGTCGATGAATGAGAAGTAGAGATAACTGAAAAAAATATCTGAAAAAAAAATGCTTTTTCGCGATTTTAAAAACTGTTCTCCTAATAAATTAATATTTCTCTAGTTTATAACTGCAACTCACGTATAAATCTTCATTAAAACGTTTAAATTGCTGAAATTTCTTGATAGTACAACCTGGTATAATGACGTCATAATAGCACTTCACAGAATACGTCATTTTCACCCTGAAGATCGCAGAATTGGATTTGGTAACACTCATTTTCGAATTTAGCGTGAAAAACTGGTTAAGAAAAGTTGTCTTACCAGTTTCTACCTTAAAATGCTTTAAACACTTTTTGCAATTGACTTTTTCGATTTTGCGCCTATTCTATAAAAGCAAACATGAGAATTTACCCCGCCAACTCTTTTGTTGTTCTTCCCGGCTTGAATGCAAAAATATGCTACAATATGTCGTGTCCATCATCTGACCATCTTGAAAGCTCCACAATTTCAACTCATGGAGGAGTCCCGAGTAGAATTTCAACACCCCACGATAATAATAGGCCCTTTGCAGCACGTGCGAATGAGCGCATTTTGGAGGGCAAAAACAAATGGCTTCCAGCCAATAGCACATTGAAATTCTTTTGTTTTGCCCTCCAAATTGAGCTGCATTCCAACATGCTGCAAAGGACCTATTAAATACAGACACTGCTTACAGAAGACGCCTTATAGAATGTTCAATTCTTGGGTCTCATATGACGTCATTTTCAGTCTCGTTGGAATTTTCATCACCAGCAATTTCAAAGCAAGTTTCGCATGCAATCCTGATGAATCGTGATTAGAAAACACAGAAACCCCGTAATAAAAAAAGAGCTAAACCTGCTGCGTACCCACAGCCCACGTTACTTTCGGCCTGCCATAAATCACGTCGAGCATGCGCAGTAACATAGTTTAACATTATTCGAGTGAGTGAGTGAGTGGGTGAGTGAGTAACGCATTTGCAAATTCGACTACTCACTATAACTCGTGGATTTGTAATCCACGAGTTAAAAAATGAAAAATCTCCTATGCGAGGGCCACCGTTCCGGCAAGAACAGTATTTTACTCAGTACTAGCAAACAAGATGACAGTTGATGCCGTCGACGCATATTGCCAAGGACGTAAAGACAGAAATGCTTATCATATAATGAACGAATGCAATAGACCCTCGTCTCACGCTGTGTTTTCTGGCCCAATCATATTTGCTTGCTCTGTCATCATAAACGCTTGATCGGTCAACGGTCAGGTGGCGGGATAAACGAGAAACTTGCATGAGCATGCCTTAGATCTAACAGTAAAATACGGTGTCTGCGTGGTTACCAAGTGTTTGTTATAATTAACCATTGCAAGATGGCAACGGCAGAGAATACAGCATAAAACAATGGTGTAAATTACAAAATGCAATAATTGCACGTAAAAAAGAACATAGTTGACAACCAATCGTCCGCAAAGGAAACTGAAACGATTGAAGTGCGGCAATGTCATTTCTGACCAGAACATAAAGTTTCTATTCTCCACTTTCACATAACCACTCGAATAGCAATAGAAACACTCGGCTACGCCTCGTATTCGTAAGCTTGCTTTTCTCTTGCTCTACATCTTCCATCGTGTTTATATCACAGTACAGAGACATGCACGCGCGTTTTATATTGCTTAGATCTTAAGGGATTTGTTCATAATATACGTAGTAATTCAACGACTCTGGAACACACGCTTTTTCTCGTTAAAGTGTATCACTTTGGTCTGTACTGGTATTCAAACTTTTGACATGGCTACCTGCGTAGCCTTTTTACATTTTGCATAGCCCTAAATTGCATTTCGGCATAGTTTATTTAATAAAGAAATACCCACAACGACTTTCCCCAAAGTTGATCTTTAATTGATTACCTTTAGATGGAATACATAGTTAAAATATTTCAGATATGGTACTCTCGCTCAGATTGGCTCAGAAGCGTGCTAGATAAGGCTATTCAAATACCCCGCGCCTAATCGATCTTGTGCAGACATCATTTTTTCTTTTATGATCATCTGTATCATATTTTTCTTACATATATGCTGAGACTTTAGCTTATTCCCTCATTCAGCCTGCTATATGCGATTTGTATAGGAAATCGCACGATCTTCAGGACAATTCGGAATTAATAGGTACGAGTAATGTTTCAGTTGAAAGTTCTCAAAATTGGACGAGCCTTTAGGCAAGTCCTATTTGAGAATTTACAAAACATTACGAGTAACTATCAATTCCGAATTGTACGAGAAGATCGTGCGATTTTTATCTATGATACACTAACACTATACACTATACAAAATTTCTTCAAGGAAAGACGATTTTCATTTAAATAGCGCAGACTTAAACAGTGTAGACAATATTATTTCAAAAAGGGAAGAAACTTCGAAAACATAATTATAATAAAATAAAGCTTATTTGTACTCTGAGCGAAATACAGTTCCTTTTCGTTTTTATAAAGTATGTAGTTTATTCACTGACAGGTTTAGTTTATTCAACGAATAAAGACGAGCGAAGAGCCCAAAAAACAGCAAAGACTTTGAGTTCATTCACAGAGAAATATGGTCAAATTTACGCTCTTTAAACATACCTGGACCATTCAAATGCCTCAATACTTCTGTATCTTGAGCTTAATGTATCAGTTTCTTTTTGAAAAGAGTAAAAAAGTTGGACCAAATGACCATCTAGCAAAGCCAGATCTCCTTCGCTTAGTTTTGCTAGCACAACATTGTTTTGAAGTCATTTTTCTCTTCAGTGTTCTGACAAAATATCTTCTATGATAATCATCAAAACTTAACTAGCAAAACTGTAAGTTTTCATCGAAAACGAGTAGCCATTGCTTGTCAAGAAAATGGAGAACGATGTTTATCGCGCGTCGTTGTCATAGCGACTTCTAATGGGTACTCTACAGGGTACAATTAACGATTTAATTGTACTCCTCTCGTTCAATCAGAATCGAAGTAATTTTGTATAGTGTATTAAAAGTATAATAATTGGTATACTACGCGCGCTTTGATTAGTCGAGAACCGTGTGTGATTACAGTGCACACGATTAGATGACGTCAATGAATCTTACGCGCTCTCTGATTGGTTGAAATCTTTCGATGAATATGATAGAAAACAACTAGGTTCCATTTTTCCGTGGGTCTGTACATCTGTGCATCTATTAGAGTACAGACCAACAGAAAAATGGAATCTATTTGTTAAATAGTTTATTATTCGTTTTGTTTGGAATATATAGAAGTTCCCAAATAAAATAGTAATAATAATAATCAATGCGAACACTCACATTTTACAAGCAATACTCACTAATGTAAGTATCACTTTCATCATAACTGAACCAATACTGGGAACTGTAAGTACTATCATGATTGGTTGTCAAAGTCACGGTGGACAGAGATAAAAGCTCTTCTCTGATATTCTCCATGCTTTTCTTTATCCACCCTAGGTCTTCAGGGTCGTCCCTTTTTTGTATATTTCCTCTCTTGATGTCTGTCATCCTTACGGAATTCAGGCTACTGTCGGAATCAAATGACGCAAGTCTTGGCCTTACACCATGTAATTTGTGAAGACATTCATGTTTGAGAGGAATTGTACTGCCCTTTTGAATGACATCTTGCACCGTAAATGGCTTGTAGGATATTCCCTCGATATTATCAGAGCATTCAGAAAGGATTACTTCGTTTGGAATAACTTGATAACAGTAACCATGACCTAGATCAATAATCTTAAAGTCATAGGAACCCTTACGTTTTTTAAATCCGTCGACTACGGGGATGTTGGCTTTGAAAAATCGCTTGGATTTGGACAAGCGCGATGGCATAGTGGTGCACTGTGAGGTAAATTCATATTTGCCTGTTCTTTTGAAAGTAAGTCCTTTTATGAATTGCCAAATCCTTGCCGGTGATTGTTTTCCCAACGTTTTGACAGATGAAATGAGAAATTCACCAAGTTCGGCATCAGGGAAGTTTTTCTTGCTAGTTCGAACTGCAGTATAACTTTCATTTAGAATGGCAATGAACATATTGACAAGAACAACTGTAGCTATAAAAATGTAGGAAAAGGTAAAAAGTGGACCAAGCACTGGATCCACAGAACGAATTGATGTGAAATAAACCCGGCCACCGACAAGCTGCTGCAGCAAAGTGCTGACTGTACCAAAGAACGTAGAATATGTTGGGATAACAGGACCAAAGATGGTACTTGCAAGCTCAGTAAAGGCTAGTATAATCACAATAAATGAACTCATGTAGGAACACAGAAACTTTCCTGATACCTTCACAGTTGTTGTCATCTGACATATTTGGGGAACAAACCGAAATAGTCGTAAGCATTTTATCGTCGTTACAAACATCACAAAGGAAATGGTGTACATTTCAACGTCTGTCCAAAACACTAAGCTGTCGCAACTGGTTGTTTCGTATGGATTATCATGGACCTTGTTAATATACTCTGAAGCAAACTTTTGCTTGAAAAAGAAGATTACTACCATTATCATGGAGCCAAAGCATTGGAATAATGTAACCCAGTTCCACACGTCTTTTATATAGGAGCATTTGTGGATAAAAAGCCTCACCAGTTCAAGAATGAATAGCATGAGAACCACTACCATAAAGAGTGGTTGGAATATATCAACAATGTTAGAAGGTCCTGATTTGCGAAAGTAAACAGGAATCGTTTGGAAGCTTGAAACCAAGCTCAGTCCTCCAGTTGGCAGTCTTTCATATAAAAGTTTTACAATGGAAAATAGTTGACTGCTGGGTTCAAAGACGGTAAATTCAATTAAGACAGCAGCCGTGAGGGTGTCGATCCAGTAGTTGTTCTTAAGTTTTGTTAATACGTCTTTAGCCTGTTTCAAGATTGTATCCCAAATCCGCAACATACCCTCCGCCGTAATAAATCTTGAATTTCCCTTTTATTGGTAACGTTTGAAGCTCTCTCGCTGTTTTATATCGCCACGGGATTGGACACATTTCCTTTAACTGAAAAGCGGTCTTGAAGTACGATCCATTTAACATAGGCGTCCAGTCCATCCAATTGAACCGCTGAAGTTTCTTCATTCTGTGCTGAATAGTATACACATCGTTTGAAGTGAAGCATGCTGACCATACTTATCTCGTCTACACATTGGTAATCTGTGTTGACAAAAACTGATAACAATTTTATAAATAAATGAATTGGTCTTTATGTAATTTCTGAGTGGGTTGTGGGTAGGGGGATGGTGGGGGGTTGTACTCTCAGAACTTTTGTTGGGGATGGATGCTCCGTTCGGACTCTCGACCCCGTACCCCGTTAGCATGCATATACCAAATTTCGGGAAAAAGGTATATATACCTTTAATTAATATGCCAAATGGTCTTAATAGCACAAAGGATGTGATAATTTTAAATAAAAACACAACTTTTGTGAGTTTAAAACAAGACATGTTTCGGCTTTCATAAAGCCATCTTCAGTTGTTGAAGTGATTACAAGTTTTGACTAAATGTAGATCTACTATTAATAGAATCTAGTTACATATAAAATTACAACGGTCATTACATAGTTTGAATATTTAAAATATGACATATAAACAAACTAAAAACGAAGGATATATAAACAAATTACATATTGATGGTGGTATATATTAAAATGCTTAACCTGAGTTAAGCAGCCTCCAGCCTGCCGTTCCGATGTGCATGACATATTGAGCCTCGTCAATTTACATGGAACATGCAAAAATGTAACGGCCAAAAGAAAGCAGTGCAAAACAAATAAATCTTTAGACAGTTTGACAATAAAAGCAAGTAAATCTCTCGTGAGTGTGATCGTACTCTAAAACAGAGAATGAACACGAGTGTCCCATGGGATATAGAGTCCCTCGCATTAGATAAAATTTATCTAATGCTCGGGACTCCTATATCCCATATGGAACACTCGTGTTCATTCTCTAACCCTTAGTATTTCAAGTATCTTGACTAGGAGTTACAAAGGTTTTTAGTTAAACTTAGAAATATTGACTCTTAAAAAATTAGACAAAAGTTTAATTTTAATTGTGTTAAAACCGTGTGAAAGATTTCATAATTTTATCGAGAATTGAATCCCGGACCACAACCTTTTCAGTCCGTTGACTTACCATTATGCTACGAGCCAGTTCGTTGCTCCTGATGGTATTTTTTAAAGTTTTATGGGCAATTATTATACGACGTCATTTATGAACGATTGAGAAGCCATTTCTTGAACTCGAGCATCGTGTTGGATCTCAGGTTCCATACACCTCGAAACGATAAAAGCATTTTTTTGGTGTTTGGAACCAAACACGAAGCTCGAGTTAAAAAATATTACATCTTAAATCCAAACCTTCAGGGCTTATTTGCTGAGTAACAAGAAAATTTATCGAGGGATTTAAAAATTATGGACCTTCTTTGTAAAATAGTCGAAGTTTTTGAACTGCGTCCATTTTACACCAATAAAAACAAAAACAAATATAACATTTCCTTAAAATTCAAAGTTTCTTTGCTTAAGATCCAAAAAATTACAGAAATCGATAAAATTTTAGCTGACGAAAAGCGAGCATCAATGATATCCCCAATGCTCCAACGAATAGTAACGGGCCACCATCACTGCACACTATACGTATTAATTGTTTGTATTTATTCTGTATTTATAATGTTCTATAACTATTAGCTTTTCTTGTAGATGTAAACTAACTGGCTTGTCAGTTGTTATAGATATATAGTGTATGTAAATAATAAAAATTGAACTTGAACTCGAACTCGTTTCTCGTTATAAGGAAAAACCCTCTGAGAACCCATTAGAACAAATTGGAACTTATTCCGAAAGTAGGAAAAAATCCAGAAAGGAGAGAAATTTGGAAGAAGCCCGGAACAAGTTCAAACAGTCAAGCTTCCCTGTGTTTTTTTCTGGAGCGAGTAATGAGGGACAGAATATTACCCCTGGGTTCCCGAGGATGGAATGACGCATGCCACAGAATCGAAAAATCTCCTTATTGAGTGGATTTTGAGTTAGGTATTAATTCTACAATAGTGATGCATCAAACTAATAAGCCATGAGAAAGACAGCAAAACTATTTTTGCCCATTTTATATTTTACCTGGCTTTACTCTAATTTGTCTTATTCGCGGCATTCCAACCAGAAACATGGTTTTACTTCTGATAAAACCTTCAGGACCTATGAATGGCAGATAATTATACCACGTGACGTTGTAAACTGCTGGAGCAAACTCATTGGTTGTCCATGTCCAGAACATTGACTCATTCATGATCTAATAGAGAAACGTATTTTATATTTAATTGATCAAGTTATTTATATTTGATTGTTAGATTAGATTAGATCAGTTATATTAGATTTGATGTTGCTGCAGCTGCTACATAAAACTTCCATAAAATTTCCTAATCATGTTTGCTAACTTTTTACGCTTTCAATCACCGACGCCCTATTTCTCTGACTCCCCAAGGAAGAAACAATAAGCGCGCACACAAGCGTATGCATGTGAGAGACGCGCAGTAGCAAACAGAAGGTAGGAAACTACCGACATAGGACATTTGCATCCTTTCAAAGGATACTCTGGCCAGCAGTGTTAATCTTGCTAATGAATATTTTCATCTTACCCTATGAAAACTCTTGAAAGTTTCTTTAAGGTGCTCAGTTATAGCAAATCTTGATGAACCTCTATTTCCATACACAACAACAGCTAGAAGAATCACAAACATCACAAACAATCCTATTTCCATCAATGCCATGGATAAGCGTAGACCCTTTGATTTAAGGATACGACTTTTCTCGATCTCTGCTGCTGAAGGAGAAACATCGATCTTTCCGGATGGTTTTAACTTTGTGACTGTTGCTTTTTCTTGAACTGCTTCATGATCGTCTACACGTCTGAAGATCAGTGATAACAAGAATGCTATCGCAATAATTTTGATTGGTTGGATGACTAATGAATCTTGAAAAAATGAAACCATTATTGACTTGAGCCACTGATTGGATGTGGAAGCACCCCATGTTAAGCTATAAAACACTATAAACACTGAAGAAACAAGTGATACGGACAAGCAGATTCCCCAAGTAATGTAAATGAAAAACCTAGGGAGGAATCCAGATGGCTTTGCACCTTCGTCAATGTCGGAATTTTCCGTCTCTGGTTGTTTAATATTTCTAAACATCATGACTATTAATATATTGACTGGAAAAGCAATAAGCGCACTTTGTACTCCAATTTTTATTTCAGTCCAGCTGATTTTAAAACTACCAATGTATATTGTATCTTTAGATTCTGTTCCAAACCGATAAAACATGGCGTTCGTTATCATAGCAGCAAACAGTACTGATATACAACACGACAGACGTTGACAACGAGTGAAGGGATTTTGTGGTGGACGACTGAATAAGGAAATCCATAAATGTGACTCTCCTAATTTCTTTGACATTCGTGAGTTAAATACACTTTTGAAAGCTATTTTGCCTTTCTGCTTTGTTTCTTCAAGTGTACATTCGAGTTTTCCGTCATGTTTATGTACCGCAATCCATCTGTCGGCCACAAAGTGCCATTTAGAACCTGATTGTACATCGGCTACAAAAACGTCTTTTATATACCATGAAGGACTCGTTCCAGCGTTGTTATGTTGAAGTTTAATTTTGTTTAAGGTTCCAAGAGAATGTTGTAAAGAAACGTAGAATGTGTTAATGCTACTCCGAGAGAAGAACTGTTTATCAGTATCGGGATTGTTAAGATAAATAGGACCTGAGCATCCATCGGTGCCATACAAGAAAATTGTTACATCAGCGGTTGTTCCATTGCCATACCACATTCCTGTTTCAATGGATATCTTATAGCAGTAGTGACCATTTTCCCCAACGGGGAGCACTTGGATGATAATCTAAAATAACGATAGAAACATAGAATGAGGAGGAGGAGGAGGAGGAGGAGGAGGAGGAGGAAGAGGAGGAGGAGGAGGAGGAGGAGGAGGAGGAGGAGGAGGAGGAGGAGAGATCTGTTTCATTTGATCCACTGCTAGGTCGCACATGATCCCTTCTGACTTACCTTGCTTTTGTCTTTCTTATCAGCTTTTCGCGCCAATACAAGTCCAACGAGATACAAAGCCCACAGTATACAGACAGTCGAGAGAACTACATAGTTTCCAGTTTCACCAAGGCGACCAAATTCCATGAAAACTTTGTCGAAGTCAATTGGATTTGGTGCTACAAAAAAATCTCCACCAAATGCAGACAAGTGGTTGCAAAGGCAATGGATTTCTGTTTGAGAATCTTTGGAGCTGAACTAAGCAAATAATAGGTATAGAATAAACTTGACAAACTAAATCTACTTTATAATGAAGTTTAAGATGCTACAAATTTATAAATTATTTATTATGGTTATCACAAAGATGAGATCTATGTGAACAGATGGTGATGGTGATGATCAGATGGCGATTATGATGATAATTATTTCTGACCGAGATTATCGGGCGACAAGTCAATGCTAAGACTGTTCAAACGAAAATGGAAAACAATGAAATTCAATTAGCGTGTGCTTCCATCTCTCGTTTGAACACCAAGCCACGTAGTCAGGAAAATTATGTGTTTTCCAAAAAGCTTTAACGAAAATCCCCTAAAGGCGGAGGTGACGTTTGAGTTTTATAAATGAGGAAATTGCAGGAATTTTACACTAACTACATTAACTATTTTGCATACATCGCTCAACTCATACGATGATTTTTGCTGAGGGAGGACAAACCAAAGAACCCGGAGAAAAAAACCCTCGTGGCATGGTAGAGAACAACACATCAATTAAAAAATCCCAAAGTTTAAAAATCCCAAAGTCCTGATTATGGATAATCTTATAAAAATTCACTTTTACATTTATTTTGGTGTGAAAAATTTAAATAGCGAAACTTGTTTTTCCAATATAATATATTTTCTAAATGAGGTAAAAGTGCAGCGAAATAATTTGCAATTTATATTTTGCAGAAGCTGAGCTCACCTCACAGCCATGAGTTGTCCATTTGTCTTCCTCTTCAGACCAATAACCACAAAACGAGACCGTCAAAGTTAGTGTATAGTTGACGTCTGTCATTGAATTGTAAACAGGAATTACTGTAGCTGCTGTTGGAGGAGGACTGGTGGGAGGATCTTTTACGCCGACACAAGACCTTTTCTGTCTGCCATTCATACTTCTGCAATCCCTTTTTTTGCGAATCAAAATCGATGTTTTCTTCTTTTTGTTTTCTGTAGTGAGTGGATCAAAATAGCGCAAGCCTAAGAAATGAAGTCCTGTACTGCCGGTCATTCTGCTAGTAACTTTGATTGAGAATGGATCAAAGGAGCTACATTGACCGTCGAGAGAAATATTGCATGAGGAGTTGTGTGGTATTGTTTTGGAATAGTTAAATGCTGTATCGGTTGGTCTTTTGCCTGCACGAATGAAAGCATCGAGAGACTTTCCTTTCTGAGGAATAATGTTAAACTCGACCGTATGCAAATCAGAAGTAATCTCGAAGGGATGATATCGGAAATTGGAAGAACCGTTGGAAGGCTTGATGAAAAAGTCATGCTGTCCTTTGCCATTCATGTTTTGAGCCATTATTGCTTGGTATGGAAAGACTCACTGGCTTCTCAAGGTTAGATATTTCCATCTTCTTGGAATCTTTCTTCAGTGTGATGTCTAAGACACTTGAATAGATATGAGAGGATCTAGAATCCCATGTATATGGGTTATTTCCATGCATCACCATCTGCAAATGTCATTAATAAATTCATAAATTAAATGGCACTTGCTATATATGACTTAATACACCTATTTCTAAAACGGTTCGTCCTTTTTTTCGCACATTGCATTCCAAGACCTAAATGCATCATGACTGTGTATAATTAGGCAACACGAGCATCTATTTTCTCTTTAATTTCAGAATTTGTTTTCAAAAACTATACCTGTGCATTTTATGTGTGAAAAATAATAAAAATTTCATACCCAAATGCATTTCAGTCTTGGAATGGAACATAGCTATTGACAACCTGTTTTCTAGATTCTGTTTCTATGATCCACTATGTTGTCGTATGTGCATGTAGGTCAGCAAGTCCGCAAGTCCTTAATTCGTACTTCGGGAAATGAACAGTTTAATCTACGAACTTTAACGATTCGCCATTGATTGTGGAGAGTCTGAAGAGGACTATTTTTACCAAGAGGCTTGTGAATGCCATTTTAATTAATGTAAATTATTTTCATTAATATGGCACACTTTAATTGGAGCCCAGCTCTGTTGCGTGTCCCTCACCTTTATATATATATTTTTATTTTTATTTATTATTTTATTTTTATTTTTATTTGTTGTTTTAATTTGGTGAAAGTTTAGTAATTTTTTTTTGGGGGGAGGGGGGGGCGAGATCGGTCAGTTATCGACTTATTATCGAATGGAAGATTGGACATGTTTTCGTTCCGATAACTTCTTACATTATTCCATTAAATTGTTGCTTATCTAGTTCATTGTTTTTCTTTTAAAGTGGCTGCGATAGGTTTTATTAGAAGTGCTAATGGATAAGTTACACATCAGGGGCCGGTTGTACGAAGGGTGAATAGCGCTATCCAGCGGATAAATCCTTATCCAGCGGATAAAATCCATACAAAATCTATACAGTGGATAACTCTTATCCGGTGGATAACTTTATCCAACCTTCGTACAACCGGGCCCAGGATTTAGAAATATAGCTATTTCAAAAAGGGTTGACGGGGCGAACGGCGAATGGCGATCGGCGATTGGTGATTGCACGACCGATCACGCTATTAGAACGCTGTCCGCTGTCCGGCGCGGAGATATGAATCGCCTGTCGACCCCTTTGTCCAATAAGGTCTTTACTGCATGGTACCGACATTGCTTGGGTATTTAATTAATGAAAATGAAGCAATTCTTCCTTTCGGTCGTGCAATCACCAATCACCGATTGCTATTCGCCATTCGCCCCGTCAACCTTTTTTGAAACAGCTATATACACAAAGAAAGGTCGCTATTTGAATCTCAATTGTTTGATTAGAAAGTGTTTTTAGGAAGATCCCTTTTTTTACTTCCTGTGCGATTGCCGTAGAAATTTCCGGCCAATTTAAGCTGTTACACAATCCTATGGTTTTTGATTTAAATTTGATTTGTTTATGCAATTTAAGTATGGGGGGGGGGGGGGGGGTATATTCACTTCAATATTCACTATATCCACTTCACTATACAACAGTATTCACATGCAGTCCTAGACTGCCTATTTTTTGAAATAGGTATATAACAACAACCATTCGCAACTGAATTACCTGGAAGTCAACAAACGGCATATCACCATTTTTTCCAAAGAGAATTTCTTTTGAAGGTAGCTGCACACTACCTTTGCCTTCCGAAATGCTCGATCCAGCAACATCTTCCGGTTTTGCACGATAGACCAAAATGTCGATGCTTTGTGATTTTATCACAGAGGGAGGATCTCCTACACGTTTTAAGGATAACAACGTGCCTGCTACTGCGTCGACTATCTTTAAAGCCGCCTTGGTGTCATTCTTTGACTGTTGAGACAAAAAACAAAACAAAAACAAAACACTGATATAACAATTTACCATACTGACGGCAAAATAGCCATGGATCAGACTTACATTTTTATCTTGCTCAACGATTGATGAGACTATGATTTTTTCAATCCCAACCATTACTGTGGAAGTTATATTTTTTGCAACATCCAAATCTGCAAATCCTCCGCTCATTTCCTTTTCCATTGCTTCTGATGATCTTTGTAAAAGATTCAATGACTTTTTCTGTCGAGGAAAGGAATTAGTGTTTATAGACTCAATTTCCCAGTGCCGGTTTCGGCGTTCAACCTCCCACCCCGTCCCTCCAAGTGGTGCCTTCATAGGTTAACGTAGTACTAATAAGTACAAGGGTGCATCTCTCTCGCACAAATAAACAATTTGTATGCAAAGAAAAGTGTAAAACACGAAAAGGTTTAAATCTAAATTTGGTAACTTGTTCGGAATTACCGTGAAAAATTGTCTGTTATATATTGTAATGCAATTGATACATACACGACTCTGATGCTGAAGTCTATCGGAACGTTTGGTTGCTAAGGCAACAATGGCTACGACTTTTGTGATTTGAGGAATGGTTGTCAGCCTGATCCCTTGTATGCTATTTAGAACTTCATCTTTCAACTGCAAACGAAACAGCAGGAAGATAACATAATTGAGAAAATAAGAATAAACAAAGACTGGAAAGAGACTTGAAATAGAATAGCAGAAACAATATTATATATCTAACCTTCGCTTTGTCTTTTTCTTTTGGTAAAACTCTTTCAGCTGTTTGAATTAATGACAAGGCGTTTTCTGCTGTTGTATCAGTCAAACCTCTTTTTACAAATGCCGATGCCGATTTTGTGAAGTTCTTGTAACGTGCATGGAAATCAGCCAAATTGTAGGATGGTTTTACCTGGATAGAAAGAACCAGCTGTCATATTGTGTACTAGCTGTAATATCCTATTGTAAGCATTTCTCAGCTTGCTGGTTTTTATTTAGTATTTTAGCAGCAACAGGAGGTCAGGACAGGGTAGCGGTTGTGGTTGCCCCCCCCCAAAAAAAAGACAAAAGGACAAAAGGAAAAACAAAAACAAAAGCAACTGTCCTCCCAGTGGCGAATTTCCCGATGAAATATAAATCATTTCGAAAGGTTGTATTGTATCGTTATTGTATTTTATTCAGACCAAGAAAATTCTTATACATATTGCAGCTAAGAATTTTCTTTCTTTTAAGTGGTTATCCATCATATTAACGCTTGTATCGCGACCAATAACGAATTCACAGATGCCCCACCCACTTAGAAATAATTTCCGATGTAATAGGGTAATTAGACCATTTTTCGTCAATCATTGCGTTTTGGATGACATATCTGTTCGACCAAACCTTGTCTACTAAGCGGATCATCCTCATGTGATACATAGTCCGTCCATACGGATAATTCGTGTTCTGTTAATCCACTTAACCCGTGAAATAGTGCTAGCTAAATGTTGCAAAATAGTACTATTATACAATGGAAAGGAATTTTGTGCTGCTTAGTACCATTACATTTAGTACTTTTCATGAGCTAAGTGCGATTACTTTATAAAATAAGCCAATGAAATAACTGCTTTTTGACGTTAACAGTGGAAGGAGGGGTGGGGGGAAGGGTGTGTGTGTGTGTGTGTGTGAAATTCTATGACTTAATTCGCCGTGACACAGGCGTGATGCGAAATCTACTATATTTGTGTCCCACTTCGTAACCAACAAATTCAAATTTCATTCATTTTTATCCCTGTAACACAGCTTCTTTAATAAAAACGTGTAGTGCACAAACGATCAGAATTATTATGAGTGCTCGAAATCACCAACGCTTTTGGTCCCTGCAACATGTGTGATAGTTTGTGACGAGCTTAACGATCATTCTTCTTACAATGAGGTTCGCAAGACAATACATCTAAATCATTGCCAATGTAAAATAATGCGGCTATGTTATTATGGAGCAATTTCTATCCAGTGATGGAGAATTACTTGTTGAAAACATTTAGAAAATGAATTATTTCATACCTGGACAATTAAATCCAACTTAGTCTCACTACCAAGAGAATCCCCGACACTTGCTTGTAGTTTGAGATTAAAACCCTCCTCTTCTTTTCCGGATGGTAACGTAGTACTCATATTTTGTTTCAAACCCGAATAAAAAATCACAGTACCAAATTCTCCATGGTAAACAAACTGATATATCAGTGGAAGATCCTCATCATACCATCCCTTGCATTGCATTAAGAAACTAGTTGATGCTGCAATTCCTGAAGTTGGAGTGACGAAACAACCACCATTTTCATTCAATAGCCGTGGTGCACCGTTAACAGTGAAATGAACACTGTCTTTAGCATCGGTACGGTTGGATGCTAAAGTGACCTCAGTTTTGAAGTCGTTGTTTCCAATATTGTATCCTAACATCAGTTCAGTAAACGATGTGATAGTAAACCATACTCCATTCTTTGTTGTTCTCGATGATACCTTATCAACAATTTCCCATTCTTTTAGTGTATTTCGCCTATAAACAGTCCACCTGAAAGTGTCGTTATCATGGCAGCTACCAAGACAAGTTACATTGAAATCCAGACTTTCGTTGGTTGAGATTCTTTTAGAGCACAACTTACATCTAATAATTGATAAGAGTGATTCAGTTAAGAAGTAGGTTGATGATGAGCAAAAACTACAACAACAATTACAACAAAGAAGGAAAAAATAGAAACAGACAAACAAACAAACAAACAAACAAACAAACATTCATTCAAGCAAACCAAGCAAGCAAGCAAGCAAGCAAGCAAGCAAGCAAGCAAGCAAGCAAGCAAGCAAGCAAGCAAGCAAGCAAGCAAGCAAGCAAGCAAGCAAGCAACCAACCAACCAACCAACCAACCAACCAACCAACCAACCAACCAACCAACCAACCAACCAACCAACCAACCAACCAACCAACCAATCAACTAACCAATCAACCAACCAATCAACTAACCAATCAACCAACCAATCAACTAACCAACTAACCAATCAACCAATCAACCAACCAACCAACCAACCAACCAACCAACCAACACATGCAAACAACCTAGTACAATAAATATTTCCTTTCTTAACATGTTAAAGAAAAATAAGTCTATAATAAGTCTGAAAAAGCATTTTCAATATTGTGTTTTAAAAGGGATCGATTAATCTTCGAGTTACAAGCTTTTTGGGTTGCATCAATTAAAAAATAAAAAAGGGAAGAAAGAAAGAAAGAAAGAAAGAACAAGAACAAGAACAAGAACAAGAACAAGAACAAGAACAAGAACAAGAACAAGAACAAGAACAAGAACAAGAACAAGAACAAGAACAAGAACAAGAACAAGAACAAGAACAAGAACAAGAACAAGAACAAGAACAAGAACAAGAACAAGAACAAGAACAAGAACAAGAACAAGAACAAGAACAAGAACAAGAACAAGAACAAGAACAAGAACAAGAACAAGAACAAGAACAAGAACAAGAACAAGAACAAGAACAAGAACAAGATAGATCAGACCGAGAGGATGGTGGACTTTTATGTATAGATACACACCTTATTTTCAATTGGGTTGGTGGTAAGATAGTTACCGTATGCTGCACACTACTTCTTCTTCCCCTTTTGAACATCATCAGAGTAAACACATAATCACCAGAATCAAAGTTCTTGGTGTCTATTCGTAATATTTTTGACCTGTACATCTTATTACTTCCAGGACCAAATCCATGGCATTTTTGCTGGCCTATTTTCTCTTTTGTCATGGAATTGTTTGTTTGCATTTTTAGGCAGGACCATTTAAATCTAATTCCTCGCTTTAACCCTCTGAATACCGGATCATATGATTGTGAAGCATCGAGAATAATGTATTCATTCTTTGTAACGACTTTCTTTCCTGTTATTTTTGCAACTAGATCTGGAGTTACAAGCTTTATGAATCCGTAGTCATAGTTTAATGAACCCCGAAAGTGTATCATCTCTACTCTACAACGAACGTAAACAAGCTTCGCCCTTTGTAAACTTGGAACGAACAATTTGTACTGTCCTCGAGAAGATGACGACATCGCATGCTTCCTTGCTATTGGTGAAAATTGTCGTATTGCTTTATTGACGTGTGTTATTTCCCACGTGACTAGCATCCTTTGATTTTGACAGTTGACATTCATCTCACTTTCAATAAGTAATACTGGTTTTGCCATGTTTCTGTATACAATAGTGGCTTTATCTATGTTTTTCGAGAGTCCTATTAGTTTCACCTTTGGAGGAGGACAAACACACCTGTCTGTGTAGATAAAATAAATGTAAATATAAATGATTTATTAATAGTTAGAATTTCTAGTGAAAAGTAACTTACGAGTGTATTGCAACTCAAAATATGACTCATCAATAATGTTTGGTTGGCTTTTTCGCACTATCTCCAGTTTGCCAGCCAAAAATTCCTCTTTCTGTGGTAAACAATTGATCTTGATCTCGGCTGCTACGTATGTCTGCATACTTGAAGTCTGACTCTGAGGACTATGAAAAGACAGATCATCATCAGTATTACTAGAATCGTTCAGGCCAGCCCTTAAGTCTTACAATCTGTGTAAATTGAAAATGAAAATTGCACACAATTCAGTCGTCATGTCGCATCTACCTTCAAGAAGTTTATTTTCTTGTCTGTGATTTCACGATTGGAATAAACTTTGACTATGTTTTCGCACGTTTTTGTATGTGACAAGTCATTGCATTGTTAAGTGTTTAGACGTATATTCAGTTTCGGCAATCTACACTAGCAAGTTTTCTTTTACCATCAGAGAATAATTAACTTTGGATGTAAGTCTGTCTATATGCATATTGTTTGTAAGATGCAAATATCTCTTACCTGAATCGAATAAGACTAGCAGAAAGAAAACCATACGTGAACTCCATTTGTGCTTTCAACTGAAAAAGTCAAGGGGGAATAAAACCAAAACGAACAGTTACTGCAAAAGTATATTATGAAAAAGAATCTTAGAGAGGTTGCATTGTGACTTACCTCGGACATTACCAGATCTGCTTTGTTTATATATGCTTCACTTGTTTTCTTAAAGTAATCTACCGTAAAGTGCGTTTTAGAAGCCATCAGCCATACATTGAATGAATATCCTGACATAAAGACACATGTTTTGTCAGAATTGTTCATCAAAGGGTGAACTTATCTAAATGAAAGACTGTCGCCCTATATCAACGTCCATTGTTAATAGATAAAAGGAACAAACAGACAAACAAACAAACAAACAAACAAGCAAACAAACAAACAAACGAACGAACGAACGAACGAACGAACGAACGAACGAACGAACGAACGAATGAACGAACGAACAAAAACAGGATGGGAAGTTACCAATAACAAAACCCACAGACATTGACCAGCTGGATAACTACTAATTCGATTATTCTTACAGATGCTTTGCACCATCACGTGACTGCAAGCCATGTTGGACGGATGACAGAAGAAAAGAACCTCTTTGGCATGCATGAGGATTGGGACTCTTTTAATGTAAAATGATTTTATTGTTCCTGCAATCTTAACATGTTGGCTGTTTTCACGTGATCGTCCAAAGCTTCTATTAGTCCAGACCCAGGCCTCTTTTTACCGCGCTCCGCTTCGGGTAAAACAGATTCCACAAGAACTTGCATGCGCATACATTACATGAACCAATCAGATACCGTAAAGTTTTGGTGTGACCTGGTTACAAGGCCTTTCGACAAGTCATACAGGGTGAACGATAGCCTTGTAACCAGGTCACTCCAAAACTTTACGGTGTCTGATTGGTTCATGTAACGCATGCGCATGCAAGTTTTTCTGGACTCTGTTTTACCGAAGCGGACCGGGGTAAAAAGAGGCCTGGGTCTGGACTAAGCTTTTATACATTTATAAGCTATAAGGAGGTTGCTGATCACTTGGATGGTATTGCGGTGCTCCTTTGAGAAATTAAGAGGCCGTCCGTCTAAGAAACGCCCATCGAAATTTTGGTCCTAAAAAATATTTCCCTGACATTTTGTCTGCGAGTTACCTTTCAATAATGTATTTAAAATCTGCATTTGAAATTGGGGGGAAAACATTTTTTCTCGATTTTTGGAATTTATTTTCGTCTTTGGCCCAATGCGCTATTTTTAGCGCCAAATCAACCCAGAAACTCCCTTCTCTTAGGCTTTCGATAACTTTTTGAGTTCGCAGTCAAATGTCACTGGATTGAGCACAAACACCAACGATTAGCTATACTTTTTAGAGCTAAATGATCTTTTCAGTAAATGCAACCTTACTTGGTAAAAATCGTCCAAAAACATCAGTACTAATTTAGCGACTTGGCAAGATCACTGAGACATCAAATGTACTAATCGATTTTTCTCAAAAGTGGCACCTAACTTTGATTCAAGATAATCACAGCCACAAAATGCAAGGATTTGACTAATGAAATCTAAAAAAATATTTGTAACTCACCTAA
This sequence comes from Telmatactis stephensoni, assembly GCA_029948255.1. Lineage (NCBI taxonomy): Eukaryota > Metazoa > Cnidaria > Anthozoa > Actiniaria > Isophelliidae > Telmatactis > Telmatactis stephensoni. The sequence continues at coordinate 290,846 of JALIZF010001716.1, read as the reverse complement.
AACTGAACGCACCAGCAGGAGTTGAAGTTAGGGCTTTTTCGCCTAATTTGCATATTTTTCTCGCTAATGTCTGTCACGCAACACTGCGTAATAATTCAATCTCGTCGGCGGCCTTCACGATTTTTAGTTCAACACCAGCTTGTTTTCGCCAGAAGAATTCCAATAAATATTGTTTTGGAGATGGCTGTGGTCACTGTTCAGTTCTTAGTTCTTTGATAAGTCTATTTTGAGAGTTTTCAAATCTAACCATGTCGGCACTGTGCAAGTAGTCAAAGGATAGACTTGAATGTTTATCAACAATTTCCATTCTATATAAAGGTTTTGAAAAATTCATCTGGCTGTGTGTACGATACTTGAAATGCAGAAACATTGAATTTCCGCGTAATCTGGAAAGTTGCTTGTTTTAACGGTAGTCTGATTAATTATATCTGTGAGAGAATACAGTCAATCAGTAGATCAATTTTGTTGTCGATTTCATGCAGTGATAAAGAAAGGTGCCTAGTATCCGACAATAGTACATGTTTATAGTTCTCAGGGTCAGATTTTGTTGGAAACATGCAAGCAGTTTGTTCTTTTTTCAGGTATAAGGGGGATATCTTGTGGAGACGATCGAGGTCAGAAAGGCGTTGTCAATCTTAGGGATTGTGTAGAAGATGTTTCAGTTCATCTAGCTAGCTGTCATCTTTCCAAATCGGGTTTGACTGAATCACAACTAATTCTTGCAAGATCAGGATTATTTGATATATCACCAGAAGTGATAAGAACCATGACAATTTGCTCCGACCATCGCGCAAAACTTGGCAGATCTTGGAGACCTTTGAGGTCTTGTCAGTATCCAGCACATTCAGGACCTGTACATCAGTACAAGACTCGAAACGTCTTCAATGTTCGGCTTTCAATGGAGGTTTACAAGTTGTATGGAGTTCTAGTACAGATAGGATCACGTAAGTTATTACTATTGATTCATCGATTCATTCATACATTCATGCATATATGCATGCATTGAATGATTGAGAGATCGATTTATAGATTCATTCTTTCTTTCGTTTTGTCATCCACCCAATTATTCATCCATTCAGAATATCTATTCGTCAGTATCTTTTTTCGATGGATTGTCAGTGCTTTGTTACCTTAGTTTGACCGTCTAATTTCAAAGAGGGTCCGACATGAATAGATTGCAAAAAGCCCGGCCCTATTTCAATAGCTGGGATTCGCTAGGTTCTCGTGATCCTCGTCCCGTACTGACAACTTGTAAATTTTGGCGTTGAAAAGTCCTGGAGTGATAACACCGAGAAACGACTTGACCAAGGAAAGCAGTACCTCAAAACAGATTGCATTGCAAAGAGGAGTTTTCACTATGTGCAGACCATTGTAGGCAATTTGCATTAAGTGATCCAAAGGATGCTGATTTCAAAGTAAGCTGTAATCACACACATGCTGTTGTCTGTGATAGTTGTGAAGATATCAAAGAAGTTATCGAAGAAATCAAAACAAAGCTTCAAGAACAATCGAACTGTAAAGTAACTAAGGAACTGAGGGACGATTTACTTTATGACTTCAACGAAGCTAGAAACAACATTGATAAGTGGAAGGCCCACATCTTGAGATCTGCCAATCAAGAGTTGGCAAAGCAGCACACCCTCCGTGATATGGACGACTCCTCTATTCTACTAGTAATGGACTGGGCTATGAAATTTGTACAACTCCGTTACCGGGAAAAGCAGTCACAGTGGTTTGGCAAAAGGGGCCTGAGCTGGCATATAAGTAGTGTGGTTAGCAAAAGCAGTGATTCCCAAGAATTATCTGTTACTTCATATGCGCATCTTTTTGATGCATGCTCACAGGACTGGTTTGCGGTTGCCTCCATAGTAGAAGATCTCCTAATTCATATCAAGTCTAAAAGGCGGCCAAACATAAAAAATGTGTATCTGCGTTCTGATGAAGCTGGATGCTATCACAACAATCTGCTGATAGCAGCAATCAAGGACATTGGAGATCGAGCTGGAATACAGATAAAAAGGTACGACTTCTCATAACCACAGCAAGGAAAGGACATTTGTGATAGGATTATATGCCCTCTTAAGTCAGCTGTAAGGACATACTGCAGGAAATGATGTTTTGAATGCACTTCAAATGCAAACAGCATTACTTCAACATCCTGTCAAAGGTACCATGAACTCAGTAAATAAAGTAAATGAATGCGTAATCCCTCTAGAAACCACAAAGGTCAACCAATTCAGCGCTTATCACAATTTCCAGTATGAAAAAAGTGGTATTACTGTCTGGAAAGCCTATGGCATCGGAAAAGGCAAGAAGTTTTAAACTAATGAAATGATCTACGTAACACATCAACAATCAACAAGCATTCAGGTTATCCAAGGATTCCAGGGAGTAGATAGTACAGGTAGAACATTGAAACGGAAGGAAGACGCATGTGACCCCCCTGATGTAAAGGATGACTCTTTATTTGAATCCACAGAACAGGGCTGCAATTATTCTTGCAAATCCTTTGATCAGTTAGAGCTACACTTGGATGTTGGAGAGCACAGTCGATTTGTTGGCAATGAAAGCGTTTACGATGTAATTCGTAAAGAGTGGTCGAAGAAATTCAAAACTGTTGACGTAAATACTTCTAAAGAATCGCAGCAAGGCAGTGTACGAAGCAAAACAGGTGTGACGCATTTAAATGAAGGGTGGGCACTAAGTAAAGCAAAAACCAGATCTAAACGTTTTTCGACTAACGTTCGAGAATACCTTGTGCAGAAATTTGAGGTTGGTGAAAAAACTGGCAATAAAGCTGACCCCACGGCCGTTGCCCAAGAGATGAGAAATGTCAAAAAGGAGGACGGGCAAAGACGTTTTAATAGAGAAGAATGGCTAAATCAGTCTCAAATAAAAAGGTTTTTTTCGAGACTCGCAAAATTGAAGAGATCCAATTGCTCCAAACAAATCTCCTGCGAAGAAATTCCACTGAAAAATCCTGATAGTGATAGTGAGACTGATGACGAAGAAGATTACAGGGATGAAATAATAAAGAACGTTCTCTCAACTATTTCAACGACACATCCAGTTGTTTACGAAAATTACGACTTATGTGACATTGCGAAAAATGAAATGCTATATACATTCAAAGTTACCCAACTGAAAGAGATGTGCGCCCATTTTGAAATACCATTCAAATCTAAAGACAAAAAATCTGATTTAATCATCAAATTATCTGACATGATCAGCAAATGCACGTGCCATTGAGTAAAAGCTGTAAATGTAGCTATTTATTTCAACCCAAGTGTGCCAAGTTCCTCCTTTTCAGTCGTAGTATTGCAGTTGTTGCACAATTAGTGGCGAAGCCAATAAAGTTAATTTTGGATCTTCACATTCACCGTTTCTGCACTTCCAGTATCGTACACACAGCCAGATGAATTTTTCAAAACCTTTATATAGAATGGAAATTGTTGATAAACATTCAAGTCTATCCTTTGACTACTTGCACAGTGCCGACATGGTTAGATTTGAAAACTCTCAAAATAGACTTATCAAAGAACTAAGAACTGAACAGTGACCACAGCCATCTCCAAAACAATATTTATTGGAATTCTTCTGGCGAAAACAAGCTGGTGTTGAACTAAAAATCGTGAAGGCCGCCGACGAGATTGAATTATTACGCAGTGTTGCGTGACAGACATTAGCGAGAAAAATATGCAAATTAGGCGAAAAAGCCCTAACTTCAACTCCTGCTGGTGCGTTCAGTTTTAGGTGAGTTACAAATATTTTTTTAGATTTCATTAGTCAAATCCTTGCATTTTGTGGCTGTGATTATCTTGAATCCAAGTTAGGTGCCACTTTTGAGAAAAATCGATTAGTATATTTGATGTCTCAGTGATCTTGCCAAGTCGCTAAATTAGTACTGATGTTTTTGGACGATTTTTACCAAGTAAGGTTGCATTTACTGAAAAGATCATTTAGCTCTAAAAAGTATAGCTAATCGTTGGTGTTTGTGCTCAATCCAGTGACATTTGACTGCGAACTCAAAAAGTTATCGAAAGCCTATAAGAGAAGGGAGTTTCTGGGTTGATTTGGCGCTAAAAATAGCGCATTGGGCCAAAGACGAAAATAAATTCCAAAAATCGAGAAAAAATGTTTTCCCCCCAATTTCAAATGCAGATTTTAAATACATTATTGAAAGGTAACTCGCAGACAAAATGTCAGGGAAATATTTTTTAGGACCAAAATTTCGATGGGCGCTTCTTAGACGGACGGCCTGTTAAATACCATGGCATCAAGAAAAAACGCGAGGATGTTGCTCAACGTAACCCCAAAACCACCAAGACCTAGTTCCAGTTTCATAAGGCTTGCTTAACTTACGTGTACTGTTTAATCGTAAGATACATTTGCACATATACCCTGTCAGTATTTGGCTTTCTTTTGGGGAGCGCCATATTCATCTTCGTAAATACCCTGACCGAAATAAAAACCTCATTACCTGGTTCACAGCCATATATCTCCATACGCAAACCAACATTGTCATGCCATTTCACTGGTGTTAGCATGATTTTTGAAGTAACCACAGGAACCACAAATTTGTTCCTGCGAACAGTACTCCTGTCTTTGTTGCCTTTAAATTCCTGAGCAAAACAATGGTTATGCTATTTTTTAGAGAATTATATATGTCTTTATACTGTGATAGACAACGCATGCATGTGGTAGGCAATGCATGCGTTGGAGGGAAACAGTCATAAGGAATTTTCAGGAGACCAACATTTCCTTCAAGGAAATGGCGATGGCAATCTTTTGTGCTGGCGCTGTATGGGCGTGCCCAAGGTACTGTGATAGACACCATGACACTTTGAAAGATGGAAAGCACTCGGCACGCTTCGTGCTCCTAAACTTGCTTCCCTTGTTTTCTACGTCTCCAATTGTGTTTATATCACTTGGAGAAACATGCGTTCGTGCATTTTGTTGCTTAAATACGCCGAAACCCCTTTAACACAGCCACGACACATAATAGTCAAAAATAACTCGTGGATCGTAATAACGGGTGGCCGTAAGGAGGGATTCCACTATGTCTTGAACACTGAGACAACAGTCTTGACAACAGTATACATAACTTGATCAGATTTATCGAAGGAAGCACCGGTATCAGTGGTATGGTTTGACTACATTACTATACAGGGCCGTAGCAAGGGGAGGGGCAATGGGGGCGCTCGCCCCTCCAATAATTTTTCAAAGGTTTTTCAATTTTTGAATTTTTAAATTTAAAGTTTTAAATTTTAAATGACTACTTTATTCAGTTGTCGTATATATAACACATTGCTACAGAATTTAGTGTAAAAAGTGCACTGTTACAGTTCTAAGCTGACATGTATCGAGCGAGCCGCCAATTCTTAGGTATCTTTGAAATGTACACTCCAAAAAGTATGCGCTGAGTGGCTCGCGCTTCGCGCTCGCAATCAATATTCCATATCAACTACATGGTTAAAAAGTGGTACTATATTCGGAAAATCTAAAGATGGTACCTACATTGCTTTTAAAATACAACTGAGCTCTTGACGACTAACTACATCACGTTTCATTCCCCACAAAAAAAGTTGAAAAAATTCAATTTTGTAAAAAATATGGCCATTTTTTTGCCAAGTGGCTTGCACTTTGTGCTCAATGTAGCTATATATAACACTGGCCCATACATAAAGCATCACGTGGTGCAAATTTACTTTTGTCTTTCGTTCACTATAATGTGACTTGAAATCCCAAGAGCCCCCCCAATAATTTAGACCTCGCTACGGCCCTGCTATATACTGATTGTAATTAGTATAGGCTGGAAATCGCACGATGTCGATTACAATTCGTAATCAATAGGTACGAGAGGCGAGTCCAGTTTGAGATCTTTCAAGATATTATGAGTAACTATTAATTATGAATTCTACGAGACGATCGTGTGATTTTTGATTTAGAATATACTCAACAAAATGTTTTCGATGAAAGATCAATGTCCGGTATAGCATAAAATTCCTGGATGTTTTCACTTCCAAAAAAGTACAAACTGACACAAAGAAGCAGACAGTTTCAAAGAACAAAGAAACGTTCAAAACATAAAAACGTTAAATTTATTTGTATCTAACGTAAATTACAGTCTGAAATACCTTTTCTTTTCTATGCAATATGAACTTTTTGTCCACTGACAGATTTGTGTACACGGACCTTTACAAGACTAGCAAAAACGCTGCGAAGAATTTGAGTTAATTCACAAGAGAATTTATGGTCAAAGTTTACGCTCGTTAAACATACCTGGCGTTTGAAATGCCAATAAAAACTTGAAATGAAATTTTTTGAGCTTGATTTATCAGTATCATTTCGACCTTTTGCCTAAATAAGTAAATAAGTTGGACCAAATGACCATGTCTCTGAAGCAAAGCCGCGAATCGATCTCCCTCGCTAAGCCTTGCAGCACTGTCAGCAGGATTTGAAATATATTCGTAAAATTGAGCAAGTCATGATTTGAAATAGTTTTTGTCTTTAGAGACCTTGTTTTCCATTGCATCAATCATTGTTGTGACAAGTGAATTATTTGCTTACCTTTTGAAATAAAAACTTACTACCAAGACTGAGTTTGCCTCGACAAAAAGTGCTGAAAGTAGCTAGTTCGCAGAAATATTTTTTTCTCCATCAAAACTGAAGTGAAGTGACATCGGTGTCATATCAACTTAATTGATACTCCACGTTCGGCTCTCGCCCAGTCAGAATCGAGTAATTTTGTAGAGTGTATTATTATAATTAATATTACTCACAACGGGAGGAGTTGTAACTGAAAACGTACAATTGTAATAAATACTATTACTCACAACTTCCTTTCCTGACGAGTCTTTAAATGGTTTGAAGTCACTATCTGATTGGGCTGCATAAAACAACTTAAACATAGTGACCCATTCTGAAGCCTTACTATCACCATATCCTTGAGTGCTTATTTCAGTTATGACTAAAGGTTTTCCAAAGTCCACGACGATCCAAGTGGTATCTGCATCGTTTATGTTAGCTCGATAACCTCTCTTGCCATTTAGCCTTGCCAAGTGAGCACCATATCTTGTAGCGTCATTGTCATAGGCGTTCATGGCTATCATTTGTGAATCAGGAATCAAGCCATTTCCAAGTCCAATTGGACTATTGCATGGTTCTGAAGCATAACGTGTTAGAAGCGTTATAAGAGGAAAATGCAAGGACTCTTAGGGGGTTTGGAATTACTCAGTTTTCTGACCTAATGACTGAAGGAACTTATGCATATCTGAATTCAAAATTCCTACTTGAATGGAAAACCTAATTGTAGAACCTAAGAACAAGGAAGAAGCTTAAAGGGAAATAATTTTTCATATTTCCTGTTATTTGTGTTCTCGAAACCTTTATCCTTAAACATAAAGTAATAATGTTCACGCTAAAATTAGCCATTTTTAAGCGTCGAACCTATCCGGCAGCAATCGAGTGAAAAAGAAAGAAGAAAAAGGAAGGGGGAAAATTAGATAAAATCTATTTTAGGAGACTACAGAGTAATTAGATAATAGATTTTTTTGAGCCTTTCATTTTTTTGGTTTTCACTCGGTTTACCACCTACTTGCAGTCATCTAATCTTTAATAAAGCGTCTCCTTTTAGGTTTTTGTTGGTTAAAAATTGATAACCCATAACCGGCTGTTTGGCGGAAGGACCGTCGTATGACGAATACATTGTCCTCATTATCATCTATCTCGCTATCCCTTCATTCATCCATCCAATAACTCGTGCCTATTTTTATTATCTTTACGAAAAATATTTAAATTCACGAAAATAGTTCAGTTGATAAGGATGTAGAGACAATGATATGGAATCTTTGATATTAGACATTTTGTCTTCAACTTGACCACTTCTTAACCGCTTATTACACCTTTATACATCCATTTTATTGCCCAAATCGTGTCAAACCGTTATTTTACATTACCTCATATACTATAGGTTCTTTTGATATTTCTGTATACAGTATGAATAATATTATCATATTTCCAACTCAGTCAAGTTTTTGACAATTTGCACGGACAGCAGTATCATTCCCCTGGGAAGCGGGATTCTTTTTAATGTAGAATGTTTTTTGTTCCTGCTATCTAACATGCCCATTTTCACGTGATCTTTCTAGAGTAGATTTCGTATGACTGTGAAAACGGCACCGTATGGTCACGGCAGGAATTTCGAATGTTTTATAGTCAACACGCCACTGACATGGTCACGGAACGGCGCGTTCCGTTTCACAATTATACGAAAGCTGCTCCATTTCTTCATGCCTTTTATTAAGGTGTTTCATAGAGCGATAACACTAAAACCGTGAAATAACTTAGCAACTAAATAGAGACAAATAGTAGCAAAACCCTTTGTTTTCTATTGTTTCATTAGAAAAATTTGTACTTTTTAGCTAGTACTAGTTTCACGGTTTTAGTGCATGTTATCGCTCTATTGTGATCAGTTTTGAATAAAATTTAGAATATATCATAAAAAAATAAAGTGCGAAGATCGTTTATTTAAGATAATATAGAGTGCTTACAATATATCCGTGAAAAAGTTAGCGAGCTAAATTGTACTAAATAGCGCGAAATACTTTGTTTTCTATTGTTTAATTTGTGCAAATTAGTGCAATTTCTTACAAAGTTTTGCACGGATATATTGCAAGCACTCTATACCTTACAGCTCAAAATCGGAATTGCGTATCAATACAATAAATAAAGAATGAGAAATAAGAAATGAGAAATATAATGACGTTGTTTGTAACCCCGTAATTACGAAAATTTCAATCAATATCAACGTCCAACATCAATAAACCATATGGCCTTTGTATTTGCTCGCATTTGACTGTTATGAGCTCTCTATAATAGTTTTTACCTCACGGGTTTATGAAAACCACTTTAGTAGAGCTAGATGTTTCTGGTCAAATGGAAAGACACCGGTGAAACCAAAAGAAAAACCTAAAAGACGTTATCTGAATGTGTTCATGTTGGACTGTGGTTTTTGTTGTTTGTGTTAGTAAGCGATTGATTACTTGTAAGTCATAGACTCACAGACCAATAGAGTTACATTGCTATTTGTGGTTTGTGGTGTTGGTAATTATGGAAACAATTGCACAATTTACAATAGCGATCGGCGAGAATAAACAACTAGTCCGCGATAAGAACAATATGGCTTTAAGAATTATAAACAATGAATTGTCGTTATAATGCGCACTTGAAATATTCAACCATTACCAACAGGGGGAAATTGCAGTTTCATCTAGCAATTTCTAACAAATTGTTTTGGTAGATTTCTAACATTCTGCCCATTTCTAAGTTGTTATACATTTACAAGATAGTTTGTAATCATGTGAGCAAAAATTCCTTCATATTCTAAGATTTCTAACAGTGAGAAATATGCTAAAAGATCAATTTCTAACTTATAAATTAATTTAACAATTCTCAAAAGTTAGAAGGGATTGTAATTTCTAGCAAATTTCTATTATATTTTTAACTGTAAATTTCAAACCTTTTTTCTAATATGTTAGAAAGTGCATTTTTCTAGCAAATTCATAAAAGTTAGAAATTGATCTTTAGCTAAAAATAAGCTATCAATCGCAAATACTTATATTTTTATTACATTACAAAATTACTTCAAATATTATTAGCCATAGCATTTGAATTTGTGGCTCCTCTGCTATTTTGATTTTCTCTATATCACTCGATTTTCTGAGTCTTTGCTTCAAATGAAAAATACTCAAAAATTATAGGAATAACTTCATTTTACATTATGTATTACTCACTGATCGCACGTTCTAGGCACGAATATACGACTCTACAGCAAGCAGGTAAAATGAACCACCGTGGTCTATCACGATATTTTGAGTAGTATATTCGTGCCTAGAACGTGCGATCAGTGAGTAATACATAATGTAAAATGAAGTTATTCCTATAATTTTTGAGTAGTTTTCATTTGAAGCAAAGACTCAGAAAATCGAGTGATATAGAGAAAATCAAAATAGCAGAAGGTGCCACAAATTCAAATGTTATTGCTAATAATATTTGAAGTAATTTTGTAATGTAATAATATAAGTATTTGCAATTGATAGCTTATCTAAATGTCTATTTAGCTCATTTTGTTTACCTAAATAACGGTTTATTTATACCTCAAGATTACATAATGATACAATAAATAAAGTTCAACCTTAAATAGCACATAACAGCATAGACTAATCTAGCTGGGTTACTCCAATTGTGATTTGAAAAGTTAGTGACTTTATAGATGATCAACAATATTCAGAATACGCTAATCAAATATAGGTGAACACACAGAGACACACACAATCACAGATGGATTTATTTTTAACTGCGTTCCTAAAGCACTTGAAAGTAAGATTTTTGTAGCTTCCATTCAAGGCATTCCACACTGTTTGACGAAAAAAAATTCAAGGTGAATTTGTCATAATTGGTTCTTACTGGTGTTTTATGATATGAAGACGTTGAAGTCAATCTAGTATTATAGGAGAAACTGTTTGAAAAAAGGCAGTCTTTTCTAACAGATCTTTACATCAAACTTCGTAAATAAGAAGGTAATTGTCCAATTAAAACAATTTTAAGAAATTCTAACAATTTTTCAAGCATTATATTCAAGAGCACTTTTAGGTCTTAAAGTAATTACCCATAATGCACCTGATATATATTTTGGGATTCAGAGTTTTTGCAAACCGCTGTATAGTAACATATAATATTATAATGATATTATATATAATATAGTGATACGTAAAAACGTATGTACTATGATATAGAAACAATTAATAAAAAACGTTTCTGAACCTTAACGACGCCATTGCCAAGAGAGAGACGTGCCTTCAGACGAACTTCATGGCGCCATAATGACCCAGAAACGTGGTATTTTATCGTTAATACTTACTTACTGCTATTTGTAACGACAAAGAAGTAGCACTTATTTCTCATTATTATTAAAATCAATCAGTTTCAATAATTCGGGACTTACGTCAGTTCGTTCTAAAGATTACTCTCAACTTAATGAGCTTTCTGGGTTCAAGCCATTCGACAATGTAATATTCATCACTGATATTGTTTCAAATAAAGGTTTTATTACTCCGTACTCTCATTCATATATAGAAAATTTCACTTACTACTTTTAGTACTTTTATATAGAAAATTTCACTTACTACTTTTAGTACTTTTAGCACTTTAGATTGTAATAACTACTGGCATTATCGACCGACTTTTCTAGAAGAGCTCTTTATTGCCTTGGACTGAACCGTTTTTTTAAGTTAACTCGATATGAGGAACTGAGTAGAAAATGCTAGACTTGTAATGTATAACATAAATAAATAACAAAAATAGCTTTGTGTGAAATAATAACACAAGTCAGTATAGATAAAAATACAATAGAGATATTAAGTATGAAATAGAATTGCCAACACTAATCTTTATAGTGAATTATCAGTTTTTATCAATGTAGACTATCAAACCTGAGCAAAAAATTATATCAAAATCATTTTCTGTTTCTGGAATTATTATTTTGATACAAGTGCTCTTTTTTCAACTTCCCTTTTCGATTCCGTTAAGATAAAGAAAATTATATAGAGCTAATACAAAGCGAAGAAAAAATTGTGAATAAATTCATAATTTACTCTAAATCGTAAGCAATTGAACGCTAATGACGGTGGAATTTATGTATGTTCATAAAGCACAGAAAAGACGCAAAGAAAACAATTTTCCTAATAAATTTTAATGTGCGATTTCAAAACAAATTTTGACACTTTGACAATATGAGGAAAGGTGGACATAAATTTGCCACCGTCTTTTAGCTATAAAAGCTTTGACTAGCAGGTATTGATAATTATGCAATTACCTTGTCCGTAAACCTGCCTTCAAAGAGACATTTCTACGCCCGGTTTCTTATTTTAAACGTTATTTTTATGTTATTTTTAATAAATATAATGAAATATATTAAAAAACTTAATTGAAATAAAATAAGTGTGGTGTGCTTAGAATCAATTTCAGCACAGAGGAATTTCAGGTAGCAACTGAAGAATTATCACAAATTTTCAAAGCAGCATGAATGCTCCAATAGAATTCACTCGGTCTTGAATGTTGGTTATGCTGATGTGTAATAATGGCAATTGTTAAAGATAGAAAATATGTGTGAACTTACTGCAATCCTCAGCAGACAATACTTGTTGGTACAGAAAGCCAAGAAAGATGGCAACCACCTGAACAGACATGACGACTGAACAATGCATAATGCCAAATAAGCATAATCAATGTTGCCCTGCTATTTATATGTTGATGTGTAAACCATGCGCCACCTCTGTCTCATGTCCTCTTATACATGATTAATATGAGGTTATAGAGTGTGGAGTTTTCAGTCTCAAAGTACTGATGGCGGTAAGATAGCAGCGGTCTGGTAGAATTGATCAGTAAAATTCTACATTGTTAATAAAGACATAAAGGCTATTGTAAATTATATGGCAGTACATTAAGCAACACAATTACCTAGAATACTGCTGAGAAAAACATCCCCATCGTGAAATAATTGTCAAATGCGTATATGGAGATTTATTTTCGTCAGGTAATGTATGTATAGTAAAAACGTATGGTTGAACCAAGAGGAAAAATATTTCTGTTTTTTTTTGTTAAATCTAATCAATTTTACACCATTACAGATTGAAGGAATCAAATAGTTGGGTAGTCAGTTTTTTGTATATGCTTCAAAGGAAAGTAATTCTATTGTCAAACTGTAAATGCGATTGGTCAAGGTATAAGGTCGGAGTCGGTAATACCTCCTTCATCAACTTATGCATGCTTTCTTTTTCAAAACCAGACCATGAAGTTCATTTTAGTTCAATGTACGTAGGTTTTGAGGAAATAGCACTTTAATCGTTTTTGAATCGTTATAGATTTTTTAAACGTAATTATAAACGAGGTTTTGTTTCCTTATGGTGAATACGTTTTGTGTTTAGGCTATATTTCTTTAAATTCTCTCTCTCTCTCTCTCTCTCTCTCTCTCTCTCTCTCTCTCTCTCTCTCTCTCTCTCTCTCTCTCTCTCTCTCTCTCTCTCTCTCTCTTTCGCACACACACACCACACACACACACCCTCCCTCTATCTCTCTCTCCCTCTCTCTCCTCTCTCTCTCCTCCTCTCTTTCTCTCTCAATTTTTTCCAACTCAAAGAAAATGGTTTACAAGAGTAAATAAAACCTTATTGTGTGCGAAAGTTAAGACAGGGGGAACTTTTGACTTCAACATGACATTGGTTTAATATTTGCATATTGTGACGTAATAGAACTCGGTAAAAAACAACTGCAGTTCCGTAAATAATTTGTTCTCTAGTAAATTGTTTATACTGTTATTATATTTACCACGGATCATTTAAATGGCATGAGCACGAAATACGGTTTTTTTCTGTCGTTTGTATTCTAGAAAAGACTAAGAACCAGAGCAGGTATCGTATCATCTCACCGACTTTTTAATATCCAGCTAAGCTCATCAGGTTAGAGCTATTTACTTGTAGAAATCTTACTGTGTTGTTTATCAACTTATCTGTCATAATGAAAACTCAATTTGTCCGTCCTCATATTACACAACCTCAAAATTCGTACTGCATTATAAAAGTTATAAAGGTTTCCTTCAACTGAAGTACATAAGACTTTCAACTTTTTTGAAGTTGGTAAAGTTTAAGAAAGTATTTAAGAGGGGTACATTAAGGGAGAGTGGAACATTAACATAAAGATGTCACATATCGCAGTTCATCTTCAAGGATTTAACACTTCATAGTTAACTTTCAAAATGTAAAAAATCTCAAAATGATATAAACTTGGCAAATGTAGAAATAGTCAATAAAAATGTCATATAGACTTACCTCGACATGGATAACGGCCAAGTGCTATTGCCAAATACACCAAACACAAGAATGGATACTGGATACCAAAACTAGCCATCCTTTGATAAAGTAGAATTAATACAAACAGTTTTTCATGGTGTCTTTTGTCAGCTGCAAGTTAATAACTGAACAAGTCCATCTTCATTTGGGATGTTATAGAGTCTTGATCCTAGAAAAATTGTTTTTATCTCATAAATGGAGTCAATTTATCCCCTGATGGAAGCCGCAAGGGCCGTCCTCACTTAGATCCAGAAAAATCACAAGGAATAAGTCACATGTGAAATATTAATGAAACGTCAATTTTTCTAAATTATCCACCATGGGACGTCTACATGGAGCCAATAGCTTTGCAAAATCCTCTCTGTTAGTTTAACTTTTTTCCATTTATTAAAGATTGCTGCGGTATTTATTTATTACAGATGTCGTACCGTTGGCTTGTGATTATTTCAAACCTTAGGGGAAGAAATCTACTAACGGGTTAACAAGCAGCAAGACCGTACACGAATCTAAGATGTTAGGAAGGCACATAAACTTGTGCCATAAATAGAACACCAATAAGACAATAAAAATATATAACCAAAACCAATAACAAATACTGGAGATTTATCCATTCTTCCATATAGTAACACTAAAGTGAAACAATTTCAATAGAAATAGAGGGATCATATCAAAGAGGAATTAATACTACTGAAAATTTTGCTAAGGCCAGCCTGAAGCTAGTAAAAGCCTTCAATTACAGGCACTTTAATAAACTTTAGTAATAGCCCATTAGTCGACTCTACCTTCGAGAACATTTCTAATCTCACATTACATCCATGGTTAATAGCCTATCTTGATGTTTACTTGACACAGGTGAAATTATAAAAACATAACTAGCCTTAAATCGACTCTTAATTACTGCTGGTAGATAATGAGAAATTCACGAAATAAAGAACACCAAAAATCTACCAAGAAAACTATACAGTTTACCCCTTCAAATATATTTTTAAGAGCCTCTATCAAAATCCGCATAAATTTCAGAGTAATCATTGCTACTGAATTATTTAGAAGCCGCGGATAACACTACTGAATACCGCTCTGAGTTATTCTATTCATGCCAGAGTATTCGCATTGTTTTTGTATTTTCAAACGATATGAGGTTTTTAATATTTACAGGGTCAAAATCTGGTGAGTTCCGTATACACCTTATTCAAAAACGTTGACGTTGGTCATTCTGAATCTGAGACTGATGTAACATCACTTTTTTGAATTTTGTTTCCTGACTAAAATACGAAAAAGTACAATTCTAGCTCGCTTATAAACTATTTCATTCGGCTTGTATATATATATATATATATAATAAATACTCGGTCTCAGTTGTCATGTTCAGATCTCAGACCGTCAACTAAATTGTTTCTTAATACAGGTTTAAATACGTTCTAAGGGGATATCAGCATCCATTGCAATGCTTTACCTTAAATCGACTATAACAACTAATCGCCTGATTTATCTGAAACCCCAAGATCGTTTACTTAAAGTTACTTGAAGTAAGTGAAATCAAATAAAAATATAGTGTCCATAAATGTATTCATTGCTATAAACGTCAGTATTAGTAATTATCAGACAAGCCTTGAGCTATGAATGCAAAAAACTAACAAAGTAAAGCACAGACGCAAAGCCATATTATTGTTCAGGTTACTACTAGAAAAACTGTTTCAATATCACGCGATGTTGTGGTATCAGTTCTTGTTAAAATTCAAAGTTCGCGCTGTTCTATTTGACAGAACTAAAAATCTTAGAATGGACTACAGTCATTCATGTACAGAAATAAATTGACAACATCGCAAGTATATTTAACTCTATACAAAACCATCCATTCCCAAGGCACAGATTAAGACAAGAGGATAAAAACTCGGCAAATGATAATAAAAAAGTCTTTTTTCAGTCATTTGAACAGTTTTGCTTTTTTTCTGCTAGTTTAATCTTAGTGAGAACATACCTTTGTAAACGTGCTTAAAGATCTCACGTTCTGCTTTTTCTTTGAAGACGATTTGATTTTAGCGGCGATTTTAGCATTGATTACCTTTTCAACTTATTTTTATTCGTTCTATAAACTCCCCCTTTTATATGTCACCGCAATTGAAAATCTCTGTATGCGGTTATTGCCCCATACTAACTCGAAACGACTTCTCTCTGCATTAGTGGTAATAGAAACTGGTCGCTTACAAGAAAGTGGACGATCGTTAGTGTTTGAGTGCGTAGTATTTCATGATAGGGAATAAGATAAGATAAGATGGTAGGAGAGCTTTTATTTTCACTTATTTTTACTTTTGCAATTTTACTTTGAATAAATCTGAACGAGGGAGATTTCAAAGAGTTTTCAAAATTGCACGAGTCTTTAGGCGAGAAAACCATGTGATTTCCTAATAATAATATACATGAAAAAATTACAGAAATATATGAGTATTTTTTTTTGTCCAAAAATAGAACATTTCTGAATAGAAATTGAGGGCGAGCTGTGATATAGCGTCAGTAGTGCGCGCATTTCAGTTAAAATTTCATTCAAAAACACAACAAAATCTTCAACTTTTGCGGCATTTTTTAATCACCCCTAAAATATGCATTGTTTCGATTCTTGGTAATGTAAACAGCAGAAGAAAGAAGAAAATTTTGATTTCACGCTTTTGAATTCAAACTAGAACGAAATTTCCTTTTTTCTGCACTAAATCCCTTGAAACAGCACTGCCTTATCCAATCTGCATCGTTAATTTTTTTTCATGAAACATGAAGCACAAAATTTCGTTTCGTCTGATCTTAGGGGCCAGTTCGTGAAAGCCCGATTAGCACTAATCCAGGACTAAAGTAAACTGGTTTTTTAAAGATTTAATCCTGATTAGTGTTAATAGGCTATTTGCATGATGGCGTCATATACTACAACTACCAGAATGCTTTGCCCACTTTCTTTTGTAAAATAATTAGTGCCAATTGTTCTACTATTCTCAAAAGGGAATAAAAATCTGAATAAGAAAGAAAATTCGTAGAAAATTCTGGTCGTTGTAGTAAAATGACGCCATCGTGCAAATGGCCTATTGGGCTTTAAGGAGCTCGGGCCAGTCTCCTAGCTACGCAGCCGCAGTTTGTGTCGTCACGCAACGCGTCTCTCCAAACAAGCGGAAGCTAATTGATGAAAGCTAATTTTGCAAAAACCACTTGAGTGTTTAGATGTCCGAGTTCGCATGATTTTGAAAATTGCAGTAAGAGTTAATAAAGCAAACTGTGTTCATGTTGTAAATCAATTTGCACCGATACTATTACGGATAATGTAGGCAAAAAGATCATTTAGCATTCCCGCCTTATGGCGGGAATTAGTTCTTGATTTTGGGACTAGTGCTGTGATTGGTTAATCTTGGGGAATGGAATGTTGAACTCGAGTAAGCAGCCGCTTCTTTGAAGAGAAGCGTTGCGTGACGACACAATAGACTAGGCGCAAAACTGAAAAAAGTCGATCGCAAAAAGTGCAGAAGGCATTTTAGGGTAGAAGCTGGTAACATAACTTTTCTAAGCTAATTTTTCATGCTGAATCCGAATATGACAGTTACCAAGACGTATTCTGTAATCTTATACGTGTAAATGACGTATTTTGTGAATAGCTACAGTGGTTTTATACTGAGCTTTTATCGTGTAATTCCAAAATTTCCTAAACTTAAAACAGTGACAGCAGCTGGAAAGAGCACATCAAAATCAGTAAAACTGTGAAGTTTGACGGATGTAAGTTGAAAAATCAAGGAGATGTGAATTTTCAAAAATCGAAGTTCGTTGGTATCTCTTGCATAACAACAAGCGTTTTCATACAAAATTTCGTTTATTCAACTTATATCCTTCAAATCTCACAGTTTTACTGATTTTGATGTGCTCTTTCCAGTTATGGTCATTGCTTTTAAGTTTGGGAACTTTTGGAATTACATGATAAATAGAGGATATTACATGGCCGCGCGGAGATATGAATTTATCTTCGAGTGTTGAGAAATATATATTTCTCAACACGAGAAGATAAATTCCATATCTCCAAGTGGTCATGTAATTTACTTTTTAAATTTCAAATTAAAGGGCGGTATGCGAAATTCAATCAACGCCTCAAGATGGACACCAAACAATAGGGCAATCTTTGATACGTCATATGACAATCAGTGGTACAACACACAGATTTTCTCTTTTCGTTTTATTACTGAGTATCCATAAACGCGTGCTGAAACAGGGCCCGACAACAGTTGAACATTTGAATGTTTTTGAAGATTTATTTACGTTTATTTTATAACAAAAATTGCAGTAAACATCATTTGATAGAACTATGAAAAGAAAATTTTTCACGAAGAGTGTGTTTTTCTTTTCAAAACAACAAAAAGTGCTCAAATAAGGAAGGAGCAAACTCGAAAGTTTATACCTGACTGTATTGAAAAAAAAAAATTGCTTTTAGCCGTACTACTTCATATATAAAATCTTGATTCAAAATGTACTGTTTGCCAATGGGCTTTCACTTCAGCAAAATCAAGTGAACAATCATTCTTTGTTTAAGCTTCAATATCTCATAAAATGAATAACTTCAATGACAAAGAAGCGCGCGAGTTATCGCGTTTCACTGGCCGAGTTTGTCCGGCATGACCTGCCTATTTCTTCAATGAAAACAGTTCAATCTTACTGTTAATTTTCACAGAGAATTATAAAACACAACTATGGTTTAACTTACAGTTTGACGAAACATCTCATTTGAATCGCCGAGCCCTCTGTCTTTTATGAATCCATGCTTGAATTTCTCTTGAAAATACAGAATTGGCAAAAAACAGCAAGCAGATCTATGCGAATGAATCGTTCTTTTTTCTTTTTTGGAGTCCAAACCATGGCTGTAATTATTTCAATTTCAAGCCTTCGGTGTATTTCCAAAGTCTTCAAGTTAGATAAGTGGTAGGCGAAGCTGGAAACTTGCAGTCCAAGTAAGTTAGTATTATCAGTCTCGTCGCATTGCTGAGCGGACTTCAGCATGTTTGCCAGTTTGTCGGCTCAAAAGTTGAGTTTCGAAATATCTTGAGTTCAGAAAGAACGATTCCTCAATTATCCTCCAAGTTGTGAAAGCAAAAGTCCATTTTCTTAAGCATTTTAAGTTAAATCAGCAAAGATAAACTTGAATCGAATTTGATCGCATTTTTGCGGGTCGGATTTAGCCGAAGTTTAGTGAAGTACTGGTAAACAATGAAAACGCACAACGCGTCCTGAACTGAAACTCGCGAGAAGCGGGAAAATGGTGGCTCGTGATTGGTCGAAAAATGATATTTTCACATGTGAAGATATCATTGATATCACCACTGGCCACTGGAAGCAGTGTTGATATGGATTTTACGATGTTGCTATTCGCCAGTATAACACTGATTGTCATATGATAAAAACTCAGTATAAAATCACTAGCAATTCACAAAATACGTCATTTACACGTATAAGATTGCAGAATACATCTTGGTAATTGTCATATTCTCATTCAGCATGAAAAATCAGTTTAGAATAGTTATGTTATCAGCTTCTACCCCAAAATGCCTCCAGGTGAAACTATGGCTGCGTAGGAGACTAGCCAGATCTGTATACATTCTCAGGGCCTTCTCAGCTTTCTAACCGAAAAGTCGAAGGCCCTTAGAAAATGATCACACTCACTCGCCCAATCAGCGCTTAGTATTTTGGAGCTCAAGTGGTGAGGGATTTGAAGCACAGGGAAATTGTGGGGTAAAGAAAACAAGTACAGTCAGTGAGTTTCTATAACTAATTAGTATTCTCTATATAGAGCATACTAATAAAGTCTTTCAATTTGCTTTATTCGAAGGACTATTAGTATGCTTAGCTTTATATAGAAAATGCTGGTTAGTTATAGAAACTCACTGACAGTACAGTTTTCTTTACATACAACAATTTCCCTGCGCTTCAAAACCCCCAATAAAAACAAACAAACGAAGATTTCATCAAGGCTGAACTTCAGAGACATTTCTAATTGCTGATAAGGACAAGTTCATGCGATTTTAATTGAAACTAAGCTCTAAATTTTCGCTCTATTCTGCACGACGAAAATTAACTACTTTTTAACGCAAACAACAAAAAGTCACTTAGGCGACAAACGGCTTTTAAAAGTTTAAAAATGTTTTAAAATTATGATGTATGTATAAAATTTTTAAAAATTTAAAAATGACACTTTTAATTAAAATTGTTTTAAATTCTAATATAGAGTGGTACGTGGGAATAACCATATTGAATAGTAATGAATAAGCTTCATCCACGTTTGTAAATTTTTAATTTACCGAGCTTTCGTGCAATTTGCACATCTTCAGGGCAACTGAATATAAAAATTACAATTGTTTCATTTGTTTACGATTGTGCCTACACGAACTTACTTTCAACCAATAGAAAACAGCTAGTATATACGCAAGCAATCAAAACCTAAACGGAAACTATATGCGCGCGCTATGCTCACTATGATTGAGAGAAATAATAGAAAAATATACAAATAGATAAATAAACAAATAAATAAATAGAATAAATAGGATAAAATGAACAATAGAATGAATGAATAATTAAATAAACAAAAGACTAAAATTAGGACTTAATGATAGGAGCATAGCACTCAGGGAGAACTCTCCCATTGTCCCTATTAAATATAGAGTTCTTATTCTTAGATATGAGGCAAGCCTCAGTCCATTTACGTTGATGCCATCGTTGTTCATTAGCGAGGATGGATATGTCATCCCAAGCCACACTGTGATTTTCTTTGTAGCAATGTTCAGCTAAAGCAGAATTTTCAAGTTTAGCTAACCTTACGCTGGTCTCTCAAAACGCGTTCAATTCTCTCAGTAACACCTGATACATAGGGTAGAGTGGCGAACCCTTTCCATTCGACGTCATTGTCGTTGATACGTTGTTTAACTTTAGTGTGTTTCTTGAGGAATGACTGAGGATAACCATTTCTTCGAAGCGCTTCGTTAATATGTTGGCGTTCTTTATTTTGATGTTCTACGTTCGTTAGGAGAGTGTTCGCTCTATGATGGAGTGTTTTGACTACGCCAGCTTTCTGATGTATTGGATGATGACTAGTGTAGTGTAAATATCGGTCAGTGTGCGTCTTCTTGCGATATATTGATATATCAATGTTTCCGTCATCCATGACTTTATTTAAGGTATCTAGGAATGGTAAACAACAGTTTTTTTGTTTTTGTTTTAAATTATCTTTATTCTTTCCTTCTTTGTTACATTTATAATTTTTATTTAGCTGGGCACCAGTTGATATCAGTCAATTCTTTGTAATTTTCTGAATGATTTACTCTGCTTAAATAAAAGTATCTATATCTATAACAATCACAGAAAAGTTTCTTTTTTAATAAACAATATATGAATGAGCTACAATCCTTGCCAGAATTAGTTGGCACGATGTGAAATTTATGGATTTTTTGTACATTATATGTATATATAATGTATATATGGGTGGCATGGTTGGCCAAGCGGTTAGAGCGCTGGTCTTTCACCGCTGTTGTCCGGGTTCGAGTCCCAGCTCGAGCGCCTGGATCATATGTGAATTGAGTTTGTTTGATGTGTTGTTCTCTACCATGCCACGAGGGTTTTTTCTCCTGGTTCTCCGGTTTTTCCCCCCTCAGCAAAAATCAACATGTGAGTCGAGTGATTATTTGCAAAATACTTAATGTAGAGGTAGTGTGTGTGAGAGTACAGTGTCCCCCACTTAGTGCGCAAGTGCTAGAAGACTTGGACACTTAAATAAACAGATATTTTTATTTATATACTTTGCGGCCATATTACTGGACCCCCATCCCCCTGTACAATGTTGGTGGTAGCTAAAAGGTATATTGCGGATTGCCGAATAGTAGGTGTCGGGGTTTTCAGAGCAACATTGTACAGGGGGCTTTGCAAGCAGTAGCAAGAGGAACCTCTTACTTAACCCGGTAGTTACTCAATGAACACTTTGGCATAGTAACAAGTAATATGATCTGTAGCAGTGAGCCTCACAAACCGACGATGTTCCTCGAGTCCTCCACGGTTCTCCGTCCTTTCTTCCAGTCTAATAAATCGAAAACTTGATTGAGCAGAGAAATAAACAAAGAAAATAGAAAGAGGAATATCACTCCTTATCGTCCGTGACAAAAATTCCACATAAAACCACGTAAAGACTTTTTAGCAACGGTGCTCCACGTTTTATGTATAATACACTAAGACTAATATCATAAGTAACTCTATTTTGATAGAGCACCGAGGCTTTAATATCTCGCTCAGCTTATAGAAAATTTGTCTGTGCATGCGTGTTGTTTTGGTTTGAGAATCTTTTGCATGTTGAATGCAAAAATTTTATGTTGACATGGAACATTTAGTTGGCAATCTCATTCTTCAAAATTATGTTCAGGTACCGAAATGGTGACGCATAAACAGTCTACCTATCAAGTATATTAGCATCTCAATTGTATGGAAATGACGTCATTTTCTCAAACCTATTGTTCCTATTGTTCAAATTTCTTGGTGATAATGAGTTTAAAATGCAGAATTTTTGGGAAAGTAATTCTTCATATGCATTTATTGTCATCATTTATTTACTTCAACTAGGAATAATCCATTTCCAATTTTAACCAATTTTGATCGTCGTCCTCCTTTAAACTGGAAAATTCCATCAGCGTTAAAAAACACTGGTCTTAACAAGATGTCCAGTCTAGCTAATAAAATACTATACTATTAAAAAAGAACTCAATATAATTTTGCATACATATACACTCTCACTCTCTCTCCCCAAAAACTTATCTCACACTCATATATTAATTCATTATCAAGCTCGCTTTTTGACGCCAACTTGGCGCCAACTTGACGCGGGCCGACACTTTGACAACTCAACATTTACAAGTTTCCTTGTAGTTTTAATTTGCAAAACTTAAAAATATTATTCTGGAAACCTCGTAAAAATTTAACAATTTTACCGGACATTAATCTGTGCCAAGCTCGACTTTTTTTTCAGTAGAACTGCTCAAAAATCTCGGCAAAGTGGGAGATCAATAATTGTCTCCATTGAGTGTAAAAACTAGGACTATGCTTCGAAAATAACACTGAAGGAAAACACTTCAAGGTGACGTCAACAAGTCTCTTGTACCTATTCGATCATGATTCTTTATTTGGAATAGATGAATTTGAAAAAAAAATTTCTGTACGTGGAACTGTGCCTAAATTTTGACAAACACTCAAGTACATTACGTTTTATAGTGAACGTTTGCACTACTTTTAAGAATACATTTTTTAAAAGATAAGAATTTGATTTTGAGCCGTTATTTCAGCCCCACTAAGGAAGGGATAAATACCGAGCTTCGAGGTATTTATCTGCCTTATTATATGATTGAGGAGGTTTTCACACAAAAGCGATTCAAAAAGACAATCACTAATTAGATCATTGTTACCGAATTCCCAGAAGGAAACCTTAAATCATTGTTTTTCAATTCTATTCAGAGAAACACTAACGAACTTCATGATAACACACAAAAGATATTTTTGATGAGAAGATTCCATCAGTTAGCTCAGTAGTATAGTGGTTAAAAGCGGGTATAGGAGTGAAGAAAGTCTCGGGTTCGAATCTCTGTCATTTAGCAAAGACTTTTTTTCCACCAAAAATCGCTACTTAGTATATTTCTAAGAAAATTTCTAAGTCTTGATGTCCACACATAAATCATCTAAGGAAGTATGGAACGAAATTATAAATTCAAGTGATGTATCTATATAAACCCCGGGAATTATAAATTCAAGTGATTTATACAGATACATCCCGGAGAAGCTCTATATAAAACCCTTGAATATATAATCATCGTGAATTTAGTGATATAAAGTCTTAAAACAGACTCAATCATATAATAATGTGCAAATACAACTCAAGTTTGGGTCTGGAATGTTTTTTAATAGAAAATTTGACTGCAAAAAAAACAACAAAAAAACAAAAAACAAAAGACAAAAACAACAACAACAACAAAAAACAAAAACAAAAAAACAAAAGCAACAACAAAAAACAAACAAACAAACAAACAAACAAAAAAACGCAAAACAGCAAAGAATTTTGCATGCAAACTAAAGTTGTTTTGAATTTTATCTAAGGCCTAGTTCAAACGTCGCATCTCACATGTGTCGAATTCAATGCAAATTAGTCAAATCTTTTGTTTCTACTCATTATCATCTCATTTGCATTGAATTCAGCACATGTGAGATGCGACGTTTGAACTAGGCCTAAAATATGTAATTAAGTCTGAAGTTGCTTTGAGTCCTTTCATAAAAAATTGAAAATACTTAATTATTGTTTTCATGTCAGCTAGCTGTTTTTATAATCATTTTAACAAGATCAAAATTGCATCATTATTGTAACCTGGAAGAGAGAATTCTTGTTTTGTGTAAAGACAACTATATACAGCTTTATAAAATAACTAAGATATTACGCGTGCTCTGATTGGTTGAAGACCGTATGATTGTGACGTCAGGATCTTTGGCTAGAGCAAAGTTTGTAAGCAAAATATTGTTTTAAAATGTAAGAATACAATAATGAGCAACTTTCACCAAACATTTGTGCGAGAAGAAATTGATGAAGTGAGAGCAAACTCGTCCTCAGAGACCCAGGGCGTCAGGGAGGGGGCAGGGGAGCGGAGGGGAGCGGAGGGGAAAGGAGAGAGGGGGAAAAGGACGCCCTGGGCTTTTGACTACCCCTAACTTGTCTTGAGGCCAAACATCAACAAAGGCTCTGATTAGCCTCATTATAATTTAATTATAATGAGGCCAATCAGAAGCGTTTGTGCCATTAGATTAAAATCATCTTAAACTAGACGCACACGTGCGTTCACTCGTGCCCCGGGAGCCCCTTAGTGGGAGAGGCTCCAATGACCGGCCCCGTTCGTACTCTTCCCCGAGCTGTTTCACGCGTTCCTCACCATTCCGGAAATAGTTAACCGTAACATTAAGACCTTTTTTGAATCGGCTAACTTAAACTAAAGAACATCTGATTAGTCAATTTGTCTGTCAGCAGCTATTAGTGTTTGCCTTTGTCCTTCTATTATCATGCATGGGTATTATATATCTCCGACATGCAAAAATATTACCTGCGAATATACCAGTTTATTCAACTTTTTATTTCACTATGTATCTCAATGTTTGCTGTAAAGACTTCTACAACGGCGTTTTTGACACAATAACAAATCGTGTATTTTTTATAGCATATATGAATAAAAGACATTACGTGACCAAACGCGAAAGGTCAAATGGAACCTACCGTTCCATGCAATGGTCTGGTCCAGAATTTCGATATTAAAATTCAGTACAAAAACCTCTCAAGATCTCTTGAATGCTTGAATGAGGAACATAATTGACTTGCTTCTATGTGTTTTCGTTTAGCAACATGTAGGGTGAGAAATTCGTAGATTTCCAGCTCAAAGGAATTACTCTAAGTCGCGAGAGCTTCATTTCAAGTACTCCATTTAGAGTTCGATATTTGGTCAAAGTATTGGAGATCAAGCTCAAAATAACAGCCCATTCTGAAGCTCTTATAAGTATATAGGTATATCTCGAGTTAAAAGCTCCAAATTACATTGTTCTACTGCAGGAAGAGCCTGTCTCTGAAAGCTATTTTCTTTGTAGTCGGCCATCTTGCATTCCTAAAGTTCCTGGCTTGCCTTCACTACGAAGAGTTCGCACGCGCTCAAAGGTGATGAATGAAGGGCATTGTTTCTTATGCTCTTAACCATTCAGGAGTGCATCACGTGACCGATTGCGCAAGAATGGCCTCTTCTCACGGACGACGAGAGGAAAAAAAACATTTGCAGTTTATAACTCGTTCCCGGCCTATGGCCTGGGCACGAGTAATTACTAGTAAACAAGTTTAGACCCCACGCATCGCCACGACTTAAAACAATACAAGCTGTCACGTTTAGTTTGAAAAGAACCATGTTTCCAGCTCACCGCGACTTTTAAGAATGAATGTCAAGAAAAAAATTAAAAATATTAATTGTGGCAAAAAATCAAAAAATTGGATTCGCCCATATTTAAAAGTTAGATTTAAGAGTTAGATGTTTCAAGAATCGCCGTGTAGTTAGTTTCAGCAAATATCGTTGCGTTTTCGTGAAAAAAGGAATAAGAATCTCACTTCTGTCGAAAATTGCCTCTGAACCCCACAAAGTTTGGTGCCCTCGCATCACAATATCTGGAGTTCAATCGCTCTATAATTCCTACCACGCGTAATAAGACCTATAATCTGTCGTTCTGTGTGATTATCTGGATAATAACTCAAGATTTTGCGTGTCAGCAAGATTGTTTTGCAAACATATAGTTTGAGTCGATAGAAAGTATGTCCCGATAAAAAAAAATAATTCGACATGTGGTAGTGCTGCAAATTGCTTGAAACAAATATTATTGAGAACTGGAATAATATACTCTAAAATGGTTAAAAGACTTTGCTGGGCAAATAACTATGTGCAACGGTATCGTGTTTTGAAAACCGTTGAAAATTGTATTTCTCTGACCTCTAGGGTCATCACTTTATACGCACTTTTTTGCAAGTATTCTGTACTTCTATTCCTTTGGTTGGTTTATCTTAGTCATTAAAATGTCTAATAAGTCTTTCACAAAAGAAAATAATAATCTTACCTAATTTGAAGCGAAATTTCGATTGTTAATGGTTTGATCAGCAAATTCATCATTTTCCAAAACAAACTATAAACAGTCAGCTTGAGCTTCGAGCGAGGAGTATGACGGACCCACAACTATCATACCATCATTGAAAGATCAAATTATGCCAATTGCTCTGCTTGTCAATCATTATTTTGTTTACCCAAGTTCTAAGTTTATTTTTAGAACAAGCAAAAATTGTAACAAATACAGCAATAGGTACTGTGCTGTGCTGTGTATACAAAGGGACCACTGTAAAATTTACGATAGATTCGTTGTAATGAGGCTAAGGTCCATAAACCACGTGTAATGTTGCGAGTTGGAAATAATTTCAATTCGGTCTAATCCATCCTCGGGGACCCAGGGCGAAAGGGGAGGGGAAGGAACGGAGGGGGAGAGGGAGGGGGAAGGAAAGGGAAAGGGGAAATTAGGACTTTTTCCCTTTCCCTTTCCTTCCCCCTCCCCCTCCCCCTCCGGTCCTTCCCCTACCTCCCCTTATGTTCGTAAAATGTTAATGACAGACCAACCATTAGATTATAGACTGTATCATGATATCAGATAAGAAACTAGACAAAAGTCACTTAAAAAGCTAGTCTTCTTGGCTATAAACTGTCAGTAATAACATGAAGCAGACAGACCTATAGTCTCCTTCGCAGAGACTAACAGACCTACTGTTACGCTGTGATTTTGTTTTACTTTTGGAAAATAAGCAAAATAAAACAAAAGTAGACAAGCTATAAATTTCTTGTTTAGTTTTAACATTGTATTAAGCAAAAGTTTAGATATGCATAAAATAGAATAAAAAAATTAATCCAATCGAAATCAAACAATGTCAAATTTGTGTCACGAAAGTTGGGTCCCGTCCATCGTCCATCGTCCATCGTCCATCGTCCATCGTCCATTAGTCCAGCTTTTAGTACATGCCATTAATTTTGGACTCAAGACAAGTTAGGGGTAGTCAAAAGCCCAGGGTGTTCTTTTCCCCTCTTTCCTTTCCCCTCCGCTCCCCTTTCCCCCCTCCCTGACGCCCTGGGTCTCCGAGGACGGAGCAAACATTACAATCAATCGCAAATAATGCTTTTCCGTGTTTAATTTGAACATAATAATTTAGAAACAAAATAGAAAACACCAAAACACTGCTGATTTATGAATTGAAACCAAAATCTACCGACTGAAAAATTCAATGAACACTAGGAAAATATAAAGTACATTAGCTACGCTCAAATAAAAATTCTAACCCAAAAATCATATAAATAGGAGACAAGAATAACGTTTTCAAAACTTTAATTACTTTATTTAATAGCCCTAAATCATATTTACAATAAATGTAAGATGTTAATAGTAAGCAAGGAAAAAGCATTTAGATAACGGTACTGAACAGTTTTCTGTCAGCCTGAGTCAAGTTCATTCTTCGCGAAAGATTGTTTTTCGTATCAACGAGACAACAAAAATCGAGCTTGACAAAAAATCACTAGTTGAGCACTACTAGACTGTAAAATTTGGATACTAACCATCTTATGCAAGCAGAATTCAGTTTTATTCAGGTATCCAGGCATCACAAAGCTCCATAAACAGCAATTTTCCCCACACAAAATGACCTTGTCGGCTCAGCAAAGTTTCACTACTCATGACTAGGTTGCTCTTTTTTCATCACAGGTCAAAGAATTGTCGTTAGTTTTCATCCATATTACGACTTTTCAATTAAAGAACATCCTCGTTGTTGTCTCAGAACTCTTAGAAATAATGAAAGGTTATTTTGTCTTTAGAAAGTGGCGCTTTTCTTTCTTTTCAGCGAAAGTTTCTCCTGAGAGGATGGACTGTAAAATGACAACGCTGATTGGACAGTTTTTCTCTTTGACAATGTAGGGAGAATTTCTTGAGTGATATCCTACAAAACGAGATTTTTCAATCTATTCTCTTCATGTACATGATAAAACAAATATAAAACTTATTTCCGTGTTTACATAGCCTGATGTAAATACTTGGGAAAGTTTGGGAGAAGTCTCGAGCGCTGTAGAAAACCTCGCCTACGGCTTAGTTTTATGCAATCGCTCTCGATTTTTTTCTCCCAAACTTTCCCGCGTGTTTACATCAGGCTATGTAAACATGGAAAACGTTTTATATTTGTTAATTATAAAATCTGCCTGAATCTGCATAAATATCACTGTATTAAAGGTGACTGAGCTTTAAAGCTAATAATTCTCAGGAGACTGAAGGGTTAGAGCATATACAAATCCTAAAGCAAATGCTAAAAAGCTTGATCTATAATCTTTATTTCAACGACAAAATTCAGTCTTTGGGAGCCATTTTCCACAGGAAGCACAATTTATTTGAATCAAAACATCAAAAACAAAATATTGAAATTTATAATATTATCTAAATTGGAGCTCCGCTATTAGGTAGTGCCTAATTTTTATATTATTTAGAATTTTAATTTTGGTTAACGGAAATCAATGATCAACTTTAAACGGACTGCTTCAACATTCACTTTGCGAAGAGATGGCAATTCAAGCCAATTAGACTATTTCGGACTATCAATAGTTTTCTGAACAGTGACTAGTTTTCTAGGCAATGGCTAGTTTTCTACAGTAGGGTGCAAATCCTTGACATTGTCTTGCACAAATTTTGCACGTTTTTCCAAAAATTCACTTTTTTCCTCGTAAATAAAGGTTTAAGGGACCTTCCTGCCTACCCCTTCCATATAATTTTGTCCATTCTCGAAGATGTTGTCCAAAGTTGTACTATGGCTTTTTGTGCGCTCAAAAAGTTACATGCTAACAAGGTATTATGCATCCCATTGTAGCCTGTAGCTAACCAGCTGGGCTATCGGCTCTCAATGATTAGCCACGCTATCGGGTATCAATAGCTAAGGCTAGGCCAGGCCAGGCTATGCAAGGCTAGGCTAGTGAACTAGCCATTGACTATAAAACTTAACACAATCTAGAAAAAATCTAGGCTAGCTAGAATACTAACTGCAATCTAGAAAGATAGCAAAGAAAAAGAACAAGAAAAAGAATAAGAAAAAGAAGAAGAAGAAAAAAAAGGAAAAACAGCCATTGGCTAGAAAAACTAACCACAATCTGGAAAAAAATAGCTATAGGCTAGAAAAATAACCACAGGCTATAAAAATAGCCACAGGCTAGAAATATGCAATTCCTCTTTTACCCTGGCGAAGGGCTAATGCTCGAAACGTCAGTAAGTTATCTCCTTTAGACATAAACTAATGACTGATTTCATAAATATCATTTTTGTGTGTGTTCATGTATTTTATTTTTAAAAGAGTATATTACTTTATTTGGACTTTAGCTGCTTTCACGATCTTAAATATTAATATATTCGTAAAATTCATGCATATCGCCCGGTTTTTTTTTCGTAAGTTAGGTCGCAATTATGAGGCAGCGTCTTTAAACACACTTGTTAAAAAGCTAAAAACAAAAAGTGGGGTAAATATATCTGTTATTCTGTTATATGAGTAGAAATAAGACACTTTGACTTCGACATGTTGTAAACCGGCTTTTTTCAAGTCTACTTGTTGACATATCTGTCATTCCCATGTTTCACACAACTTGGAGGGGAGGGGAGGAGGAAGGGGAAAGAAGAAAAGGACGCCTTTGGCAGTTGACTACCCTAAACCATTGCCAAAAGTCAAAAGTATTCCAATTAAGGAGACGTCTAAAGCAAACGAGCTTTATGGTCAGGGCGC
Source organism: Telmatactis stephensoni (assembly GCA_029948255.1). Classification (NCBI taxonomy): domain Eukaryota; kingdom Metazoa; phylum Cnidaria; class Anthozoa; order Actiniaria; family Isophelliidae; genus Telmatactis; species Telmatactis stephensoni. The sequence goes on along the minus strand of JALIZF010001716.1, from coordinate 260,552 downwards.
CGTCGTGTGTTTTCCCTTCCTCCTTCCCCTACTCTTTGTCCTGGTTCGAGATTTGATGAAGCACTACACAGTGGAAATTTTTTTCAGTGTAGAAAAACTACTTAGACTAGGCGCAAAACTGAAAAAGTCGATCGCAAAAAGTGCAGAAGGCATTTTGGGGTAGAGGATGGTAACATAACTATTCTAAACTTCATGCTGAATCCGAATATGACTGTTATCAAGACGTATTCTGCAATCTTATTCGTGTAAATGACGTATTTTGTGAATTGCTACAGTCATTTCATACTAACGGCTTTTTCATGTAATTCCAAAAGTTCCCAAACTTAAAAACAGTGACCATAGCTGGAAAGAGCATATCAAAATCAGTAAAACTGTGAAGTTTGAAAGATATTAGTTGAAAAATCAAGGAGTTACGAATTTTCAAAAAACGAAATTTTGCCGCATGAAAACACTGGTTGTTATGCAAGAGATACCAACAAATTTCGATTTTTGAAAATTCACATCTCCTTGATTTTTCAACTTATGTCCTTCAAACTTCACAGTTGTACTGATTTTGATGTGCTCTTTTCAGCTATGGTAATTGTTTTTTAATTCGGGAACTTTTGGAATTACATGAAAAAGTTGTTAGTATGAAATGACTGTAGCAATTCACAAAATACGTCATTTACACGTATAAGATTGCAGAATACGTCTTGATAACAGTCAAATTCGCATTCAGCATGGAAAATAAGTTTAGAATAGTTATGTTACCAGCCTCTACCCCAAAATGCCTCCAGGTATCTGATTTTTCGAAAATGCGCCTAGTCTAACTCTCAGACAAAAAAAACATTGAGTCAGGATGACGTGGTGGTAAAACTCTCGCCTCCCCCAAAGCTAGGATACCTGGTTCAATATATCGGAACAGTTTTTACCAAAAAGTATAAACACGCGACTAGAAGCAAATTGTTTTGGAACTTGTTTGTTGTACTTTATTGAAGTTTTATCATATATTTTCCTTTATTTTCATTTATGATATATACTATATATGTTTTTATTCAACACTTATGAAGCACAGCTTGTTGTGTTATATGATTAACGTAATACTTGGGGTTACTACTTTTAACTTTGCTTATTTCCTCAAGAAAAAGAAAATCTTCCATAAAATCGCTGACGTTTGATGAATCATAAAAATGTGAGAAGCCAGGATCTCGATAGAAATCATATGATTGCGAAAGCGCATCTCTGCAATCCTTTTGAAATTTGTATTGGTAATAATTATAGTTTATTATCCAGTATGATTGCAAACGTGCGAGATCGTCAGCCATTTTATAGAAACACGTGCAAGTGATTGGATAATTCTACACAGATATCCCATAATGTTATCTTTCCACAGTATGCCCTAATTTCAAAGTCTAAAAATACTTTGAATCTAGAAATTTATTTATGTGATTTTTGCCAGAAAATCATTGATTATATATAGGCTATTTGACAATTTGGTTTGTGCAGTCTCAAAACAGACGACTAACATGCATTTGACATTGCTAAAGCTTAAAACTTGTTCTTTGAAATTCGTGGTTTACACTGCGTTTACTCTGGAACGAAGAACATTTGCTGGATTTCTCATGACCCAGGAAGGGTTTGCCCGTTTATATACATGACAATTTATTATTTTTGGGTTGAGGTTTGGGAAAAGGGGAGGGGGGGGGGAGGGTGTCTTCGGAAAGAAAGATATAATTATATTTGAATCCATTGTCAATTGTAGTGGAAAAACGTTATGAATCCGAATATCCGACATGTAGTGAATACGAAAGCACCCACGAATCTGCAAGCATTTTCTCTTAAGTGTACCTGCTCCCTAAGCGAAATTAAACGAACAGTGGAAATTTATGTCACGAAGAAAATAAGATAAAAAAGACAGCACCTATCTACTGTACTTACAACAAAATCTGAGTTCAAAGTTTTACAGCAACTCTTTATTGAAAGTTAAAAATACGCAACTTACAATTTACGTACCGCTTCGTAAAAAGTGAGGCTCTAAAAACCGATAATGAGTTGAATGTTGAGTTAGTGCCGACCACTGTTGCGAAAAAAAACCCGAGTTCTTTAATAGCAGTGCTGACGTAGTTCTATTAGTTGTTAAGAGCGTCACTGATTTAGTAATCAAATATCATGTTTCTTTTAGCTATGAAACTCTTTTTTCTTTTAATTTCTTAGTACAACGGATCTGGACGCAGTGTTCTTGATTTAGACTGTTCCAGGCCATCGCAAACGAGCAGAACTTTGTAGTTACACGATGATATAAACTCCCCATGGCCACTATGTATATAAAACTGTAAAATCTATTTTGTCACAACACAGTCCCCTAAGTCTAAAGAGTTTTGTAAAAATTACGATGTAAAACCTATGCTTTCCTGAGAGAGATGTTTGTGCATTTTGACTTCAACGGCAGTAGCTACTAATTCAATTGCCTTAGTAAACTCTTATGCTAAGATGATAAAATATATAGTTTTTTGATTCTTAGCTCATCTTAAAGATGAAATATATTCATTTAAGATAAATGCTACAAAATATAACCACTATACAACAATATGACCTATTCGACATTTTTGAAAAGAGTTAAAAAAAGGAAAAAAGAAAGAAAGACGAAAGAGTGGATATAAGAGGAAATAAGATAGCAGACTCGTTAAAAACATAACTGGTCAAAGATTAGAACAAATTAGAGTCTTATAAAATCTAAGACTTGAATATAATAACTGAAACATATCTATACGATAAAATAAAATGAACAAGACACAACATTTTATCAGAGAAGGCTTTGTCTTTCAGTTCCTTCACGCACTGGATCCGTTGCTACATCATTTGAAGGCGAGTTCCTTCCAAGCAATCTTGATTTTTCGGTTAAATCTCCTTCATCAACTGTTGTATTACTCATAGAATCGTCTTTTCTTCTACCATGATTTAAGAATCTCGTAGAGGAATACGGCGAATAACGACCCCCATAGTAACCCAGCTTTGGGATATCTATCAATGCAGGACCTATTGGTCGGTCAAATAATGAAGTTCTTTGTGTAGTTGGACGGTCGAAAATGGAGCCAGGCTTTGATGGACTCTCCTCTTTAACTTTTGTTGTTGGAGTATCCCACTTTGGAGAATTCATGATTTGATACGCATTGTCTTCAGGAAGAGATAGCAGTATCTCTGGTTCTGGTAGCTTAAGGGACATTACTGAACGCCTCAGCTCGGTCATGCTGCTTTTGACCTCGTCCAAGCTGCCGGCATCATCATCATCATCATCGAGAATATCATTAAAAGATTCCAGAGAAGCAAGGTCACACTTTTCAGTTTCACCAACTTTGTCGTCCTCAGGAATAACAATAATAGTGTCCTTTGTATCTTCAGTTGGCAATATTACGTAATCTTCTTCTTTCGCCTGTTTCTTTCTAGCATCTTGAATGTGACGCACTGCAATGGAAAACAATTTCTTGCATAGGTTTTTCAATTCATTTCCAAAGACTTTGAAGCTATCTCTGAAGTAACTTGTCATGAATTCACATAGATCAGCATCTGCAAAGTCTTCTTCACATTCCTCTTCCCTTGTTTCTTCATATGAGTCGTTAAGAATGGCCAGGAACATGTTCAACAGAATCATTGTCATAGATAACATGTATGCGAAAGTAAATGCTGGTCCAATGAAAGTATCAACAGACGTCAAGTCATAGAAATGCATTTCCCCACCAAGAAGCATTTGCAGGACTGCTCGCATTGACTGGAAAAATGATGAGTATGCAGTAACAGTTGCTCCAAAAGCCAGAAATCCTAGCTGCGTGAATGCAAGTATAACTGCAATAAAAAGTATGAAAAATGAAGCCATGCTCTTTGCTGATCTCACCAAAGTCCCAGTCATTTGACATATGCTGCGATTGAAACGTATTAGCCGTAAGAACTTGAGCGTAACAACAAAAATCACTAGTGATAACAAATAGATTTCCAAATCAGACCACAAGATGATATAGTCAATGCTTGATGTTTCGTAAGGGTTATCCTGCACTTTTTTCACAAAGTCACTGGTGTACCCTTCTTTAAAGAAGAACATTACAATTGCTGCCACTGCACTTGAAATTTGCACTAATTCCATCCAATTCCAGAACTGCTTCACATAGCCTCGGCCTTGGCGATAAACCTTGCCAATTTCAACAAACAGAAAAAATAGGATCATCAGCATCAACATTAGCTGACAGACTTGGAAAAATGACTGGAAGTTCTGGTCTGAAGATGAATACAAGACTAGGGTTTTCACCGTTTGGCGAGCATGTGTTAGTCCAATCCGTGTTCTTTCAAACGTATATTTTACGTGGCTGAAAAGAGATGAAGAAGGCTCAAAGACTGTATACTCAACCATCACAGCAGCAGTCATATCATCGAGCCAGTTATTCCTTTCTAACTTTTTGATGACATCCATTGCTTGCCATGAATTATAGCCGATGTCCGCCACAAATCCACCACCACCGTAAGATATGTCTTTTCCCTGGAAAGGCAGACCGCTCAAGTATTCTGGTGTACGATATCTCCATGGCTTTGGGCACATCTTCCATAGCTCAAAGAGTGACATCGATTTAGTAATATTTCGTACGGGTTTCCAACCAGGCATATTATATTCTACTGTGAACTCACTGTATTCACTGTACTGTGGAAGACATCGCTCAAACATGTGGGCCAGCCGTTGTTCGTTTTTCTCAATGATGCAGCTTGGAACTTTAAAGAAAAGAAAAGTTGAAATGTTAGTTTCTATCCCGTCGCCTCCTCTTACCAGTAAATCATACCCCCTCCCCCCTTCAATTTCGGATAAAAACTAATTTCTTGTAAAAATGATAATTAGTACAATTATTCCAGCTTCTTTACTAGTACGGTAGATTTTACACGTCGCTTCAATAATGTGCCGTACAACAACAACAACAACAACAGCAACAGCAGTATATTTTTACTCTGTATTTGTACGTTTGATCCTGGAGCAACCAACCAAAGAAAAGCCCAACCAACTAATCGGACAACCGACTGACCGAAAAATCAACGGATCAACAACTAACCAACCGACCACCTTACCCGGCAGTCAGACCATCCGATCAACCAACAAACCGACCAAGTAACCGACAAAGTAACCAAACAACCAATCAACCGACCAAGAAATCATAAAAAGTTTAGATTTAGATTTTTAACAAATGAAATTAAAGTGTTAAGCACCTGGACGTATCCGTAACTGTCGAATTCGTGGCATTCCTACGATGAATACTTCACGGTTACTCACGTAGCCTTCATCGTATTCAAAGGGCTCACCGGTGTACCACTGTGTATCGTATAAGGATGGCAAAAGCTTGGCTTTGACCCACGCCCAGAACTTTTCGTTTGTTGTTACCTAGTAAATAAGAAATTTTTTATTCAGAAATTTATAGTGAATTGTGTGGATTATATGAATTATACTTTGTATTTATTGACTAAGTTAGAGGGCCGGACGTAAAAATATGCTACGGAATGAAAGAAAACCAAATATTTTTGCGTTAGGGTTTAGGGTTATATGTAAATATTGAGGTAAATAAGCTGTAAGCACTCAGGCCAATCCCAACTAATTTGATAAGATATAGCAAAATTCTGCGTGCTTTTCTTCGATCGAGCTCCGCTGTTAGCTTTGCATCAAAATGTATAAAATTCATAGTTGTCGTGTGTGGAGGGAAGGGGTGGTTATTTGCACTCAACAAGCTTTTATTATATAAAGATAAGAAGATGAAATTACCTTTTCAAATCCTTTACAAAGTTTCTCCATTCCTTCAGTTAGCTGGTATCTAGCAACTTTTCTATTACCGTAGCACACTACTGTAAGCAACATGATAAAAATAACGAAGAACATGATCTCTACCAATGTTCGGAACATCGCGATCACTTTCGTCCGATATATTCTCTGTCTTTCAAGCTCTGCTCCACGAGGTGCCACGCAGTTGTCGTCTTCTCCTTCCTTCTTTTCTTTCGATAGTGATTCACCGAGGACGACGTCAGTCTCTGGAGGCTTCTTGAGAACCAGTGACAGTAACGATGCAACGATGACCACTTTGATTGGCTGGGTTATGATGACGTCTTGAAAAAACGATACCATGATAGAAGTGAGCCACTGGTTTGAGGTACTGGCACCCCACATGAGACTATAAAAAACAGTAAACATTGCAGCTGCTAACGACGTCAAAGTCGATAAAATCCAAGCAAAGTAGACACAAAAATGCGGGAGACATCCTGGGGTCTTTTTCTTCCCATCGCCCTCAGAAGAATCATCGTCATCAGGAGTAGGATACTTAATGTTTTTGAATATCGTGACAATCAAAACATTTACTGGAATAGCCACAATGCTACTCTGTATTCCAATTTTGATCTGAGTCCAGCTCATTTTCAATGGTCCTATTTGGAATGTGTCCTTAGGATCTGCTCCGAACTGATAGAACATGGCATTTGTCACCATAGCAGCAAAAAGAATTGACAAACAACAAGAAAGCCGCTGGCATCTGGTAAAAGTGTTATGTGGAGGTCGAGTGAACACTGATAGCCAGATGTGTCCCTCACCAAGACTCTTGGCTGTCCTCGAGTAAAACAAGTTTCGGAATCCTGAAAGGTCTTTCTTTTCGGCCTTTGGTATTTCTATGTCAATTTGACCATCTCCCTTTTCAACAGCAAGCCATCTGTTAGCAAGAAAGTGTGTTTGTATTGCTGTTTGAACGTCAACGATAAGAACTTGATGGAAGAACCATGCAGGGCTATCGCCTGTGTTATCATGCCAGATCTTAATCTTTGTCAATTCACCTAATGCTTGCGGTAAAGTGACTGTGAAATTATTGACACTCCCTCTTGCAAAGAAGTTTTTGTTCATCTGTTTGTCTGTGAGCATGATTTCTTCCGTTTTCCCTTCTTCGCCATATATAACGATTCCTACATTAGCCGTAGTACCGTAGCCTCGCCACATTCCAGTGTTTATTGAAATTTGATAAAGATATCCTTCTTCAAGATCGCCTTCAGATAAGCGAACGTTGGCAACAACCTGAAAAGGATAAACATAAACTAAACCTTAGAGATTACAGCATATGTTGAAAATCCATATTTGTTGTAGTTCCTGTAACTCTGAAAATACGGCGGCATATCTCTTCCTTTTTCATTAATTAAGCCTCAGTCCTTTCTGTTTTGTGCCAGAAAGTTTCATGAGTCAGAGCTCATACAACATGCAAAACAACAAAACACATACAAGTTGCAAAGTAAAATACTCGTTAAAACCCCCCTGATTAAATTTACTGAGGGCTTTCTCGACCATGACTCATGAATCTTGCTGATATGGTTTTGGGGTACGGAATTCCAGCATAACAGTGATTAGAAATAACCTGAATAAATTGCTGCGTCGTACCTTTAATTCGTCTTTCTTGTCAGCTTTTCTTGCGAATACCAGTCCAACGATATACAGTCCAAACAACCCACAAACAACTGCCAACACAACAAAGTTTCCTGATTCTGCTAGGTTACCAAATTCAGCAAAAACTTTATCAAAATCAATAGGGTTTGGGGCCACAAAGAAATCTCCTCCAAATGCTGAAAGATGTGTACACAGGCAGTGAAGTTTGCTAGCCACGGAGTTGGGACCAACCTAGCACCAATTATTTGAAGAAGTGTTTAGTCAATGAAAGAATTGTGCACGCTAAGTACTCTTGAAATAATGCCGGTGATTTCAAAAGGTGGTGATGAAGCCACGTCTAAAGTTTACACTTGTAAAGCATGTATTATCACTGGTTTACATGTAGGTATTTTCAAGCAGTATTGCGATTCTCCTATCACTTTGATCTACAGAGAGACGGTTTATATTTTTGATGGTCATTTTCTTAAAAGAAAATCAAGTAGGTTCTCGTACAGTTTGAAAAAAATATCACTAGTGCAGTTTTAATCAATATCTTGAAATTGAACTCGTCTCCGGCTCGTCAGTGCAATTTTAAAATTTTGATCTTGGCTACACTCGTGATATTTTTCAAACTGCACTCGAACCCATCCGATTTCCTATACAAATAAAAAAATCTACAGAAGATCAATTCTAAATTATACAGCAAGCAAAATTCAATTTTTAAATGATACCAGCGTTTAAAATAAAGGAAAAAGGCTTTATTTTGCTGAATTAAGTTAGTGAATAATGTCTTGAGCCCATGCTTGATGGTGTAACGATTGCTCGATAGTGCGCACATTTTTCCGAAAAACAACTTTGCAGGCAGGAGAATTGCTTTCAATCAGCCAAAAATGATACAAAATTCCATTTTTTCCTAAAAAAAGAATCATGATAAAAACCTAAACGCGATTTTGAGGCAGCATCATTGGTCAGTATAATGACGGTGTTGGGAGAAAATATATTCAGGCATTGGCTCGGTCTCCGAATATATTTTCTCACAAGTAGCCCTCGTGATGTAAAGCGGCAATGCAGTCTCCAAATCGCGTTTAGTTTTTAATAGTACCTTGCATCCTTCACTTGTCCACTTTGATAGCTTTTTCGACCAATACAAACACGCAGTCACACTGACAGTCATTGTGTAGTTGACATCAGTAGTAGAATTATACTTTGGGATGATGATAAGCGGTGTTGGTGGTACAGTGGTTGGGGGAGTTTTAACACCAACACAGTTTCTTTTCACTCGGCCATTATGACTGTAGCAATCTCTTCGCACCCTAGCTACGTGTTCCTCGATGCTTGCGGGGTCTGTTGGGGATAAATTCTTCACACCAGTGTACCGAATCCCAATATAATGGACACCTGTGCCGCCGGTGACAGTGCTAGACAGGGTTAGCGTATAGGGGTCATCTGTGCAATTGGTGTAGTTTTTCCCGTCAAAATTATTGCAGCTGGTGTAATCTGGAATAATTCTCTTAATGCTGTACGTCTTTGGCGTAGGCTTCTTTGCAGGGCGTACGTAAACTTCAAGACTCACGCCATCTTCTGGTTTTATCTTTATCGAAACAGCAACTTCATCGGATTTAATCGTTATTTGATGACTACGCATATTTTTCTTTCCGACACTTGGTTTAGCAAAATATTGATCAGATGTGTCATTTTCATTCTTTGGTTTTTCTTCTACTTTCTGAGGCAAATATAGCTCGATTGGTTTCTTCAGTCCTTTAACTTCTAGTTCTTTTCCTCCTGGCGCTTTCAATGAAAACTCTACCACCGAGGACTTGACATTATCAGAACTTGAATCCCATGTAAATGGATTTTTGTTAAAAGCAGTCATCTGCAAAAGAAAATTGAAATGTTTTTACTAAACAACAATAATATTCTTGAAGGGGTGGGAATAAGGATAGTTCAAAGTATGAGGTATCTAGAACTAGAGATGTCAAAGGGAAATAGTTGCAATAAAATTAAAAACTATTAATATCATAAAATGTCTTTTTGATACCATATTTTTTCCAGAAAGTAGTGTATGTGATCGTTAAATTGCATGTTATTCATGGTTCCAATTCCCCTTAGTTACCGTTGTTATGTCCCACAAGCTCATCGAATTTGCTAGAATAACTCAGAATTTAAAACTCTGCTCGCTGAAAATTGAGTATAAACTGTTTTAATTGTTTACTGTCCTGTGAAAGTGAAAGAAAATTGCCTCGTAATCCTTGTAATCTATAATATATACATATACTGAGTATTAATTTGTGGGACAAAATTTTTAATTCCAGTGGGAAAACGGCTACAACGATGATTGGCTTGCTATTGTCTGAGTCGGAACCATGAATTCACCTATCGTACCTGGGAATCCACTGCTGGCATGTCTCCTGATGAATCACCGAATAGAGTTCCAGCAGATGGTAATGCAACTTCACTGTCTCCCTCGCCAAGTTTCTTATTTCCCATTTTAGAAGGCATTTGTCTGTCCAATAACAATGCAATGTCTTTGGTCTTGAATACACTTGGCTTTTCACCGACTGTTTTGGTTGATAAGAGACTTCCTCCTATACTGTCCATCATGTTCAAGGTTTTTTTCGCCATTTCTTTACTCTAAAATAGAACAAACTTTTGGTTCAATTTTTAGTCTTCATTTGGTCAGAAAAGAGCACATTGTGTATAGCCTGCCATAAAGCAATTATTGTAAGAGACAGCAACATCAAACAAACAAACAAGCTTCACTTCATCTCAAAAACTAAAAAAGCATTAGCAGGAAGAAGAAAAAACGAAAGCAACAGCAGTATGGAATAACTAAACAACTGAAATGGAATTAGAAAAGTACAAATTCAGTCAATTTCGTGTCCAAAAAAATTACCTTTGACTTTTTAGCGTCTTTGTCTTCATCAGGCTTTCTGCTGCTTTTGTCGTCTACTTTAGCTTCAGACGAAGCTGCACTCATTAAATTTCCAATACCATGGAGAAGACTAGCTCCAACTTTTTGCATGAGTTCTGGATTGTCTCCTTTCTGATTGGCCATGAAACTCGCAGTGTCCGATAAAAGGTTGATGGCGTTTTCCTGTATGGTACAAAAAGTGCATTAAAATAATTGTATATATTCTACTACTAAAAGACATATGACTACAGAAGATTAGCCCTCAGGCTCTAATGTTATATTATACATATATTGTCATTTTTCTCTTCTCAACCTTTTATTGTCATTTTTTGCAATCTACTATTGTAAAATTGATAATTCTAAAGAGAGAGCAATAAAACAATTCAATTCAATTCAAAAAACAATTCAACATGATTTTTGCTACAACTCTTTTCGAGTTGCACTCAATAGTCGTAGCCAAGTTGTAGGCTTGATTTACACAAAGCAATTCGAGTTGTATATATACTCCCTGATGACGTAAATAAGCAAGATGCATGCAACATGCAGTTGTGGGTAAAAGTCGTGCCGTGTAAATCGGCCTTAATGATTTTCTCTTTGCTCATCACGTATAATAATAACTGAGTATTTCATGGAAAACCATTTGGAGAATGGCTGTAAATTTATAGTGTGATAAATTTTATAGTCAAACCGGTGTCTGCAAAAAGAGTGACATATTCGGTTATTTCTATCGCTGGATAATTGCATCATTTAGTTTCATTTGTTTAGTTTTTAGAGGTTCTACAGCAACTTGATCTAGGGTTCTCACTAAAAGGAATCGGTCAAAGCGTAAATCATGATCATTAACGTTACTTACTTGTGACTCTTGTGAGATTTCGTCCTGTTCTCCCGTCGCCAAGGCAACAACTGCAGCCACTTGGGTTACTTGCTCTAGACTTTTGACTTTGACCTTTGTGATTTGGTTGATAATTCCCTCTTTCAACTAACAAACAAAAAGTATGTTAATTAATCAGTTTTAGCCTGACAAACCCTCTAGTTTCACCTTTTATATATCCCTTTCCAGGTCATTCCGGAATCCTTGGAAAACTATCTACCAAGTTTAAGACTCACTGTTCAGCATTGTGTGAAATATAAAATATCAAGAAATGTTCGAGGTCGAGTTGTTAATATTCGCCAATGTTAGATTGCTTGTATGGGGTTTGGAAATATAATGATATTGCTTTACATCGAGGATCGTCGCATCGCGACCCATATATTTTTCCAATTTAATTTCGAGTCTAAAACAAAAATCTAGCTAAAAGTTGAAACAAAACAAAACAAAACAAAACAAAACAAAACAAAACAAAACAAAACAAAACAAAACAAAACAAAACAAAACAAAACAAAACAAAACAAAACAAAACAAAACAAAACAAAACAAAACAAAACAAAACAAAACAAAACAAAACAAAACAAAACAAAACAAAACAAAACAAAACAAAACAAAACAAAACAAAACAAAACAAAACAAAACAAAACAAAACAACAACAAAACAACAACAAAACAACAACAACAACAACAACAACAACACACACGCTCACAAATGCCCGAATCTCAATGGAACGAAAATTGAACAAAAATTTAATCCAGGTTAAATTTATGCAAATTAGGATAAGTCTTAAGTTGAAATTCAAGACCCACGTCATGGTTATGGTTTTCATTGTGTTCACTTTATGAATTATTAATAAGGTTTTGAATGACGTTTAAAGCCTAAACTTACAAAATCCTTTTGAATTTGAAAACAAGAGAAAAAACTTTTTAAGAACAATGCTGAATATAACAAATATTTCCTGCGTAACACTATATAAAACATGAAAAATAATCTAAAAGTTTAAAGTAAAGTATCAGGTGGCACGGTATTCACGTGTAGAAATATGTAATTAGATACTTACCCACATAACTTATTACAATGTTATTTTATTAGTTAAGACTGGCTCGTACTAGCGACGTAAGCATAAGCCCAAACAACATACGCAGATAGTTCGGTATCGCATAAATCACGTGGGTGTGAAAAAAGACAAGCACTGCTAATGAGCGATACATTACTTAGTCTGTGTATGTTGCTAGTGCTTATGTCAGTAGTGTGAACCAGGCTTTAGAGAGTTTCTAAAGTTTAAAAGTCAGTGTGTAGCAGCAACTCGTAAGATATGTTGTGATTGGAGAAACAAAACAATACATTTCATTGTCAACACGTTCTATTGTTTTATTTTCTATTGTTTTACAGTGAGGGTATCGACCCAATAGGATTAGATCTTACAAGAGCTGCTACACCACCCTTAACAGTCGCTGGTTTTAGATACATGCATCATTGTTTTGTCCAAATTACCACATAAGAGAGTGCGAATATAACAAGACAGTGCACGAGAACTGAAAAAGGCGTTCGTCTTTTCTCGATTTATTGTACTGTGACAGTGCTGTAGCAGTCGAACCGGATGGAGAGGCTGTTGAAATCTGACTTACCCACAGATATCACAATGTCATTGTCTCAGTTATATTTAGAGCGTCATGAGGCAGTCGCAATTTTTGATACATGCATCATCGTTTCGTCCAAACGGTTCATTTTTCAGAAGATTGTGCGAATATGAAAAAGCAGTGCACGAGAATTAGGCAAACAAGAAATGCAGTTGTCTTTTCTTGATTTATTGTTACAGTGTTTTGGAAGTCGAATGCCTTGAGAGGATTTTCAAAAAAGTTATTGTCTCAATTCAGTAGAGTTTCATAAGATTTATCAGTCGCGATTTTTAGGGTTTCATAAGATTTAACAGTCGCGATTATTAGGGTTGTTTAGATTTAACAGTCGCAATTTTTAGGTACAAAGTCTCATTGTCTCGTCGAAACGGTCTATTCTGTATAAGAAGTGCGAATATGAAAAACAGTGCATTTGGATTCAGGTCTTTTTTTACTTATGTGAAAGTGCTCTTGTAGTCGAACGTTTGAGAGGCTGTTCAGATTTGAAGAATGATGTGCTTCGTCGACAGAGATGAGTGATCTAACATTTTTATCCACAAATTCTTACCTAGTTTTTACCTTGAACATTTTTTCACAGACAACGCTCCACTCGGGAGTCCAACCAAATAGATCATAATTTCACGGTTTTCGTCGGTCAACCTCAGCCTCGACAGCCTGTAATTTGACTAGAGCTCGTAGAATTTTAAAGTGTTTCGATTGTTTGTTGATGTATGCATTCCTTACATCATGGACTGTAGTCATTTTCTAAAAAAAAATATTAAACGCTGTCGAGGTTGAACGACCGTGAAATGGTATATTGAAACACTCAAGAATATAGATATTGAGCAAACGAGTAAAATAGTGTCTTCAACGGATCTGAGCAGTCATAAAGTTGGATTAAAATGTTAGATCACTTAGCCGGTTCGAATTAGTGCTCCTTAGGTGATCGTCGTGCTTTCGGTTGTCACTTTCCAGTTGACTCACTTACTTTCTTTACGGAATCCTTGCTTACTTTTAGTTTTGCGCGTAAACCACCCTACAGGAAATTAACGATTACAATGTTTTTACGGCATTCAGTCATATTTGTGATCAATCCTTCGCATGAATCAAACTGTAATGAGAACTCATTTTCGATCAACGGCTTTATTAATGGTTACCATCTATAGTTTGTATTTGGAATTAGTGGACAAATGACTTATTGAGACACAATTGGCCAGTCTTGTTATTATCTTTAATCCTCGTATGACATTCGTTTGACTTTGACTTGATTCCGCTCATGTTGTTTTCGAGCTTGCCTAGAAAACCCATCCTCAAAATTATGTAATTCTGCCATTAGATGCGTGGTCTTCAACTTATGATACTTACCGATTTTCTGTCATTTGAGCCAATATTTCCATCGCTTTTATCAACCAATGACAACACAGCGTAAGCCATCTGAGCAGCCTTGCCAACATCACCAGATTTGAGTAAATTACCCATTGCACTGTCCTTTCCACTCGTCATTGACTTTAAGGTGTTACCAACATTTCCTGCAGCCATTGGTTTCACCTGTCATCCGTACATTAATCAAAATCAAATGCAACTTTAGTGAAGGGCATATGGTTGTGTTGAAGTGTTACATCTACATACCGATACATATCCAAAGTCCATAGTACTAGCTCCAAGAGAATCATAGATAAGAATTTCAATAACGATATTGAAATCTGTTGATGGATCTCCAAGAGGAAGACGAGTAGTGATATTATTGCTGTATGTTTTATCAATGACCACCATTCCAGTATTTGTGTGATACCTGTGACGATCAAATTATATACATTTTACACTAAAGTGACCTGAATAAAATTGTCCAATTCTGTAAATAAGAGCAAAGTAAGGTGATCTTTTATTGAGAAATAGACATGCATGTAGTATAGACCTAAGTCAAAAGTCCTGATACATTAAAGGTGCACGGTTTTGTATGGTATACAGTATTCTTTCACTTCATTAGCTGTAAGTTTTGAGACTGAAAATTCTAAGAAAACCCCTTTCCTTTATTCGTATATATGGGAGTGAGAGCTCGTTCGGGAACGACTACTTTTTATAGGGGATCACCTGATATGTCTTGAAGAATGATTCGCCATTGTACCAAAACTCGCCGAAATCATTTGTTTTGCATGCTATCAGTAGTGTCTTTGGAGCCTTTTCGGGGAACAAATTGCGAAAAATATTCGTTCGAGGGATAAGACGTATTCTATTAAGCGAAAACTCAAGACTTATTTGTTTAGTGTGGCCTTTGAACTGTAACTTTGTATCTGGTCAGCGCTATTGAACTCACGGAAATGGCACTTTATAAGTCCACTATTATTATTTATTATCATTTACCTGAATTCGTACTGTAGAGGCAAGTCATCATCAACGTAGCCACTACACTTTACAAAAAATTCCGTCGTAACGGCCTGGCCTGATTCTGGAGTAACAAGGCATCCTTGTTCTTCATCTATTTCATCCGGCATAGGCATTTCGTCGTCCAAAAAGGGTTTAGCGTTTGTAAAAAACTCTATCTCATTGGCTTCCTCAATAGACCCATCCTGTAGTGTCACCATGCTTGTCACTCTGTAAGTAAAACACGATTAAAGAAATTAAAGGAAGGTATCTATACAGGTAAGCCAGGACTGAATTCATTATATGCTCCTTTTTGGGATCACTCCAACTCTTCAGGTGTGCAATATGATTAGTTACTTTACATTCTTAATTTTGCCCTATTCAATGCACATGCTAGCTATTTCTTTTAACTATACTTACTTGTACTCAGATTCTTCTAGAAGAGCGTCTTCAAATTGATTCAGCATTCCAATGATTGACAGTGACGGGCTGTCCAATTCTGTGAGCGTTCGATTTACGAGGTCTTTCACTTCAAACCAATCCGAAAAGGGGTCAAAAGCGTCTTTGGAGTATAGCTTCCAGTCGTATTTAGCAATCGATTTGCATAGTTTGCCAATGCAAGATGAAGTAAATATCGTCCGTAGAGAAGTGGTAACTTTCGCTCCACAGTTTAAAGAGCATCTAAGAACAAAAGAACGTTTTGCATTGCTAGAAAAATTGGACACAACCGTGAGTGCCTTTTTTTACGATTCTGTGATCACGGATGTGTCCGATTTTCCAAGCCATGGTCAAAAGAGGAGAATGACCATCAGAGAGCATTTCTGCATATCTGGCAAAACTTTGAGAATACGGTTTCTATCTCCTAAAGATACTAAGTGGAAGAATGCCTACCTTATCGAATACATCACCGAAGAATTAACCAAAACTTTGTGATCGAGCTTTGTTTCTCTGAAGTCTGATTTAATTATAAGCCGGAAAACAAACTCTTGTTTTGATTCCATCACGTATAAAGGCACTTTAAGTCTTGAATCAGTTGAATTCATTCTTCCTGGACCATGTCCAAAGCAACCACCTTTGTCCGTTGGCTTAGACGATATATCATCAATTGGATTACTCATGCTAACATTATCAAACGTTTCATCTGTCCGTCTACACAACCATATGTATGTCAACGACTTAGCAGTACGACTTGGATCATAAGACTTAGAAGCATCCAAATAAAATGGTCCAGTACCCTTTTGAACATCGTGTGGGCCGTCAATCAAAGCCACCAAAGGTGGCAATGTTATATTGACAAAACCGAAGTCAAAGTTCGTCGTCCCTTCTTGACGTCTCATGGCAACACTTAGCATTATATAGTGGAGACCTAATTTCCAATCCTTTAGTTTTTGAGTCAGCTCCAATTTTCCACTACCAAATGTCAATGGGCTCATAAGTTGACTTGTTTCAGAGTTAACATTTGATCGGTCCCATATTATGCGTGTGCTCTTGGTTATGTTACACATAAGTTTAACGTGACCCTTAAACCGTAAGACACCCGTAGTGTAGAGCAACGGTACATTGTCTACGCTTCTACTCATGTTAATATGGACAATCGGTGGACGGCATTTGAAATCAACTAAATCAAAATGAATGAAATTAATAAGATGAAAGAATATAATAGAATAATTGCAACAACGTTATGTACCGGGACACCGCACATTACCAACTATTTTCTGGCCAAGCGCACTTTCTCCAGAATGTATGACCACTCTGGCACACGAAGCAAGAGGGAACAAAATGAAGAATCATAAGAACATTTTGAGTTCTAATTGTGTAAGACCACTGCGGTTGGCCTTTTTGCAACTAACTACTCATGTGGTACACAATTTGCCATGACTAATGACAAAGTACATACTGTATGAAGAAAAGTCAAGCTTGACTGTTTCAAGTGGTTTTATTTCGGAGGATACCACGCATGTTCATATGGTAGTCTTTGTAACGTGATCAAATTCGCAAAGGAACCGTCTACTGGCAGGACTTGTAGAAATGTAAATGCTGTTCAGCGTACTTACGTGGATATTGGACTTTGAGATAATTAGGGTCGAATAAGCCATCTGCTGCTTGTGTTGTTGCACGTTTAATAGCTGTTGTAATATAGTGAACCGCAGCTTCAATACAGTCTATTCGTACATCTGCCACCAGTTCCACTTCACCAAATATTGATCGTTCAGGCCTGTGTAAAAAGCATTGTAAATTAACTAACTTACATATGAGCAGGCTAAATCTAATACGGTGTTTCCATCATTGATTGGATATATTTAGCTTAGGCACGAGCATCAAAGCAGATTGACAATCACAACAAAGCAGACTGACATTTTACAGAATCCATAACGTAACACTTTTTCTTACCAGAAACGATACAGCTTTGCTGCAAGAAATCCAGGAATCTTTTCTAGTGCAAAGCCAACCTTAAAATGGACATTGAAATTAGTAGAACGAATGGCTCAAAAAAAGGACACCAGTTTGTGCTTTATTTTCTGTAAAGAGCCTAAGGGCAGAAGAAACCTTTATTGACCAGACGGACAACCTCAATCAGGGTAACAACGAACACATCATCATCTTGATCATCATCATCATCATCATCATCATCATCATCAACACTATCACCATTATTACCTTCATTTTCATCATGATCATGACCACAACGACATTGACAAACTCATAAATACCTCCAATATTGTGTCTTCCGCTGTCGTTGTATAAAGTGTAGACTCTTTGTCCAGGTAATCCGTGTGAAAATACGACCCGCGAATTTTCAATGAGACGATGAAATAATAACCTAGTAAATGCAATTGCAATGCAATTAAAATCATTGTTCATGTTATGCGCCATTGGTGTACCCTGAGTATTAGAGGTCATTATTTTTTCTTTCGTTCCATGACGAGAGCCTCGCGCGTCATAGAACAACAGAGAAAAATGATAGCCTTTGAAACTCAGGCGGTATAGTATGATTCTCAAAGAGAAGCTGATAAAAAACGTTGTGAGCAAGACTAAGCCAGATAATTTTTTACATTTTTGCTTGATGTTACCTGGTTTGCAGCCGTAGAGTTCCATCCGTAATGCAAAATTTTTGTTAACCTCAGATGGCATCAGCATAATGCTTTGCACTATTGTTGGAATAGGTACCTCATTGCGTATGATAGAAAACCAGTTTTTGTTACCATCAAAAATCTGCAAAGAGAAATAAAATTGAGACTGTTATATAAATATGGGTGTATACGATATTCCAAACAAATTCCCGCTTGAAAGCAACAAGCTAATAAATCCTTCAACTGAATGATGTGTTGGTATGTAAGAGACATTATCTGAATAAGAAAAGTACGACCGCGCTTTAAAGCGTAAACAGAGTAATCTTAAGGTCGTGTTTAATGGGATGAAATAGCTCATGGAATCGCATCTTAAAACATAGTCAAACTTGCTTTATTCACATAAGTTATACCTAGTATATTTTTTGCTATGTCGGAGTATTGACAACTGTTAACCACACTGGAAATCATGTGGCAATTCCATATATATTATATAACACATATAAGAGACTATTCTAGTAGCTTCTTCAGACTGATGCCCATTGGGTTTTGACCAAACTAATTTAATTTATAAGTAGCATATTTATCTGAAATTCCACTACCAAAAACTATCTCATGTCACATTATAAATTCGTAAAGAAGTGAGCTATAAATAAAGATGTCTGATTCGTGCATTACTTATAGGTTAAAGCACCTCTCTAGAATTACTGTAAAGTGCATTTTACACCTATTTTTGCCCCTAGATATTCGCCAATTAGAGAAAAACGCTGTCGGCGAGTTTTTCTCGGTAAACTTAGTATTGTAGCAATTGGGAATTTTTTTAAATTTTAGCAACGGCTCGTGGAAAGGTAAAGAGTGCACTTGACATGCAAAGCAATTACGTCAGAGTCCCACGGGTTTTTGGCTTTATAAACATTGTATGTGGAATCGAGAATATAACACTAATCAAGACAGAAACCAAAACTAGAGCATTTGGAGCAATTCGTTTTGATGCATAAAACAACTCTATTGGCGAGTGTCACAAGAGCTTAACTGGATTAAAGGAATCACAACCTTGTTTTGTGGATGTGTGGCTAGACATTATTAGTTTTTGACTAACTGAGAACATTGACTATTCTTAAAACCTAATAGAATATGGTACTTCGAAGAACCCGCACTAGACATCACGATAAGTGTTTTAGTGTGTGTGGTAAGAAAGTGCTTCCCTTGGCTTTAAACTTTAACAGGTACCGGGATGATTCTAACGATGGATTTCAGGTCTTAACACCAAACCACGAGTTTTATCTTCCAAAACGTACACACTCTCGTGACTTATTTTTGTTGGATCTCCGCCTCCGGCTTACAAAGCTAGCTAATGGTGAAGACGTTTTGCTACGTAAAGAGTGAGAGAGCCTTTATAACTCTGAAGAAAACGAAAACGGAGGTGTAAAACTTAAGAAAGAAAATAGGGTTGGTGTTGAATAGGTTCGTCTTGGGTTGGACAGTTTATTAAGCCGATGTTGAAAGCGCATTCATTTGTTGACTACCGTCTAGAATGTCTTTCGTTCAAAGGGAACCTTCGAGAGAAATCTTTTTAAGACTTGCTTGTGGTTTTTATTCGCACCGTATAATCGTATTTAACTTGAAAACATACCACGTAATTATCAAAATATCCACTGGTAACCTCAAATTGGTGCAATATATGTAGTCTAACAGTCTAATAGTCCAACATTTATAAATAATTCAGAAACCCAAAAAAGAAAAAAAAAAAAAATTAAAAAAGCCCCTAAATTGTTCGCGAAAAAAGAACATAAAATGCCATCATAAACAAGAAAAAACAAATGAACTAAGCGGAATACTCCACATGAAAACGCTTTATTTTAATTATTTTATTATTACGTGAAAACCTTGCTGGTTTAGTGAAACGTCCAACTGGGTTGCTTTGTCTGAAATCTAATATTTTGGGAATTTAAAAAATCATTTGCTGAAAATTGTTTTGTCCTTATATGCAAATCAGAGGAAAGCATGGGAGTCAAACTAACGAAAGCCTCCTCACTGTGTTTAATTTGGATAAAAAGCGTTAATAACTGAAGTATTATTACTTCAAAGTGTTGAAACTAAACAACAAAATTATATAGATCGGTTTATCTGATTATTTAACATAAATAGACGTACAAAATGAGCTAGTTAATTGCTTATGATGAAATTTGTTTGAAAGATTTCTCACAACGAGTCCTGACAAAAATTTGTTAGTTTGCCAATTAATATTTGACGGTACCTGTAACACTTGCTGTGGTTATTTTGCCTACCCGAGTTTGTCCCTGGCATTGGCAAATCTATATCTCTTGTATGGATATCAGATCTTTTCGAAATCTTACTATCTTTCTATATTTCCTCAAAAAAACTAAAAAATTAAAATCCAATAAAACTATTTCTTGCAAATATTTAAGTTCCATAAAATAGGCACGTAGATCAATATTCCATTCTCATTACCAGTGGTAATCAATAAATTGTTACTACTCTTTCAAATACAATAAACAAAAGAAAACGAAATTTTAAGATTCATTTTTTGCGTCTTGAATTTTGTTTATGAAAGTATTAGTTTTGTGTTGAGATTGTACGAAGTATGTACAGCATATTTTGAAGTTAAATCACTGTCAGACTATTTTGGTTACCAAAACGTGATAATCAATCAAATATGCTGTAAAAACAACGCATCGAAAAAAATGCTTCTTTTCGTGATGATTTAGATAGTTTTTCAATCACTATGGATTTCTTAAAACTGTCTGTTTTGTACTAGTGTTCGGGTTTATTATTATACAACCGCAGACATGCAGGCTTGGTACATAAAGATATTTGTAAACTTATTTGTTCTTCGTCTGCATAAGTGAACATTTTCTTACCATTAATCCACCATTTTGATCTTTGAAAAAGAGGTAATCATCTCCAGTAGAATATAAAAGCATGTATTTTTTCACCCATTCGCCAGCCTTTGGATCTCCGTAACCTTGTGTCGATATGCCCGTAATAATCATTTTTTCTTTTAGTTCTATTTTCAACCAGGATGCCATAGACTGTACAGGATCGGCTCTATGTCCTGGTGGCCACGTTGTTAAGTTAAGTCTTGCTCTCTGCGCTCCATACGTATTGAAGTCGTTAGAATACGCTGAAAATGCTGTTATTTGGTCATCTTCTATTTTCCCGCTCTGCATTCCAAGTGGATCCTTGCATGCAGCTGTAAACCGTACGATATAAAATTAGTACAATAAACAGTGATATTCAAACCTATAATATAGTTATATGCCGTAGTGAAAATGTTTTAGACTATCATAACAATGAACATTCAGTTTTTTAAACTAATTATGTCTTTGAAAAATGAATAACCTGTTACGATTTCCAGTGGAACCCTTTCATTACAACCTGCCAAACCTCGAGTTTGCAGAATAATCCCAAAAACAACGCAGAAAAGCAGACAAGAGACGTCGCCTCGTCCCATTTCGATTTCTCAAGTTTTGACTTGATTTACGCAATTGATTTTTATATACTGCTCGGAAGCAGTCAAGCAAAATAGATTTTAGAGAGATAACATATTAGCAATCACGAC
The DNA here is from genome assembly GCA_029948255.1 of Telmatactis stephensoni. Lineage (NCBI taxonomy): Eukaryota > Metazoa > Cnidaria > Anthozoa > Actiniaria > Isophelliidae > Telmatactis > Telmatactis stephensoni. The sequence goes on along the minus strand of JALIZF010001716.1, from coordinate 238,751 downwards.
CTCCTACTGCAGTTGTAGTGCAAATATGATTATCAACGGCAATCGTTCTTACGTACGACCGCTGACCATGGGTGATTTCACACTCTTTTTGTTCAAATACTCAGGAAGCTGATTCATAAGGTAAATATTGGAATGAACGTTTGGTACAATTTTAGTATTTGAAAAACTTCATTATTTCTAATGTCAGGATTTTACATAATTTCATGTGATATCCCGTTGACTTCAAATCACCAACAAAATCAAAATAAATTTAAGTTTATTTATGTGGTTACAATTGTCAATTAAGTGAATCCCTTGAAAGCCAAGTTATCGTGGCGCAGAGTAAAGTTAAAACTGACTCGCATAGTTCTATATCGCGGTATTGATGACTTGCAGGAATACCCTGAGTCTACCGCGTTTCAAAGAGGAAATCAGTTCTGTAACATTCTTGAAAATTCTATATTGGCAATCAAACATGTAAAGAGATAGGTCAAGGTTTCACTGTATTATTTACTATTTGAAAGAATATTTCATATCGATACTATATGTAGAATGACAAATCAATAATTTATGAGTGAGAGTTGATTTACATGAGAACAAAGGTACTAAGTCATAATCAACAATATTGAAAATCAAATAATTTGGAAACCTTTTACGTGGTTGTGAATTTGAAATTATAGAAGAGGCCATATGTAGTTCGTTTTTCAAGTGAAATGTACTCGCGTGCTATTCACATCGATATGTGATCTTCTTACACTGTTGGAACTGTTGAATGTAATTTTCGGCAATATATTAATGTGTAAATGAATTGGCCGCCCAGTATTTTCTTTATCGTTTATATTTTCACTACCATCTAAAATCATTGGTAAACATAGTAGTGTACTAAATCTATTGTAACTTCACAGCTATCTTTTATTCAAACAAGTTTTTTGTTTTTATTCAATATTTATGCATTGTTTTGCAAAACAGTGTTTGAATAATTCACACCAAACTAGACCCACTGGAAGAAGATGAGTTTGTTTTCTTGACCCAGTCATTCTCTAGCTTTATCATACATTCAAATGAACCTATCGTTTTGTTTTTAAACATAAGCAATTTCTATAATTCAAATCAAGGTTTCTTTCAAGTAAAATATTAACAGAAAGGCTCGGATTATATCTACAAATACATGTTATGTTAATTTAAATAGAGCAATAATTCTATGAGAATTTGAATGAATTATCGTAAAACATTATATTCCAAATTTCCATGGTGACTAAGCTTTTGCATAATTTCCGCCTTGTATAAAATTACCTATAAACTGTTTGTGACGTTAACGTATGTCTTTTCAGAAAAGTCTCTTTTCAAAACCAGAAAATAAAAAAGGAGGAAAGACGACGCAATTAAGAAAAGAAAAGAATGCCGAAATTTAGGAAGCACGAAAAACACAAGATAAGACAAAAAGCAAGCAAACACAAGATAAGACAAAAAGCAATGCAAGCAAACAAAACCAATCAACCAACCAACAAATAGACAGACAGACAGACATACAGACATAAAAGAAAACTGAGCAGCGAAGACATTAGAGAGCACGTACATAGACACTGAGAATGTAAAAACAACAGCATTATGTAACAATTAGTAATAATAATACTAGAAACAGCCTTATGCTGTACAACATCCACTAGAACATAAATATAACAATAGAAATAGTATCATCAGCACGGCATCATCAGCGGCGAATCTAGACATTTTGAAAGGGGAGGGGAGGGGGGCACAAGTACGTAAAACGAACAACAACAAACATTTAGAAAATATTGTCCTACACGTTTAGACAGGAGAGAGAGAGAGAGGGAGGGCCGACAACTGAAAAAGGGGGGGGGGGGGGGGGGGGGTGGCCCCCTAGGCCCGCCCTTGGATCCGCCGCTGATCAGCATTATCATCAACAACAACAATATATACCCGGAAAAAGAATAATCACCAACAACATTCTCAGTAGTTAAGTGTTTTATAGTGTTTCCTTATGATAATAGTACCAGATGAAAGTGATTACTTAATTGATGCATTAAGTGTGTTTACCCCAAAAGCAACATTTCCACAACTACCCACTTCATCATCAATAGCATTAACGTGAACGGAACACGCACTCTGTATGCATTAAGATGATTCATTTCCTTTCAGTATTGTTAAGTAGGCGTAGGCAAGCGCTTTTTCCTACTCCTTAAAGTGCATATGAAGCGAAAATTATTTTCGCGTGTTTATTTGAAATCGAAATACACGATTCCAACGTATGAAATGTCTTGTGTTAGAATTGACAATTTTACAAGCCATCAAAGTTGTGCCATTTGCCTTCAGTAGCGTGAAGAAAAGTCATCTTGCTACCAAAAGGCTGTTTATCCGCATTTAATTATTGTCAGTGACGATTATTTTAAAAGGAGAAAACATTTCGTTCTTTTATTTCTTAACACACTTTTCTGGTTATCAACAATGCTTTATCAATATTTTGCAACCAAAGTGACGTCATTTTAGCTGCAGATGTAATACTGAACTTTGAGGGCGTGTAAATCGTCAACTTTTATCCTAGACATTTCAAATTTTGGAATCGTGTTTTTCAGATGGTTAATATTACAAAAAGAGACAAAAACATTCGCTTCATATGCACTTTAAGATTCAAAAGGATCCTACTGGTATTTCCTTAATCATATGCCTCGAGTTTTAGAGACTTGCCGACCTACTCGGTGAGCTGCGATCAACAAACAAATACAAAAGCCATTGGTCAGGTTCTTGTGATAAAGCAAAGACCACAGCGTGAATGAATGGTCTGCGAGTAGAACACCGGTCATCACAAGACGCATAATAGCTCGTTTTCTCTTCAGCCCATTTTGAAGTGCATAAATGGCAACAACAACCTCTGTTATGTCAAGAGTATCAAACAATTGACATACAAAAGCCTTTAATCACTTATTCAAGACAATAACTCCAGAAAAAGTAATACATATTTCCTATGTATATGTCCATATATATGTCCTATATGTCATGTATATTACCTATAAGTCTTAGATCCAAAGTACTCGTGTCTGGCAAAGCGGAATTAAAATTTTAAGTTTGATTTAATCGCAATTTATCTTTGCTGCTTGGATTGTATAACGATCTTCAATACCTTACAAGACAGTCTCATTAACAAGATTCATGATACATGTTTGTCATTTTTGAAATACTCTCGCCCACCTATCACCTATCTAGCCTATTTCAAAACCGGCAATATAGTGGTCAAGTAAAACATTAATAACACTGGTCAGATTTTAACACTTGCTTTTGTATTGTATTCGTCAAAAACTTGCACTTGACGATTGTAAGATTCACATCTGTTCATAATTGAACGGTATTTACGTACAGTTCTCAAATTGACTGAGATAAAGCGTTCTGCTGAATAAAGTGCAACATTATCTTAAAATTTGGAAATGTTTTTCTAGCCAACCCACATCATATTGAAGTAAAAAAAAAACGATTTAAGTAATGATCCTTATAAAAACTATAGTATTTTCTATTGTTGTGCGACATATCGCTCTCCCCACATCATAATGTTGAAATTTTTTTACTAGGGATGTTATCAACCTATGGAGAACAAGTTTTTGATGTAAAATGGATTGAAACTTGTTTTTAAAAAGATATTCCTTTGAGTTCAAAATTTTCAACAAATCACAAGCGGAATCAAACACAACAGAAAAGAAAAACCACCAATTTGTCACAAAGAACTTCTCTGTACTAACACAGAAGACTTATTCATTCAGTGAATAAGAACTAAATATATGTACTTACCTACAAAGTTATAACGATTTTTCTTTTTTTAGCTAATAGGATGAATGGTTTAATTTTAACATACCACAATTAGCACTTTCTGCATTCCATACCGTTCATTACTACACTTCTTAGACCGCGGGCCATTGTTAAACTTTGCAATGTATAAAAATGACATTACAATTATCGTGCGGGGATACGAGTATCAACTCAGAAAAAGAAGGGTGATTTCATTAGAGCTGACGAATGTGATTATCTTCTTATATCTAGGAGGTCATTCAATCAAACTTATAATTGAACTAAGTTTGTTCTTGATAGTTAAAATTACAGTTGTTCTCGCACAAGTTTAAAGTATTAAAAAACTATAGTATTTTATAAAAAGAATCGAGCAAAACTCGCATTCTGATTGGTTGAAATCATTGTCAATGAGAGTCCAGACAACGTTGCGTGCCCGATTCGTCGCGGGCGCGCTTGCTCGGTTTCCAACTTTTTTTTCGAAAACTTTTATCCAGTTCGAATAATTAAAACAGAATAAAAGAAATTCTTAAAAAAAAAATAAATCGCAAACCGTTTACCATTGTCTGTACTTTTATTGACAATGGATTTGACGCCAAAGACTTTGCAGTGAAACCACTTGTTACGCTCGTGGTTCCGTATGAGTTTTGTGCATTTTATGACTTCAAATCCATTGTCAACAAGAGCCAAAGTAAAGTAAAGTAAAGTAAAGTAAAGTAAAGTAAAGTAAAGTAAAGTAAAGTAAAGTAAAGTAAAGTAAAGTAAAGTAAAGTAAAGTAAAGTAAAGTAAAGTAAAGTAAAGTAAAGTAAAGTAAAGTAAAGTAAAGTAAAGTAAAGTAAAGTAAAGTAAAGTAAAGTAAAGTAAAGTAAAGTAAAGTAAAGTAAAGTAAAGTAAAGTAAAGTAAAGTAAAGTAAAGTAAAGTAAAGTAAAGTAAAGTAAAGTAAAGTAAAGTAAAGTAAAGTAAAGTAAAGTAAAGTAAAGTAAAGTAAAGTAAAGTAAAGTAAAGTAAAGTAAAGTAAAGTAAAGTAAAGTAAAGTAAAGCGACCATATTTTACGTCGATTACTCGTGACAGTAATTTAAAATATTACGGTGCGCTCATTTTACTCCCCTCTCTCCATCAGTGCTCCATTTTTAAGGGCATTTAAAGCTACTTAAAACTACTAAGAAAGGAAAGAAGTTGAAACAAGGATGTGAGATCCGTGGATCGAACTCTGGACCTCTTACACCGAAGACTACGTTCTAGCCAACTGTGCTCCTGCCTTTCGCTATGGCCACTCTGTCGAATAATAATGTGTTTCGAGTGAACTAATCAACGTGCAATTCCCGAATAATCGGGAAGTAAATTTTCCTTGAATTCCATAGCGGACACGAAAAATAAAGAAAGAAGGTTTTTGGACAATTTTGTTTGCGCGCGGCAAGCCATTCAACAGCAAGTACACAAAAATAGCCAGCGAATGAGAATAAAGCTAGCTCGTTTTGCAGTCACTCCTCGAATAAAGTACGAGGATGAAATGTTTGTGAAACCACCCCAAAATTTACTCTATTTTACTGTAATTGTACAAGAGAATCATCTCAGAATTAACTTGGAGGAAAATTGATTTTCTACGTACTGCAACACAAGACTAGTTTGTCAGAAAGATTCAGCTGTAGCGTAGCGAACCAGCGACTCACATTTCTCATCCGTAAACGTAAGTTTTGTGTAATTTTAACATATTTTATCGATCTTTTGCTAAGCAGGTATTGAGATATAGCAGCTTTTCTACTCTATAAATGTTTTGGCAATGCTTTGAAGGCTTTTCTTTCGGAGTTTTTTTCGCAGTCTGAGGACATTTGTGAAACCAGTCATTTTCACGGCAAAACTAATACTTTGCTCAAACCAAACTTTGTCCTTGTATTTTCTCGGTTTTAAGTTATACCTATGAGCAACTTTGATCATTTTTATTTATGATAATCCAGGTACAAACAAAAAGACAGTAACGGCGAGAAAAAAATTATACTTCAGAAACTTATTTTTCTCGTTTGATTATCTTTTATATAGTTCGCATGCAATAATCAGATTATATTTTGGCTAGAAAAAGGGCAGATTGTCCTCACTTTAGGCCGAAATTTCTGCTGTAGTCGAAAAAAGTACAGTTATCATCTTCAACTGCTATTTTGGGATGTGTTCAAGTACTTATTCCTCGATTCGCCTGGCATTTTCTTTTAGAAGGAGGCGTATTAAATTTGAAGCCGGAGTTCGTTTCCGTGACAATCACATTGGCCACGTTTGTAAGCTTTGGTTCTGCTGTGAAGCTATTTAAAACATTTAAAACGTTCTTTTTTTCTTTTATCGAACATTTATATGCCTGAAGCTGAACACGATATGAGTTGAGTGAATATAAGTGAGATATGTTAATTTCTACTGAAAGTTAGTCAGACTTGAAATGCAACCATTATTGAAACAATTTTCATTGCCTGAGCAATATTTTTTACAGTACACGGATTATTCTTATTTTATCCTTTTCGATTTGCATAGTTATGATCTAACGAAAAAATAAAATAGATAAATAGATAAATAGATAAATAGATAAATAGATAAATAGATAAATAGATAATAGATAAATAGATAAATAGATAAATAGATAAATAGATAAATAGATAAATAGATAAATAGATAAATAGATAAATAGATAAATAGATAAATAGATAAATAGATAAATAGATAAATAGATAAATAGATAAATAGATAAATAGATAAATAGATAAATAGATAAATAGATAAATAGATAAATAGATAAATAGATAAATAGATAAATAGATAAATAGATAAATAGATAAATAGATAAATAGATAAATAGATAAATAGATAAATAGATATTATTCAATACAATATGCATAAAATAACTTGGCTTCTACTGAAGCTACTTTATTCAACTAACATCTTCAGAGCTTGACGAACGTGTACTACCTGGCCAGCATTGCTATCACGCAGTGTATTTCTGAGATCACATGAAACATGTGACTGTTTTCCGAATTATGCACGAACACTTAGAAGAAAGCTCATTAACGAAATCGGCGGTGATCGCGGCAGTTCGGTGACATTATAGGCATAGATTTACCGATATTACTTTGTTCGTCTTCGTCTTATCAGGATTTTTTTTCGCGAGGGTGCGAAAGTCATTTTGTGACCTTCCGAAAAAAAGTAAGTAAAGTATTATGTGCTATAAAATCGGGCCGTATCTGTGGATACGAGGGAATAAGCAAGCTTATTACTATATAACTGAGGAGGTTTTCACACAAAATCAATCCCAAACGATATATTAATGATCTGATCAATGTTACTGAATTCCCAGAAGGAAATCTTAAACAATTTCTTTTCAATTCTATTCACGGTGAAGTTAACGAACTTTAAGAGACAAAACGACTTTTTTGATAAATTCAGTAGTATAGGTATGCAGAAGGTCTCGGCTTCGAATCCTACAGTTATTTCTTGATAGATTTTTTTCACCAAAATTCGCTACTTAGTACATGCAGAAACTCATAAGGGGATTGAAACTGTAGCACGGGTCCCATGCTCCGGAATATGAATATGAAAATTATGCAAATGAGATAAAGGCGCTTTTTGACCATATTTGGAAAATGAAAACTTGGCTTAAAATTATTTGTAATTTTTCTGTTATAATATTAAAGTATATTTTGCATTTTTTATGACTTTGGGCATCCTAAAGTGCAACTTCGTACTCTGAAAAGAAAGTTTACGATCAGCTCCGAATGCGGAGTTCTCAAGGCAACAGTAAGTGGAAATACAATAGACAAGGCGCAAAACTGAAAAAGTCGATCACAAAAAGGGCAGAAGGCATTTTGGGGTAGAGGCTGGTAACATAACTATTCTAAACTAATTTTTCATGCTGAATCCGAATATGACTGTTACCAAGACGTATTCTGCAATCTTATACGTGTAAATGACGTATTTTGTGAATTGCTACAGTCATTTCATACCAACGGCTTTTTCATGTAATTCCAAAAGTTCCCAAACTTAAAAACAATTACCATAGCTGGAAAGAGCACATTAAAATCAGTAAAACTGTGAAATTTGAAGGATATAAGTTGAAAAATCAAGGAGATACGAATTTTCAAAAATCGAAATTTGTTTGTATCTCTTGCACAACTGTAAGTGTTTTCATATGTAGATCGGAAAATTGCTCCGCCATTTTTTTAAGGATGATATCATTACCAAATACGGTCATAAACGCTCATTTTGCTCATTTGAATATTCCAGAGCATGGTACCAAATAAATGTATTGTTGCTACACGTTTCAATTAAGTGAGGCGGCGATGCTGTCATATTTCCAATGACAACTGATTGATGTCTTTAATAAAATTATAGGGCAAATTATGCCTACATCACACGTTCTCGAGTTGTGCTTTCTAAAGTTTGATTTTATACGTTAGTTTGGTGCTTGTAGTGAGGCGGCGATGCTGTCATATTTACCAATGACAACTGATTGATGTCTTTAATGAAATTATAGGGCAAATTATGCCTACATCACACGTTCTCACTGTGCCAAAAGGCGAATATTCAAGAGTATTCAAGAACTGAATACGCCTTCGAAACTTGGGGTATTCTTGGATATTCGACACGGATAATATACGTAACGTATGGCAATAGTATTCATTTTGAATTCTTACGCATACGCTACGTATTTTGTATTTCTGTGGTATTCGGACTTGCATATGTGAAGTATAAATATACCGAGATTTTCAACTCGTATACTCAAGATATCAGAAAATGAATATCCCTGCGGGACTTGAGATGTTGTCATATATTCTTGACGAAAATTATACGCGAAGTATGGAAGGACGAATACTTATGCATACTTTGCATATTTTATATTTCTGTGGTATTCGGACTTGCATATGTGAAGTATCAATATACCAGAATTTTCAACTCGTATACCAAAGATATCAGTATAAGAATATTCCTTCGGGACTTGAGATATTATCATATATTCCTGATGAAAATTATAGGCGATGTATGTTATGGCGAATACTTATGCATACTTTTCGTACTACATATAACTAGATATGAGGATTTGCATACTTAAGGAATGAATATACCGGAATTTTTGGCAGGCATTCTTAAGCTATTTCGGAATGAATACTTGCTACACAACATATTATCTTGTATGCCAGTATTTTAATACAATATATATACATCATGCAATGATATGGATACACAACAATCAAATTAACTTTTTCGTATCGTGCCTTCCAAAAGTATTTGATTTGTAATTACCAGTCCAAACAAACAAATCCAATCTTTTTCTATAAGCTGTCTGCATTGCATTTATAATATTCTCATTCACCTTGAAATCAAATAATTGATGTTGCATAGCTAAACAAGTTTGAGTTTTGATGCACTTTCAATCTTATTTACTGCATTAATTTTACACCATAATGAATTTACTTGAATAAATCCAAATTAATTTTAGTCTTAATACTTTGGAACTAACTTATGCAATAATACAAAAATGCATAAATATTGCAAGCACTCCACATTGCAGACCATCATGAAGATCTCATGGTCACTCCCATGGTACTGCAAATTACAAAGATCATGCAACAATTTATACAGTCTGGTATTATTACATAAATAAAAAATGCCAAAACTGAATTATTACAAAGTTTAAGACTTAACATTAAAACATGGGAAAAACAAAAATAACAACAAAAGCAAAGCAAAAAATTCTTGTTGATCCTCAGATATCTAATGATTCCCAGCTCAATCTGAAGTGATCAATGCAATAATGCAGAAATATATAAATGTTTCAAGCACTCCACATCACAGTCCAGCATGAAGATCTCATGGTCACTCCCATGGTACTGCAAATTACAAAGATCATGCAACAATTTATACAGTCTGGTATTATTACATAAATAAAAAATGCCAAAACTGAATTATTACAAAGTTTAAGACTTAACATTAAAACATGGGAAAAACAAAAATAACAACAAAAGCAAAGCAAAAAATTCTTGTTGATCCTCAGATATCTAATGATTCCCAGCTTAATCTGAAGTGATCAATGCAATAATGCAGAAATATATAAATGTTTCAAGCACTCCACATCACAGTCCAGCATGAAGATCTCATGGTCACTCCCATGGTACTGCAAATTACAAAGATCATGCAACAATTTATACAGTCTGGCACTATTACATACATTGTAAACATAAAAATGACCAAAACTGAGTGAATAATACCAAGGTTTAACTCATAACATTAAAACATGACAATCAAACAAAACAAAGCCAAAAACAATCTTGTTGGTGCTCAGATATTCTCAAATGACTTCAAGCTCAATTGTAAATATAAAAATGACCAAAACTGAGTGAATAATACCAAGCTTTAACTCATAGCATTAAAACATGACAATCAAACAAAACAAAGCCAAAAACAATCTTGTTGGTGCTCAAATATTCTCAAATGATTTCAAGCTCAATTTGAAGTGTTCTGCATGAAGGTCTCAATGGTCACTCCTAAGGAACTGTAAATTACAAAGATCATGCAACAATATATACAGCTAGGCATTATTACATAAATACAAATTGACAAAAAAACAAAAAATTCCAAGGTGCGAAGTCATGACATTCAATTGCAAATCAATTTAGTTGTTAAAAAATAAATCATTGCTATATTGTTATATAGCTATCATTTGTAGAATTTGTAGCAACTTTTAGTCATTTGACTTGTGCAACAAAGGTTGCATTTGTATTATGATATTAGAATGATTTTCATTAAGCTATGAAATACACTTTAAAAGCTTATTTAGTACTAGAGTGATTGCAGAAAACCTGTGAAATAGAAAATAGACTAACAGAAACTGGTAGACCTTATTTCATTTGTTTCCTTTTGTGTCTATTATACTATCACACCCTGGCTATTAGTTCTTGTTTCATAGGTTTTTTGCTCCAATTTTTGCTACTTTTCTCCAGTTCTTTTGTTTCATGTTGTATTTATCTGAAAAAATTATAATAATTATTATGGCATATGCAAGTACTAGCTCTCACTGACATTTGACTACAGTAAAGTTCTTTTCTTGAAGGCTTTATTTGTGTAGCAGTGCCAGATTCAGTTGAACTCCTTTTATACTGGTACTCTCTCCTTGAAGACTTTCCCTCATATATGATTTCCTTTCTTATAGCATTTAATTCTTCAGTTATCTTCTTTCTTTCCAAATTATTTTCATTCTGAAGTATGCATCCTAAAAGCAAACATTTTATAGATATAAGATGCAAACTATCATTTTGAAAGATTTTGTATCTGGGTTAACAATCCATGCAGACTGTGGCAAAATGCAAGACTCATGTATTCCAACACAACAACATGAATTCTTAGGTTACTCTACACTAGGTAAGGACAGTTAAAAGCAATTAACGAGGTGCTGTTACTCTCGTATTTTGGTAGGATTTCTTCAGCTAATAAAACAGACAAAGTCCTAAATTCATGTCAGTGTTGTATGTGTGATACAGTGAAAAATTGGCGCCAAAAGCCCTCTATTGCTCTTCACAATCGATTACAGACGTCTACACCGAGAAAAACTTAACAAAAAACCCTTTGTCGTACGTACCTTTCTTTTATCTTGTTTCGTTGTGTCCTTTTAGTAGTTTTTAGCTCCAACAGCAAAAGAAAACCATCCAACAACAACAACAACTGTTCTTAAAATAAATCTTTTCTCTTCGAATGAATTATTAGCCAGCGGTAAGTCAATTCAGCGGTCAACACACAGGAATCCCGTACATTTTTCACAATAAACCAATGAAAACGCGGTATTTGATCACGTGGGTAATTTGAATGCTGTTACGTTGCTGTTTTGGGCGCTCGACATTTTGAGTAAACCGTTGAAAGTACAAGGAGATTAAGCGAATATTTTCTACAAAAATCTCTATTTTGAGCCTAAAATATGGCCTACATTAATCTCAAATTGAGGTAGAAAGATTGAGAAAGCTTTAATACGTGGTTGGAAAGAAGAACAAGCTTCATCAGAGTACAAATAGTCAGTTATTCTACTCTGAGGGAAGGGACGCCGACTGAGTCGCTGGTAAGTTGATAAGTATATTTGACCGAGATTAAGCTTAATTTACTCTACAAAAAGTCAACTTTTAAACCTTCTTACAGGCAGGGAGAAGGTCATAAAGGACATCCTCTTAGGATGGCCATGTTTTGATTTCACTATGTCAGGAATATGATTGTTCTTTCCAGTAAATCAGCTCGGGTATAAATACATGTAGCCTGCACATTGAGTTGTGCTCTCGGTTGTGATTAATGTTTTTAAACGAAAAGATCTTAAAATATATACTTTTATATCTCCTTAGTTAAACTGGAGAATCTTGGATTGCGACTTTCAAAGCGAAAAGGCCAAAAAAGCTCAAGCATGGGACTGAACCATTGATCAACGTCTATTTCTTGGAGGTGCTTCATACCGCTCTATTCGTACGTCAACTTGTCCTGTGGCTACATTGATTGCGAACAGTTGAGTGTAAAGGACACTATTAGACACATTTAAGAAATAGATTCAAGGTAGTAGTCTATTATCTATTACTGTTCAAATGTTTATACCGCCGTGTCAATTGATGTATTTTATACCGTATTTTAATAAAACACATTTCAATGCTATGAATTTGTTTATAAATTTGTTTATTCTATTCATTATGTATTTGGATGCAGTTATAGGGGCTTTGAATGGGTAAATAATAAGGCTTTTGCAAAAAAATGCTTGAAAATCTACCGTATTTGGAGGGGATGTTGGGAGGAATACGTTGAGCATTCAAGAATATTTGTATAATACCAATGATATTCAGAGGGTAGTTCGATAAGAAGACGTCAGGGATTTCTAGTATTCAGGAATATTCGTAACATACGACTGAAATTCGGGGGATGGTTCGCTAAGAAGACGTCAGGGATGTCTAGTATTCAGGAATATTCGTAACATACGACTGAAATTCAGAGGGTGGTTCGCTAAGAAGACGTCAGGGATGTCTAGTATACAGGAATATTCGTAACATACGACTGAAATTCGGAGGGTGGTTCGATAAGAAGACGTCAGGGATGTCTAGTATTCAAGAATATTCGTAACATACGACTGATATTCGTACGGTAGTTCGTTAGGAAGAATTTGAAAATGTCTAATATTCAAGAATATTCGAAGCATCAACGAAACGAATTCAATAGAATACAAGAGTATGCGTATTTTGTACATCACGTCAGTCAAGAGTATACGGGACGAAAATGGAAAAACTGGCTGGATTCGTACCGAGTGATTCTAGCATGACGTTGCATCACTCGGACTTGAATACCATGGAATTTTTCTGAATACTTAAAGTATGCATGTCCATATTCAAGCATATTCTTCTCGAATATTTGCCTTTTTGTACAGTGTCTCGAAATCTCGTTAGAGCTGATTGCTTTCGTGTATTGTTTTGGTGCTTGTACGCAGTGAGGCGGCGATGTTGTCATATTTCTATGACCAATGACAACTGATTGATGTTTTTAATAATAGCGACTTTCGTTCTTCGAACTCGTTAGAGCTGATTGTTTTCGAGTAGTTGTTCTTGGTAAGTTCGATCGTCAGTTTTCAACAGTATCATGAGAAACAACTGAAATATTGTTCATTCGTCGGAAAGAGTCATCAAGGTCACGAATTATTTATTGATGTTTCCCGGCATAAACAACCTTTTAGTTTGCTATGTGTGCTCAAGTCCATCCCGTTCGACCATGAATAGAGTCGGTTCAATGTAAATCAGATATTGAATGTACCTGAAGTGTTCCAAAGATTTACGTTTGATAATATAAGGTTTGATTTGTCATTAAAGCTGATTGGATTGACCTGTTGTGTTTGTATGTCTTACACGTAACAAAGTTATCCATCTTTAATACTCTAATACTGGTCCTTAGAGACCTTTGACTAATTAGAATATGCATATCTTGCTAAAGAAATTTCCAAACGAAAAGAACTCACGTATATATACTACTCACAGCACTTCACTTTTGATAAAAACCGTTAGTCAAACAGTAGTAAAACTAGCAAATTGATTTGATGTGTATGCGCAATTATATTCTCAACGTGTAATATTTCAAAATTGGTCTTTAACCTGCCCGTTTAATATATTATTGTGCGCGTTACTCATCTTTAATTGTAAAAATAATAACAATAAAGAAAAGAGAACCTCAAAAATTTAGTCCGCACGGCACCGAATTGTCCAGAATTTCAAAATAATTTATCCCCTTTTACCAGCTACTGTTTAGTCGAAACTAAAAGAACCTAAAAACATCTTCTTTGTCAAGAAAAATTTCACAAGATGGAGATTCATCAAAATCTCTTCACGAAGCAATCAAACATGGCATGTAAAACAGCAGTCTTTCTTATTTTCAGGAAAAAAAAATCGAATTTCGTGTTGTGGTCTATGAAGTAAACACCCATATTAACCCTATACATTTCTGCGTGTTAACTTTGTCTTTTAACTGATATAAAAAATTGATCTTATGTTTCCAAAGAAAAAAAAGTTAGACGAAACAAGTATGTGGCAACACAGACTTCAAACTATTAACATGTTACCTCTTGCACGCAACAAATATTCTATATAAACATGATAAATGGCGTCATACCACTATTTTTTATTCCTTCTCTGATATTAAAATCGCAAAGCGTTGCTCAATAAAAGTTGCGTGGACGTTGCAGCTATGGCAATTTTGAAAATATTCGAAAGCCCGAGTACACGACAACATTTTTACTGCACGTCATCCCTAATCCTGGGCACGCGGGCTCATCATTTTTGGCACAGTAACCGTAAATATCATCATGAACAGAAAATTTGTTGGCCTGATAAGGATACCCCGTACCCATAATAATTGGTCCGTGGCCCGGCAAGATTTAGGGGTGTCGTGCCATAACAAAGGCTATTGTGTAATTCGGGCTTTTTAAATATTATTTTCTTTACTAAATAGTATTGCACGAGCTTAATCTTATTAAAGACTTTCCTCAAACGTGGGACCCTGATAATCAAGTAAAGAACTTTTTTCACTCGAATGATTATCAAAAAATAATAACAAAAGATATGAAGTTGCTGATAAAAGTTGTTGTGCGGACATTGTTATAGTAATTTTAAAATTGTATTAAGTATTCCTTTTACAGGTCGACTTTAACCTAACTGGAAATTTCCCTCAAACGCTGAATTCTCGATCTTTTTTCGTGATTATCAAAAGTAATGTGCATTGTTTTATAATTTTTTTTGTCAATGCATATATGTAAACAGTAGAGTGAATGAAATGAAATATGTACTTATGAAGAATGGAAAAAAGATCGTGGCTTTGATTGTGATTTGTATACGAAAAGGCATAGTATATCATCTGGTACACAGTTGTAATTCCACATAAAAAAAACCCTACAGTTTTGCTTTTAGCACAAAATAGTCTAGCTAATTTATGAGATTAAATCTGTTTTACCTTTGAATTATTTATTTCCTTCAAAATAAAGTCTTGGGTTTTTTTTGAGAGAAAAAAGAAAAAAAATGAAGTCACGTGCCGTCCATAACAACGTTTGTAATAAGGAACTAGTCGACGTCGTCGTTTTGTTTTATCCCATTCCAAAACAAAAGAAAAATACCCTGTCTACGAAGTACCTTGTCTATTAGTTTGTGGTTGCTTTCGTTTTGGTTTATTTAATTGTACTAAAGAGATGATAGAATTATTACTGGCATCATGCCTGACACCAACAAATTGTCCGTTATAATGGCTTTACACCAAGTTGAGAATTTTGTCTTGCCCTCTCAGTCAACTTCAAAGACCTCTTGGGTTCATATCGTGGCTGAGCAATTAAAGCGGATTTATTGAATGTAAAACAAGGTCTAGAAAATCTATTACGGTTTACCTTTTGGCGATGTAGAGAATAAGGAAGACGGACGAACCAGAAGAATGACGTAAAAGATGTACACCAAGTATCCATTTACAAAGTCGAGGCGCTGTGTTTTACTGAGCATTGCTGTCCGTTCCAAGATTCCCTTTTCTTTGTTCAGAGCTTTCGAAAGAGTTATGTATTGAATTTTAATGCACTCAAAATGAAATTAGACCGTATAAGCCTGGTGATTGTATTTTCGCACATTCAAGAATTAGTGCAAAACGCTCGACGATTGGATACGACGCCTTGAAATATGAAATCGACAGAGTTGATTGATGCCATTTCAGACAGCCCCCAGGCTCTTTGGCTCTTCTCAAGAACAAAATTCGATCTGTGATAAAAATACAGAAATGGGGAATTAGAAAAAAATGAAGGATATGAAGTAATTTATTATTCTTAACAAAATTGTGTATACAAATTAGCCTTAGCCAAAGAAAAAAGAGGAAGAAAAAAGGTAAAAAGTGCAGTCTATATAATGTTTATATAAGTATCTGTTTATCTGATTGCTGTCAATGCTTTTATTACCGATACGTTTTTGTCTTAGAGAAAGAGACAAGAGTAAGGCCGAATAGAGAAATGGACTAAAATCGCTACAATTGTAGCAATTGTTTTCCAAAGAAAATTATGGATTAGAGAGTAAATTGTATCAGACTAGAGAAGACGCGAGATGTGCTGTTTAACTCTTGCATTGTTGTATTTGCCTTTTTTGATAAAAGAAGAACAGAAAGTTTTTATAGAATAGACATGAGATTGTCGACCTCCTGCAGATCTGCTGTAGATAGCAATTCTGTTAATACAAAGATACAAAGAAATAGCCGGTAACACTATGTTGACCTAAGATATATTTTTATGTTTTGGGCGTTATGCAAATGTATCAATACAGCCATCTGTTCATTTCTTGGTCACAAAGATGCTTTCAGAAAATGCAGTTTACTAGAAAGCTTTGGAAAATTTTAAATGCTCAACAGTGTTGATATTTTTATAGTGTAAGAGTAAAAGGTTTGTAAGTAATGGAGGGACAGGAAATAGGACTTTACATCTGATTGGGGCATCGCACGTGCACTATCACATGTATCTATAATAGATCACAAATAAGCAGAGCTTTGCTGCCGGTCCAACAGTGTGGATTTTTCTAATGTAGTTTTAAGTATGTAAACTTTTCTAGGCAAATAATCATTTGGTTGAAAAAAAAGATAACATTATTAAACTAAGAACACTGAACTCAAAAGCAAAAAGGACTTTAACCGATGTCACACGCTTTTCACGTAGTAACGCAATCATAATAATGATAATTTGTGACCCAATAACGTATATTACTCACTATAATACTCATTATATTACTTACTAGAATGTTCTTAGCTCTAATGTGATTAGAATTCATTGACGTAATTGGTTTGTGATCTTTTTAAACTAGAATATTCCTTCAAAAATGATTATCAAATAAAAAGGCTGAAGCAACTATTAAGTTTCAGGTGTATGCCAATGAAAAGGATGTGGTGCTTAAAACACTCGATCTGCGCAATTGTTAAAAATGTCGATTAGTTCTATAAATTATTTCCTCCTAACTCCTACTCTTTCTTAAATATAAAATCATTTCAGATGTCATATTTCAGTGTACTTTTTTCCGCTCATTTGAACAATTAAAAAAAATTACCTGCAGCGTATCACTCTTAGAAATCCTTATCTTGCCCTTTTACTTATTGTAAGATCGCCGAAACGATGAAATTTATCTTTTCCTCTTTATAGAACGATATACCGGCAGATACACCTTTTGGACGAAGAAGAAGGAAACTGAAATATTGGTAGTTAATGACTCAGAAGTATACGAAGCACCGTTAAATAAATCAAGCAATCAAGCAACAAAACCGATGTCCTAGCAACAAAAAAGACGCGAGAATCATTCCAAGCTCAAGGAGAAAGGAGGCGTGTGTCGCCAAGAACAGAGAATATGAGTTAATTTTTATTGTTTTTTTGGGCTTTCCCTAACAGATAGCACGCATACCGGATTTGTGCCGCCTAATCAACTTAGATGCCTTTTTGAGAGTGGTAAATAAGGCGTTTATTTTTTTCTTGACAGGACAGCCTGGAACGACTGGGACCATGAACGTATTTGAGTTAATCATATTCTTGACACTATCCAAGAACAACAATATATTAATATAATATAAGCACCATGAGAATTGTATCCTCTACCACCATCCGTAGCACATCAAATGCTTTTGGAAAGAATCACCGTTTGAACACTTTCATAACTATTCATCCTTAATATTAATTTTCTATCGTAAAATCGAGAGTTAAAAAAAAAGAATCTGTTGATTTTTATTAATTGTCAAGAGCCATGAAAGTACCCGGCTCGAGTTTATTTGTGCTAAGAATAACTATTAAAAAAACCACCTTAAAAAGATTTCAAAACAATTGAAAGCATACCAAAATAGATTAACTGAACGTTAAGCAACGAAACTCTTAAACGAGTTTTAAAATAGTCCAATTGTATGCTCAGAAGCTGCAATCTCTAATGGATCGAATTTTAGACCCGTACCCTGGATGTAAATTCTGAATTATCAAATCAAAGAAATCTAAATACCTTTATTTTCTGGATTTGAAAATTGTTTGGACTCGATGTCGATTAAGGTGGATCAAGTGGAACCAGTATTTACTGGTGGTTCATTAGAAACAAGTAACATTGTAACATTGAAAATTTACCGGTTTATGTACTGCTACCGATAGTCGCAAACTTACCTCCAAAAATCCATGATCGGCAACGAATGATAACAACAACAAGCAACAAGCAACGACGGAGCATGTTAAAGATTAGAATGATAAATGATTTAAAAAGTTTTTGGTTGGCTCACTAGGTTGGACATCGGTTGGCCGATCCAACACCTAGAGTCTTAAAATAATTTAGGGGAGGTTCTGTATATATCTCTTATAATACTGATAAAAGTTGATTAGTTAGACCTTCCCATAAACTCAAATATGATGGACAGCAGTTGGTTATTGAACTTGATGTTTTATTGCCTACATTTCGATTGCCGAAGTGAAGAAAAAAAATCATTATTTTGAATAGAAGTAAATTCATAAACCCCTAAAGGATTAACTCAACCAGACAATCTTCAGGATACCGTTTTTATCCATGTTTTTATGTCAGTATGTGTGATGCAAACAATTTGTGTATGTATTTTCCCGTTCAAAACGCGTCGATATCAATTGAAATTTTCTCCGTAACACAAACTGTTCTTTTGGAAAATCTCTTTGAAACGAAGGATTTTGAAAATACAGTCAGTCTTCGTCACTGCAAACTGACGAAATCGCTGCTTTCAAAAAGAAGTTTTAGAATTGCAGTCATCAATGAAAACTATGAAAAAAAATAAACACAAACGAGTATCTTTGTTTCAAAATGCTAGCTAGCTAGTGTCCCCAAAAAGTTACTTTCGTAAACATTGGAAGGCTGAGGTCTTCTCTATTGCTATTTGTGGCCACAAAAAGGTTCAGGTTCATCCCTTGAATTTATTGAATACAATTCAAAATATGGCTTTTTTTCTAAACAAAACCACAATCTAAACCAAATTGTCCACATTTTATAGAAAAGAGCAAAGATTTAACTTTCAATGCATAGTCGTCGACTAGCCGGTCAAATCATTTATTGAATTTTGTAGTGTTTGCGGTTGACTAGTATACCACTTCCTGCTTCACATGCATAATTTTTCATCACCCAAAGAGAGAAAAAGACGCCAATTTTCACTAAAGATCTGCCTTGAAAAATCGATTAAACAGCCGAATGGCTTTTGAGAGAGATGGACGAATTTCTGCTTTCAATCAGCTTGCTAAAATTTGTACGAGACGGCCGGCTCATAGAGGTTCTAAATATATTATCAGTTTGATTTTATTTCAACAAATGAAACGAACCCAGAAAATATCTGAGTCCAGACAGGACTCGACCTCGTGTATTCTCCATGCATTACTATAAACCCAGTTTCGATATTTCATTATGCATGAAGACATAGCTTTTGAAAAAAAATATTTGTTGATTATTTACTGAAAATCCTCCTTGAAGACGATCTTATGAACTATGTTGCATTGTATTGTACTAATCTCCTCATCATTGTAACGAGCAAACATTGTCTCTCAAGTACCAACCACCATCCAGTACAGTATTCTACAGAAAATTTGTCATGAAAAATTCTTGCCGTTCATGAAGTAGCCCCGTGACTAATCCAGTAACCATTAAATCCAGGAATAAAAAAGGTTAAAGGGCATCCCACATGAGCAATATCAAGAAGAGGTAGTGAGATAGAGATGGTGATATCACGCTTTGCTTCACGATTGTGTAACTTGAACAATGGAAAGTCACATTCGAACACCTTCAAAATAAATAGGTAGTCCCATAAATATTTGAAGTCTATGCCAACCTGCTTGGCAAAGTTAGTGTCTATTTCTCCAGGGGGGGGGGGGGGGGGGGTCGGAACTGGGTCCTCTCTTTCCACGACACTGCATTTATTTCCGTCCTTTATAAGAATTTCAATATTTAAAACTGCATCGAGTAAAAAAGTATATAAAAGCGAGGAATTGACCAGAGAATTTTCTGGATTAAGGGCCGCTCACTCACGCAAAAATGAATCCACTTACAATGAGTATTTAGTTGACGATTTTACGATTGATGGTTTCAGAGAAACCTTTCGAATCGAGACGATTTCTTGTTAGTGGTAAGCTATTTCCAAGATTAAGTGTAGCAGTTTATCTTAATAACCTCTTCTTTAAAGAGTTCATTGTCCTTTTCTACTAATCACTTGATACATTTAAAATTATTTTCTTTGAACCGATATAATAAAAAATAATATAGCATTAATTCCAATTCAACTTAAAGTATACAATTTTCTTCATAAAGTTATAAAGATTATAAAATAAAATTGTGTAAATCTTACCTGTAGAAGCGAAAAGCTGATCCTTTGGATAGTCCAAATTCTTGCACAGCTTATTTTGTTTGCACAGCGCAGTCCAACCGGATTAGTACAAAATATACCTGACTAGTATTCTGAAGTCACACAACCTCTGTAGCTGATGGCAAATTGGCTCATTGCTGTTGGAATGTTTTCCTTTAATTGTGCCAGATTGTCGTAATCTATTAGCTAAATACTCTCATAACACGGAGGGTTGAGTTGTACAATTGATTTGAAGATCAGCCTACATGTAGCCTTCGTGGAGATATTCGAGAGTCTCATTTATTATTTAAGGTCGGTTTGTTAAGATGTCTTTATTCTAGATTTCAATCGCTGTTAAACTTTGCGCAAACTCATCAAAAATGTATATGGAACAATTTTCCTGGGAATGTATTCTTTCGATTCATTGACCGAATGAACATATTTCACGGGAGCACATCGATCGTACTAAATTCTGTTTCAAATACGCTGACAATTTTATGTAATTTTGTGATAATTATCATATACCAGTGTATGTAAAGGAGTTACAGCAGCTACGGTATTACACAATAGTTATTCATAAATCATGCTATGTTTGATGTATGTTTCACTAATTCACAGCTTATCTCGCAGCATGAAAGCTACTTTCTTACTCAGTAAAAATAACTGGTTTCTACAGCTCATCTATGTAACCAAACAAAAGGAAAGGTATCAATACATAGAGTAAAATGAATTAAAAATAGAAAAGAGTAAAAACAAATAATATTATTTATAATTGTACTTTGTTGAAACCGAGCAGGACGGAAAGGCAGTCTGGTAGAAGTAGTATTGAATGCAACAAAAAGTATCTTTCCAACATATTTGTCTTTCACACGAATCTCTTGCGAAACCCCCATGGTGTTTCTCTGGGTGTTTTTAGTGGGTAGCAATAAAAACTGATGCTTTGGTAATTTTTGGTCAGCGTGGTGGCTCTATAAAACTCGTTTTTGTTCCCAGATTAAATTTTTACAGTATTACTATTTTTTCAGCACTGAAATATATTTAAATTAGGTTAAGGATTCTCGAGTAAATTAACACCGAGAAAGACCATTAAAAGACCACGATTATTAAAAGCTTTGTCAAACCAAAAGAGCTATTTGATTCAACACTAAAATTGACCAGTATACAGACAAATAATGATGCATGGATACCAAATATTTTTAGTGAAAAGTGCAACCCACAAAATGTTTCTCATAGATTATCCCTACAATTGCAGAATGTTTTTTTTTTTGGATGAATGGCAAGATTTCTTAAACAATGTAGGTGTCAAAACTCAACCGGGGAGAGCCTCTGGTATTATCTGATATCGTTCCCTATACAAATTGTCCGATTTTATATGATTTGTTTAATGGATATTTAGTATAATTAGTATAATGGATATTTAGTAAAATGAACTTTTTAATTGGCAAATATTAAGATTGCCAAAAGACAGCAAAAGAAAAGCATACAAGAAAAGTCTTGTATTTTTAGGTTTGCATGCTGGCTGCATCCCTAACGTCATAAAACGAAATAAATAAATAATAAATAATCTTTTCAGCAGATCCACATAGTGGTTCTTCATCTGCTGGCACTCACACTCACTACCCCTACAATAAATATCTTATATGCGAAGTTCAACTTTCTCTTACGTCATAGTTACCATTGTTACACAATTGGAATATTTCATATGTACATACAACCATATTCAAGCATCGCTTTCGAATAATTGCAGACTTTAGTTACGTTTTCAATATAGCAAATGTAATTCTAACATTTCGACAGACTAGACGACCGTCTGCGGTTTGATATCAAAGTTTTGTCCTCGGTCTGATAAGGTCATGGTCAGAGACGTTTTTCAAATATTGTTGGTTAATCAAAAGTATTACTTTGATGACTTAAAGTAACCATATCTCTACTTTACAAAATCGATACTTTACTGACGCATCTATGATAATACATGTTTTGCACATTGTTATGTCCATGTGATGGAGGTTTTTGAGCGTTAGCAAAAAAAAAAAAAAAAAAAAAAAGAAGAAAAGAAAAGATGACATTCCTAAGGCCCTGTTCATTATGCAGAAAAAAAAGATATCTGTAAAACTTTTCCCTGTTTGTGGTTAGTCAATTTCAGTTCACGATTAAATTTCTTACGGTTTCGTTTTGCTATAGTTTAAATCCTTAACTTTAATCCTTGTACCTATCATAAAACTTGCGTAACATCTAGCCCGGCTTGCATGTCCAAAAACATCAAAACTAATTAAGGAAAAAAGGTTTTAACTGCAACAAACACATATACAGTATAAATTTGTATCGAAAAGAATTTTCCTATTTGAGAGGTAAAAGTCATTTAGGTCTGATTTTGTTTCCCAGAACAACTTTTTTTCAAAGGTCGTTCAGAAGGGCAAGAACGTTCCATCATGAATCGTTGCGGTTCTTTTCAGCTGAAAAAACGAAATACCACCAATTGACGACATAGACTGAATGGGGGAATGTCAATTTGAATCCCAAGACATTCCGGCTGTGGACATCGCGCTTGCGGTTCATTCTTTATTGCGCTCAAAATGGCACGTTCCTTTCGCTTTTTGGAATTGTTTTGTTTTCTTAATTAAGAAATAAATAAATTTTTCCGCCTTTCATTTGTTTTTGACATCTGTGGCTAACCACTTGATAACAAGATTTATCTGATACTAGATCCACATCTTTCTTTATTATATATATGGAGAGAAAACAGAAAATGAATGTATATTTTTGCTGGCGCACAAGAATTTTGTTCATTTTATTAGATAGCAGAGATCCTTTATTAGTTTGTTGTGTACGTGAAAGGCCGGGTTAGTCGAGAATGTAATTCTTTTAGTTATAGGAGTGTGACAACTTCCAATCGGTTACTGTTGGCCTTCGAGTCTAAACGTGACTTCATGAAGTGCGGTCGCCGTTTTCGGCCTTCCTTCTTTCTATTGTTAGTCATGTGGTTGTCAAGTCATCGGTACCGTCTTTTTCAATGAGGAAATGAAGGACGTTCGTAGCCAAATAAACTAACTATGTCTTTTTCTTCTTTTCTGGGTGAAAAAACTTCATCATAGAAGTTCAATGACAAATAAAAATGGGACTCTCGACGTCCCTGACGAATCATTTGGCGTCAAAGTGGACCCAATTTCTCGTTATAAACTGCTTGTGGTATTTCTAGAAGATTAAACAAAATATAGCTGATTGATTGATTGGTTGCATGCAATCCAACGCGATAATTGGCACAGTTTTTACAGACAAATTGAAGAAATAGATTATAAATTGTTCTTTAAATGAACGTGTGGTATATCAATAGTTTATGTGTAAATAGTTTGGGATAGATGCCAACAGGTACATTTTTTTTTCGCTTAAGGTAATTTTGTAATAAGATACAATATATTTCTAATAAATTTCTGCACATTTACTAAGCAAGCTCTAGTGATTCAAAAACCAATAAAAAATGAGTGTTCGTTTTGTCATCTAGATTAAGGAAAATTCAAGCCTTCTTGAGGTTTTGCGACAGCACGACAGCACCATCGAAATGAATGCTAGAAATAAAAAGAGCACCTCAATACTAGTAAAAGAGTTTCAGCTCATAATGTGTAATACAGGAGAATTGACAATATACTTAAGATTAGATATTTTCTTAAGATTAATTTCATTTGGAAAAACGCATTGGATGGCAAGCTCGTGCAATTTTCCAAATCAATCTTAAGCAAATATCAAATCTTGAATTTGCTGTTATTTTTTTCCTTATTCATCTTATAAACTGAAACTTTGCACTTTTACTAATATCGAGGTGCTCTTTCTATTTCTGGCATTCATTTTGACGGTGCTGCTTGATTTAGGGGAGATAGGGTCACGCAACCAGTTAGTGCAAGTCCCCCTGAGTTACTTATTAAGAGAAGATTTTTCTCAATATAGAGTAATAATGGCTAAAAGAACCAAAAACTAGCCCCTTAGCTTGTATAAGTTTTAATTGCAATTTTCGTTTTGGACTAACTGTCAAATTATGTTTTCAGTTCAGTAAGAAATGATCTACTAAGATACAATGCCGGTTTAAAACAGCCTTTTGACTTATACAAAGTGGTTGTCCTGGTTCAAATTTAGCAACTTTGAAGCTGAATGTAAAGAATTATACGGCAATTGATTGAAAGAAGGCCTAAAACCCATTTTCGATACAAATTTTCACTTTAGATTAACACTTTTATTCAACTTTTATTAATCAAAACTACTCCCAAACAGACTATACCTTTTTGAAAGTAATAATTTTAGCTTTGCACAACTGTTTTTCTTTAGCTGAATAGTTTTTGTTGCCCAATGCTTGAACGTGAAAAAATCTCCTCCTAATTATATACTTGCCTCAAATTCAATATTGTCAGCAGACTAGATAGAGATTAATTTTTTTCAACTGTCCAACTTAATTATCCAATACGTGCCTCATTGTTGTTGATTTGATGGATCGAATCCCACTGAAGTCAATATATTTTTTCTCTGCTTTGTAGGGCCACCGCTCGGAAAGCTTCCTCGGTGGGATTCATCTTCTAACCCTGTATCTTTTATTTAAATTTCCACTTCATTCTATCTCAATGCTATGCAGTCTTTCATTACATAAATCAGTCGAATATCATGCGCTGGAGTATACAGGTATCAAAATATTTTAAACAGGGTGCAAGCATCCTTTAAGCCTGGTTTTCACTAGCGACGCAAGCACAAGCGCAAGCAACATACGCAGACTCAGTATCGCATGTATCACATAGGTGCGAAAAAAGACACTCTCTGCTAATGAGCAGTTCACCACTGAGTCTGCGTATGTTTGCGCTTGTGCTTGCGTCGCTAGTGAAAACCAGGCTTTAATATTTTTACAAAGAAACTTAAGCTTTTTTTGGACAATTTGAAATCAATCCTCACGAGTGTCACACTATACGCAAGGTAAATGCGCAGATGAGATGCTCAGAAACAATGGCCACAAACGTCCTTAGTTAAATTCCGAAGTGCTGTCAAATGTGTTAGAAAGTTTACAAAACGCTGTATATATAATTATAAATATACTCTTGTAATTATTTTCTAAGTATTTGTTATTCTTATTAGCGACACTAATCTCGATGAGTTTCCTGTGTTGTGGTTGAGTATACGTCAAAGCAGCTCAATTTTTTTTTGGAAAACGATGATTTTTTACGTCGCTAAACGTCATCATAATGAGGGATTCCTAATGCATGATCAACGGTACCAATCATAGAGCAAATTATGCTTGCATCACAACCTTCTCAAAATCTCGTTAGAGCTGATTGTTTTCGAGTATAGTTGTGCTTTATAAAGTTCGATTTTATACGTTTAGGGGGGTTTAGGGCTTGGAGTGAGGCGACCATGCTGTCATATTTATCACTGACAATTAAGTAAAGAGACTCAGTTTGAACTTACACAAACTTGCAGTGATGTCTTTAATAATAGCGTCTTTCGTTCTTCGAACTCTAGTTAGAGCAGATTGTTTTCGAGTACTGAGTTGTTCTTGATACTAAAAGTTCGATTGTCAGTTCAGTTTATACATGAAAACAGAATATTATTCATTCGTGGAAGGAGTCATCGAGGTCACGCAAAGACAGCTACCTTTTAGCTCTTAGTCTGTATCCATCCTGTTCGACCCGATCCTGTTCGAGTCCGTTTATTGTAAATCAGATATTGATTGAATGTATACCTGAACTGTTCCAAAGATTTACGTTTGATAATATAAAATTTCAGTTTTGTAATATAAAATTTCAGCAGATTGGATTGACCTATTGTTTGTATTTCTAGCACATGACAAAGATTTGTTATATGGATATCTTGCTAAAGAAATTTCCAAATTAAAAGAAATCACGAATATACTGCTCGCAGTTCTTCACTTTTGATCAAAATCGCTAGTCTTAGCTAGCTTTACATGCTATCTATATATTACTATTACTATCTTTTGTATATTTGAAATATATTTTTCTGTGAAGAATGGCACCAAGTACTTTTATATCTTGAATTGAGGGTGAAGTGAATCAACAATTATGGCCGCCTATCAACAAAAGGAACTTTATTTAAACGGTTCGGCCTTTCAGCTTTTTTTTTATAAAAAAATATACAGAGATCAAAACTAAATACAAAATGTTAAAGAGGAATTTAAAATATATTTCTTTACATATTCTATATATATACATATGAGCCTTGTTACCTTAAAAGGAGTCTTCTTCACTAATACCCTTTTGATGACCATCGTTTTTCAAAATCTACTTAGTACCAAGCTTCCATAAGCCTTCTTTTGTGCTAACTTGAATCATGAGTCTTGAATCTTAATTCCTCTTGAAAGCATGATTGAGGAAATTATGCGATAATTACACGTGTACATTACAAGCGTGTACAAAAGCCCAATTGAATTTGCTATTAGCTTTAAGAACTAAATTGACCATTGCATTTGCTCTAGTATAAACATTGTGTAGGGTTTGAGTTCGTGTTAGGTTTAAGCTTAAGGAACTGGAGGGTAGACTAATGTGGACTCGCTGTCTCAGACTTTACCAGTAAAAGAAACTATAGAACGCCTTTAGTCGAGTCCTTGGAGCTTGGAGCTGCACATGCAAACAGACCGTAAACTAATTCAGCATTTTTAGAACATAAAAGACATAATGGCTGCGATTCAATTAGAACAATGAAGCTATAGTTAACACTCTTTTATTAATAATAACCATGCTAGTGAGCATTAAAAGTGTAAATTAAAAGTATTTTGAACAGTACTTAAATGTTCTGATACGGCAGCAGCCGTAATTTTTGAAATGAATATGAACCTAGAATCTAGAATCTAGAAGAAAAACTGACCATAATTTCAGCGCGAACTTTATCAGGTTGCGTTTGAGAAGTATATTCAATGACCATAACTGTTTGAAAATAATAATGTTGAAATTTTATTAGAGTACAAACACTAAAGGCGTGCAATAATTTGCACTATTTATTACTAAATAGCACTAATTAAACAATAGAAAACAATAGAACTTCCGTAAGATAACACTATTTAGTGCTATTTATGCTGCATTCTTTTAGTGTTTGTACTCTACTGATTATGGTCGTCGAGTTATACATTTGGTTTGCGTCTTCTTCGGCGTTGTCCGTCAAATGCAGATAAATCTCGACAACGCGAGCTCAGCATTGGAGGTCGTACGAAGGTAGTTATACAGCATTAGTTCGGGTTCAGGTTCGTTGGACGGCAACTTCATAGTAAATGACAGCACAGTCATCATTAAATCTAACATACCCAACATGTTTGTGACCTTTGTTCATGAACTTTTAGGTTTTCGCCTGAGTTACACACACAAAATTGTGCAGATGTTTGGAAAACATACGATCTTACAGGTTCAGGGACCTTGACGGCTCTCGTGCTTGTGATAGCCTTAACGATCAATTTGAAATCTTATTTATCAAAATTTAACTGAAGAATACGAGCTCCACACGAGCTGTTCGCTCCGCCAAAACATCGATATCAACGTCTTGTTCCCTGGGGCTTTTGAAGTAAATATTGTGATAGAAAACTTTTATTTCAGGGCAGTGAAATAAAAGTGCATAGTGGTGAAGCAGCAAGTCATTGTCTTCATAGCATACTTCCATGCAAGCTCAGTATTCATGATTTCTTAATTTATCAAGTTGTCCTATTTAAATGATATAATTATACTCGTCTTATAAATTTAAAATAAATATACTAATTATACATCATACAAGGCAAATGGCATATTCACTGGTATCGATTAAATGGTGCCACTTATTTCCAGAGGTATATAATTAATACCTATATGGAAAATAATCAGAAACACTGATGTGGGAGAAAATCCGACGTTCGACTGAGATATATCATAGATTTAACTTTTCTAAAGATAATGTATCGTTTGGTATGCAGAATAGAACCAGTTATAGCACAAAAACTCGTTGGCTGAAACATAGGTATGAAATTGATTGCAATGAATTGTCAATATATCAATATTGTAAATTTAACTCGATTAGAG
Source organism: Telmatactis stephensoni (assembly GCA_029948255.1). NCBI lineage: Eukaryota > Metazoa > Cnidaria > Anthozoa > Actiniaria > Isophelliidae > Telmatactis > Telmatactis stephensoni. The sequence continues at coordinate 210,105 of JALIZF010001716.1, read as the reverse complement.
CATGGTAATGGCGCGCAAAGCTCATAAAGCACATGAATAATACCTACCATCTGGTGAAGGGCCATGTCCGTCAACTAGATCCATAGCCAGTAAAATCCCTACTATCCACAAGCATCGAATACTGCGTTCCATTCTACTCTCTGTAACCGGATTTTAAACCAGCTACACTATCGAATTCGTCTCTTTATCAAACGGGAACTCAGTGTGCTGTTAATTCTTGTGATTTTTCCTTGAGGACAAGTATATTTCACTTTGATATGATCATTGCTCGACATGTAGGCATAAGCTACTCTAGCCATGTAGGATTCCCATGGAGAAAGTGAGCTTAAGTTGACCAACAAACGTTCTATTTATACGCTATCTTTGAAGTCGTCAACGTCAATGTATGTTTGGACGCTATGATAATTCATGGGTAAGTTTTAGAAGTTTTTTTTTTTTTGAGAGTCCAGGCCTAATGTCAACCCTGACTTCTTATCCAATCGTTTGCAGGCGGCTTGTTCCACTCGAATAACCGCAAAGAAACGTACAGCTAAGTTAGTGAATTGCTATTTTCAATAAAAATTTTCTTTGTTTAGCGTACCACAATATTGGAATGAAATAATCCAGACTGCTTACATCAATAAAGAATCATTGCAGATTATCGCTACATAGGTATTAAATGGATGGAATACACACCATTGTGCTTGTACCTCTTAATTGATAAAATTTAATGGACATAACAAGACTGGCCATAGCTGTGCGTGAAAAAGGAGTCGCTGACCATGCAACAAAGATAATGGCTCTGTATGGCAGGAACCCTGCCAGGAACTGATATACAGTTTTTCCATTAGAGTGTATTGTTGTATAACAATAATGGTTCTGCTGCCCGTCAGTCTGATATGCCTCTAAGTGACATTATGGGCGAAAAAGTGCGAATGTGTGCACGCAACCATAAGAAAAATGACTCCGTCTGGAAATTGGGGACGGGGAAGCAAAAAAAAAAAAACGTTCGTCTTTCCTTTCAATGCCAACCTAAACCTTTCTCATTCTAAATATTTTCCTGTGTGTAGATGCTAAACTACGATCACTAGGTTTTAAATCCGAAGTCAAATCAGTAAAACCTTATCTTTTTAAATACTATCATCGGTCTTTGTAAGGTTTCTCAAGTTGCAAAATGGACTAATAAGATATATTGTAGGCGGGAATAGCGACACGTCTGCTGAATGCGTTTTTGAACAAACCTGTTCAATTTCAGATGTAAAGCTCAAAGAATTGACCAAAAAATACCAATATAACTATCATATATACAATATTTGTCAAACATAGGCTAGTATTTGTTACATAAACTGAATCGAAAAGCGTTTATTGAAGATCTATTCCATAAGCCGTTCTACTCATGTTTTGTACCTGTGTGCTGAATGGAATTTTTTAATTCCTTTTTTGAGTTACTGCCGCTGCCAAATTAGACAACGAACAGACAAACGCAGGGCTTGTCTCAAGTCAAGGTAAATTATCAAAAAATACCAGCGAGAAAAATTAGATTGTTAAAAACGAAAAAAAAGTAATAATAATAATAATAATAATAATAATAATAATAATAATAATAATAATAATAATAATAATAATGGAAACTTTATTCTATATTTATACAACAATTACAAATCTCTCTACTTACAGGCAATTTGCAATTGACTACTCAAGTGATACCGGCATGCATTTATAAATGTAAACGACAAAATGATTTAGAAAATATATATACATATATATATCAAAATTTCAATAAGTCTGGGTTATTCCATTCTTTGTTTCGACAGCAGAAAAGGTAATACGTTGATCTGATTGTAATGTTGATAATTTTTTTTACAATATAGTTTTGTTGTTTCTTGTCCTCTAGGCCAAGTTCATTTAACATTTCGATGAAATCAGACGATTGATGGGAGAATACACCTAAAGTACTGATTGAAAGGTTTACAAATTTAACCTGCTGAAAATGATTCTTGTGGTCGATGACAGTCTCGTGATATTTACGTTGTTTCCGGTCTAAGTTGTTTTGTAGATTTGTTTCAAAGCCAACAGTTAACTCTAGAATATACAAGCACTTATTTGATATGGACAACACTATGTCAGGACGCAAGCTGTCACCAGTTATGATAGAGGGGCTCGGAAAACCAGGAAGATCGACGTATAGGGAAGAGTTTTTGATGGATGGGAGACTATGAGCAATGAAATTCAGGACAGAATCATGACGCCAGGAAAAGCGGCCTTCTTGTAGGTAGTGATTACAACCCGCGACAACATGAAGAAGAGATTCAGGCATTAATAATAATTAATAATAATAATAATAATAATAATAATAAGGCTTATTTAACTACATAATAATAATAATAATAATAATAATAATAAATAATAATAATAATTTTCCCAACGATCAGAATGTAGGACTGAAAGAACTTGAAAAAAGATCCAAATATATAGATCTTGAAATTGAAATCTCAAGAATGTGGGGTGTGGAAGTCATAAACATTCCAATCGTCATTGGTGCTTTGGGACTCATCAGAAAAGGCATGGAGAAAAATATCAAAAATTTGCCAGGAACAATGAACATAGAACAATGTCAAAAAACTGTAATTTTGAGGACAGCACATATCCTACGTAGAGCTTTAGCAATGTAATAATTTCATAGAAAAGATTTGGAATGACTGCAAGGTAGCTTCATGTTGATGACCACCCACCAATTGCAAGGTAGCAGGTAGTCGGAGTGACGCCATGACTTGTTTTAACCATGCCAAATCTTTTCTATGAAATATCTTTCTAAATACCTTAGGTTTATGGTTTAAACCCGGTCAAGTTGTATCAACTTTGTGAAATGAAATAAACATGTTATAATAATAATAATAATAATATTAATGATGGAAACTTTATTACATTTTTCGCCTAACTCTACAATTGCAAATCTCGCTACATGTAGGTAATTTACAATTGGCTACTTGAATCCTATACAAATATCTAACTATGGCTATAATACAATATATATATTTTTTGATGAGACTAGAACTTCATCAGATCTGGGTCATTCCAAGCTTTGTTTCTACAGCAAAAGATATAATAAGATGACCTAATTGCTATTTTTGTGATGGTTTTGATTATATATTTATGTTGTTTGCTGTCAAAACTTAACTCATCTAACATTGTAAAGAAATTATCAGAGTCTTTAGCGAAAACACCAAGTGCACTGACAGATAGATTAACGAACACGACTTTCTTGTGATAGTGACGTAGATTATCAATAGTTTCTTTATATTTAGTTCTTTTTCTAGTTATATTATTCTGGAGGTTTGATTCAAAGCCAACAGTCAGTTCAAGCACATACAAGCAGTCATTAGTAGTGGAAAGTATAAGGTCAGGACGTTGAGAATCACCAGTCATTAATAATGATAATAATAATAATAATAATAATAATAATAATAATAATAATAATAATAATAATAATAATAATAATAATAATAATAATAATAATAATAATATAATAATTACGTTACGGTGCGTTACGTTGCGTTACGGTGCTGGTGTAATCAATTGGACAAAGGTAGAGCTGCAAAATATCGACAGGAAAACAAGGAAGCTGATGACTATCTACAGAATTTTACATCCTCGGAGTAATGCATGTTGATCGGCTGTACTTGCCTCGGGCCGTCGGAGGACGTGGTCTTGTTGGAGTTTAAAGACGGAACACGGAGTCGCTGAGAGCCCCTCGACGATCACAGTAAACAAAATACCGGAACGAGAAGGAAACTGGGAAAGTAAGGCTCTTCATGGCCAGATTCTACGCCAAACTAAAGACATCAAAGACTCTTCGTCGTGGGAGTGGCTACGTAAAGGAGAAATCAAGAAGGAAACAGAAGGAGTGATCTTAGCGGCTCAGGAGCAAGCTTTGCGGACGAATGCTATAAAAGCAAACATCGACAAACAGAACGTATCGGCATTATGCCGAATGTGTCATCAGAGAGAAGAATCAGTAGACCATGTTATCTGTGAATGCAGCAAGCTTGCACAATCTGACTACAAGAAAAGACACGACGACGTTGCTAGAATTATACACTGGGAGTTATCAAAAGTGTATGGACTGTCGCATGCGGAGAAATGGTATGACCATGCTCCAGAAGCTGTAATTGAGTCGAACGAAGTTAAGGTTCTGTGGGACTTCAACATACAAACAGACAAAGTGATAGAACATCGACGACCTGACATAGTTGTCGTTGATTACAAACGAAGACACTGTCATATCATCGACATCGCTGTGCCAGGTGATTTGCGTGTTGAAGAAAAAGAGAGGGAGAAAGTAGAGAAGTACCAACAAATTAAGAGGGAGATTACTCGTTTGTGGAACATGAGAGTCACTGTTACACCTATAGTTGTTGGAGCATTGGGAATCGTAACTCAGAACTTAAAGAAATGTATTGAACGTATTGGTTTGGATGTAAAGGTGCACTTGTTACAAAAAGCAGCCTTATTAGGGACTGCAAGAACATTAAGAAAAGTACTAGACATATAAAAGAGACGGAAAAATTAGCAGTAGAATGCTCAGTAGATTGCTCTACAAAAACTCGTAGAATAGTGTGTGTTAGTGCTGAGAGTGACCCGTTGATTGATAATGTGAGATATTGAGTTTATTTTACGGATTAATGAAGAGCACTCTACTGATAAGAAATGTACATGTAATTTTTTTAGCTTTTGGTTTTGAATGTCTGAGGCTTTAGGCTAAAGCCTGACTAGAGTAGAACCAGGAAATTTGTATATAAGAAATATCCTGTGATTAAATTAAATAATAATAATAATTAAAAAACAAATACAAACAACAACAACAACAACAACAAAAACAACAATAAAAAATCTGCAGTGATGTGGCAAGCTTTGCAGATCAATAAATTTAGATTTAGATTTAGATTTAGACAAAGAACAAAAAACAAAACAAAAAAGAAACGAAAAGAAAGGAAATAATAATAAAAAAAAAAAAGAAATTTAGGTGCAACTTTATTTGTCCGCAAGTCCTTAAATTCAACAAAAGACCGAATTGCGAATCATGTTGCTATTGTAGCATTGGAACAGTAATTCGACAGTGTTAATTAATCCTCCATCGCTCCAACGTCGCTCTAGCAAGAGTCTATGTCTATACAGGGATTTCATGGCAGCCATGTTTGTGGGCAAGTACAATAGAAAGTTTTTGAATGAGAAAAGATTTCAATCCTCATGGGAGGAAAGGTCTATTATTTTGACCACAAACCTGGCTGCCGTCAAATCCCTCTATGCTATCATTAAGGCATGTAAATGGGGGCCCCCGTTATAGAACTGCTTTATAAGGCGTATCATTTTGGATTAGTGCTTTCTTTTCAATTACTGTTATTTACAGTATATGTTTGAATTGTATGCGTATCTAGACGTTTATTAGGACATGGTCATGAATAATTCACGAATACAGACAAAAATCTTCCAAAAACATCCAAGCCAGTTTGTTTTAAGAGAGAATTGACGTCATATACTAAACAAAAACGTCAAATTGGCTCCACAATATTCAACGGGCACGCATATTAGGCGTTTGTGGTTAACCGTTTTTGTTGCGCTTTTTTAAAGAAAAGATAATTTTTGAAATGCTCTTTTTGAAAAGTGCTTGAAACAAACAGTGAAATAGAGTTCGTTGGCATCTTTTAAGTGTTGTTGATAACTGGGGGTAACCACTTAGTCATCCAATATAACTGATACAAAAACTTAATCCCTTCAATTACATTAGTCGTGTGACAAATGTATACTTTGTGCTAAAAGATGTTGGACACCTGTTTAAAAGCTGATGGTTATAAATAGACCGCGTAGGCATCCTTTAAAATATATACAAAAAGGAAAAAACAAACAATAAACAATGCAATAAAGTAAGACAAAATACCAACAATAAGAAGCAAGAAATATAATTTTAGAAAAACAATATGAAAGTAAATAATAATAATAATGTTAAATAAGAAGAAGTATAAATATATAAAAGCGAGAACGAGTAAAAATCAAGAGAAAATGTTTTTGAATTGAATTAAGGTTTTAAAACAACCTGTAAAAAGCCTTTACGAAATCTCTTTCGTAAACGGAAACGCTACGTGGGTTTCACTGTAAGAATCTTGGACACACTGCAGGTAAATTGCAAAACTCTGTAATTAACACTTGCTGCTTCGACATACCGTTAGCTGATTAAATAATTTGCTGTCTTACTGCATAAATTGTACAACTTTAAATGTCTACTTTGTAAGTAAATGTCTTACTTTGTAAGTACCGTAAACGCACTTTATTTTCAACAAGGATAACATGTACAGACAAATTTGTATTATGACCATACATTGATGGGAAAATCATAAAAAATTACAACGACAGCAACAACGAAATCTTACAAAGTAAAAACAAAGCACAACAAAATAAAGCACAGTTTAAAAATTACGTACCCTAGCAATCAAAAGCAGAAAGAGGAGAGAGAAGATGATGGAAAGTTAACAAAGTCTTTTGTTTGTTTAAAAAAGTACTATCATACTGAATATAGTACTGTCCGTTTCATATCTGTTTTGTGTGATCTTCGTAACACAGAATATTTTGGCTAAACGATATCAAAATTTAATATGTGCTGTAGTTATCTACTTTCACAGCTGAAACAACATGCAATTTTACGTGTGATATACAACCACGAAAAAGGTATTTCATGGATGAATATATAAACAAAAGTATTGCATGACTACTTGGAGATGTAGGATTCATATATTCTTGAGTTATGAGATGTCCACCTCAACACATGAAATCTCCCACGTAACCTCTGTAAACATAAGTTTAGAGCTTTTACTTTTCTTCAGTTTCTTTTAATGGTACTCCAATGTGTTGAGAGATGTTTGCAATACCGATGTTCACTCCCACTTCATATTTCCAAAAAGAAAAATCTTTTTTCGCTTCATTTCTTATGTCCGGATGTCCCCTAAACTTTGAAGAAGTTTTAAAGTAACTTTGATCCGGCATTGCATCAAAGAATTATATTATCCGGATCTGATTTATTTCTTCAGTTATAGATAAAAAGTAGTTTTTGTTACTAACACAATTACAATACTCTAGTATTTTGGATTAGAAGCACTAAAAGCTTTAGGCTGTGTCACCGAGCAATTTAATGTTTCCCGTCATACTCATTTACACAAAAAGTCGAAAAAAATGGCTCCGGGAGATTGTAAATATTTGAACACCGTGAGTGATATTTAGAAAAACCTGAACAAACACTCCAATATACCATGTCAGCTCTATTAGAACGTACCCATTTATAAGAAGTCGTGATTGTGACAACAAAATTAATCAAGAAATTATCTCATATGAACGTTTCATATGAAGCTAATAAAATTAAGACAAAAAATCACCAATTACAAACTGGATATTGTTTCTTTTGTCTGTTTTGCTAGCTTAACCGCTTAGCAGGACGAGATAATTTCGAAGAACAACGTATGCGTTGATTAAAACAGGCACCCCTCGTGCTCATGTACATACCGTTAGGTGAAGTGTAATGCCCAGTGACCAGCTTCACAGACAGTAACATCACTGGCATCCAGCATGGAATTTTGTATGGCATTGTACTTGTAGTAGCTTGATGAAGATAGCTACATGGTGTCCATCGCGTCTCCTTATAAAAAATGTAATGCACTGACCGTCATGCGCCGTTTTTTTCTACTTAGGGGTAAAGTTTCATTGCAGCTTAGAAATGACAGTTGAACATAAAAACTGACAATCAGAGGTTATTCACATGACGCGATCTGAAAGGTTGCTACAGTTGAAATTGATCCGGTACCGCAGTTCATGTAATACAAGATAAGAATCTTCCACACGCCAATAGGTTGTCAAAAATTAATGTATCTCGTACTTGTAGGTCAATCAATATCCTTGGCACAACATTATTGGGTGATCTGTGAAATATTGTACCCACTCCTTAAAAAGTTGCTGTTCAAACGATAAGACAAAAGCTACTAGTTTTGACCTGTATGTCAAAATACCTTTCTAATGATTATATTTCCAATGTACAAACTGATTTTTTTTTTACATTTTTCTTTTACTTTGAATCCAACCACAAGTGTTAATGCCGTATTGAGGTTGGACAAATAACTAGACGATCCTATAAAATATTTAGACACGTCAAGTTAGTTTTTGTTCGATATGCTATAATTATGTCAACCCACCAACCAAATATCCAGAATGTTCGCTAATTTTTAAAGATGTATTAGCTCCTAAGACAACTCAAGGGCAAACATGACACCTTGAACTAGTCGGGTTTTTTTGGTTCTTATTGTCGCGCACGTCCGTTTAGAATGTCAGTAACATTTTTCGTGGGTAGGACGGTTAAGTACTATGAAACTACATGGTTTTCTTTTGCTTTTTGGAATATCAGAGCCAGAAAATACGCTCTAAAATGACTTTCGTATAAATCTGTTTACAAATTAGATATGTGTGTTTGTGTGATCGAGTGTGAAATTTGTTCGGAAAAAATCAGCCTGACGGGATTTGAATCTGTGACCTTCTGATTACCGGTCCGACACTCTAGCCACTGAGCTTCATAATTTAGTAATTACTGATCTGGTGTTTTCTATGTGTTATTTGTAAAAATAATCTCGAATAAAGCTATGACCACACTTATTCAGTTCATGCACAACTAACAAATAGGAAACTAGTGTCGCCTTTGTGCGGATAAATAAGCTCGAGTATACCTTTCATTGACTCAAAACACCCGGTGAAACCAGAGTGCCAATATAGCTCTCGAAACTATTAGTGAAAATATTAAATAATGGATTCGACATGAATGCATGTCTGTGCATGTGGAAGAACTGAAACAAAAGTTTTGGGCGGGAAAACAACGTACGCCGGCAACACTACTGACGTGCACATGTACTTTTGCTTTTCAAGGGACGTATGCGCGCGTTCTACAAAAAAAGAAATGATTCTGAGCGTGCTTTCAAATTGCGATAACTAATTAGATAACCTCCAGCCTGGAACCTGAGTAAGAAAAATAACACAAAACAAAATCTTGAGAAGAAATTCAATGAATTCGGTAAAGTGCTTGAAACAATATCACGTCTTCAAGAGCCACGTGACTGATGCTTTCCAAAAGAAAAGTTTATATTATTATCAGATTCGTTCAAGCTTAGATCATAGCAAAGAGAGAAGCTCCCCATCGCCTCAAAAATATTGGAATAAAATTTAATGAATATCATATATATTGTCAGTACCTATATATTGTGTTGAGAATTTGCTAAACATTTGGCAAAAATCAAATAGTTCAATAATTAGACTACTGAACGGGGACAAAAGGAGACCAGAGATAGTAGTAAAGAGATAAAGGCCATCTGATTAGTGATTGGGGAAAGATTAATATAAGTCTTATATTTTGCGTAACTTTTCCGCAGACAACACTTTTGAGTCATTACACCAATTTGCTGTGAAGTGTTAGTCAAAGTAGGCAATTCTCGTGAGTTAATTCCTTCCTACTTCCTACATGACAATTGTTTGTGCAACCGCTTGTCACGCTAAAACGGGTGCAATTGTATTAATATCTATTGTTAAATAACATGTTATAAATGGCGGCCTTGTAGAAACGAACATTTGCGTTTATTACACAAAAAATGTACTCGTTAAATATGTCAATTTTTGCTTATTGTATTGAGTCTGGACAGTAGAATCATATTTAGTCGAATTGATATACTACAGAAAAGAGCCCTGAAGTTTGGAAAGGGTCACTCCAATACAGTAGACAGTCGGAGAAAACGATCTTTAGAAGAAACATTATATGATCTTTTACTAGCTGAGAGACAAAGACGCCTTCGTAACAGATCACATAATTTCATATTTCCAAATATCGATACTGAAATGTTTAAAAAATGTTATATAAATAGAAGTCTATTTTGGGCTATAGGTGTTTTTTTATATTTATGCATGCCATTTTTATAAATTGTACTGTATATATATCCATATAATTATCTGTATATATAGTATTCTAGATTCATTACAGTAGTTGCGATTATTTTCGATCATTTATTTATTTTTATTGATTTATTGTCTTCTCTTCTTACTATTTTCCCCAAGAAAGGTTCCGCATACAAAATATCAGTTTACCTCAATTTCAGTTCTATTATTTATGGAGATTTAATTGACAAAAATATAAACATTGCATAAAGGTTATTCCATACTTTGAACACATGTAATAATATGGTTATTCCATCAAATCATCATTAAAGATTTTCTATCACAGAACGGGTTCAATGGAACACCCCCATTAGAATGTCAGTACTCTCACTAAAATCTCCAAGAACGCATTTGTAGGTAAAACACATTTCAGTAAGAGACCAATTAGTAGCACATCGTTGCTCTAATTAGGATCTGCTTTTCAATCTACTTCAGCAACCACAAATTGTTTTATTAATAATGAATGGGGTCCCAATAAAAAAAAACTTATTTGCGCTTCTTATCTGAATCTCGATCGCAGGAAGAGAGAAACACAATTACAGGATGTGTGATAAAAATATAAAAATATCTAATACCAACAGTTCTTGACAGGGCATTTTTTTTCGTAAGAAGGTATCCACAATATTGCCTGCATGTATTGACCTTAGTGGAAATCGCTCAAAGTGTTGTAGGTGAATTGGAATAATTTGTGACCTGAACCACCAAGTCAAAGGAAATCATTTTTGAAATGTTTTCCTTTTTCAAATAAAAGAAAAGAAAAGAAAAGAAAAAAGAAAAAAAATCATGGCGTTTATACAGGTTGGACAACGCATACAATAATAATAACAACAAAAAAATCATCTAATTTGCAACACACCAGACCTATTTTTTCTCACATTCATTGTTGATGCTATCGTTATTGTTACTGTATAATTAAGAAAAATGTCAACAAACAGATTAGTACCCTTAAATTCACATTGACGTGGTTATTGGTGGTTTTCTAAAAGTGCTCCCTTTCTAGAACCTTCACTGATTTATTTAGAATTTGCTTAAATTTTAGAAATTTCTAGAATTGAAATTAAATAATTATTCCTTGAATATTTAGTGTTTCTATTTTTGGTGATAACTCTTTACATTGATGATTTTTTAAATGAATTAAATGTAATTTTTTGTTTGAATTGCTGAATTCTTATAAACTTCTATTTTAGTTTGCCGTTTGCTTTCTTGCAACGTGAGTGAGCAGCCATATGTTTGAAGAACTTCCACAAATTAGTACACACCAGGGAACATATGCACTGAGATACACGTAACATCACATGCAGTGTTTCAGTCTTTGTTATTTGAATGGCATATCATTATCAAAATCCTATCCCACCTCGGATTCACACCAAAATCATGCAATAAAGTGTAAGTAACATGATGCCTGACTTAAACACTCACAAATAGCACACAGGCAGCTCAGATCATCATTTTTTGCCATTCCATCATGTTGTGGATAGAGTGTTAAGGAACACTGTGAACTCTGATAGTCACGTGGATGACATGCAGTAATTGCCCATTAAAAGATTAAAGTGCTTGATATTGAGAGATTTAAGCTTAGTTTAGCTTCATATCTACATATCTACAGCATCCTCATATCTACTACCTATCTACAGTATTTCGTACGTACCTCCATTTGTTGAACTGATTCCAATTGACAAATAACCATATAAAAGCAAGAAGACTCCCAAATCACTAAGTATCATGACAGTGATATCTTCACAGAATCAACAAGCTGTACTGGTAGGTGTGCAATAGGCAGTGACCAAACGCTCATTTTCTGATATTCAACTATGAAGTTTTTATAGCAGGGGATTATGTTTTGAATAATGCTTCCAGAATCATCGATTAACGGCGTTTTGATTCATCTGTAAAGAATAAATAATAAAGATTAACAACAATCACCTTAATTGATACCATAAGGGATTTACGTATACCAACTTTGAAATCTGTAAAGCACTTTCCAGACGAAGAGAAAAAATAATAACTGTATAACAAAAACAGGCTCCTGACAAAATAACCTGCAGCACACAACGTGTGGTGAGAAATCAAATTCTAAAGAAATTGCCCACAGAAGGTCCACAAATGGGAATAGTCTTTGTTTTGGTTTATATTTTTCCAAATGATATCTTCCAAATTGTCTTCAACAATACTTCGGATTTAGCCACAAAAATAGAAATAATCTCTCAGTCTGTGTATTACCCGTCGTCAGCCTTACTCTATTTGAATAATAATTATCAGTTAAGTTAACATATGGTTATAGCATGGAATTAAAATATATTAATTAGGAATTAGAACTTGAGCAAAATTAAGACCCAGAAACTAACCACGTTAGAGCGTGACGTGTAGGTTGCATAAAATATTCATTCAATCATTTTATAAGTTCAATAAAACTAGGTTTGTTACTGTTGCTTTGGTGTAAACGCACGTCAGAAGAAGAAGAAGAAGTTCTAGAAGAAGAAGAAGAAGAAGAAGAAGAAGAAGAAGAAGAAGAAGAAGAAGAAGAAGAAGAAGAAGAAGAAGAACTGGAAGAAGAAGAAGAAGAAGAAGAAGAAGAAGAAGAAGCAAGAGGCGGAGGAGGAGGAGGAGGAGGGGGAGGGGGGAGGAGGAGGAGAAGAAGAAAGAGAGAAGACAATCAATATAAATATGTAGTACACCATAGCTTTTGCTATTATACGTCTTATTTCAAATGACGATCCCAGTGAATAGAGTTCGTTTCAACAACGTCGTGCTGACGTAATCAGTGCCAAAAGATGTTACATCTTACGTTGTTGTGAAACAATCGCGATAGCTCACAAGCAACCGATGTGACGTGATTATTACGCGCGATCAAGAATCGTTTTCTTTAGCTTGTGTTCACGAATAGGTTTGGTAAAGTTTCTGACTTAATTGAATCATGAATATTTTTTGGACGGGACAAAAAGTCCTAAAAGTTTTTGAAAAATATAAAAGCATACACATATATAAAATTCTATGATCCAATAACACACTGTTTTAGAACCGATTCACTTGCGAAATCATTGGATTAATTAGGTAATGGTCCGAGTAAGAGGTAAGCAACTTTCTATTGTTCTGCGCCAAATTCAAATTCCCCACATAAGAATGTCTTGGTTTATAAAATATACAAAACCCCTGTTTTGAAACAAAGTTTCTACAAAAATACCTTCTCTAATCATAAGCGAGCAAAACAATAGCTAAGAGACGCTTACAATTTGTCATGTTCCCCCACATAAAAATTTTGCTAAACTAAAATTCAGGAAAACATGACGAAGGAATTAGACATTAAATAAAATGGAAAGAATGCACAAACTTTTTAAGTTATGACATATTTTCATGTTTCAACAAATGAAATTAAAGGCTTGTACAATAAATTTCTTCATCGTTAAGTTTGGTTGCCTACTTCTTAATCGGATATAACTTAATTACTTAATTACTTAATACTGGGCATTACTATTACATCGTTCAAAGTACAGTTCTACAGTTCTAAGTACAGTAATAAATATAATATATTTCGCCATTATTAGTACAACGCATATTGTCACAAAAGTCCTTTCATTGGTCCAGAAGTACCTACTTCAAAATTGGCAGCCCGGTAATTAGACATTTAGAAAAGATTGGATTCATCAAAATGTGTGAACACGAAAACTATAGAGAGTCAGTTAGCAATTTGGTGTTTGTTGTTTGATTACAAAGTTGGGGCCCCAAGTAATAAAGCCTTTATGTTAAATCAAAGGTCGCCAAGCCACTAAACAAGCAATGTCCTTAGGGCCTCCACAAACCAGGGGGAAATATAGCTGTCGATAACTAGTTGTGATCGATCGATAACTAAAACATATCGACAGCTAAAATCGTTTTGCATGTTCTCAATAACAAATGAGGCCAGTTATCAACAGCTACTTTTTTCCAGTGTGTAGACTACTCATGGACAACAAATAGTAATCGATATATCAGCTATAGTTATCGATAACTGTACCTAGTCTGTAGAGACCCTAAATACATGTAAGAATAAAAGAAATAAAAAACATTCTTTTTAATAAATACCTACTACAAATATTTCATCAAAAGAAAGAAGGAAACTAAGGTTATCAAAAATAGCTTTTTTATCTGTTATTCGTGTAGCAGGTTATTTATGGTCAAACTGATTTGGTCTCAATTTTTTACAGCAGAAACAAAGTCCTTTAACGTAAGTGTGAATTATGAACGTTTTACAGATAAGTGAGCTTTTGTTATGAAAACTGAATGCTCGTGCTTGTAGCATAACTATCGAGCTCTTAGCATATCTATCTTTTTCGTTGTATTAGGTTTAGATAGGTTCTGTAGTTGAATATTTAATATTTGAATATTTGCATTAGTAGGTTTGGATTTTTGTATTCAGTATACATTAAATACTGCTGATACATCAAATTAATGCTACCAATCGTACTTTTAAAAAAGCTATGCTTTAGTCAAAGCTGAAAAAATTACAACATAACTTATTTTAGTGAAGGAAATTATAATTGAACTTATCTTTCCAGGAATTAATTTTCATGCAGTTAAGTTTCAAATTATCTCCACGCGCAACTTACTTTGTTCTAGCCAAAACAGGACTGACCACAACATTTCTTAACTAATATAAAAACAACAAACATATTGACTCTAGTTTTCAATTTCAAGAAGAAAAGAAGAAACTAAAAAACCTTTCATGTACATTAATGTATATGTGTTTTCTTTTCGAAGAAGATAGAGCTTCGCACCGTCTTTTTTTAGAAAACGATGACAGTACCTGCATGTGGTAAGGAACCGGTGACAGCCGGTGGCCGCTGCCGTACATCGATATACATCTGTAATAATATTTAGATATAGAATATATAACTTCACTCCTTTGAAAATACGACCCTATGTAGATTTAGATTGCTTTTTCATTTTTTAAAACTCCTAAAATAAAGAAATGCTAGACTTGTTTTTGTATCATCACACTCCATCATATGACAAATAACCGGCGTCACCTTCGAACCATTTCTTGACTGATATTCCAATCGCGACGTCTCAAAAACATATCAGGGTTTTCGCGTTTAAAGAAAGAATTAAGAAACTGCATTATCGCTACAATCCAATCCAATCCAAACCAATCCAATCCAATCCCTTCAAATTCGATTTCCTATTTTTTAAAGGAGACTTTTTCTCGATTGTGGAGTTGTTAAAACAAGTTTGAAAAAAATCTGCAAAATTAAACCGCGCGCTATGAAAATAATTTGAGTCTGGTTGACTTTATGAAAGTGAATTGGATTAGATGAGAGATTTCGAGCAAAATAACGTTTTTGTTTAAAAATCAGAGCAGGCGATTATACAATCCTACTGCAAAATCAAATCTAATCCTATTAATGTTAATATTTTCAATTAAATGAAGCTATTTCAATACTAGCATACTATCACTGATTCAACTGATTTTATCTGTGATGATACATAAATCAGTAAAAGATTCCACTTCGTCAAAGAAAGAATATTCTCGAAAGAATTTTGCAGCAGAAATGTTTATTGTTAGTTCACTTTACTTACTGACCACTGCATGAGATAACCAAACTTTCTAAATATGTCAACAGGACGGAGCTGTGGTGAGACTCGGCTCGTACATACCGAAACATTCTTTACAATACAATGAAGAAGGATTTGTTGATATTTAGGAGTTCAATGCGTTATATTAGGAATTTTGTTCAATCACCTCGTTACTATATATAAAAATGTTATGTTTCACGAAGAAAAAACAGAAAAAAAAAAGGAACAAGTCTTTGTGGTTAATCTAAACATTATATAATAAAGATATTTGCACTTACTAAACTTTCATGAGAACAGATATCCAGCAGAATATTCTGGTTGTTCGATAGACTAAAACGGTCCGACGTTTTAAGCAGTATTTCTATACTTGCACACCATAAGATACGCTGATAAAATAGCCAGCCATTAATTGCTTTGGCGTCATACAAATTGATTTGTTTTGACAAATGCAGACATACTAAGGACGTTGGGAAATCTAAAATTGCCCCATGGGGCGGAGGGAAGGGAGGGGGCTATCCTACTTATGCTCAAACGCTGTATTGAAGTTGAAAGGTGGTTGGCATCACCCCGACTATGGAATAAAAAATACAGACTGTAAGCGCCAATTAAATGTTACTAATTGGTAAAAGTCATCCGATTTCTGCTTGGCATTAAAATGTATTTTCAATTTTATACCGTGAGTTCTTCTTTTATTCTTATCTTTATTTGATCGGTAAACAAACTCGGATTATAACTGAGGTTTTTACTTACCTACGGTTCATCGTTTGCCAAAAAGAATATTTCCAAAACAGTAAAAACCTGCTATCTCATCATATAACCTGTTTGGTTTGAAATGAACTACAAAATTTCACATGGAAAATTGGCTCGACAAACGCAAAAGGTATTATACTGAAAAATCTTGTGGGAAAAGTTGTCCCGTGGGGTGGATGGACGGGAGGGTTTTCCTATTTGGACAACAACATTTCACCCACTATATATAGCGCACGATCCCAGTAACTTAGGCTTATTCATGAAGACTCTGGACATATTTTAACGGTTTATAAGTCTTTGCCAGTGTTCTGGCCATGGGTTTATAAATCATTTAAAAATCATTTAAATAACCAACCTAAGAGTTCATGCCAATAAATTAAACTATTTGTTTGTGCACATTCCAACTTACCAGCACCAATCAATTTGTCTTTATACTGTCATATTTAAATTAGTTTTACTGGTTATTATTATGTCGACTTTTAACAAGTTAATTTGCGCAGTAATTGTAATAATATTTTTCAATAAGTTAATTTTTTCCTACTACAATTTTTGTTTTATTTATTTTATCATCATTATTTTAGTTTTATCATATAGTACATAATGGTATATTTTTGTCGCCCAATCCAGTCAGTTTTTTTTTTTCTCCCAAATAAATGCACCTGTTTACTTTATCTTGATATATCTCTATTTCTAAACGTATTTAGTGACGAACTGAAGAAAAGAAAAGATGCTTTCTTGTCATACTTTCTTGTCATAATAATTGTTCGTACGGACCATTGTCGGTCCCAAGTTCATCTGCAGTCAAATGGCATGGCTGTTACTGATTACCGTCGACGCTAAGGTTTTTTGAGAGTTTTATTATTATTTAGTTAAATAAGCCTTTCTAGAGGCCATTTCTCCCTCACTTGGAGAGGGTGAAACTATCAAAACACTTGCTAGTCTCAAGAAATAACAACTTGTAAAAAACAATATTCTTTATTATTATTATTATTATTATTATTATTATGTAGTTAAATAAGCCTTTCTAGAGGCCATTTCTCCCTATTATTATTATTATTATTATTATTATTATTATTATTATTATTATTTTTGCAACATCTTTAGGATTGAATAAACAGAATCACTGAGCAAATCCTGTGCTAGCCCGTGTTTTCAAAATTAAGGTAAAAAAGCCCTTGATTGTAATTTGTTTGTGCACCTTGTGCGTTTCCACTTTGTTTCAAGCCGCTGCGTCAGTGGTGTTAGACGGGAACTTAGTAAGCGTGCGAAAAAGAAGAAAGTAAATAAATAAATAAATAAATAAATAAATAAATAAATAAATAAATAAATAAATAAATAAATAAATAAATAAATAAATAAATAAATAAATAAATAAATAAATAAATAAATAAATAAATAAATAAATAAATAAATAAATAAATAAATAAATAAATAAATAAATAAATAAATAATAAATAAATAAATAAATAAATAAATGAATAAATAAATAAATAATAAATAAATAAATAAATAAATAAATAAATAAATAAATAAATAAATAAATATATAAATAAATACATAAATAAATAAATAAATAAATAAATAAATAAATAAATTGGTTATCGTTTAATTCTTCTTAAATTCAACCGCCGTGAAACGTTTTTTAAGTAAACGTTTGGGATTTACTGCACCCGGCTATTTGAAAAAAAAAAAGATTGTTTTTATATGGTAACTCATTGTCAAGTTCAAACGCCTCAGGTAGTCTCGACCCAAATCTGTAAAACCGCTGGCTGAAACAAATTTGAAACAACAATCGCGTGAGCCATTTTTTCACGTGAACATGCTCACACGTGAGGCGCCATGCAAAATTAATATAATCAACCCACCAATGGCGGAGTAACTCGTGGATTGACCGAGATGACCACAGGAAGCCCAAAAAATACATTTCAGTGAAATTGAAGGCGAAAATATAAATCAATAAATCAAAATCGAAGTTGCAAATATCAAACAAAAACGTATTCAAGAAGTTATTGTTCAACAAAGCACCAAATATAGTAACCTGCTTCACTTCGAGTGTGAAATATTTTGAACGGTACCTGTCGATCGATATCGCGAAAACGTTGCAGAATTACTGATCATAAAATCCGGGTCGTCACACAAAAGGCCCGAAGTAGCGAGCGAAAGATATTCCTTAGGGAAAGTATTTTTCTTTAGTGAGTTTTTTTTGAATAACTATTAGGTAAACCAGTCGAGGTGAGGATTCGGCTTTCACCGTGTTCTTGCTCTTGTTGTTGTTGTTGTTGTTGTTGTTTGGTCATAAAACGCAAATTGGTATCTACAGCGTATGGTAAATGCGAAGAACCACCGGAAGTCAGTGTTGCTGAAGAAGACTGACAAGTACTTTCGTACTTACGAAGTCTGAGTTCCTTGGTGTTTTTGGCGTTCTAATCGTGACAATCTCTTGTGCAATGTAATAATATTGGGTTACTAGTCATCGATCTGTACGTATGTAGACAAAATTTATATTTAGTGCTGAAAGAACAGAAACAATATGCAGAACATTTGTTTCAAAAGAGCTAGTTAGAAGGAAAATCAATGCATTTCACAGTTGGCACATTCCATAAAAGCAGAGTGTTGGCCATATAACACGTTAATGGTAGTTTGGGTCAAATAGTAAAAGCATCACAGAAACACAAAAACATTAGCTTGAACATTACTTGAATTACATAGACTAAATTTGCAGTTTTCAAATTGTCGACACGCGTCAAGTTGGCGCCAAAAAGCAATCAGTCAATCAGCATCGCGAGGTACACGGACGCACGTACGGACGGATGGACACATAGGCTTCGATGGTTTACCATAATTTTTTCTTAAGGACGGTGCCTACTATTGTCAGCGCGCACTGCGTTCTGCGCATGGCCCTTCGTAGTAAAAACATCGTAAAAACAAAGCAGTTTTGCGATATTTGGATAAATAAAACTTACCTGCTTGTAGAAAAAACATTTGACTGTTCCTGTAGTAGAATTAAATTCAGTATTGATGAATAAAACTCGCTTAAAAACCACTGTTTTGGTCCCAAGGACTAGATTTGCCTATTGGCCGCCATCTTGGAAATGTCCCATAATGCTTTGTAAAATCGATCTATACTCTGTATGGAGGGCTAGGGATTTCATCGTATTTCGTGCGTTTATCGGTAAATAACTTCTTGAATCGCCTGGATACCCCTCTTTTTTCTTTTTGTAAATTATAAACCAAAGAAAAATCTAGAATTTTATAAGCTTTTTATAAATTTATAATTATAAGTAATACCATGACCCTGAGGGATATTAGTGATTAAATGTCCCCGAAGCCGAGGGAGGTTTAGTGGAAGTCCCGAGGCCGTAGGCCGAGGGACTTTTACTAAACCTCCCGAGGCTGAGGGGACATTTAATCACTAATATCCCGAAGAAGTCATGGTATTACTTTGTAATACCATGATCACCGAGGAAATAAACGAAAATATACTTCGCTGTTTGTTCATCCAAAACTTGAAAATATTTTACAATTCTTTTACCAATTGTGCGTAACCCTGTTCTCTGGGGACTTTCGAAAATAGATTTCTTTGTTATATACTTACAATGAACAAGCATTTATAGGTTGTTAATCAATTCGAAAGCTAAATTGTTTTTCATAATGCTTTCTTTGCTTCGTTATGCTCATGCGCAAAATAGAATGCATAGATCCCACACGCGTAAGAGTGTTCAGTGGTAAGAGGTATCGGTGCGTTAGAAAGTTACAGAATTTCGGGACAGCGTGCAAAGTTGTCTCGATCGTCCCGATGATTGCGTTAAATGAGGGACAACCACTCATGAATAACATGAGGGACGATTAGTTCTAATCGTCCCTCATTAATTATGGATGAGGGACGATTAGTTCTAATCATTCCTCATTCATAATTAATGAGGGAATATTAGAACTAATTTTCCCTCTTTCTATTCATGAGGGAGGGATGTTAGCGATTAAACGTCCCTCCAAAAACAATAGATCCCGAGGTGATCATGGTATTATTGAAGAATGATAAAAAATATCACATATTATATTTAGCAATCATAGACTAGAACATTCTAAAACCAAGTAAATATTAAAAAAAACATTATTTTCTTTGTTTTCGCGGTTTTATGGTATTGCCCTACCAGAGAATTATGCTTAGAGTGTTTTAGGGAAAAAAAGTTTGAAACTTATTGGAATTATAGAGGATTTTTAATTTTTTTTCTTTGGGTCGTCAAAAATGCATTTTCCGCAACATTTGATGACGTATAACTCATTAAAATGCGTGGTGACCCCCAATTTTTTTCTTGGATTCTAACAGCCTACAATGGGTTCTTTCACACCCATATAGATTTTAGAGAAAATAATTACTTTCACATTAGTGGGCACCGTCCTTAAATATGGTGTTCGGAGCTCCGCTATTAAACTTTGTTGTAGACAGTAGAAATACATTATTGTTCTTCAAAAACCTTTCAGTAAAACTGAAGAAACCTTCCCTCCCTAGAATATTCACGTAAAAATTGAGAATTCAACCGATGAACAAATATTTTTGTGAGATGCGTTTCATAAAAAAATCACCACCATCCACAAACATGCGCCAACAACGACACCTTTAACAGAGCCTTATAAAACTACTCTGAGCTTTGCTTGACAAAATCTATAAAAGCAACTCCACACGAATTTCCCTCGGAAAGTACAATGGATAAAAAAAGTAATTTGTCAAGTAATGCGAAATACGGTTTTCCAACATGGTGTTTCTACTAGTCAAGTTATCTTGAGTGGTCTCCAAACTAATATATTGATACTAATTTTAGTATACTATATTTATTTATAGATTACTAAAAAGATTGATTAAGTTAACCACTGTGTATTTTATTCAGTCAAAACAATCCGCAATATAAGTGCAAAAAGGTTTACACTGCCAGTAATTGAAGTGTCTTTACCTATTTCAGCATGTTTCCGAGTGCTTTTTGAGTTCATTTTTAAATACAAGACCACTTGAATACTTGCAAAAAATGTTCAAGAACAAAAGGTGATTTGGAACCGTCAGAAACTTTGTAAACAGGGTGTATTCGACGGTAATTCTCTTTTAATGGGTAATTGGATTTCTCGGCTTAGGAATTTGCTCGTAAGCGGAGCTGCTAAAGTTGAGAAGAAAATTGGACGTTACCAAAAGCCCATGACGAACTTATACCGCCTAAAAAATGCGCTCCGGGAGTCTATCGAAAATATGTGTTGCTATGGAGATAATCCCTAATCATTTTCGTTTGTGGTTCGCTATGTTGTACATAAGTGAGAACGTGTCAATTGGATTATAAGGTCTAGCTAAAAGCATTGACGTTTTGCCTGTTTACTAATATAGTTAATACGTGACGGAGATCGAAATTTGACCTGAAATGAAGGCTTTGGCGGGCATTACAAATCGACACTAGCTCGGTCGGTTTGTAGGGACGATGGCGGTTTTGAACCGCGTTTTCTCTACAGAACTATCTTCAAATACAGCGTGGTATGCCCTATCGTCTTCTTTGTGTTGTGGTGATCCACGAAAGTTTGTTTTAACCAATATTTTTTCAATTTTTCCTGACCAAGTACGTAAATTGAAACGAACGGAGCTATATGACACTGGCTTGACCTTTTGTGTGTTACGTCATTGATCGAACATGAATTCTACCAAAAAAGTTAGCCTCCTCCGCAGGCAACTGTTCGCTTTTTCGCTTTGGGCCTCCTGTGTTAAAGACACGTAGTGGCCTGGACGCCAGGCGAGAAAAGGCGAGAGAAAACCCCTTCTTCTTTTTTCCCTCCTCCTTTTCGTCCCCAGTCTTTTTTCTTCTCAAAATTTCGCACAGGAAGCCCAAAAGGTTGCCTGCGGAGGAGGCTACAAAAAAGTGTGGTTTATGAGAGAATAAACCACGTTTGAACGAAAGAAATGATTTTTTGCTCGCAATATATATAATAAAACAAATAACTAAGGTCCAGTTGTGATTTTTAATGCTACAGGGTATTCACTGAAGAGTCGCTCCCGATCGTGATATTTACATTCGTGAGGAATTAAACTCAATTTACTTTTATTTTACTAAGCTATTCGGGACCTGGACCAACTCATTGTAAATTGTGAACGACATTTCGATCGGCAGCGAATCAAACAGTGTTTCCAGTTGTTTGTTCCATAACAAACTATTTATATCAACGATGACAGGTAAGAAACGGACACAAGGCTTTCTGATGTTCAGGGTGCTGAGGATTATAACGCCTCGGCCTAGCTCAAAACCAAAAACATACCAAATATTCCACTTTTAAATCCGGATCCCAGCGGGGACACCGCATTTTTTAGGCGGTATAAGTTCGTCATGGAGGTACAGTAATTTCACTAAAAAGTTGGTCAGAACTGCAAACATGATTTTCAAAAGAGTTGTTGTTGTTGTTGTCGCCTCGAGATGTCACCCAGTGGCCCGCTCGCGCCTGCAGCAAATCAAGGTAAGTTTCGCATTATTATTAAATTCACTGTCCAAAGATATTTTTCTGGGCTAATTTAGTGATAAATAGAATGACGAGAAGATCAGATCCTTTATTGCTAAAGTAAGGTTTACAGGTAAGAAGGAACATGTCCCATGGGGACCGTGAATTACAAGATTATTTTTAGTTCAACAATTTTAGCGGAACGGATTGTCCTTGTTCATTTAAATTCATTTAAATTCACTGTCTTTATCATGTAAAAAATTCTAAATTCTTAAGATTTTATAATCATCTACTGTTTTCTAAATTAATGCAAAATACTGAAAATGCGAGTAAAGTTGACATGCTACACTATACCAGAGTTGTGGTATATACTAAAAATAGTAATTTTTCGAAGGTACGAGAAAATTCGATTTACTGAATTTTACTTATTTTCAACTTCATTTATTGTTAAGCTGGAAGCTAGTCAACGTCTAGGAGTTGACGGGAGCTACAGTTGTTTAAAGTTCGGCAGGTGGGCTCTGAGAAAATTGTAAGGAGCCACCTTAGGACGTATTTACTTAACTCAATGCACTTACAATATAACAGGAAACAAAATAATAATGATCATGATGGTCGTCAGTTATATAAATTAGAGAACAACTATTAATGACATAAATTTTATATTGTCTGTAGGATTTTAAAAAGATGTCTTTAAAAGATGACTTGAGTGTCAATAGTGAATTTTGTGAATTTTGGACTTGATATTTGTGAAAACGAATATCTGTTCAAATACAAAGTCAACACTTATTAGTCATATCGGCTGATATATAACAGGAGCTATCAATTACATTTCAGAGACTTTATCTGTAAACCGCGTAAAACTATCGAAAATTATCCAATATTTTTCACCACATTTTTGTTGTGTCAAGTATATATAGTGTAGTGCACCATGCCTGTTTTGACAGAAATTTTTATTTAAACGAAGGAGTTCGTTATATGGAAATGTAACCAAACAAAATTAAACATCTTAACAATTAAATCGCCACTTTACCAATCCTTTTTTACTTTGTTTCGTCAGTACGTTTAACATCTAACTTTCTCAGTTTGCCAATAGAATGACTAATAAAAATGTCAGCAATGCATCTCTTATATAAAGTCTTTATACAAGAAGGTAAACATAGTTATCGTTTAGGACATAACATTCACGTCTCACCTGTTCTAGTCTTGAAGTTGTCAAACTTCTACGGCTTCTATCACATTGAAGTACAAACGGATCAAGTTTTGTGATTCGTCATCATTGCTTTTAATTCTTCTTGTCTCTTTATATTACAGCGAAGGTTTGCCCATAAATTTAGAAAATTGCCATAACATTATGTAAATTCATTTAATCTATATTTCATAAGTTCCTTGCTTGTCTGAAATGGATGACAAAAGTTTTCAACCAAAAAAACAAAAACGTTTGTAGTTTTGTTTTATAAATAGTCGAGATACAAAGGCGCTTAGTTACAGACATGCCTCTACTTAAATCACTGATCATCCAAGTCGGTTCTTTATATCTTTTAACTCTTTCTTTATTCAAAAATTTATTGGTAGGTGATGTTTAGTTACGCTTTTGTTCTCGATTTGTGAATTCACTTTCACTGTATTGAGGCTATACCTATAGCGATACGGAAAGTTCTAATATCAAACTAAAAGAGAAAATATTATCAGTAGTATCATGTAGAGATATGCAGTTAGTGTTAATCGTGCTATCAAGCCATTCCAATGCGGTGAGCAAGGTTGTTGTACAATTCTTCAAAAGCTGAAACATCATAGTATTTCAAAAAAAAGTTAAAACCAAGGCAACCATCATCGAAATGTATCTAGCTTTAAGCCGGGGGTATTTGTTTAGATTAGCTTTACTGAAATCTTAATGTTCGCTCAGTACAGGGGACACTGCCTCACTTGCCGGGATCTCTGTAGTAAGCCACAGGGATCTCAGCGAACGTCTGGAAAATTTCACACACAAATGAGTCGGATCTTCACGAATCGTCAGACTAATTTTCTCTAGAAGGCAAACACAATTTTTTGACAACGCGAACACAACCTTGGAGCTACTGCTTGCACTATATCAGAGAATAGCTTCATTTTCGTCTTTTTGTTACATTACGTAACTGGTTTTTAATTCGTGATCCAAAGAATTCACGTGGCCAGTTCCAGCCAGGTATCCGACTGTTTTTTTCAATAGAAACGCCGATAAAATCTGTCCTGTCTACCCCACGACTCACATGCTTATAAAAACAACTTTCTCAATTAAATCTATAAATATATCTTTAATGTTGCGTTATTTTTCCCCACTACTGTTTTCTTTTTTTCAGATCATGAGTTCACAAGGTTTTAAGATATAATTATTTAACGAAAAGGAACTGCCAAACAACATATTGCCCTAATAACATTAAACCTGTAAACAAATAAAAAAGGGAGAAAGAGAGAAAGGAAAAAAGGCAGAAAGAAAGAAAGAAGGGAAGACAAAAACTTTGCACAGAGAAATATCGCGTGATAGAGAAAAGGTGCTCATTCTACTATAAATAATTCAAAACCCCAAAAGTATTTGTTTATAATCAAAAACAGTATGCACAAGCTAGGAATAGGTAAGTACATAGACTTGGTTATATATCTGATAAATGGACCAACTAAATGTTCGTTCATCTGAAAAAAGACAAAACAACGGTTTGTGCTCAGTTTGAATCTGATTTTAACGAATATTGTCAATGACATTATTTTGCATTAGTGTTGATATAGCCGTTTCCCAAGATACAGTTGAGTGAGTCCTGTACTAGCCAAAGCCTCGGTTTCAGTGCATACTATCGTGTGCAATGACGATTGTCAATAAAGCATCTTTAGTCGCTAATTAAACAATATATAATGTACATGAGAACAAAATATATAAACATCTAGTATAACGAGAACGAGGCTAGTACAGGATTCACTCCACTGTATCTTGTGAAACGGCTGTTGACCAACTCATTTGCAACAACCCGTTTATTTTGCGGTGCAGCATATCCCCTAGCTATGGGCCATCGTGCTACATTAGCGTTCACACCAATGCTAAATTCAAGGAGGAAAGAGTTTTCAATCACATTTGATGCTGTTATTTGCACAAATCAATAAAAATAAACAATCACAACATATCAACAATATCCCGGTCCGGCAATTATATCATGAAGCTTTTGGACTTTGGTCCGGCAACGATGTAATTTATAACGTGTTCTACAATATCTCCCTATTGGTCAATACTAAAATCCGATGCAGGAAGGAGTAGGCGTCTCTAGGTAAACAGCCGTTTAGTGTCGTTGCATTTCGTGACGTCACATCCGCTATCAGCGTGTGGAGTAAGCTAGCAAAATGTGGTTAAAAAGGAAACGTGTAAGCCTTTATCCACATTTTGACGGGAATTTGATCTGAAATTGATGAGCTTATGTGGAGAAGGCATGCAAGTGTTCGAATATCGCTAAAAATGTTTTGCTTTTTTGTCAGCTGTGTGAAAATGTTTTGGTTCAGAAGTCCATGGATTTGAAAAAAATCTTGGTGCCAGCTTCAAAAACAACAACAATTCTATTTTATCTCCTTTGCCTTGGTATGTACTTTTTGTTGCATAGCATTTGGGTGCCTGGAATTCTTTGAAATCAAAAGATATTTCAGAAAAACGGATTTCAGCCATATTTTTATCGTTGTCATGGTAACACCAATTACACTGAAACTGACAAAAAAACAAAACCATGACCTCAGTTCATCTGGGAAGCAAGGGTGGCCGAGCGGTGAGAGCGCCGGTCTGTCACCTCTGTGGTTTTTCCTCCCTCAGTAAAAACGGACTAGTTTCGATCTAAGCTGTGCTCCGTGATCAGACATGAGTCGTATGGTGGCTGCTACGTGTATGTGTATGTAAATTTGTATGTAAATGTGTAAATGTGCAACTGTCTCGTAATGAAAGCGCCCTTGTAAACCTTCGACTCGATCACGTTGAGCTGTGGCCTTCGTAATTCAGCGCTTGGCTGCGAGGAAGGGTGATGAGCTACCCCAAATTTATTTATTTATTTATTTATCTACTGACAAGGTAAATCAATGTGATTAGATTAGGGTAAGCTTGTCACTCAGTAAGCCACGCAATAAATTTCATTTTTAAAAATTATTGAATTGTGCCTTAATTTCGTTGCCTTAATTAGTGTGTAGTTTATTGCCCATATTGTCCCTTGTCTAGAGCTGCTCCAATTCGAAAGATATTTTAGAAAAATTGATTTCAGCCATCTTTGTTTACCGTTGCTATGGCGACAGAAATCGAAGTAAAATAGACAAAAATCAAAACTTTGATTTCAGTCCAATAACTAATATAAAAACCGTTTTGGTTGGTCAAGAGTTAGTTGTTCAATTCGTGGAGTGAAAAATGGAAGTATGGGCAATGAAAAACTACATTGAGCCACCTTATTACAGTAAGAAAGATGTGTTGGATTTGGCCAATAAGCAACCTAGCCCATTTTTTAAGACTAAACTCATTTAAAGCCCCTATGATGCAATTTTATTTATTTCGAAAATCTATTCTTATTAGAAATTACAGTGAAAATAGTCTTATGTTTTCTAATATTGACTCCATATTCCCACTAAATAAAAATTTTACAAATCATAAATGCAAGTAAGATGACGTCAAAAAAGGACGTACTTCGTGTGTTACAGGGGCGTAGCGAGGTCTGAGCAAAAAGGATGGGGGATGGGGGCAGTCAATGGAAAGGTTAAATTTCAAGGTCAAGTTCCCGCCAAAATATACATTGTCCAAGTGCGGAGTATACTACTTGAGATACCATTTAAATATTGAGAATTAAATTAATAGTAAAACTTTAAAGTGATATCATTGACATCGTCCTTCAGATGACGGCTCACGTCCAAAATTTTAGGGGTGATCGCCAGAACTGATAACTGATATTTGTATTCCCCCCCCCCCCCCCCCCCCATCCAGACCCTCTTACGTCCGTCTCATGGTACAAACGTAGAGTTCTTAAAGCTGTTTATATTGCCAATTTGAAACCGTCCTTGATTATTTAATTATTTAAGGACGGTTTCAAATTGGCAATATAAATAACTTTAAGAACTCTACGTTTGTACCATGAGACGGACGTAACGGTGGCCCATTTGAAACTGTGACCTTGCTTTGTCGCAACATGTCGAAAAAAGAACTCGCCCTTTGTCCTAAAAGACAAAAGAAGACACTATCCAAACATTATCTACCAAGGCACGTGCAACCACACAATATATAGGAAAAACAAATTAAAGCATTCCCGTTCGCCCTGTTTCCCAAGGGAATCACATGAACGGAGTATATAAACATTTTGTAATTCACAATTATCATACCTTGAAGATGGTTCATTAAACCGAAAATGTTTGCTCACTCAGTTGTGCCGTGTTATTGTTATAATCAAAGGATGGAGAGATCTGCAGGTTTTATCTATAGAATTTTCATTCATCTTCAAATGGAAACATTCTAGTATTTTGGATTGAGACCTTTTTGTATAATAAATGGCGCCTCCTTTGACGTCATCAAATTAGCATAACAACATTTAAAAAAGCTCATAACTCAGAAAAATGAAGTCCGCAACTGGTAATATTAAACTGTTCTAGTTATCACTTAATAAATAAGTCATTTTTAGAACAAAAACAATTGCTTTAAAGGGGCTTTAAATCGCGTTCTGAATGGCTCGGCGACTTCACAGAAACGTTCATGGCCAGAGGTTTGTTGAGTGTTTCTACCCAGACAATAATCAATGTAATATGACGCAAAACAAAGTTCTGGTTCCTAGGATATATAAGGATAGAATAGACAAGCATGTGCATTTTTGTAGACTTAAGATGTCTACTTGATTGAGCGGACGGATCTCCCAGGATGAGGGCTTTGTTATTTTAAAGGTGTTACATGTACCCACGTGCACGTATAGTAGATGACCCTCTATTTCTCAGAAGCGCCATTCATTTTATGGTGAACAATTACCGTACACTGCCTACCATTAGATGTCTTTGCAAGCCTTACTGTCAATGTTATGTCAGTGATCGGTAAACCTTTTTAAACAGAATTTACCGGCCTAAACAAGCATTCATCATGGATCAGAATGTCTTATCTAACTCAAAACACTTAAAGCAAAATAAATATTGAATGTTTGTAATTTGCATGAAAATGGTTTTAATCTTAACGAAAAGATAAAATCCTAACCTCTAACACTTGCAAAACAAAACATCGACCACACGCTAATATTTAAAGAAATTGGTCATAAAAATATGTTAGTAGTAAGGGGTATTTTTTTAAAACATTGTTAAATGTTACAGTAAACATGAAATAAATTCCCCTCTCTGTATATATCGACTAATATATATACAAATGGAACCTAGCTAAAGCTCATTGAAAAAGACATCTGAAAAAAATCAGGCTTTAATTGAACGGGAGTCGAACCTACGACCTTTGTGATACCTCTACCAACTTAGCTATAAAGCCAATGAGAGCAGGTCATGTGTGGATTTATTAAAAGCATGAGTTTTTCAGGTGTCTTTTTTAGTAAGGTGATTGATCGAGTAACTGACATCAGTACTATTAGCAAAGATGTCCAAATCAGTACTAACTTTGTATGGCTGCTTATTCAAATTATGGAAAAAATACTGACTTAACAGTACAGCTAACTGTACTATCACTGGCTTTTAGATGGTATTTCAGGTCACCTGTTAAGACCAGTTTTCAATAATCTCACCTTAGTTGATTGCTTGATGTTTGTCTTTGTCCTTGATATCTTCATTTATATCTCAGAAATAAACCTTCCGGCTAGCAACACATGAATCGAATGAGTCCTGAAAACATTCTACGACCATAGATACAGGTTGCTTCCTTGAATAACGCAAGGTGTCGCTACTTATAACCACTGTAATGAAAAACAAAACGTACTTAAACCCTCCATGAAAAGATTAACCTCGCCACAACTCGATTGGCTCTTCGCTGATATAGAAATTTTCTCGATCGCAGCTTATTGGTTCACGTATACGAAGGATTTTAATAAGTTTGAAATGGAAGGTTCATGATATAATCTGTTACAAGCTGTTCCATGACCACTTTATTGATTTCGCTTGTTTTTTGAATTTGATCATCCTGTTTTTCTTATTTGCTTCATCAATGATGTTGATCATTAAATAAATTGTGTTTGGGGAAACGCACGTACGACTAGTTTTCGTCGATACAGAGCCAGGAATTGAGTTAGCGGATTAAATGAATAAAAGGCGGCATCGAGTCGTTTCTGCCAAATTAAAAATACAAAGCTTATCAAAGAAGTGGCACGTTCAAATCTGTCTAGTTGTAATGCAGCAACGTACGTGATCCCTATTCTTGTAGTGGATCGGAATTGAGCAATGATTTTCAAGTTCAAGGCAATCATCATTGATGACCATAAGAGATTGGAATATGATCACCCTTGCTCGTCCAATCAGCGTATTTCAACGCTCTATATTCCATGGAGTAAGAAAAGGTGTCAAGTGGTGTGGGTTCTGAAGCACAGGGAAATTGTGGGGCCAAAAAAAAAGTACTGTCAGTGATTTTCTATAACTAATCAGTATTCACTATATAGAATATACTAATAAAGCCTTACTTCCCCTTCGTTTGAATGCTTATAGTATGCTCTCTACAGAGAATGCTGACAGTATTCTTGGCCCCACATTTTCTATGAATTTCAAGGACAACTAATGAAATTGTAATAGTGATACCGAAGAGAAAAAAACATCAAACTAGACGGGATATCTGATAATTCATAACACATTTCACATTTTAAAAACTAGCGAATATTTACTGCACGTTATTTTTTTCTAAAGTTTACTTCATCAGTATCATTTTAATTCATGATATAAATTTTGAACGTCAAATATCAGTACAACATTGAATGTCATTCTTAATTCTTTTATCTTCAGCAGTATAGTACTCAATGTAGATAAATATATACCAATTACAATATTTCTGCAAATAAATATCGGAAATTTCTAATTGCTTAGCTTGAAACTGAAGGGGTACCTTTAGGTCAGTATAACAAAGGTGTCGAGATGTCAAGTAATGTGGTATAGACCTTGATAAACTAATTGCAATTTTGAGACGGCGATACAATATTGACGGTTAGTTGGCATAGAAAAGAGTTTAATTTACATTTAATTTTTTTTCTACCAAAATGGTCAAAATTTTCTAGTATTGCCGTCTCAAATTCTGAAGATTTATTTTGAAAGAATAGTACGAAAACCCCACCTGCTTATTGAAAACAAAATTCTCCTTAATAAGGCTTGCGCTCTATCTCAATCATCACGCCCTCAAGCAAGCGTTCATAACTTTTTTTTTAATAACGCCATTTTTTCTTATACGGCTTTCGTAATGAATATTAAGTGAAGTGCCCATAACCTTTTATTTGAAATTTTAATGATCATTATTTTTTCGTGAGGATGTCTACTTTTTGAGTTATAAGCATTTGAAATGGGAAATGCAAACGAGGTGCTTAAATTCTGTTTCATATTTTGCAACAACATGAGTGCGTTTGTCTGAAGTAGCAAAACCTTCACCATACTACGGCGTATGTATTTTAGCATTGAAAATGTTTACAAATGGAGAACTACATTATTAGTGCTTTTGTATATTTAATATTTCTGGGTTGAGCTGATGTCTATATCCAGACTGAATAGTAAACCACAAAGCATTTCCATTCATCATGAAGAAACGATTTTCACAATTCCAAATTAAGGGTTAGGGCAGTTTAAAAAGGTAGCTTCATGTTTTTTATTCAATCAAGAGTTAAATGAATAAAAAATTTGGCCGAAAACTTCAAATTTTTTAAGGTCATTTATAATGCCGAGCAACCCATTCCACAGCTGTACTAAAGGTTTCAAAGGACAGGAACCTGGACAGCCCATAGGCATACAACGATCATAGTAAAATAAACATTTCCACTTTATACCAAGCACCCCATAATCATCGAGACTGATTGGAATGATACAAAAGGCATTTCATTAATATCAGTTTTGGCTAAAAATCAACCTTTGCTAACTTCTTTAATCTACTGAATGTCTTCCTCCACTCTAGCATAGCACACCCAGGTGTGCTCCGGGGGAATCCCATCATTCACTGGTGACTCCTTAGGAAAAGAGAGATGGTGAATTAGATGGAATTCCTCCGGGGCTTTCTTAGGAACAACTCCCAGTGGGGAGACTCGGAATGGTTAAAATGGAGGGGAGGCAAAGGGGCCTACAAGCCTATAGGCCTCTAATTCCTTTAATTTTGAATATCACTCTCGATTGTGGATGGATTGTGTGAAGCTGAAATAAAATTATTGGCACAAGTAGTCTTCAGATTGTTTTTAAACGAATGGAATTCTTTGTCAGACACAATTAAGTCTTCTAAGAGTTATAAAATATTTAAGAAACAATATTTTTCTAATTAAATGTTTTTGTTTAAAACTCTTAGATATAAAAGTTATGACAACAAGTTTTCTCGACGTTTCGACGCCATCAGGCGTCATTTTCAAGAGATGGTTTATTTAAATTTGAGTTTGAATACAAATAATCGTGTCTATACTCTAGGGACTTAAAAGACTTTGGATTTAATAGAGTCCGATTGAATGTTTATTTTGGGCCTTTTGTCTCTGATTAGTAGCATTTCGTAAACTAGGCATTCTGATTTGTTCTTGCATCGTCGCAGAACGCTGAAAAGACCCTCAAAACCCTCCAGACTGTTATTATGGCACTTCTTATGGTGTTTTCCTACGGCGCTTGAAGCGTGTTCGTCGATTCGTTGGAATAGGTGGCGGCACGTATAACCAACGTAACCTGCCTCGCACAGGTCACACTCATATTGATAAACAACGTTTTGCTGGTTAATAATGGGAAGCTTTTGCTCTTTATGACCAAAATAGTCGCCAAGTTTGCGGCTTGTGAAAACCGGTTGTAATTGAATATTTTTCTACCATATAGCTATAGTAAGTAATTGAATCTATAATTAAAATGTTTTTTATCTAATTTAGTTTTACATATATACAGTATATTAGCAAATTTTTATAGTTTTATCTTGTAATCATGTGTTTTATATGGAGGTCCCTCATGAAAAACACTTAAGGGTGATGAGGTCTCCTCCTTAAATAAAGTTTTCATTTCATTTCATTTCATTTCATTGCCCTCTAAATGAATGGAAAAACCCCAAGAAAACCCTTTGATAAGAAATTCAGCAGTGGAATAGTCATAGCCAGTAGCTTAAGACGATCAACTCTTACTGGCAGTGGTTCAAAGGGGTCTGTGACTTCAGCCATAATTCGCCGTGAATGTTACTCCATGGCATAGGAGAAGCATGGGGCTGACGCATGTACCGAAAATGTTCACCATAAAACTCTCAATTT
Organism: Telmatactis stephensoni; assembly: GCA_029948255.1. Taxonomy (NCBI): domain Eukaryota; kingdom Metazoa; phylum Cnidaria; class Anthozoa; order Actiniaria; family Isophelliidae; genus Telmatactis; species Telmatactis stephensoni. The sequence goes on along the minus strand of JALIZF010001716.1, from coordinate 176,959 downwards.
TGTCACCGTGCTGCTAGATCTTGGATAATGTTTCCATACTTCACTGATAAGCTGAGGGGCTTCAGAGGGAAATTTTTACTAGTATAAACCCCAACGAAATATGGAACGCACTTAACCATATATCAACAGATAACATCTTTTTCAAATTTATATTATATTGTATTGTGATCGAAATGTATATTTATATTTATATAGTATATTTATTGGGGTATAGTTTACAATGAGGATTAAGTTCCTCCCTTCTATAACCCTATTATAATAATAAAATAATAATGTGATTTATTATTATCATTATTACAATAAAGTTATTATATTTTTAGGTTTTGAAACCGATTCTAAGTAAACTGATGGTGCTGAGCCATTGCCCGCATTTGTTAATGAGATTTGATATTTATCTTCAAAAATTGGGTTATCTAACAAGGCTCCAAAGTCAATATATTCTTCACTCCAAATCTTGGATCGCAACTTATCGAAAACTCTTGCATCAATTGGAGTTCCACAGGACTGAAACAGCTGACCAGGGACCATGGGGATACTAGATGGATTGAGTTTACCTGTGAGGGCTCCGTTGATTGACGAGATGGCACCTGCTACTACGCTTGAACATAATGGAGAACCAGAGGTAACAGGGACTTCCTGTACAGAAGTTGGGGCAGTTGAGCCGGTAGTGTCTTGTGATGCTGCCTGCACCTGACTCTCTTGAGGGGTGCCAGAGGGTTGTGTTGCTAGCCGGTTTGTGACCTCTTCTGTTACTTGATGTACTATAGAACCAATAAGACCAACAGGTAGGCTACTGTACTAGGCTGGGCAGAGACCCCAGGCTGTGATAAAGGTGAGTAGTGGGCTGTGGCACCTCCGACTGAATGGCTGTGCTGTAGTGTATTCCTCCTAATCCTCTTTGCAGGAGGTCAATTGGACAAAGAAGGCATTGTTGTGGTTGTAGTAGTCCGCCTTGATGAACATTTTGAAGGCATTCTGCAAATAAAGGAAAAATATAGGGCAGAACCCAAAGTCCACAAAATAAAATTACTAAGTTAAACCTGATAGAAAATCTAACAAAAAAATTAATGGCTGGGAGAAGCCATGCCAAGATTAGATGTCTCAACAAAGACAGCAAACCTAGTAATGCTAACAAAAATAAAATTGAAAATGACCTTGAAGACGTAACCTCTCGGTATAACATAAAGTTCCTAAAGAACGTAACCTCATAGGATGAAGCATAAAATCCATAGGACGTAATCCCTTGGGATAATGAAGAGAGATCATGAAGGACGCAGCCCCATAGATCCAAAAATAAAAATTCCCAGAGAATGTAAATTGAAATTCCCTGGGGACGTAGCCCCATAGGATATAAAAATAAATTAAAGTTCCCTGGGGACATAGCCTCGTAAGATATAAGCACAAAGTTCCTAGGGACGTAGCCCCGTAGGATATAAATGGATAAAGATCCCTGAGGACACAGCCTCGAGAGACAAAATTAAACAAACTTGACATAAATGGCTCACTGAGGACGCTGCCTCATACAATATAAAGTAAAGGTAAATGAAAGTTATCTGAGAACATAAGCCCACTGGAATACCAACATAATTCCACGCCCGTCCCGAACAATTGAACCGTGGCGTGCTTTCAACCAAAATCTTGGCGGCCCCTAAGGTCAAAACGGTAACAACGTTCTAAATCCCTTTTAAGTCTCCTAACAAAGGTATGACCAAAGAGAGAGATTTAACCCCTTAGAGGGGGGGTTAAATATGATGTTCCAAATCACTCCTTTCTCACGTGTCCAGGAAGTGATTACGTAACAGTGCCTGATTACACAGGAAACCCAATGTCCAGTGAGTATACATAAAAATCCTATTTGCAAGCAAACATACAATTTTTCATTCAAACTTCGTGAGCTGGACGAAATTCTTGAAGTTGATTGGCTCATCAATGGCCTATAATATAGTGATGTTTATGGTGTATTGGGCTATTATGTCCCTCCTCCTGTGAAATAAAATTTTTAGCATTTTCTTCTCGGCTAATTTATCAAATAGTGAGAACTTGATACCAAATATCGCTTTTTTAATCAATTCAGTTTGAATACTTATTCCTATATCCATATCTTATATAGAGATATACCGATTCCAATTGTAATCTTTTTACGCCTGATGAAGACTAGTAGTGGCTAGTCGAAAATTCGTTACATTAAAGAATTCCATAGTTATACGACGTATTGTTTCTTCAAGTTTCTCGACTATCTTCAATATACGTATTCAATTAGATCTTCTAATAGATCCGTCGTATACCGACACTTTGTGGTAGTGGTTGTTTTCGACACAAGTCTCTATATATAAATAAGTAACACAATGTTTATAAATAACAATATACCAGTTGCATATATAATATAACAAGATTAGCTTTATAATATTCTAATTATCAATTTGAGTTTTATATTCAGTACCAATTATACAGTGCAAAGTACTGCACGCTTCTAGCGTTTGCGCTCGATTATAACAGTGTGAATTTAGACATAACATGTATTACTATGCCAATATATATAATATACAAACTTGTGTAGAATTGAAAATGCTCGGAAAAAATTTTTTTTCCGAGCATTTTCAATTCTACACAAGTTTGTATATTTTATTTCTGGGTGGTTGGTTGGTTCAATATATATAATAATGATATTTGATATCAATGAAATTCACAATTGATTAACTCTTAGGGTCTGTCTGACCTTAATCTTAATGTTTTTCAGTTTTTGGCAGTAATTATAATATGGCATTGTCTTCACATCTTTTGACGTTACATTTGGGTTAACTATCCTAAAAATCCTAAAAAAAAATTAATTGCTGGGTTTGAATGCAGTGACTATATTGCGTGAACGAACAAGCGATGCTGACGAGACGGATCTTTCGTTGAACTTCATCCAAGATGGCTGCCATGACGTCATATGCAACTCAGCAATTGACAAAATCCTCGTAAATTAGTCGGGACATTGAAGACAAGACACATGGCAATACAAAATATTGCTTACTATTTACAGTTAGAAAAACATTCTTGATCGGTTCCACTATTTCGTTGTAAACTTTTATATGTACCGAAGATTATGGCGAAAATTTCGAGCCGGACTGCTTCCTGTTGTAGTTGTTCTTGCTATTTCTGCTAGCTGCATCTTTGCCCGTGATGGAGGCTTGACATTCTCCCTAAAAAATCTTTTATCGCACTTTTCAAAACATCACCTTTTCATCGGCAAACTTGTACAATAATATATTTTCATGATAAATATAGTTAAAGCTCTCTCTAGCCTCGTATGCAACAAGGTGGCTGTAGTTACGCCCGTTACTGTAAAACTCCGTTTGAGTTTCAGTAGAAGACGGTTTTCGAAAGCCAAACAGTTTAAATTTCTATAGCGGTTTGTGATCAGGATGGTGAAGAGGTATTTCGTGACCCGTGATTCAGCCTAAATGAGGCTTGTGATTCGTGAAAAGCTAAAAATTCTAGCCGTGATCCGTGAAATCATCTTTGTCCGTGACTGGGATTTGCAGTTTTTCATTGCCGAGATTCGTGATTATAAAAATGCCGATTCGTGAAATATGCGACGCGTAGAAAAGAGATAACGAAAAACAGTGTGATCCTTCGATTGTACGTACTTTCGGTCCGTTTATAAGGACAAAATTCGTGCAAAAAATCTTAGGAATGAAAAACCCATATTTATTTTTGAATGAAAAGTAAAAATCTTCTATGATTTGTGAAATAGCTTATCATTATTCCATGATCCGTGAAATTGCGAAAAAATGGTTCGTGATTCGTGATGGGTACCCCCTCTTCACCACCCTGTGTGATAATAGAACGATTGTAGTCATATGAATAATTAGCTTCAATTTTGTTTTCATGTTTTTCTGTATAACAGACATCTAATGTTTTGCTTATATGTGATTCTCGTAAGCGACCAACCTATGAGTAATTCAAGTGCACTAGCATAAAAAGAAAAATCACCTTAGTAACATATCAGTGGCTTGTTATCATCAAGGCTCAAATTTTAGACCACAGCGTAAAAGGCTATGGGCGATCCGTAAACCACCACATGCGCCAACAGTTATATACTTTTGTTATTGTGTAATATAATAGAAATTTAATTGAAATTTGGGGTCCATGCGACTACCGGTAATCGCATGGACCCCAATTTCAATTAAATTTCTATTATATTACACAATAACATATAGTCACGGTGTTTTATGAACGTCCGGAACCAGCATGTAAAAGTTATTAGCCACTTCCATGCCGGAAGTTAATACATAGCTGGTCTTTAGTTGTTACAATCATTCCTTGAAGAAGTCTCCGTTAGAGACAACACGCGTCGGAATCAAAAAGAAACTTTACAACTACACGAGTTCTCCTCTGTTGTGCTCTCTAGTCCTAGTTGAAAAATTAAAATTAAAATTAAAATTAAAATTAAAATTAAAATTAAAATTAAAATTAAAATTAAAATTAAAATTAAAATTAAAATTAAAATTAAAATTAAAATTAAAATTAAAATTAAAATTAAAATTAAAATTAAAATTAAAATTAAAATTAAAATTAAAATTAAAATTAAAATAATAATAATAATAATTATAATGATAAAAAAATAAAAAAATGTTTTCAGAATCAACATCAGAACATCTCAGCATGATCACTTGTTCTTTTCTCTATATACTAGATGGTGATTGGTCGACCTGATCGACCAATCAGAAGCGAGAGAATTCTTTGACTTCCCGAACAAGTTCTAACAGAGAATTTATCGACCGATTGATACCCCTGGGTTCTCGAGGATGAGCTAGTCACGGTCGCTGAGAGGTAAGTTTTAGTGTTGTTCAATTCACATGTGTAAGGTAACTTGTGTTTGCAGTTGTACGACTTACAGCGAGTGTCCATCAAAGACTACATACTACAGTCAATAACATCCCTAGCAGAAATGACTGTTATGACGTAACCGTTAAGTCTGCGATCTGAAAATACAACAGTGTTCCTGTTTATTATTGTGGTGAAACATAATAGATATACCAAACTTTGATAAACTTACTTTTTTTTGTTTTTAGTCACTTTTTCAATGAACCTCACTAAAAATATTATTTTAAAATCCGACAATGGATTACCCCCAATTTCTAGAATATGCCTCGCAATCCATTGTCGGATTTTAAAATAATATTTTTGGAGAGATTCACTGACAAAGTGACTAAAAACAGGACCGTCAATACGCCAATAAAGAGGTTGAGACCATCGTAAATATATTATAATACCATTGTTCCATCGCTGCTTTTAGTTGTTATGGTAACATGACCCAACTGTGTACATGCAAGGAAGGATGATGAGTAACTTGTAGTGAGTATATTGTAAAATAATCACTTAATCGAAATAATTTTTAGTTCAAGCCTTTATTTTGGTGAGAACTTTGCTTGATAAAATGTAGTTACGAGCTGTGAAGCGAGAACACAGGTTTGGGTGAATAGCCTATTTGGTATTAAGAATATGTTTTTCAATATCGAGTAATTATGGTCGAATGTGCCAAGCCCTTTGGGCAAGTTTTAATTCAAATTTTCACTTTGGGTTAACACTCGAATTCTTCTTTTATTGACTAGAAATTAAACTGATATCCTAAGATAAAAGTAGTCCTCTTTAAAGGCCCACTTGGATGATAATCGGTGAAAATTAAAAACTAATTACTTCTATCTGAAGATGAATGTAGCTAAATAATCACCTACCCTCTGCCCAAAAATCTGCATTTCAAGCTCATTATCAATGGGAAATTTTGATATATGGTCTAAAAGAACAGGACTCTATTTAACAGGACTCTATTTAAACAGGACTCTATTTAAACTAGCTACAGCTAAATTAGATGCTCCTGTTAAAATATTGAATTAAAAAAAAAAAAAAAAAAAAAAGAACAATAGGGTTGAGTAAATGACGTCATTTACTCACAACTTAAATGCTAAAATACTTGACAATTTCTATTCGCGTCGTTTGAATGTAATAAAAAGTAATTATTGGTAATTATTGGGAGTCGTACAGATATGTTTTACTAAGTTTCAAGTTATTTCCAATTTTGGTTTATTTTCATCCAAGTACCCCTTTAAAACTATCTTTAGAAATTGATTTGTTGAATTTGTGTTACAATTTAGCATTTTCAACTCAAATGTAAAGAAAATATATAGGAAATTAGCAAATGAAAGCCTAAACCTCATTCGATTGAAATTTTTGCTTTGGACAAACACTTTGATTCGACTTTCATCAGCCAAAATTACCTACAAACAACTTAAACTTTCTGAAGGATATGAATTTAACTTTGTACAACAGCTATTCTTAACTTTAACAGAATAGTTTTGGAGCCGGTTGTACGAAGCCTGGATAAGTTATCCACAGGATAAGAGCTATAAATTTTATCCGCTGGATAAGGATTTATCCGCTGGATAGCGCTATTCACCCTTCGTACAACCAGCCCCTGGTCGCTCACTGCTCGAATATGAAAAAATATCTCCTCTTAAACTTTCCGCTGTCACATTGCCGCTACGTACGTAGCCCCGCACGTAAGGCCGTAGGACTTTGTGTTTCCCTTAGCCCTCCCTTTTACTACTTTTGACATGTGATTAATTAAGCTTCGTCGTTCTTAGCAGGCATTCATGCATTTTCAAGGTTTTACGTAGTCTTCACTGAAATCTTTGAAGTCATGTCATGAGGAACTGTGAATTCGATCATGAAATGTAGATCGGATGATCATAAAAAGATCTTCAATTTTTCCATTTGTCAAGCAGTATTTCCAGACATCTATGGCCAACAGTTTAGCGCCTTTGCTTGCAGACAATCGACTTTTGTAATAGCTGTCCCTTTTAATTAGTGACTTTATATTATCATCAGTTCTGTATAAATATCTATTCCAACTGAAGCACAGAAGAAAGCAATAAGTTTAATAGCCAAATCAATAGGAAAAATAACCCTGATCACGAATTGTTTTTTTAAAGATTGAAAGGAAAAACATATAGGAATATTAAATGAACAAATACAAGTTTAAAAAGAAATTACTTGTCATGTTTACCTCGACTAAGCGTATTACACACGAGTTGAGTTATTTCGCACATGTGCAAAATACAAAAAAAAATTCGTATATGCTAGGCAATTTTCAAGGATCATAATCAGTCTAAACTAAGTCAAAAAAGTCAAAGGATTTTGGAGCAAACGCAAAAACGTTGAACTACACGCAGTTTTGAGAATGATGTAGAATCAAAGACCAAAACCTGTTGATTGCCAAATTTTATCACATAAAATCTACATTTGCCCCTAAAAAATCTTAAGCTAAATGTATAAGTTAGCAATTATATTACATCCAATCACAATTTCAACATTTTCACTTACCATTCATCAACAGTATGTCCAACATAGGTCACGTACAGTTTTATTTTCGAAAAGTAACTTATTTTCCCAGTAACTTCAAGGACTTCACATGGCCAGAAATTACGGAAATCGTCAGTTTTTAATCAATTAAACTACAAGCCGTTCAGTGCACATATGAATTAACTTTGGTGCTTCAATGAACATGCAAATCAACCAAAAACACTCAGCGTGAAGCGTTTTAGAAGTGAAAATCGAACAAAGATTTCATGTGTTTGCTTCAAATTTAGTATGAGTAGTGTAACTTTCGATTTAGAGATATGACGCTGTTAATATGTGTATTTTCGTAAATTAGAAATAGAATGTATGGGAAATTGGTGTTCTTATTGCCAAATTGCGAAAATAATACACATATCAAAAGAGTCATATCTCTTAATTGAAAGCGTGAACGCTATTGGTCCAAATGGATTCACAAAATATGGTTGTTATACATTACACATACTAAATTTTAAGCTATAACACATGAAATCTCTATGTTTCCATTTTCACTTCTAAAACGCTTCACGCTGAGTGTTTTTGGGTTGATTTGTATGTGTTTATTAGAGCTGTTCCGCATAAGAACTTTACAAATGTAAATCAACTTTAGAGATGCAAATTAGGCACAGTCCACACGTGTCCAGATATTTCTGAAAACATATATTTTTTCTTCGTTCTTACCTCATTACAGCCGCATGTGAACGGGGTTGTCAGTCAGAAAACAGTGATTTTTGGAAAGAAAACTCTATGCATGTGATTTTTATTTCAACGGAGAAAAAAATTGGAGGACGTTTCGAAAAAAGTAATATTTTAGGGTGCTATTTTAGGAATACACTCCGGGCAAGCCCAAACAAACAAACAAAACGAAACAAACAAGGAAAGCAATCATCACAGTTGAAACCTCTTATTTCTGGTCTTAATTTGGTAGTTATTGTGTGCTACAAAACCAACCAAACAAACAAAAAATTCAAGGAACGTTGCCGTGCGTACTTGAATTTATAAGCATAACATTGCATGCAGTCCATGAACACTATAAACTGAAACTAAAGTTCTGTAACTGTCGTAGCAGCTGAATATTACAAGTCATCCAATTTTGACTCCAGTTTAGTAAGAACTCTTTCCATCAAACGTATGCTTGCAGTTGCTTGCTTGCACATTGTAGTATGTGCCTCATGTGCTTCCATAGTTGTCTCTCGAGTGGTTTTCTGTTTTTTGGCTCCTTTTTTTGAGGCCACATCGTCTGTTGGCTCTTCCTCAAACTCAGACTGACTACTGCTATCTATGAATTCTAATAACTTCTCGTCAAATCGTTCTTCGGGAGTTGTTTTTGCAGCGTATTTCATTTGTCCTTTTGTCACCTTATCTACAGCACTGGTCACTGTTGTATTTGATGTGGCTTTCATAGAACAGTTCTGAATTTCTTTACGCACTATTCTCTGTATTCTTCCAACAGAGGTGTTCGTCGGCATATTAATATAATAGTCCAACAAGAGTGGATTTATGGGTTCTTTTGCAATAAGTTCTTTGACTTTGTTTAGAACTTCAGTCCATCCTTTTGAGTTTAGGTGAAGATATGCTTCCATGACGATATTTTTTTCTGTTTCGCCAACTGTTATTTTGAGTCTTTTGCTGGCCATTTTCATTTGCTTGCAACAACGAACGTAGGGCAACTCAGAAGAGAAATGCCATGAGTGAACTAAAGCTTTTTATAGTGCGATTGGAGAAATATTTCACTTTATATACGTGACAAATAGTACGCTAGCACTGCCAAACATCACAGTCCAATTAGTCCAATTAGAGCGAAAGAAAGAAAAAAAATCTGGAAATTTACGACTAGCACTAATCCCTTTTTGTATTGGGTAATTAACCAGGGCTATAGGATTGTCACCTTTTGTTCGCCTGATTCAAATCAGCTGCAACAAGAAAGTATTCGAGACTATCATATCCGATTATCTATAAAAATGAATCGCCATGATCAAATCTATGCATTACTTGCCGTGGTGCTGACTGGTTGTTTACAGCTGTTTGGTTTACTGGGTCTCCTTTTTCCTTCGAGTGCAGATGTTCCTACCACTAAGGGATCGACTGTTTTATAATTTTCATGGTGAACAGTTTCATGGAAGGGATGTGTTTGCTCTCTTTTCTCGATAGTGCTATTTATTTTGGCTTAACACTGGCGAAACACCAGAATCATTTTTAGAAATTGTTAGACAGTCGACTGCACCGCGATTTTTTGCACTAACAAGGCGAGGAAACGTTAGACAACGACTTGGACGATTCAAACTAAGCATTGTAAATAGGGTGCTTGTACATGTAGTATTCATGTGGTTACGAACATACCCACATTTACATACGCTTTCATTACTGTTTGATGTCAGTCCTCAAACCATAAAAGCATTGCTATACCAAGGAATTGGTGTTCTCTGGCACCACTTCAATTCATCTGTGAATTGGCCTACCAACCAAGAATGGAATGGTATGCGTAACACTTGGATTAAATTTCCCCATGCCGTTGGATGTATAGACGTCACTCCCCATGAAATACTGAAGCCTTCTATTGAACCACAACGCCAGTTTTATAGTGGACACCGACATTACCACCTACTAAACACTCAAATAATCTGTGACAATCATGGACGAATTCGATTTTTACAGGCTATTTTTTTAGGAAGTACACATGACTCACAGAGCTTTCGCCTCATGGAGCCAGTTGGACCTGGACAAACTCTCGACCTTCCACAAGGAGTTGCACTTTTGGGTGATCAAGGATACCCAGATAACCCACCTTTGCTAACACCATTTAGACCAGTACAATTACGTAGAATGAATAATCAACAAAGGCGAAGAGCTAGGAGATTTAACCGAGAACTGTCTAGAAGGAGGATCAAAATCGAACATATATTTAAAAACTTGAAGGATTTTAGATGCATATCTGGAATTTGGCGCCACCCTAGATGGCTTTTACCGTGTGATGTAGAATTATGTACCTTCCTTACTGAACGGCGTTTAAGATTATTTGAAAACGTTTAAGATAACGAAAACACATAACTATTTTCATTATTCAACTAGTTGAATGAAAGAGCATCATCAGATCATCCCTTAGTAATAGCTACACAGAGCTTTAAAATTATCCAGTTTCTGTTCATTTCAGTACTTTTTTCGTCTTATTTGCATATCTAAGGTCCACTGAAGTTAATTTACATTTGTAAAGTTCTTATGCGGAACAGCTCTATTGGTAGCATTTGTTGCTTGATGATACTCTTTCACTACGTTTTGATGCAAAAAGGTGTTCTCAATTGGGGTCGATTAACTGTGCATCTATGAACTCACCTAAAATTAAACAGGTGCCCGTTCTATTCTTTCGGCAATCTTCTCGGCAACTTTTCCTGCATTTTTTACTAGTCTCTTCATTTCTTGCATGGTCTTCTACTGTAAGATTCTTTATTTCTTCATCTGTGAGGCCATGAAAAAAAGGGGAAATATTCCTGGTTTAATGTTCTGCCATCAATAGACCATATGCGCTAACAGGTCACGTGACCCTATCTCTCCTAAATCAAGCAGTACCGTCAAAATGAACTCCAGAAATAGAAAGAGCACCTCGATATTAGTAAAAGTGCAAAGTTTCGATTTATAAGATGAATAAGAGAAAAAACGACAGCAAATTTAAGGTTGGAAATTTTCTTAAGATTCGTTCGAAAAAACACGTTGGATGGCACGAGCTTGCCATCCAACGCGTTTTTCCGAACGAATCTTAAGAAAATATCAAATCTTAAATTTACTGTCATTTCTCCTGTATTACCCCTTATGAACTGAAACTTGGTACTTTTACTGATATCGAGGTGCGCTTTCTATTTTTGGAATTCATTTTGACGGCGCTGCTCGATTTAGGGGAGATAGGGTCACGTGACCTATTAGTGCATATGGCCTATTAGTACATCACCTATGGCACTATTTCTCCTTTCGGCCCGTTTTGGCCTAAACCGCCCCTTGATCTGTGGAGTCTGATGTAGTAGTCAAGACTCCAAAGGTGGCGAATTTTGATTTTGATGGTTTCTAGTTATGATATAGCAAATATGTATGCAAATCATGTTTAAACTACCACCGGCTAAGTATGTTTCTTGTCATAATTTATTATCCCCCCCCCCCCTGTGAAGGTTTCTATTTTTCAGATACCCCCTTTGTAGACTCAGAAATTTTGAGGACCCCCATTTTCTCATCAGTCCCCCCCCCCAACATTTTTTTTTGAATGCTCCCAAACTTACATTACATTTTGTAGATTTTTCGCACTATACTTTTAATGATAAAATTTAATAACTGTTTTATGATCATTTCTAAACAATATAAAAATTGTATTTATCATGATCAGTGTAACTTTGAAGAGAGAATTCTACTTTTAAGTCATTCTATTCTATTCATTAAAAAAGCGAGATGCCACAATGTTGTGAAGACAGAAAAATAAAAGATATGATGTTCTGCAATATCCAGGATGTTGAAATGGTTTACTTCTGCGAATCAAATAACCAGTTTAGTTTTGGAGGTTTTTGATTTCTATTGCTGAAAATTATGAACCACTACTACGAAGTCGAATAATTCCTATATTTTTACTTATTTTACTGTGAACAACCTTTAGCTGAAAATTTCAAAATTAGAAGTGTTGAGGTCTGGTACTTTCTTCCTTGATGATTTTATTATCATATGATTTGTTTTGGTGATATTTATTGTCAACTTTTTCGTTGCACAATACTTAAATATTTGACTAAGTTCGGGGTTTCATGACATCCTGTACAACTACTGGATCTTCAGTTTGCCAATAAAATATGTTTTTATCATCAGGAACATTCTGAAATTGAGTTTACTGGATATATTTTGGAAGTCGTTAACGTAAAGTAAGAAAAGTAGTGAAGTAAGAAAAGTAGTGGACCTAAGGTGCTGCCCTGTGGGACACCGCATGATACACGTCTAAGGCTTAGATTTAACATTCGCGGTTTTGACATATTGCATTCTGTCTGAGAGGTAACCTGAGAATCAATTAAGCGCCTGTCCTCGAATACCATATTTTTGAAGTTTCTGGAAAAGTATCAGTTGGTGATTAACAGTGTCAAAGGCTTTTGTGAAGTGATCAAACCACATGTAATTTCTGTATTATCAATAGGTGTTTGTAACTTATCGGTGGCTGCAGTGATTCCAAATATTGCTTGCTCAATAGAATGATTCTTCCTAAATCCGAATTGGTGATCATTTATTATATGGTGTTGCTCCAAAAAGTTTAGAAGCTGATAATAGACAATTCTAGAACAAAACTAGGGACAGGTGAGTTGTGGATGCAGCTCGTTACAGCAATATCGTTTTGATCATGAATTTTACTGGCTCACTCAGGACCAATGTTACAGAAATATTTATTAAATTCATTCGCTATATCTTCTTTATCTGTGTATACAACGTCATTAACAGACTTTGTTTTCCTTTTAATAATGCGACCTAGAAGTTTCGAAGTTTTTTAAAATATTATTTTTGTTTTCTTCAAATTGAGCTGTGAAGAATTGTCTCTTTATATTTTTGATAATGTTATTTAGAAGATTTGAATTTTGTATTACTATATTTTTTCAGTTTTTCATCATTATTCGGATTTGATATACTTGCGTGATATAGCCGTTGTTTAGTTTTAATTCAGCGGAGAATACCACTAGATAACCAGAGTTTACTAAACCGCTTTTCTTTTGGAAGCTAATTACAATGGAGCATGATTATCTATTGTTCTCTGAATTGCGTCATTAATGTTTTTAGTGGCAATGTTGATGTCAGGAATAGTATTCCAGTCGACATTCCTAAGGTCTTCAAGAACTCAACAAATTTACTGTAGTCTTTCTAGAGAAGACCTGAGTTTTCCTTGTTCGGGGGATACAGGCTACTAAACAGAATAATGGTGAGTGATCATTGATGTCGAATGTCAGAATTCCAGATTTCAGGTCGAAATTTGAAGAATTAGTATAAATATGGTCAGTAAGGGTTGCGGAATGAGAAGTAACTCTAGTTGGTTTTGTGACGACAGGATAAAAATTATAACTACATAATATCTTAATGTAATTTTCTGTTGAAGGATGAGTTTATATTTAAATATATCAATATTTAAATCGCCTAAAATGTAAACATCTGTAAACATAGCAACTCATCAATATCGGCATTTGGGTGGCGATATTTTTCGATTTACAGATTTCAACTTCGATTCAGCAAGATTCGTTTTCGAAATTTGGCAGCCGAAGAAACTAGAAAAACTTACAAAAGGTAGCATGGTCGTAATAGGCGGGATTGAAAGTCCTTTTGAAACCGAAATAAAGAGTTTCTTAGTTATAGATCATGCTTAACATTCCGTACAAACTTTATAACGCAAATAAGGTTTGAATGAAATTCAAAATTAGCGAAAAAACGGGTACCAACATAAAACGTCTATAACTCACGTTTGAATTTATAAATCGATCTGAAACTGCAAAATAATGTTTGCATTCTGTATGACTGTGAAGCTAAACGTTTGCTTTTTGCTGAGTTTTATGAGTGTTTTATGAGATATTTCAAAAAGCGCGTCAGTTTTTACGGCTTTTAACGATTTTGACTGGGGTTCACAAAAATGTCTCTAACTTTCTCAAAATAGTTGGAATATAATACCTCATTGCTTGACGCTTTATTTCTTAATCGAAAATATAACAAAATCACCAAGAAAAGAAGAATAAATAGATTTCAAATAAGATTTGATCCATTAGATCCTCATTAGAGTTTCTTTAATTGTGGCTAATTAATAGTTGCGAAAGCTCGCTGATAGATTGTTGTTCAATTAAACAATCAATTTTTAAAATTGAACAAAAACTAATGTTTCAAAAAGTATTTTGTTTTTCTTGGACAATCGCCAATAATTACTCTTATTTCATACTTGACACGGTTTTCTTTGTTACTGATAGGGCTCTATATCGCTTATATCCCCGGTCATTATCAATAGACCTTTTCAGCTTCGTATGCAAATTGCCCATTTCAGACCACGTGACATTCCCTCGAGAATTGTTCTATTATGATGAACATGATAAAATATTAACACATGAAAGAATTAAATCCCAAGAGTAACATCACATGGTCTGAAATGGGAAAACAAACAACGAAGCTAAAAAGGTCTATTCAAAGGATGTATCCAGATCGTCCCCGAAATGTATCTGTATACATCCCTTGAATTTATAATATGAGGGATGTATAAAGATATTTACCTCGTCCCATACTTTTTTAGTCCCTTTACATGTGGACACTGAGACTTTCTTAGAAATGTACTATAATTAGCGATTTTTTGGGAAAAAAAGTCTTTAATCAAAGAGGGGGACTCGAACCCAAAACCCTCTGCCTTCCTATACACAACATGTATACAGTTTGTCTGCGCATGCCTGTGTTTTTGGTTTGAAATTCATTTGCATATCGAATGCAAGAAACTTTATGTTGACATGGAACATTTGGTTGGCATCTCGTTCTTCAAAATTATGTTCGACTATTAATTATTATTAAACAATATGCTTTTTCCGTGTTTCTTTCTTGGAAAACTAAACTGTTTACATTCTGGTAAACATGGCTAATTATTCAACGATCGCTGAAGTCTAAAATACCCTAATCGGATCCAATCCACAGAATAACGTGTTGGTAATGACTTTCACTGCTTAATGCACCTTATATGTATATTATGTAAATGTTCCATGTCAACATAAAATTTCTTGCATCCGATATGCAAATAAATTTCAAACCAAAAACACAGACATGCGCAGACAAATTGTATAAATGATCCTATACACGCCTTTACTCACTATACTACAGAACTAACTGATTGCATAATCTCAACAAAACAATGTTTTGTGTGTTGTGATGAAGCTCATTAGCATTACTCTGAATAGAATTGAAAACCAATTGTTTAAGATTTCCTTCTGGGAATTCACTAACAATGATCTGATCGTTGATTGTCCTTTGGGATTGCTTTTAAACTGAGGCTTTTAGCCAAATAAAACTTATAAATATTTTGTTGCTCCGCCAAAATTTACCTGAAGGCCCATTCACATGAAGGCGAGTTGTACCTGGCAGCAGGGATACCTCTTTTGTTTTGTGTTCCCCAGGGAAAAGAAAACAAAAGAGTTATTCCTGCTACCAGGGACAACTCGCCTTCATGTGAATGGGCCCTAAAAAGTTACTCGATCAAAAAGTTTACTGCCCTAGGGATGTATATGGCTTATTGCCTTTCGTTCTCGGTATTGACGCTATAAGACCGTTACCGGGGGCGGAGACATGAATCCCTATCGACCACTTTGGAAGGGATAAATACCGAGAAGCGAGGCTTTTAGCCATATACATCCCGAGGGCCGTAGGCCCGAGGGATGTATATGGATAAAAGCCAAGCTTCGAGGTATTTATCTGCCTTATTATATGATTATTGAGGAGGTTTTCACACAAAAGCGATTCAAAAAGACAATCACTAATTAGATCATTGTTACCGAATTCCCAGAAGGAAACCTTAAATAATTGTTTTTCAATTCTATTCAGAGAAATACTAACGAACTTAATGATAACACACAAAAGATTTTTTTGTTGAAAAGATTCCATCAGTTAGCTCAGTAGTATAGTGGTTAAAAGCGGGTATAGGAGTGCAGAAAGTCTCGGGTTCGAATCTCTGTCATTTATCAAAGACTTTTTTTCCACCAAAAATCGCTACTTAGTATATTTCTAAGAAAATTTCTAAGTCTTGATGTCCACACATAACTCATCTAAGGAAGTATGGAACGAAATTATAAATTCAAGATGTATCTAGATAAACCCCGGGAATTATAAATTCAAGTGATGTATACAGATACATCCCGGAGAAGCTCTATATAAGACCCTTGAATATATAATCATCGTGAATTTAGTGATATAAAGTCCTATGAATAACAAAGAAAACAGACTCAATCATATAATAAGTCCAATAAGGTCTTTACTGCATGGTACCGGCATTACTTGAGTATTTAATTAATGAAAATGAAGCAATTCTTGTTGCCCCAAATTTCCTTTCGATCGTGCAATGAGCTTTTATCAGGTATTTTTAAATACGTAAAACAGAAAAAGAATTACCATAGCTGGAAAGAGCATGTTAAAATTAGCAAGACAGTGAAGTTTGAAGGAATTAAATCCAAAACTCGCGAGAATATGAATTTTTGAAAAGTGGGAATTTGTAAGAAAACCTTTGCTGGTAGGCATGTCTTGCCTACCAGCGAATGTTTTCATACAAAATTTCGATTTTGGAAAATTCATATCTTCGTACGATTGAAAGTTACTTCATTCAAACTTCACAGTTTTACTAATTTTGACGTGCTCTTTCCAGCTATGGTAATTATATTTCTGTACTGTGACTTTTAGAATTACATGATAAAAGCTCATTACCAATCACCAATTGCCATTGCCATTGCAATTGCCATCAACCTATATACAGTCATATTAGTACTCGTAATTTCCGTGATTTCCTTCATTTTACGCAGTGATGTAATACTAACGATGTTAAACAAGCATGCATTGTTGAGAAATTTTTGTAGTTTCAAACTAGATCTTTAAAACCGTTTATCCAACTTTAATTCGCCTTTACGTTATAAGGTAAGTGTACGAATTACTCTGCATTTACGAAACACCCATTTATGTCGCTTTACGCTATATAAATTTACCGCTATAGCGTAGTGCTGGCGAGACAACTACGCAACTTTACATAAAGGTGTAAAGGAGAATAAATCTTACTTTACGTGTTGTGCAAACATGAGCGCAACTAAATGTTTGGAAGAAAATATCAATGCTTTATCACTTACCATAAAAAGTAAAATGTCAACAACATATTATAAATAAAACGCCAAATTTCGTATTAACTCAAAAGAAAGCAGAAATACATTTTGGATGGTAAAAAAAAATAATAATAATAATGAACAAAGTAAAGGGAATACCGAGATTACAAACGGCAACATCAAGGTTACATTAGGGATTAGTCAAGTTACGTTAGGGAGCACTGAAGTTACATTAGGGAGCACTAAAGTGACATTACGAAACAGGGTCCATCCATCGCGTGCAGGTTACAAAAGGGACCATTTTCCTTTTGCAACCTGAAATGAGGTTACAGTAGGGAAAAAAAGTTACAAAAAGGAGCATTTGAGGTTATAAAAAGGCTGATGAATCTATCGATCTCTCTCTCTCTCTCTTTGTCTTTCCTTCTTTCTTTCTGTATTCGTTTCTTCAGTGCACACCCAGGGATGTTTAATGCTGATCCACGCAAATGTGAAAGAAAGGGGAGTCCCGAGCTGGTTTTCAAGGTAATCAGCCTTGAATGGAATCACCGGTAGTTATTAAAAAGCAAGCTGCAGATAACAGTTCTGCAAAAGTACCTCATGGCGTGTTACTTGGATAGGAATAGGGGGACGAAAAAGATTCCTTCATTTGCAATATTTCGTACTGTCAAAATAGTCTCCCAAAGTCGAGTTAAAATTCAGACTCGTCAAGATAGAAAATAATCACAGGAAACGGACTGCTTTATACACCTTTTTCAAAAAGGTTGTTGACTGAGAAGCCTCAAACGTATACGCAACTAGACCGCATAGGATTATGGGTAGATGTAATAATTTACTCGTGTTTTGGCTTTGAGCAGAATTTTTAAGCAAAAAAATCGAAGGTCTATTACATAAAAGGTTGTGGCCAGCTTGATGCGAAATGCATTAAGCTTTAGTGATTTTTATGTACATTAAGCAATTATTGGATGAGGCTGAGTATGATTACGGCTTCGGCGGATAACAACCCCCGAGGTCTGCATAGTTTTTCATATCATACTTAGCCTCATCCACTAATTGTTTTATTATTCATTCAAAATATATAACCAAAAAAACAACAACCAATGCAGAAAACCTTCTTGTGTTTTTGAAGCCATTTTTCCCGCTCAACATACGCACTGTGATGTCAGAGTACAGCCAAAAACAATTGTAGGACGATGCGTAACGTTGGGGTACAGCAAAAAAAATTGTACGACCCTGACGCCCTGGTCATGGAAAATTGACTAGGAGTCCTCAGCCAATCAGAAACGAGTATATATTTTGAATGAATAATAAAACCTATTATTGAAGCGAGTCGTGTAGACGTGAGCCCCTTGGGCCCATAACCTTTTTAAACAAAAGCTCTCTAAGAGGTCATGTGGCTGCTGGCACAAGGCTCTCTAGGCAAATATTAGTAAATTACAACTGAAAAATCATCAGTAATGGATTTGAGCTAATAAAATTCTTAAAATGCAGTAGTCAATTGAATGATCATTTTCTCTACTGAGAGAATAAAATAAATTATGATTCATTCTCTTCATCAGCTGGTCAATATAAGGTTTTCTAATAGTGAAACAAGCCTTCTCAATAATCAAAGGTATAATACTATTGCATGATTATTGATAGTCGAGGATTGAAAGCTGCTTGACGATGGTTGTCAAACAAATATCTTGATTTAACATTCATCTTTCGTATCAAAACTTTTGAAAAAGCTCCCAAAATCCTGAAAGATTCTTTGCAATCAAAAACCGAAGTCGAAACATCGCTACTCACCCTAAAATGTTTTCTCATGAACGACGTCGACCACATGGAGAAAGAGCCTGCACTCCATACGTTGTGAATACCTTTGGTTAGCGGATTGTTCGTACTTTGTTCGTAGAAATTATCAACATCATATTTTGCAATAAACCCTAGGTGTTTTTACTCGAAAAGCAGAGTTAAATGGAATGTTAACATTTACTCATTGTAAAATGGAAAAAAAATCCTTGTAAAAGCCATAAATCGAATACAAAAACGACTAATGCTCGGATTTATTTCGTGTGTCCAGCCGTTTTCCCATCGTAGTCACTTCGGATTTCAGAGTTTACGGACTTTCACAGATGATGGCATTATGGTTGCTTGGCTACTAAGCCAGCAACCACAAAAAAAGATGTATGAAGTCCTACCGTTTCATTGGCTGTATGAATAAATCTTGACACGTCTGGTAAGGCTGATATTTTTAGAGAAAACTACCTAGCACAACTACCACATGCGTTGTTTTGTGGAATATGTCACTTGGGACTAGAACATTCCCCACGAAGTTTGACATACCTTCCGCCTTTACAAGTCTTACAAGTAAGTGTCGCATTTGATCAAGCAAGCGATATACGATTGGTTTTTGAGGTACGTTAAGCTGTTCATTGTATGCTTGTTTTCTCCGTGCCAAATTACCCTTAGCTACTTCTGTTTTACAATTTTTATTTTATTTTCTATTTAATCTTACAAAGTTATCACATCTTTAGCTACAAATACTTAAAGCGACATCATAGCGTCATTCCTTACTGAAAGAGAAAGAAATCGGATTGTGATAAGTCAAGAGCCTATTAATTGTGTTCGCAAAACCAAGCAGCCGTAAATATTTGCTTTCTATTTATATATTTATTTGCTATGTTCATTATGTTTTATCATTTTATACTGTATAAAGATTGATTTACCTTTACATAACTCGCTTTTGAATTGAAATTCAATGAACACACATGGACAGCAATTTGAAGCTCTTCAATTCGTTTCTGAGACATGTGATGTCTGGGGTTTTGTTAATGAAATTCTTTACAAATGGCAACCGATATATAATAACTAAGAGAGATGATGTTTACAAGTACAAGGACCTAGGACAGAATGGGACGAGGGCATTATCGGCATAAAACCCCGCGAATAATGAATTCAAGGGATTTATCCAGATAACGTACAGGGATTAATTATCTGGATAAATTTCATGAATTCATAATGACCTGAGATATACGCAATACAAAAGTTCAAGTTTCAAGTTTCAAGTTGTTTTTTTTTTTTACAGTAATAATTACAAGTGCATAGTAATAGTGCTGGCCATGGCCCGCAGTAATAGCTAGGCTAGTCGAGGCGGGCAGCATTGAAATATAAGATATTGTTACAAGCACTTTTTTTTTTACAAATTCACAGTAAAGAAGAAGAAGGAGAAAATTAAAAGAAACGAAATATAATTACTTAAATGTATAATATAGATAAATAAGTTGTTTATTTAGATAAGGGGGCTAAGACTAGACTTAAAGACAGGGAAAAACTATGCACTATACTAAAACGTGATGAATGAAAGGCATTTTCTGAGCAATACTATCGACACCAATATATTCGTCTTCATTTTCCAAAATAGTTAGCAGTGATGAACGGATCTTTTTCTTAAATATTGTTTTGTTGAGATTACGAAAATTTGCATAATATGCATTATGACCTGCGGTCATTGTAACGATAAATTAGAAATCAAATTTTGATGAGATTAATCTTTACTGAGGATGCCAATTTTGCAAAGGGTGACGTACAGAGGGGTACAAAGGGTTCCAATGACATTAGAATACATTTGATTATCGGCGGGAACTTGCACTTAGAGGTCACGTGACCCTAATATATCGCTCTGAAATAAAACAGATAGGAGGCTAAACGGATATTAGAAATGGAAAGATTACTTTGATATTAGCTAAATTAACAGATTAAGGTGGTTATGAAACCCCGTTACCTTAAACACATTGGTCAACTTTTCCAACCTAGTCCAGACACTGCCTTCTTTTTACCCCGTTCAGCAAAATTTTGCCCAAGCACAACGGGATGAAAAGAGAAACAGTGCACGTACATGCGAGGAAATATGTGCCTGGTTGTGTACTGTTCACATCCATGACCGAGCACAAAACAAAAGTATCCTGCATAGAGTAGATTTCGTATGACTGTGAAAACCGCGCCGCACGGTCACGGCACGGTCACGGCACGGTTACGGCACGAATTTCGAATGTTTTTATAGACATCACGGCACTGACACGGTCACGGCACGGCGCGGTCCGTTCCATACTCATACGAAAACTGCTCTATATATAAATATCAGCCAATGAAAACGTTTGAGTCATGTCAGTTAAGCATTTCAAAGTAAAACAAGATCGTGCACGGTCAAGACTCTACTCATCATCCATGTTTGCTTCTTGTCCGCCCTTGCAATTAATTGTGAAGTTTGCCGAGTTTCACTCTGAACGGCCGGCGATGTGGTGTCTTCTTACTAATATCTAAGTGCTCTTTTTATTTCTTAAGTTTATTTTACTATACTTCTGTTGGGTTTGGGTACGTCACCCCGTTTAGTGTAAGTCTTACATTTTACCTTTTCTCAATAACATTTTGTCAGTTTACAATTTTTTACAGTTTACGCGGCCTTTTTTTCCCTTCACAGTCTGGGCAAGGTCACTTCACACTGATTGGTTAGAAACTCGTAATAAACTTACTTATAAGTAGGGTATCCTCATTCATTTTTTAGTGATTTTTGTTCATTTATTCTAGGAAATTAGAAAACAGCTTTTTTCGATCTTTGACAAGGTTTAGTCCTAGTGGTTTCCGTCCAGGTGAACGGAGATTTAAAATTCAACCAATCAGAGCGCGTTCAGCATTTTTGCGACCGGCCCTCATCCCCAGGCTATTTACTTCACGGTCGGCGAGTATGTGAATCCGCCATTTGGCAACTGGAGTTTATAGTTAAATTGTTTTTCATCAAGATATGTGGTAAACAACTGTAAATTTAGTCTTCTTCCTGCGTCTAACGTGTAAGTAATTGTTGTACAAATGTTTGTAAGTTTTTATAATAAACTTTTGATTTGGCAATGTGTACTGTACTTAATTCGTATTCCGTTCAGTTGACAAATCTAAAAGTTATTAGCGAATTCATGCAGGTGTAGACTCGCCAAAACCTTCAAGTATACTTCCATGTTGAAAAAACACATTTTTAAAATCATAGCCCTTATTTATACTGCTGTAAAGTACGATATTCTGTTTGTAAACTGATGTTTTTGTGGAGGCTCGCACTATCAACACGCTCGCCTCGGTCAACTCTCAAAATCACGTATGTTTTTATTGCATTTTAGCCTAAAATAGAATTCAAGTATTGTCACCAAATAAAAAAAGGCAAGATTTCGAGTCAAAATAAGTTTCGTAACAAAGATAATAGCGATGAAATGTGCTTACATACTCGCTTTAGGAGTGGAATATTTTCGCAGAATGATAAGTTCTTAGCTCCTTCAAAATATCGTGACGGTATTGCGTGACACAGTTTTGATCGCTGATAAAACGATGGCAAAGGGACAGGAGCAGTCAAAAATTCAAGGGAGACTTCTTTCAAACTCTTTTGCTAAATTATGTGATTAATAGCTTTCAGAAATAATTTTTCTGAAATTTTGCTTGTTCATCAAGGGAAAAAAGGACCTGGGAACCAGGGCCGGTCATTTTGTCCAATCCTGCTTTGCGCGCCGCGCTCACCGTTCACCTGGGTATCTTCGAATCTCTATACTAGGAACGACAAACGACATGACCGGTACGGGTAAAAACCAAGCATTATCTCTGAATTAGCGTCGTCCGACTTACCATTCTTTATTATAGCTGATAACCTATTTTAACCCAAGCTGAGAATGCGGCACAAAAAATGGCCTAAATTACATGTTCAAGCAATATACAAGTAGAGAGAACAACAATTAAGCAAAACGTTGTGAAATGTCCAGATTCCACTCCTAAAAGCCTTGAAATACTTCTTCATTTATATTGCTTGGTCAGAATACCCAATGTTCAGAAAATCCGCATCTGAATAGTAAATAAAAATTATAGGAAATGCACTCTGTACATAAAGATTTTCAGCTGGCCGTCTTCCCTGCAGTTGTGGTCGTGATATGTTTGAAACTCCCAATTGATGTGAGTGACTTACACCAACGCTCGTGTTTGAAATCAGTGTAGAATGCGGAGCAAGAAATTCAAATACTGCAGAATGGAGCAATAGCGCAATATAAAGAATTTCGGGTTCGTTCTACTGTATCTTAAGCAGGTGCATGTTGCCTGTAAAGCACAATCAAGAAATCTCTAGCTTTGAATAAAACTGAGTACATTTCATTGAAAACGACGTTTTGACAACTAACTACGGCAATTGATTAAAAACACGATAAGATGATAAAAAAGTTGACAGCTAATTATAGCTTGGAATTTAAAGCTAACACTACTGAGCCGTTTTTTTTTTTAAACAATTAAAAGTAAAAGGACCCAGTTAATAGGTTTTAACTGCAGCCATTTAAAGACTATCTAGTTTAGAAAAACACCGCGTAAATCCTGATATTACAAGGACTGCGAGCAAATAATTTCAATTTTCTGCAATTAATTTTTATTTTCAAAATTTTAAATAATTCTTCACATAAAGCTTTCGGTAAATAGACACAACTTTTCTACTGGAGTGGAAACAAAACCCGGCAAACCGTTAGGGTTCGAACAACCAAAATGGTTCTGATTACACATTGTAATGACAATGACTTCTCCGATCCACTGTATTTGTAACTAGTGTCTTGGAACTGCACTCTGCCACGCATTATTTTAAGCTTAGTTCCGTCAGAAGCTGTCAGAAGCTTTTTAAGTGTGCATTTGTTTACAGCATTTCAGTCAGGAAGTAGTTTCTCGTAAGTATTTAGATTTTCTTTCGACACATTTGTTTTCAAAACTTCACAAAATCAATTCCTTCCAACGCACCAAATTAGTGGTTTTTAAAGGAAGAATATAGGTTTGCTTAGAACGCAAAAAAATCGTGCATTATTGGCCAATAATGCACTAAAATGAGCCAATAACCTTCTGCATTTTCGTACGATGTAGAGAGCTGAAACTTCAACATTGATGAAGCCTGAAATAGTGTCACCGGTAAGCATAATTTGATATTGAATATTTTCTGGTCAAACAATGATAGATATTTTGGTCTTTACTTTGCCAGTCTAGCGAACATCCTATTCTCATTTGATGATTGACCGATAATGCTGACGTGATAAACCCCTGCCAAATGTACATGACTGGTGCGGATCCATATGGCCGACAGCACCTCCATGAAAGCGTGATCATAAAATAACACATGATTTAAAAAGTTGCGTGATCGCAATGATGTTAGTTGGTGGGAAGTGTTTTCGAATCGCCATCAGGTCTTGGCCGACTCTCATTCGTAACCGTAATCGTGCTGTGTGATATCATTATTCCACAATTCATGACAGAATAAAGAATGTCTTCGAGATCATCATAACTTGAAACCAACCGAGACATTTTACTTTCTTTCTTAGTTGCGTCATGGTTAAGTTTGAATATTTAAATTCAATATCAAGAAGGTCCTACATTTAGATTTACACTTTTTAACTGAACTACGACTATCTGATATATCACTGAAGCTTCTTCATTCTCCACGTGGAAAAAAATCTAAAGTTTTTAATTAAATATAAAATATTACTGCAAAATTCTATGTTTCCTTATAATTTTACCATTCTTTGTAAATTAGACCTGAAACTACCCTGAGGCTCAGTTCACGGGAAGCCTTTAACAATGTATTAATTTTAAAGCTCACTCTGGGTTTACGACGATAAACAATTTAAAGAAATACAAATGCAAACTAGCCCTGATCGCAGAGAGTCAAGCCTTATCCCCAAACTACTGAAAACTTTCATCATTGACAAAAAGCGAAGAGCTTTCTAGAACCAAAAGAGCTCACTGAAAGATTAATGGACAACGCCTTTATTTTCCAAAGTTCACACATGATAGGAGTTTGAGCATGCGTATTAAAGTTGACAGTTGGGGTTAAAATGACAAGTGCAATCCTGTAATGTAGAATTAGTTAAAGCTGAGTCAAACTGCGACTACTGCGAGCTCTAGTACCGTGGTAAGTTATTTAAAGCTATTCAGTTGGACAGAAGTAGTCAAGAAACTTCACATTTTATAGGTCATCATTAATCTTGCCACATTTTTGAAAATGAACCCATATCATGTTCATAGTAAGGCTATTTTGTCACGAATTCGGATTACTTTGCACTATGCCCGCATGCATTTTCGTGCGTTCGCTTATATTCTATATGCTATATAGCTAATGTAACAGACGCGCTAGAGCGAAAGCAATCGTTTTAATTTTGAAATGAGAAATGCCCAAGCATTTGCTTTTATACAGCCATTAGAATTATTTGGAGAAAACAGAAAAGCCGTTATTTTTGTTTAGCCTTCTTAACACAATAAAAATATGTTAACATAAAACACAAAAATGTACACTGCTGCATTATTAACCACAGATAACACTAAACGAACGCGCTAATCATACAAGTTACTTAATTGGTAGCTTTATCAGCTTTATCAAGTGTACATGATGCAAAGGAACAAGGAAATAAATAAATGTGTATATAAATTATGATTCGATAACGTTTTATAAGAAAATTCTGCCCAATCTTTCTTTGCCGTATTTGTAATTGTACGTGATTATAAATATCGATTTAGTTCAAATTTTCCAATTTCAGTTTGGAGTTTTGTTTTACAAATGAAACTTTGACACTAGCTAGTGTTTCTAGGTAAAGTAATCAGCCCAGTAAAACAATGCAAATAGTTCAGTTTTCGTCTCTTTTAATAATTGAAGTCATTTCCCTCAAGCATTCAGTTTTTATATTTGAATTAACGTTTTATCGAGCAAAAAGCCCAGCGGGGTGTTGATATCAAAAATAAAATATCATACCCGCGCAAATTGGTCTAAAGATTTTTATATCAATTTATAACGGGTTTTCCCCGGGGCTCGAAAACGCGGTAAGTCAAATCATGTTGCATTTTAGTCCAAGCCAAAATTCTAAACAAACAGATTATCTGAAAATGGCCGTAGAGCGGTAAAATGTTTATTATTTGCTGATTGAAAATTTCCTTTTTGTGGTGTGGAAACCGGATAAGGTTTTGTGAGTATGTGCTATAGCTACACTCCTAATTGGAAATGAATTAAAATTTTCTTATTGATCGATCTGTACCGTTTCGTATTACGGAATATTTTTATTATATGAAAGCCATATTTTTGTACCTTTTGTTTGTAGTTGTGTATGCATTATAGAATGGGTAAACAAGAAAAAGAAGAGAAAAGTCAAAAAATGAATAAAAAAAATAAAGGAAAAAATAAATAAAATAAAAAAGAAAGAAGAAACGAAAATGAAGATCCACAATTTCATTCTCTTTTTTCACTTCTACGACTAAATTTAAATCTTTAACCTTTGGCTACAAAGGTTTCCCATCACTGCTTAAAAAGAACGAGATACTGAAATGAAAACCGATTGAAAACCCTTCATTTTCAAAATTTTATTTTATAATTTCCTCAAAACACTAATGGTTTCTACTACAAACAGTTTGTAGATAATATAACCATCAGCACAAAACGAGCTGACTATATCATTGATACTATGCCTAGACTAATTAGATTACCAGTAGACTTACATCTCACTACGTCGGGATTAAAATTTGGTTGATAAGCAAAACGAAAGATTACAATGGAAAGGAAGTCTATGTACGAGTAAACGAGATCTTAAGGCTTAGAAAAAATTGCTCAAGGCAGTCTGAAAGGCACCTTAGTCTCAATCTAAGAATACTTTATATCAAATCAGTCTTAGCTGGCTTGACAATGTAATATGTACTAGATAATGGGCTTTGCCTTTCTAGACATAGCAAATAAATTTTAATCACAGGATCCAATGCTATCCGGTTTTCATAATAAAGCCGTAACTGTATAATAGCCAATGAAAAAGCGACTGCCCAATTAGTTTATTTGTTTTTCCAGGAAAACACTTGTCCTATAAGTAAATTCTAGCGTTTACTTCCAAAAAGGCTTCCAGTCTGAAATTTCACTTTTTTAATTATAAAACCTTAAAAACACCACTTCGAATACACTAAATGATTCGTGCATGATCAATGCAGAGAAGTATGTTGATTAAGGAGGATAAGAGGGAATAATTTGCTCACCCACACACGACGACTTTAGCAAAAACATCAATTAAGAGTGCTAACAGTTGAGAACCGAAACGTGAAAAACGCGCGACCACAACTCTAATACTAGCACGTGACGATAGTTCCTCGTGGATTAAGAATACAGACCATTACCACTTTATTTCCGACCTTATGTAAAGGCCAAGGTATAATTATTTAGTATTTATTTATTTACTTAGTATTTATCCATAATACTAAAATAGCAAATTGACATCACTGATTGAGACAAGCTCCGACAGTGTCAATTATGAAAAGCGTTTAGTCTAGTGTCATCCCACGAAAGACAAAAAGATTAATCCTGTGGGGTTTTGAGGTGAACACAAACCTCCCATTCATCTACGTTCGTTGGCCGCAATAATAAAATCCTTTCATGAATAAAAAGTATGTGTGCAATTAAAAATGCATAGTCTTATTGACTCGACTCTTTTTGGATGTATTTACTCTATAATGGTCGAGGCGACATCATTTTTTGTCATTAGGTTTTATGGCATTACAGATGCGTTTCAAGGACAACTCAAAAGGTATGTTAGAACTCATTAGGAAATATCAAATATAAACATGGAACCATGAAGGTATGGTTTGGATAAGAAGAGCAAAACATATCTTAGAGATAATTTGTTTTTCCATGGGGTTCACAGCTAGTTGAGTAAGTCAGTAGTAGCACTGTTGTTCTTGGTTAACCTAAGTCAGGGAAAGGTGTAATGTGTCAAGAGATATCAACTATCAGTTTTGAAACACCTTAACATTTTAGCTTATCAAACCAGTTTCTTTATGACGTTCCAAGTTTGAGGGAAAAATGAAGTATGGAATGACGGGTTTGTTTGGGAATTACACAGCTTTCTTCTCACTAATTTGGGCAGGATAAGCCATGACACCTTTCAAATTGTCTTTTCTAAATATTTAATTTCCAGTGAAAAAAAATTTTCTTGACATCTACACCGACAGAGGTTATGTACATTGAATACATAATATGTATCTTTTTGGTAAAGTGGAAAAAGACTGTTCAAATAATAACTGTAAGGAATTTTTCCGTTGTTAATGGGATTGTAAAATCAAGGTAAGCGAAGTAATATATTTAATTTGGACTCAATAAGTTTATTTAATATATACTAAAACTGGTTTCTGAAGTAGTGTTCTAAAGTTGACTGTTTCAAAGCTCTAATTTACCTCATTGTACGTCTAGGACTCACTAGAAATAATGAAAATTATAGAACAACAACTAAACACATGTATTACTTTTTTCCATTGACCCAAGTTTGTCAAAGAGCTTTTATAAAGCGGAAAATTTTAGAAATAAAGGATTGCTTATGTGAATTTCATGTAAGGTTATTTTCAGAGATAACTAAAAATTATATATACAAAAATTTGAAGAAGTTGTGAACTCATTCCAATTGTTAGACCTACGGTAAAACTGCAAAGTCAATTTTCTGCCTAAAACATGGGTTTTAAAGATGAAAATAGAGGCTTTTTATGTGAGTTCTAATATTACTTCTAGCGATTTACTATAGCGAAAATATAGATTATTCTAAATTTTAGTGGGGTCGGTTCAATTGAGTCGACAGGCCAAATATGCATACATACGTAAGAGGATGAAATAGATCCGTATCGAATAGTAGTTAAAAACTAGGCTCAGTCTCTTTGAAGGCGTATGGATTTCGTGCGTTTTCCGGCGTACAAAATCCCTTTACGAAACCGTTCATATAGCTACTAGCGTTTTCATTTGCAATCATAGGCCAGGGACGGGGTAAGATAATTAATCTTATAAAACTTTTACGGCAAAATACAGCACTACGATACTATCTCTGTAAGAGTCAAGATAAACAAATCATTAACATGTCAACAAAAGACGTCATTATCCAGAATATTTTGTATGACAACGCAAAGTTCGTGTCGTGTGGTGTCGTGCAGCGCCATACCGGCCGATGCCTTAGAGTTTTGATTTGTCAACGATGATGTCTTATGTATTTCACAACTGTGCGACACGACACAATACGGACTTTGTCTCTGTCAAACAAAAATTCTCTATAGAATGAAAGATAATATCCATCGTAGATGAGTCATAAAGGATACACACAATCATTAGTATTCAATTGTCTCATGATAGTAGTCATTTGGGAATGAACGCGACGTCTCGACGGCTACTGCTAGTCTTCATCCGTCGGCCATGGTGTAGAATGGATGGTTATCTGACTTTATATTTGTAGTTAGCTCCGGTGGGCGGAGCTCTTCTCTGTGATTGGTTGACGCTGTTATTTTTCCTAATGGTCGGTAACCACTCCTCTGGATTCTCGATGCCGCCTTCTCTGTTGATATTATTGGTACCGGTGGTAGAGCCGGATCTTAATGGTTTCTTTGACATGACATGTGTACCAGTGTTGGTCACAATCGACGCTCTTTCTAGTCTGGACAATGTTCGGCTACTGCTGAGGTCTGGGAATGGTCCAGGCGTACGTCTCTTTCGTGTTCTTAAACTCTCTCTCTCTTGCAGAGGTCTGTCTCACCTATGTAAACCATGTCACATTCGTTGCAAGGGATATTGTACACAACTCTGTCAAGTCTAACGGGAGGGACCGGGACCGGACTTGTGGGCGGACGAATGATAAGTTAGTAGTAGAGTAGTCTCTTAAAAATTCGCTATTCATCAAAAAATATACAAGTAAAATAAATAAAAGCTTCATTTTCGAGTTGTCTGTTGCTCATTGTTAGCCTCGATTCCATGGAAACGTTTTGTTCATTTGTGCAAAATCGATTGAATTCAAGTGCATGCATTTCTTTCTTTTTCTTCTCACGAGTTGTTACTACCGTTCTTACGCGCATTCGAGGCTGATAGTAAGCAAAAGAGAACTCGAAATGGAAGTATCATTTGACTTATTTGTGGTGGCTGACGGTAAAAGTTTCGAAACAAATGTATGTATCTCTTTGGATTATTAATAATGGTAATTAAACTGAGTGGAGTGCAATTTGGTTTGAATCACACGGAGTGATAACAAAATGTCCACGACCGCGTAGCGGGAGTGCAATTTGTTAATCACGAGTGTGATTTCAAACCAAAATTGCACGACATGAAGTTTCAATTACTCACTTAATTATATCCATTTTGAAATCTCAAAAAAATATACTGTTTTGTGATTGGTTGGAAAAAAAGATGCGATTAATGAAGCAAAAGGATGCAATTTAGGAAGTAATCGCACACTTTTTAACCAATCAGATTGCAGAAATCACCAGTGATTTCAAAATGGATATAATTATAATATTAAATGAATAGAGTTGTCACTACCACGTAAACTTTTAATTATAACGCCGAGCTTTCGGACAGAGTGTCCATCTTCAGGGCAAATGAAAATGTTACATTCGTTACATTTAAAGTGTGTAAGAGATGTTCAAAAAATATTTGTTACTATGGCAGGCAATAACTTGCGCGCGCTGGAATAGAAAGATAAACATAGATAGATATACATAATTAAATGGATTAAAAAAAAATTAACTGAAAAGCTATTTTTTATTTCAATTCACGGGGCATGACGTGAATTGGAACAACACGACAATAATTGGTCAGGAAAGCGACTGGAACCGCAGGAAGTGGAGGGAAGCGCTTGAAATTACTTGCAATAAGAACGCTCTAAGCAACAGAGACAGAGACATATAGTGCCTGACAATTATAAGCCTTTATTAGGAACATCTTAGAGATATAGCTTTTCAGCAAGAGAGCATAAGTATTCATGCTCTCTTGCTTTCAGTTGATTTTCTTTAATCCATTCAATTATGTATATCTATTTATGTTGATCTTTCTATTCTAGCACGCGCAAGTTATTGCATAGTAACAAATATTTTTGAACATCTCTCGCGCACTTTAAATGTAACATATGTATAACATTTTCATTTGCCGTGAAGATGGACACTCTGTCCGAAAGCTCGGCGTTGTAATTAAAGTGTTTACGTGGTAGTGACAACTCTATTCATGCATGGCTTCTCCCACACAGAGTGGCCTTTTAGATATTATAAGATTGTACACAATTATTCAAGTAAAGGCTACTTTGTTTGGTAATTAACTTCTGTTGAATTTTACTTAAAATGTGCAAACACGGTGAACGTTTCTTAGCTAGGATGCATAGCGGAATAACTGCACCGCTGTTTGAAAATAGAGTAGTTGCAGTGTCAGCATTCATTAGGAATATTGATAAATATTGTTGTCTCTGACTGAATTTTTATAACAAAAATTAGACGTTTTGGCTAAATCTCTAGCCTTCTTCAGTAACAGTTTGTTGTGCGCGAGGAATTCAAAAGTAACAAACCAAACCAAACAATTTGAAAAAGTCTTTATTTAATGAAGGTATAAACATTATTCCCCGTGAATCCCAACTGGCAAGGAGGCGAAGTTGGCTATTTACAAGCATGATCGAGAAACTGAAATTGAACTAGGGTTTGCCCGGAACAAATTCAGCCTCAGCTAGTGGCCAGAGCGGGACTCGAACTCGGAACCACCGGATTGCGAGATCAACGCTCTGACCACTCGACCATGCTGCCTCCTTCACGCGCGCGCTCGCGCGCACAAGGACATTGTAAATGTCTGGAATGTTAATTCTGTCATTTCAAGATTCATTGCATGAATTGTGGATTTGTGTATTACGGGCAAACAGAAAGATCTTTAAAGACAAGAACTGGAGAACGCAAGAGGGCCATCTGTTCAAATTACGCACGTCAAGAATTGCCCAACATATCCACGAGACAGACCACTATTTTGATTTCAACAACACTACAGTGGTGGATAGTGAAGAAAACTACCATCGAAGGATTTACCTCGTGGCGTGGAATCCTATAAATGACGGGAACGCGGGAAACTAAATGACAAAATCAACATTCCAGACATTTATAATGTCCTTGTGCGCGGCAGCGCGCACGTGAACTGTTCGTTTTATTTTGTTACTATTATTGAGTTCTTCGCGCATAATAACTGTCAATGAAGAATTATTGATAAATACTTTTGTCTCTGAATGAAATTCTATAACAAAAATTAGACTTTTCGACTAAATCTCTAGTTTTCTTCAGTAACAGTTTGTTGTGTCGCGCACAACAAACTGTTACTGAAGAAGGTTAGAGATTTAGCCGAAACGTCTAATTTTTGTTATAAAATTCCAGTCAGAGACAACATTTATCAATGCACCGCTGCTGTTTTCATACTTTTTTTTCATTGCATCAATAACTGGAAGCGTTACTTTTGTAATCAGTGCCAAAGCTCAAAACGCTTGGCAAAACCTTGTCAAATTACAGAAAATTTTTTCAGAGATATTTACACAATAATTAAAACGCGTAGGATGTTTTGTGTTGGCCCAAATGTCACCTCTTGCAAAGAACTGGGCATTGTATCTTTGAGACGCATCCCCAAATGTTTGTGACATCTGACATTTTGTTCTTTGAGCCTAAAAGGGCTTGTATTCAAAATATCAAAAGCTTATTCTACCTAAAGGTGTCCCTATTATGAGAGGTCATAAAACATTTTTACGCCCTGTCTTCTTAGTACTATTTAGATTGGATAAAACATTTTTCAGTAAAAGGGGTTTCGAGCATACGCGCTGTGTTTAGTCGGAGCGTTTTAAGGCGGCATTATAAACAGGAATAACAGGTATGTACTTTATTGAGTAACAAAACACACAAGTGCCATAAAACAAGCTATTTGCCTCTAGCTGAGTAAAAGCCGCTCCGACGTTGGTGTCAACTTAATAGCAGTTTGGTCAACCTCGTCTATGTCAGTAAATGGTCATTAGCTATATGGGAATAGAACATGTAAAAAAGAATGAAAAATGAAAAATGTTATCGGATGCCTAAAATTTTGATGCGAGCAATGTTTGAAGCTGAAAAAAGCGGCCAAATACATGTTAAGAGAATTTGCAAGCTCAACAATGAACCATGGAGTGTCTTCGCCATGTCAGAATTCATCACTAACACTTCAAATGCTCTAACATTTCATATCTTCTCAGAAAATGGCCTACTCCCGAGATAATAGAAAGAAATTATCACCAGCTTTATGCACGTTGATAGATCCTTGAAGTGCCAGGATTTCTCCTGTTTCTAAAACTTCTACACAGTGAAGATATCATTTTTATCCTTCACATGTGAAATATCGCGGACCGTTGCCACTATCCTCGCTCTTGAGTTAAAGCTGGTTGTAAGAGACGACCGATTTACGCTTGTAAAGTTTGTAGTTTGTCAAAAAAATATTGCTAAAATGTATACGTGCGTAGTTTTGCATTTGTTTTAGCAAAATGCATGTTTAATCGATATCCGTAAACAACGAAGTTGTATTTATCATAAGTTCACCAAAACAATCACTTTTTTTCCGGTACTTTTTCATTTGTGGTCAAAAGCCGTTCGAAAAAGGGAAGCCGAAAAGGAATGCAAGTTTTGCAGGAAAAAAAGAGCCCTTTAGTTACACTGAAAAGGTTTTATCAAAGTTATATTCATTGATATTTATTTAACTATGCTTTCGTAAGGAACCGATCAGAGAATATGCAAAACTTTCACTTAGGACGTAAAGTAAAACGCCATTGTTGTTTTGATTTACCTCGCTTCTCATCGCTCTTTGTACGGAAAAAGCTTTTTGTTTTGTTCTTGTTTTGTCCTTTAAAATGTTAAACTTTGACATTTTTTTACCAGCAAACTAAGAACACATGCTGTCTCATTTTACCGACTTGTTTTCGTCGATCAATGGAAAACTATTTCTAACTGAGTCTGCCGTCACTGTGTCGCTGTCAGTGAAATTCTGAGGCTAGACATTTTATTCAAAATATAACTCAGAATTATATTTTTGTTTTGGACATTAAATCGATACCATTATAGTAAATAGATCATTACACGGACGCTTGGAGATACGAATTTTATCTTCTCATGTTGAGTATCTCTCAGATCACTCGTTCACTGCGCTCACTCGTGAGATATATTTTCAATACTCGAAGATAAAATTCGTATCTTCGCACGCCCATGTAATATCACCTACGTATATATGTATATCTGGGAACTGGACTATTGATTTAGCCAGAGAATATGGCTAGATCGAATAGAGAAATGATAATGGAGTTCAATTTGGATGGCTGAGTGTTGCATGTAGTCCGATGTTCAGGTATGTAGACGATCGATCGAAAGGGGGGGGGGGGGGGGGGGGGGGGACGGGGATGCTCGGAACTGCTCGGGCGGAGCCAGGCGAGAGTCCAATATGGATTAAACCAAGTCTGTACAAAAATCTTTTTAAAGTGACAATATGGTTAAGTTAGAATACGTAAGAGATGTTATATCTATGTTTAAAACTTTGTTTTCGATATCCAGCGGTCAGACAAACTATGGTCATTTTAAATCAAGGGGCTAATTGGTTATAAAAGTTTACACCCAAATAACCAATACATTTTGGGATGTTATGTCTTATGGTTTCGTAGTCATTTTTTTTAATCCTAAGTAGCAACATGATTTTTAAACAAAGTGAACGACAAAGAGAAGCCTGTCAGCACGTTTCTATTTTTATGTCTTTCTAAATGATGAATGGCGAACTTAAGCTGCCATTTCACAATCTACAATTATTGAGAAACTTTTTATCAAAGTGGATCACTTTTTATTATCATTCTTCTTTTATTCATGAGTAGAGTAGAGTCTATTTTATTTTCCATTAGTCTGCAGCTGTTTAAACAGGAATGCAAGACCTTTAGACTGTTTTTCGTTTTTTCTTCGCTTCATATTTGTTAAAAAGTAAATTGAAATTTGTCAATGAACAAAAGGGGTTTATAGTGAGTCGATGGTGCTTTATTTTACTTAGATAACACATCACGAAACAAACACCTGAAAAATGAAATAGGTAAAAATCAAACAAACAAATAAACAAGCAAACCCCTCCCCCCCAACTCACACACACACACACACTGAAAATGGAGAGACAATAATAACAATAATAATAAAAAATTGAGAAGAAAAAATCTAACACAGTAAAAGAAATTATCTACATCACTAAAGAATTGATATGCAAACTGTCCCAGATTTTTAATTCTTTTTTCTAAACGTGGGGTCGAATTATATTTTTTAGAAAAAATTGGAAACCTTAATAGAGAAACGTATGCGTACATGATGTTCCGTCTGTTTAGACATATTAAACATTTTAATAATTCAAACTGAAAAAGCTTTCAATGTGCTATTCTATCAATGCTTTTTTCAAACTCTTGTACGAAAACGATTTGTTTTTTATATATATTCATGGTACGTAATATCACAATATAAAGGTTTTGCCTCAGAATTTGAAAATATTGTTCAGAATCGTTGAAATAACAGCTCAAGAGTGATTGAGAATCTGACATTATCACGTGATCCTCATGACTTAAACCGCTCCATTTGTTAATGGTTATAAGTCCATGTTGTTCTAATCGACGATCAAAACTAGAAGACAAAGGCGTTGACATTATTTCATTTTCACTTTAGAAAAATCTCGAAGGCTATTGTAGGACCACCAGCTGTTTGTTAGATGTAAAGATAAGCAAAGTATATAAAGACCTAGTTATCAGGCAAAGGTAATACCAGTATGATCTCGTAAGCGAGCTCCTTTCGTCTGGATTTAGCCTGTAAGTGTTTGCCTTATGTTAATGTTGCGCTGTCAAAATCATCGCTGAAAAATGCAATGTCTTTATTTACAGGGTTTTCGCATCGTACATTTCGAGGTAAGAAATTGTGGAATACATTTGTAACTGCTTTTTGCAAATATTTTCTGAAAGCTTTGGTTTTTATGAGATTGTTGAATTTCACAGTCTTCCATTGCAGATTGCGAACATTACTTTAATAATAAGTAAAAATAACAAATCCTTAAATTGACTCAATATTTTTCGAAGACAAAAGTTTTGTTTGGAATTCTCATAATTCTTTATTTTGTAAACGATCGGGGATTTTATATTTAATTTTCTGGACTTATTTGTCTGTGCTACGCGGCAGACTCTGATGTGGAATGAATCAATGTGATTTTAGTAATAGTGCAAAACATTACATGGGTTGATGTAACTCAGCTGCTTCCTCCCAAATATTATATTAAGACAAACAAAAAGCCCCAAAGACTTTATTTAAACTAAATCTAATAAACTATGAAACCTTTGCAATGTATCATGAACGCAAAAATAGAAATACCCCAAAGGGAAAGTATAATTGTCTTAAAGCTTTCTTATGACATCAAGATTGTATTCCTGGGTTTGGACTGAAATAAAATTATTAAGGAAGGATGAGACACTCGCTTTTCATAACTATTAACTGCACAGTAAACTCAATAGTAGTAAGCTTTTTTATAGCATCTTAGTAACAGAAATTGTCTCGTTCCTGTTTAAGCTTGGGTTAAGTAGTTGGGAAAGGTGCATATTTATTCATTATAAAATGCGAGTTTTAAGCAATCTGCTGTATTCGCCGTATCTGCTATTAGTTCTAAAGGTGTTGATGGACATTAATCATTAAACTACTAGAAATACATTTAAAACTGTTCATCCTGTACCTCACACACTTTAAAAAGTCATTTTTAGGTGCACACTATTGAAACTAGCGTTTTAATTTAAGATACCTTTTTCAGTTGTAGAAAAAAGAAAAAGACAATTTGTGAATTTGATTGGAAGGAAATTCATGGCACTCTAGAATGCATTATCAAATGTTGCAAAGCTGTCCAACAGTGTAATAAAAATCCCATACATAATTAAGTTTAAGTAAATGGGAGATTTTGAGAATAATCATGACTGCACCTCGGTAAAAGTCTAATCTACTTTGAATAGCGCTTAAGATCTTACAACAGGTTAGAGAACATTAATAATGCATTGTAGCCATAGCAACCGACATTGCTCTATTTTACAGAGATGCTAGAAAATTCGTTGTTTAAATACGAAACAATCAGAAACGTTTTCAAAACTGTTATGGATTTGAGTGGTGGACGTTTTTGTTAAGTCCCGCCTGATAGCGAGTGCAATAACAATAGAGAGAGCAGGGGATCTGGTGATAAAGACAGACAGAACGTAATCTAATGGAAACCACAATTCGCTTTTTGTGGAGTTCACAGTAGGTTCACGTATTTCAATTATAAACTAAGAGAAAAGCCATCAAAAGAAACCTGCGTTGTTTCCTTATGAGAAGCAGACAGCCGTCAATTGGGATCAGTATTTCCTTGACTTTTTGAGCCGGATCTCGTGTGGGCTAGAAAATATGAAAATAGTCAGAAAGTAAGGAAAAGAAGTCATTAAATACCAGAATTGGATTACAGCAAAGACATGAGATTGGGGAAGAATTAAAGGTGAAAAAGATCTAAGAAGGTTAGCTCATGATATTCATTGGAGATATTTTAGAAGGATTAGATATTTCAATTAAAAGATTTTACAAATCACATTTTGGAGTTCATGCGTAAAGAAAAAAGATAATGTGATCGTTAAATACAACAAAAGTTATTAAGATTAAGACATTTTGTGTTTCAAAAGTTCTAGGTAAGATGTTCAACACTTTCGTCTAGCGGATGAAACTGCATGATTTGATCAAACTTCAGCTCCCTAAAGAGTTTCTTGATAAAGCATATATTTGTTTGTCAATATAGTTACTGATTTGATCAAGTTCGGTTTGTGTTCCTTCCCTTCACGTTTGTCCGTGCCAGCAAGAACCACGAAAACACATCACGGATCGACATTTGGGGTGGCAGGTACAGGAAAATAGAGGCATTAAAAGACTTTTCACGATAATTTAAAAAAAGAAAACATGTAAAAAAGAAGAAAAACAATTTCATAAATTATTAAAAAATCATTATTTTGGAAGCAAATTTGATGAAAAACACAGGATTGTTTTAATCTTTGACATGCTCATTTATCTTACGGCCGTAATTAATAGAGCCTTTCAAAAGGCTGACGTCATAGACTAGGTTAGCAAGGCTGTCAGCGTTGTAGTGAGTCTATTAGGGAACCGCAAAACAATTACTGGTCACCACTTCGCATCTGAATGTGCTATCTATGCCAAGGCAATTTAGTATATCTTTCCATAATCGATGTCATTAAAAGCGATCTTATTGTGATTTAGAACTTACCAGAATTTTCCGAAGCAATGTATTCTGTCCACCTCCTATGTTGTACTGATTCGATTATTTCGCCTTACGTTTCGTTCAATTTATTCCACTCATGATTATTTGCTCTTTCTATTGTTCTCAAGTGAATTGATTTGTATTTCTCAGAGCCGGTAGCATTTTTCAATATGATTTCAAATGACGAAAAATGACAATCGTGGAACAAAATTCTTAATGGGGAGTTCTTAAGTAAACATGGCTTAGAAAAAGTATTTGATTTTAAGTGTGAAATGTGTGGACAGTTATATATGCATTACATTCAGATTCTTAATGACTTTCAACACTGTCAGAACGTGAGCTAGCAATGAGACTTAATAAAATGAGAAATGCTAAACATCGGAAAATCAAGAAGTGAATAGTTATGGAATGGCAATTAAATTAGAAATAACCGGAATTTCTATATGAATACATTCAGGGTCATTCTTTTCTAAGGCAGTGTTTTTCATTTGGTACAAGAATCAATTTCTCACCCTGATCTTAACAACGGGGTGCACATCGACAAAAGGACCGCTGTGTTTTTTATTTGTCGTTTTCCTTTTTGTCTTTATGAGTACTTCAGCACCTTGAGTCGCCTTTTTGATCTTAAATAATCAAATTAGTTCTTGATCTCGGTGAAAAAAAAAAAAAACGGCCTTAGACTAATAAGCTAATGCATGAAAATGGTATTGTGCGCTTATTTTGCCATGGTTGCAAGGTCGCCAGGATACTGATGGATCGTTGGGCAGCTGCTTGTATGTGGTCAGTTTGTTTTCGTATTCACAGTTGATATTGAAAGCCATCATTTGATGATATCTATGTCCATGTAGGATTGAAAAATTCTGCAGTTATTTTTTCTTGTGAAAAAGTCGTCCTTCTTCACTGGACTAAAAAGGTTTGTTTTTATTAGCTTATATCTTTCTTGATATTGCAATTGTCTTTTTCTTCTGTCTTTTAATTCGTTTTTTTAACTCTTTGTTAATCACGACCAAACACATTCATGACAAAAGACTTTATTCATTTACAGATCACTTTAATCATGACTGAAAACCTCATAACATTAAAAAAAAAATTTTGTTGTATATAGAGCGCGGTGAAACATTGCGAAACGAATGAAAGGTCACAAGGTACTCGAGTTGAAGATCAGTTTTTTAGCCAAAAAAGCATGAAGCAAGTTTTTATTTGAAGGCTTTTTATTCAACATAAGACTCAGGTGATAACCAAATGCACGCATTATCATGTACTTTGTATAGTTCCAATATCATATTTTTGGGGCAATTTTACCGTTTCGAAGGTAAAATTTGGTGTACCTCCGCGTAATCCTTTTTTGAGGAAGCTTCAGATACCACGAAAAATTCCAACTAATCCTTCAGAAAATACGAGAAAAAATTATTTATATATATATTTTTAGCCATCTGAGGGGGAGCTGCAGAAATATTTTGTGGCATTGTCACTTAAACGACATGTGGTGCTGCAACCCACCTGTGCGGGGAGCATAAATAACGGAAACCCTACTTATCACAATGGATCATGCCATTTATTCTCTAGAAGATTTAGGAACGCATGATTTTTGTTTCATTCTCGTTCTTTCTGTTGTTCCAGTGCCGGATGTTTTATAAACATGTAAATTTTTCTGTAGGATGTTTTTTATCCTTTTTTTCGAGGATTTATATTATATTTGATGTCATCGATAACACTGATATAAAATTATGTGTGAACAGATACACAAGACTAGGAATGAATGAATATTAAACTGAAGCAAATTAAACTCCAATTCTCACTATAGGTTTAATGGATAAATTACATTACAGGCCGAAATTGATAAGCTGAAAATTTTTTCAATCGAAAAAAGGTTTCAAGCTTATTTTTGGAAGAAACCTTAAGTCACTTTGGATGTTCAATTCAGAGGAAATAGTATGCGGTTTTTGGTTGTGTCAACATGTCTTGCACCATGGTTTCGTGATAACCATTAAAAGAATCTGTCATCAACATATATCCTGAAAATGGGATCTCCATGTTAATAACTTTAATGAGAAAATGTTTCCATAATGGTATTTTAATTGTCTGTCTTCCGAGATGACTTCTCCAAAAAAGGAAAATATCAAATTTCCTTTTTGGAAAAGAAAAACACCATCTGGTAGAGCGATAGATTTATGAGGCAAGAAGACATGTGACAAATTTTCTTTATTTTTGTTTGGCATCATATTGATTTTGGTTAAACAACACAGAGTAGCAATGACGCGATTGTCATTTATTAAATTACACATACAGTATTTTTTATCTTTCCTGCCTCGTTAGCGTTGTTATAGAAATCCTTAGTCCAGGGAATACTTGGGTTGGAGCAGTTATATTCGATTAGAATTAACTTATCTAAAAACACTTATTACGATTGCATGAAGTGAGAACTTGGAATTGGCGCAAAGAGGAAGGTTACTTGACATGCAGTTATTATCAAAACAAACAAAAAATGGTGAAAAAATAAGAGCAAAACCAATAGCACTTCGTCTAAAAGTAGCCAAGGAAGGAAGTTGCAGTTTTAAGACATTAGAAACTGTACTATCCAAGCAATGGATCTTGATTTTACTCTT
The DNA here is from genome assembly GCA_029948255.1 of Telmatactis stephensoni. Taxonomy (NCBI): domain Eukaryota; kingdom Metazoa; phylum Cnidaria; class Anthozoa; order Actiniaria; family Isophelliidae; genus Telmatactis; species Telmatactis stephensoni. Next base: position 136,052 of record JALIZF010001716.1, on the reverse strand, counting down.
CATTGCTATGGTTACGTGAATATTCCTCTTATAGCATTTATGACGTTCATTGTCGCTTCCCGTTTCAAGGATCTTCAATAAAATCAAAATCAATAAAAATTTTAATGGCTTGAAACCCTTCAATATATTTGGATGGTTCAATGTCATGTGCGGTCGATATTTGTCGGCAAGATTTTAAGTGAGAAAATTAAATTCCACTATGATCCAAATTAAAACTTTTCCATGTAAATTACATTCATTTAATATTTATTCTGTCTTTAGTAGGAAGGCGATAAGATACAGTATTTTGCCTGTCACAACATAGCTTATTCTCAATGAGATATTTTGCAAGCTCCACGTTAAATCCAACTGCCTCTTGTGTTTTAAAAACAGCAACAACTGAGTAAATTCTGGTGGGTAATCTCTCTTCACACATCGCCAGGAGACTACTAGTCATTTGTGAGAAGGTAAAAACTCAAAAAAGGGCTGTAAGGGAAAGCGACCATTAGTTTCCAATTGATCATTCTTTTATAGATGGTAACTGAGTTTTGGCTTCTGAATTGAGAATGGTTATATAATATCTGGTTTCATATACCAAATCGTGATCATTTAAGACATTTCCCTATCGTTTATTTGCTTGGTTTTATTTACTTTCCATAGATGTGCTTGTAGAAGATTCTAGGTTCGACATATGTGACTACCATTTTGGCCAAAGCAAGCAGAGATACAGTAGATTTTACTTTTAAATGGATTTTTGATTATAAGTTAAAGAAAAACCCATCAAATTTGAATGACTAGTTTATGGTTAACCTTCTCCTGGTAGATTTGTTGTGTACAAAAAACTTACTTCGTATGACTTTGGCTCATGTGGTTTTGCAAGTGTGTAAGTCCTAATCTTTGGCTTTGCCATCTTAACAGTAGTTAATAGACGCACTTGTGGAAGATTTTAGGTTCAGCATTTGTGACTATCATTTTGGCCAAAGCAGGCATAGATACAGTGGATTTTAGTTTTAAATGGATTTTTGATAATGGTTATAAAACGCATCAAATTTGAATGACTAGTTTATGGTTAACCTTCTTTGCGGGAATTTGTTGTAGTGTGTATAAAAAAACTTACTTTCCTTGACTTTGGCTTATGTGGTTTTACAAAGTGTCTATGTTCTAATCTTTGTCTTTGCTAGATTAATCATATTTAAAGTGAAAGAAAACCAAACGACTTTTTTTCTGCTCATTCATGTATTAGTAACTTTTGGGACTCTTGTATGAGGATGCAAATTAATGAAAGTGGTTATCAAAAGGTACGTTTCCTTTAGAGAAAGGCTCCTCTCCTACACCGCTGAAACTGGACACAAGGGATCCGCATTGTCCATCAATAAAACCACAAATTATTATTGGTACAAATTATACATCCTCATAAATGATGTAGAAACTGATAAAGAAACCTCATCAAATATCTATAAATCGGCAACACTCATGTTATTTCATAATGGTTTGTGTCTCGGTGCACAAGTGTTTTAAAAGACTTTGCATATACACAAAATGTTTCCATATTTTCAGAAAAAAACTATGCACTTTGGTTCAAGTAAGTAAGCCGTCGACACAAGTGACATGCACAAATTCAGTTGCTTCTAGCTCACTGTTGGGCTATTATGCGATGAATAAAAGTGCTAACTCCGGACGGCATTTTCCAAACAAAAAGGCCTGCAGGTGCTTACTATTAAACATAATACTGTTCAAAATATTGTTAGAGTAATAAAAACGTTTCCTTAATGTTGAATGTCAGAATTAACCTTCTGTTTAGAAAAATAAAATAAATGCCAATATATAAGCGAAGACTGTCGCTTTTTTTCTTAAGAGCAATTTTAAGTAAGGCAGACTGTTTTTCAATTCAATTTTTATAAAAAACTTTTCGTGATAAATGAAGTGATGTAAGTGAAGTAGTGTTATTTGAATCTAGAGGAATACAGAGAACCGAACACTTTTAATTTCCTACTTGTATCTGGTTTTTTCTACTACATCGCTTCAATTTAAATGACAATAGCGGGCTGGCTTTTAGCAAGCTGACATGTATTTATATTTAATTAACAGGTAGCGGAGAAGGCTTTTATCTACCAGTAATCGACATCTCTGGAAGCCAAAAGGTAACGGTATCATTTTTACTCAGTTTCTTTTACAATCATCTATCTATTTTTTATATCTTCATAGAATCTTATGATTATTTATGTTTTTAAATTATTATTTATGTTTTTTTCTAAGTTAGGTAGGAATTAAATTTCCCATTTATTTCATTTTTTATGCCGCTTTTCCAGATACAAAGGTGTGATTTATTTTTGCATGTTTCAGAGAGAGATATATTATTTTTATTCATGGTTCTTTTCATGTAGATATAGAATTGCAATTTATGTCGTACTCTCTTCATCCTTTTCCCTCTACTTTTTGTAACTTTTCCCAATACACATCGAAGATTTTTTAAGGTTTTCCTGTTTTCCTTCCTTATAAAAATTCGACATAAAATACTACTAAATATATCGAATGCAGTTCTGTGTGAAGACAACACGGTCCTCTGTTGTTGCCAGATTTTATTTGTATCATGTTTATATAATAAGAAGATTTAAATTCGCGTTTGAAATGGCTTTTACAAACTTAAGGTGTCAGTATCTATACATGTTTACCTAGAAGTTCAGGAGAATACTCGATCCTTGTAATGAGCACTAGCATTATATCACTATTAGACCTGACTACATTAATGATATATATCTTTATCAAGCTAAGCTAGTCGAAAAAGCCCCAGTCAAGCAGATTCTAGTAAAACACGCTCATTATATGAAGAAAGATCTTAATCACCCGGAAGCTTAAAACTTAACACTTTAAAAGAAAATAATTTACAGCTTCGCATTTCATACCTTTTCCCTTTGATATCTAAATCCGCCTCTTCATGTTTTCCTGCTTTACTCTTTGTTTCATTTGTATACGTAGTTTAATATTTTTTTAATTAGTATACTGGCTTAATATTCGTGCTCAAATGCTGTTGCTAATTCTTAGTTAATAGATTCTATCAATATTTTATGATTTTACTTAACACTATTGAGTACAATTTAACCGTGCGTCTACCAGTTTCAAGTGTCACGAATTTATTAGATATAGCTACTTTTCATAAATGAGCAAGGTCATTTTTTTCGAAACTTGCACCCTCCTATCCCTCAACATAATAGGATATAATAAACAAAAATCAATACCAATCAATGTCATATTGGGATAAATTACCTCAATGTCAAGTCTAATTAAATTAAGTAAGTAAGTAACTTGTTTGTTTGTTTGTTTGTTTTGCAGTAAAAAAAGGACACCGCTTGGGCGGTAGCCAACAACAATCAAAATGATCTTGCTCCTGCATATTTTCGCCTTGATTTCTACTAAAAGTGAGAGTTTTGGCCAGATGACAATTCCAACTCTCCCTACAACAGTGCTTAATTCTAAAGCAGTTAGTTTTGACCATCCTGTTGGTAAGAGTTTTTAATTTTTCTATTTATTACAAGTTTTGATAAAAATAACATGATCAACTAGATATTCAAATTAAATAGGAGGTGATATTTTTTAACGAGAGCGAGTGTTGGTTGGAATCCTTTAATTGGATTTTGAGCTGTTAATAATAATAATAATATAGTTCTTGGGCCTCACACGTGGTCTCGATGCCCTTACAATAAAAATTAAAAATAACATGAAATATTAAATTAAATTATAAATTAAACAGATATGTCTTTAGTCCTCTTTTGAAGCAGTCCAAGGAAGGTGAATAGCTTTTGCCGCCAGATTGGCCGATTTTGTACCGAATGACCACTTGATGCAAAAGGCCTTATCACAACAATGCCATTCCAAATTGAGTAGCGGCATTCTCAATGGCAGGAGCAAAGAACTCGGCCAATCGTACGCGTCCAGCCCTGAGTGGGCAGACGATCTCGGGCGCACCGCAGCCACATCGGCTGGAATTCGAGCCTAATCGAACCGTGATCTTCCGGATAAGATCTCATGCTTTACCACTGAGCTGTAGGGAGACTCGTATGGTAATAGGCACCTTACTGGGTTCCTACGAAATATGACCTGCATACGGATAAGATATTCAGGTCCTACTTGAATAATAACTAAGATCACCTAATAATACCAGTTCCTACTTGAGAATACGCCGAAGTTGTCGTTCTCTTCCGTTGCTGTCGTTCTTCCTATCTTAAGACGCTGATAGATAGCAAAAAGTCAGTTTTCAGGGCATGGGGTGGGTGGGGAGTATATGGATTTGAGAGTTGCTTTAGTCCATTTTCATAAGTGTCTCTTAAGTTCGTCTTTCCTTTCGTTTTTGTCTCAGGGGACCCTTTTCATCTTTTTTGCAGGAGTAATATTTGCTTTTTCTGTTTTGTTTATGTAGTTTTTGTGCAATCTTACTAATCCACAGAATCGTGTAATGAGCCTCTTGGAATGCAAAGTCGCAAAATTCAAAGTAGTCAGGTTCAGTCCTACTCCCTCTACAAGAACGATTACAGATATGGTGCGGATAATGCAAGATTGAACAAAACCTCATTTCCTCCTGGATATCTCAGTGCAGAAAATACTTGCAACGGAGATGGAAGCTTTTCCATCAGGTTTAATACAAAAACATTTGTTACTGGGATTGCGACTCAGGGTTATGGAGATGAGAAAAAGAGAGAATGGATAAAGAGTTATTCGTTGTATTGGCAACCAACAGCAGCACGAGATGCCTACCTTACTCCAATCCCCGTTAAGGTAAATCATGTTACGAATAGACAATTACTGCAATTAGAATCTATCTTCGATTGTTTTCGCACTGGTTCTCTGGACGGGGCTAAACAACTAGGCGTGTTCTCTAGCACGTATTTGCGCTAATACTAAATTAAATAATTGACCAATTTAAAGTTGATATTAATACCTTTGACCAAAACCTGTGAAAATGTTAAGTATTTGCTTCGCTTCATTCACATACACTGTCTTGGTTTATTCATGCACAATTCTTGCTTTTGGCTGCAACGAAAACTCTAAAGAATATATAAACACCTAATCCAAAAAAAAAAAAAAAAAAAAAAAAATGCCGCAACAAGTACACAGTGTACACTCCAAGACCGCAAAGGATTTTGGCAATTGTTCTTTTAATTAATCTATTCACTATTGTCTTTTCTTGTGTGATGTTTCCTTGGTGAGCATTTTAAGCATTCCAGCAAGCATTATGAGCAATTAAGCATTTGTATTCACGTTTTATGCAACCAAAACATGCTATGATTACATTAATTACTAGAAAACTACCAAAATCCTTTGCGGTCTTGGGATTGTACACTGCGGACTTAATGCGACAACGTTTTTTGAAATAGGTATATATATATATATATAGTAGAGCACTTTTAAGAATGGATTTTCAAGCGAAAAACTTTGGATACTCTACCAAAAACATCCCATTAGCTGGAAAAAGTACCTACCTCCGAACACTAATACAGAAAACGGAATCACTCATCCAACGCATGCGATGGAAAGCGTACTTCTTTTTAAACCCGAACAACACAAGCGAAACGAAAGAAACATACGGATTCAAGTCTAAACGGTCAGCACCTCATATAATGGAACTTAGTGAATTTGAAGACTCTATGCTTAAAACAATCCAATCTATAGAATTCAAAACCAACAACAACCTTAACAAACTTCAACGAGTAATAAACAAAGACCTCGAAGAGTTGCGAGAAGATAACCATGTATACGTCAAAGCCGATAAAACAACTAACTACTACAAGACAAAACCCGAAGACTATAGAAAACTCCTTGATAAAAATGTGACAAAATCATACAAGAAAACCGAACCTACAACGACAAATATTATAAACAGTAAAGATAAAGACATCGCAACGAACTTACATTTAGATGACAGAATTGAGATAACATCACCAAAAGACCCGTTCATCACGCTAAAAGATCACAAACCTGACTTTAACAACAAACCAACTTGTAGACTAATCAACCCAACCAAGTCTGAAATTGGAATAGTTAGCAAACAAATACTAGACAAGATAAATCAAGAAATTATAAAATCAACAAATGTTAACCTTTGGAAAAGCACTAATGACACGATAAATTGGTTTAAAACGATACCGGAAAAGAACCAGCACGCATTTATCACATTTGATGTATGTGACTTTTACCCGTCGATAACTGAGGACTTGCTTACAAAAGCGCTAAACTACGCATCAAATTTTACTAATATCACCCAACAAGACAAAGACATCATTATCCACGCAAAAAGATCACTACTCCATCACCAACATTCCCCATGGACAAAACGAGACACGACAAACATGTTTGATGTGACAATGGGATCATATGACGGCGCCGAGACATGCGAACTCATTGGACTCTACATACTTTCGTTACTGGACCCTACACTTAAGAACAAGGCTGGCCTATACAGAGACGATGGACTAATAGCTTGTAGATCTACACCACAAGAGATAGAAAGAACAAAGAAACGGATAACAAAAATCTTTAAAGACAACAAGCTAAAAATAACAATTGACGCGAACAAAAAAATCGTGAACTTCCTTGACGTAACCTTTAACCTAACTAATGGGACTTACAAGCCATACATGAAGCCTAATAATAAACTCCTTTACGTCCACAACCAAAGTAACCATCCACCTAGATCTACTACTAAAAAACATACCACTGAATATAAATAAACGACTAAGTAATATTTCCTCTAACGAAGAAGTCTTCAATGAAACTATCCCGCCTTATCAAAAAGCACTAGACGAAAGTGGCTACAACCACAAATTAACATTTAAACCGCAAATTAATGGAACAACGAAAGCTAGAAAAAACCGAAAACGCAACATAACTTGGTACAACCCACCCTGGAACTCTAATGTTAAGACTAACTTGGGAGAAAATTCCTCAACACAGTTAACAAATGCTTCACAAAAGACCACCCCCTACACAAGATTTTTAACAAGAATACTTTAAAGCTAATCTACTCATGTATGCCCAATGTGAAGAATATAATCGACTCCCACAACAAAAGCAAAATCTCAAGTAGAATCAGCACAACCGGCGAACAACAAGAACCAAAATGTAACTGCAGAAAAAACTCGACTGCCCCCTTAATGGAAACTGCCAACAAACTGGCGTAATATACCAAGCCACAGTAACTACAGACACATCAACGGAAACATACGTAGGACTCGCTACTAACTTCAAGGAAAGATATAGAAACCACCTGACCTCCTTCAAACTCAGTAAGAAAAGAAATGCCACAGAACTATCTAAACATATTTGGGAACAGAAAGACAAAAATAGAAAATTCAATGTGACGTGGAAAATACTTAAAAGAAGCCAACCATATAATAATGAAAACAAGAAATGCAATCTATGTTTAAACGAAAAATTTATCATAATTTGTAAGAAACACCTATCTACCCTGAACAAACGCAACGAACTCGCAAGTCCATGTCCCCACAGAAATAAATACACGCTTAGGAATTTCTATGTAACCTGATATATGTAACCTAGCAACTAGTCTCTTTTAAATTTCCAGCATAGGATATCCAACGGTCATTCGTTGTAAATTGCCTGATGAGTGTGGGTAAAACCATACGAAACAGGTCTGTAGCAATAAATCAATGGATCAAATTCAAAGCTTGTAGCTCAAAAATGTATATATATATATATATATATATATATATATATATATATATATATATATATATATATATATATATATATATATATATATATATATATATATATATATATATATATATATATATATATATATATATATATATATATATATTAACCACAATCCAGGCTGAGCTGAATTGAACATTTAGAAATCCTGATCACGTCTAATAGAAATAGAATTTCCGCTTCTGATTCTCTCATTTTATATTCAGTTTAAGGGAAATAGCGATGCCAACACAATTGTGTACAACAGAATTCCGGTACCAAAGGAAGTTCAATTCATGTATTTGATGCCTTTGGAATGCAATAATGGAAAAACTGGTTTGAGGCTAGAATTCTATGGCTGCGTCATACGTAAGTAATGCAAAACAGCGCACATAATAAACCTTTGACAAATTCGTAACTCATGCACGTACGAAAAAGTATATATAACAAACGAAGAATCTCATTTGAAGTAATAAAACTTAAATGAGAAAATCTAAAGATGTTAGTTATGTTCTTTTTTTTTCAGAAAAGACTTTCGTTTTGTGGGTTAGGCGTATAAAAGGAAGATTCCACAAACAGTTGATTGACACAAGAACACCTGAATTTAAAGACATGGAAAATGTCTTCAAGACTAAGGTAAATCAACGACCAGAGCTGGAAAATATGTCTCCTTTGGTGGGAAAACATATAAGAAAAAGAGATTTTACGGAGGGACTACTAAAACTAAGGCGACCAAAAAGAATTTTCAGATTAATTTTCCATGTGCAGTTTAGACACTCAACAAAAGATTTGTGTAGTTCCTACAGTCTTGTTCAATCTCAATGTAGTTCGTTTGCATCCAAAGAAAAGATCACTTTAAGTGAAATATCAAGCATTTTTAGAAATTCTATTGTTTATATACTCGATCGTGATGGGATAATTTGGTGGAAAATTTGTTGAATTTGGGTGGCCTTGGTTGGATCGGAGTAGTCTCTCTGTAAGATGATCTCAAATGTTTTTTTGGAACAAACATGTTAGTAGTAGGAAAGTGCCAGTTCTGAGACCGGGGTATGGGGTATAGGATATGGAGAATTATTAAAGCCGAGGTTTGAACAAACCGAGGCCTTAATAATTCCCCATATCCTACGAGAAACGAATTCAATAATTGTTTTATTATTTTTTGAAAATAATTCTTTCTCAGTTGTGCTTTGTTGACAAGAATACATGTTGTTGTTGTTGTTTTCCCGCTTTAGGCATGAACCGCATAAATTAGCGTGACGTCATACCGCAAGCTAATTTTCCATATTAGAGAAAATTACGTCATAACTTCGAATAATGGTTTTCAACATTTTCATAACTCCAAATTTGGGCAGCTAGCCGGCGGCTATGGTAATTTATCCGGTGGCTCTTAGCCAATCAAAACTCTTGAATTATTTTCAAAATATGATAATTAAGCAATAAACGATTGATTTCCGTGGTTTATCGGGGAAATAAACCACGCGGGATGTTGGGAGAACACGAGAAAAGGCCTAAAAAATCACGAGCCGTAGGCGAGTGATTTTCGGCCTTTTCGAGTGTTCTCCCAACATCCCAAGTGGTTTATTTCCCCGATAAACCACGGAAATCTATCGTTTATTGCTTTTATAATATAGCGGAAAATAATTATAAGCAAAAAACTAACATTTAAAACCAAATTTCGCAGATGAAAATATCAATTCTCCTAAGAATCATGAGAGAGCCAATAAGATTGCTCATTACTTCGAGATTGAGATACAACGAGCGTTGTGATTGGCTTGATTTTGAAAATGACGTCATCGACGTCCTTTGCGAAGAGACAAAAATGGCGTTGAAGAAGGTTGACATGAAAGTTGTGGACAACAAATTTGCTCTTTTGAGGTACTTTTCTATACTTTCTTGTGTCTAAGCATACATGTTTTCACTGAAAAATTTTTTTTCTTGTATGTGCAAAATTTTTTAGGCGGATTAAGTCCTTTTTACAGACTTTTTTAAGCTTTAAAGCTTTGCCGTAATTTCGATGCTCTGAAAGTGAATGCTTTGAAGCATAAATTTGCCTTTTTACTCCTCGTGTTTTTATTGGCTTATTTGTACATGTGTACGTTTTGTTCGCAGAAAAAAATATGTCAGAATTGCAGATATTTCAAAGGCAATTGAGTAAATTTAACGGCCTTCAACTATCACTTGTAAGTTTGAGAGTTTTTCCACGCTGTTGCTCTCTTGCTTGTTGTCATCAAAGCTGTAATAACAGTCTGCTGAATTGAAAGGAACTATATCATTTATCAAGGAAAGTAACTTGTTAATACAAATATTGTTAATAAACTTATTGTTCTTATAATACTGCCTGAATTTTTGAGTTATTTGTTTTGTGAAAAACTACCAAAGTTTCATACACGATTTCAGGTTTGCTCTTATCAGTCGCTTTTCATTGCAAAACATCAGGTTCTAATGAAAGTCGTGAACTGTGACTTGCTAATATATCAGAAAACAATAAAAAACGTATTTTATATTGAACATTCTTTTGGTTTTTATCTTTTTTTTTTACGGCAGAAAGAAGTGTTGAGCCGTGCCTGTGGTTTATGGGGGAAATATACCACGGGTTTCAAGCGCTTTTTAGCCAATCAGAGCGCTCGTTAGAAAAAAGCTATATTATAAATATATATATACTGCACACTAATGAAATGTTATCTTATTATCAAATCTCTTTTTTGCTTTCTTCTTCTTATCATTATTGTTGTCAGTATCATTGTCATTCATCATTTTAGTTTTAAATATTATATCGCATTATACATTGACACATCATTGCTATGACCATTTCATGATCAACAACTGAAACCCACTACTGATAGATTGAATAAGTATAGAATTGATCGATGTATGTCCATGTCCATGTGAGTGTTAAAATGTCTGTACGTCTACCTTGGTCTACTCCTGGTGAGGGGGAGGGGGGCACTCTCCTAGTTATGCTACTCGGGCATGTGCCACGGGATAGGTTATAGTTTTTTAGCTCCCAGTTTTTGCATTTCTAGTCTGGGAAAGGGTACCTGTTCGGTCTAGGATAGGGTATGACTTCCGCAGTAACTCCACTATCAGTTTACATCGTCTTAAGCGCGCTTTCAATTAAACAAAGAGTTTATTAAAAAACCTCATTATTGTAGTCTGGGGAGGGTATAAGTTTTTAAGCTTTAGTCTGGAATAGGGCATGGAAAATCAAAATTTTAGGTCTGGGGTCAGGGTTTTGAGTTGTCCATGGCACTTCCCTACCCAAAAATACCCTTAGTCCCCCGGGGTTCTACTGAGGAAGCTAGGCAATATTCGAGAAAGTAGTGACTCAAATATACTGTATATACCATCTGCTTGTCCGTCTTTTTGTCTGTCTGCCTGTATATATGACTTAGCTCGCTTAGTTCTGTGGTATAATTGCCAGAGCCTGATTCACCGGCGTTCCTTAAGACAAGATTTATCTTAATATTGTTTGTTAACAATAGTTCAGTATTGTTTAAAAACAATAGTTAATATATATCTTATCATAAGCTGCTAGAGATGTGAATCCAGGTTGTATATGTTCTTGCTCCAATGTAAGTATCTTTAGATTTTTACAGCAGTGAGATCAAGACGAAATGGTCCAGAACCTTTATCATGAAGATCCAATCGTGCATGCACAATGACCTGTATTACTCTCTCCTCTAAATTATCTTTGACTTATAAAAATATATTAATTGGAATGCAGTCTTTACTGATATCTTCATTTCTCATTGATGTTGTGATTGAAATTAATTTTTCATTGTTAATCAGTTCTTTTTCTAATCAGCTATCTTTTAAAAACTTCTAAAACTAATTAAACTTACCCAAATTTAAAACTCTAATGACAATTTCAAAAAGAGCGGGAAGAAAAATTATATCACAACTCATTTATGGAAATTATCAGTAAAAATTGTCGAAAATTGAATTAAACTTAGTTTTTTACATTTTAAAGAAATATTGATCTCCACAAGCATCACTCGAGTCATTATTTTCACAAGTCACAAATTATATTTGACAAAAATACCAACAAATAACCCTACGTGTAAAAAGACTGTAGAAATAACGTTTGCATGACCTAATCAGACGTATCGCACAATCCAAAAGTCGCCTTCAAATCTTTCAAACGCTCACATTTTTTCAGCATGAGATCTTTAACCGTTAACCATAACCTACCCCGCACTAAATCTTATATTCCAGGTCGAACGATTGATCTCAAGTCATAAAGGCTTCTTATTTGTCAATGTATTGCGCATAAGGTACGAGTATTCAGCGTCATTCTAACGTAAACGTCAATTTTCACAGCTGAAAGAAATGAAGGAAATGTCTAAGTTTTTGTTTATCAATGTCCGTGGATGCAGGTAATTAGGTAGCTGTTGTTTGTGTCTACGAGACTCTGGGAAAATGAAACATCTTAAAAGGCTGTATACAATCTATTGCATTGCTAGCTTACATTCTGCGCACATGTGGAATGGAATTGATCCCAAATTACTCCCTACTGTACACAATTCCACATCGCGTGTTTTAGAAATGTTAGCCTGAGAGTATATTCCTTATTCCAACATGGCGACTTCCAAGACCATCAAAAGACTGCGTAGGAAACTATTTTAATAGTTTAGCTTAAAAGCTCTTAAACACTGTCAAGCCACAAAATGACCGGGTAAAAATAGAGTTAAATATCTAAATTTACCACAATCCACAATTAGCAATCTTCCCGCAACCTGCTGATTGGTTGCTGGCTTTGTTTGATGAGAGGACAGACTGGTCGAAATGACGTCATACGTCACGCAAAGTAGACTCTCGAAAAAATATTTTCAATTTTGAGACAGCATAATAAGGTCAACACATGTTAATATTTTTTTTCAAAGAAAGTTGATTGTTATCAAACAAAACGACCTTCAAAGTACATCCCAAACGCAGATTAAAAAAAAACACATTACATTCAGCTTGAAAGTTGCTAAATTCCAAAGACTGTTTTAAACAGGCATTGCATCTTAGTAGATCAATTCCTAAGTAATAAAAATAGAATTCGAGTGTTAATCCAAAACGAAATTTTGAATTAAAACTTGCATGAGTGGCTAGTTTTTGGCATTTTTAGCCATTATTACTCGATGTTGAAAAAAATCCCCACTTAATATCTGGGTTACAAGCAGCATAGGTAACGAGGAAAAAATTCCCAAACCTTTTTATGTGAAAATTTGACAGCTTTCACTCAAGCAATCAAAGAATACATAAAAAGGGTCGTGGTAATGAACACTAACCAAAGACGACCACGCGGAACCATGCACATATGCAAACATAAAGCTGAATTCTAAGACGAAAAACGGCAGAAAAAAACTGCTTCAATTTTTTGGTTCTGGATTTCCACGAACAAAATGTCGTTCTTTAGGTTTCGAAAAATACTTTTCTCTTGACTTTTACAAAAGCTTGCAAATAAAAAAACGTAAAAAGTAAATTTTGCCTATATAGTCAGTGTGCTGTCCATTTGATCGAACAGCTCCAGGAAAGTTCCTATTTTTCTCAAACGTTTATGTACTGGAAAGTCGCCGGGTTCTTGTTTTCAAAGGTAATTGATAGTATTCACCGAAAAGGTCTTAAAAGTACCTAGATCAGTTGTAGAGCTGTAGTTTTTTGTCAGAACGAGATTTGACGAACTTGTATCTTTGACTGACTGAAAAACATGCCGTTCAATTCGGTCATAAAACGCCGTAACGGTCTATACGAAACTAAATGAAATCCAGATGGCTAGAAATACTTTCAATGTAGCAAATAAACAAATCGAAGTTATTTTTCTATTGTTTGTATATATGTATATCGATAATAAAATGACTACAAAAACCATCCCGGGTTTTGCAGTGAAACCACTCGTTAGCTACGCTCGTGGTTTTACTTGAGTTGGGATCATGTCTGACGTCGATAAGAGTACATACCATATATAGAAAATTACTTCGATTTGTTAAATTGACTCTCACATAATTGGGTTTTTCACTGATAATAGCTCCACATCTATCACTACATAAAACACGTGTCGATCTTTGCATAGGGAGGAAAACCAGAGAACCCAGAGCAAAATAAACTCGTGACTTGCCCTCACATCCATGCTCCTCCATCGTCATTTTGGAATAAGGTGTATAAGTCTACAAACAGTCTGCCAGTACCTCTACTTAGCAGCCAGCTTTAATCTTAAAATTCCCAAAGAAAAAATTACATATAGTATTACACCTCAACTAAACGGCTACTCTTATTAAGGGGGCGACTCGTCAATTCCCCAACAGTGGCGTTTGTGAAAGGTTCCACTGTGTCTTCATTTTTATTTCTGTTGCTTTATACCGCTAAGACACACTGTTTCAGACAAAACGAGATTTTTCTACTGGAGGTTACATTCACTGTTGATCACTTTACTTATATCTTTGTTCTAAAATCAAAGCCTTTCCTTTATGTCTTTCTTTTAATAAGACCTGGAAGTGTCATAGTACAACTGGAAGTTGGCGCAGCCGAAGCAGAAGCTGAAAATTTGATCAAAACCGCTAAAACTAGACTTCTTGGAGATGCAGAATTAGGACTTGACCCGAACTTTTTCTATGTGCAGGATCTAAAAGGTAGGGACGTGGTATCGTGCCTGGCGTCAATTGACAATACTGAAGAACAAACCGGCTGATATATCGGTCGAATGTTGAATGCATTTATAAATGGAATTTAGGCTACTTCAAGGTTAATCAAAAGAATATCTAATTAGCAAGGATAATTCCAGATACAGCTGAGATCATGTTAAGAAGGCAATCATGTAGCAAAACATGAGCATTCTGTCTTACTGCATTTCGTTTAACCCATTTGAGCCGTAACTGGAACTAAATTGACTTAGATAAACAGCTGTACATTTGACTTTTACATTTTATTTTAAGGTACTAAGACTTGCAAACCTCCAAAAATAGAGCTGAACTTATTACAAAAACTGCAAAAACCAACAATTGTATCTAAGTCGGAGGACTTCACAGTGACATCAAATATTACAATTCAACATGGTCCAAAATGTATACTTAACGATACGTTGGTATGGGAATGGTCCCTATCAAGATTGCCAGAGGGTGAAAACTATTTTGAGGGTCGACAAGTAGTTACTAGCAAAACTACTAAGAATTCTTTGGCAATAACTAAACGTACCCTGGACTACGGTATTTACTACATTAATCAGCGTGTTGGTTGGCCAAACTCCAGGTTTTTTAGCCATCAATATGGCCTCCTAGAGATTAAACGCTCACCACTCCAAGGATCCATTCTTGGACCGCCTGTGGTTGCTGTGGGTTACAATGATCTATTGACGATCGATGCATCGCATTCTTATGATCCTGATATAATACCTTACAGCTCAGTTGGAATGTCTTTTCAGTGGTCCTGTAAACGAGTTAACCATCAACCGAACCAGTCAGTGGTTGGTTGCTTTGGAACAAGTCTTGTAGAATTATCCCTGGAAAAAGGCCCTATTTTGGTTCTACCAGTCAATAAATTGAAAGCAAACAATAAATACAATATAACTGTAATTGTTAGCAAGGACACTCGGAATGTCAGCCTGAACCTTGTCGTTAAAGTAGACCAGGTGGCAACGATGGCTGTCAACATAGCGTGAGTAAAACTTGTTCAAATGCACGTAATACATACATTATGAGCGGCCGAATTGTATGGGGTTTTCAGTGGCAAGGCTTAGGCGACAGACATACAAACAGATTATCAAAAAAAAGTTTTATAAACTAATGTATTAACAAGAAAATCAGCAGTCAAGTGCAGGTGGAGATACGTATTTGTCTTCCCCCCTCCCCCACCCCCTCGTTTGTTACTGTGGTATCCCAGCGTCTATCAATTTTCTCCATGATTAACTCAAATTTTAAAATTGTATTCTCCCTTTAGTTGCAAGCAGAATTGTGGCAAATATGAACCCAAAAACAATATTGTGCTACAAGCTAAATGCCTTGGTTTGATCTGCCAAGAAAAACCGTCTTATAACTGGAAAGTCAAAGAGAAAAAGGTCTACAATGGCAACGAATCATGGGAGTACGTAAGGGTTACTAACATAACTTCTACCCCAACATTTGACGTCTCAAGGATTACAATTCCTAGAGGAATCTTAAAGGTGAACTCCCATTTTCGTTTTTGTATAGAACTCAACAGGAAAAAAATATTTGGAGATTCATAAGTAATTTACATGATCCAATTAACTCATATATATGATCGTCTAGGTTGGATCCAAGTATATAATGGAAATCTACGCCATATCAAAAACAGGAGCCGCAAGGTCGAATTTTACGTTAAATTCAAACGAAGCTCCAACAGGGGGAAGATGTTATGTGGATAATGAATTAGGAGAGGCTTTTACAACAATCTTTAACTTTACTTGTGAGGGATGGAATGATGAAGAACCTCCATTGACTTACAAATTTCATTTCATAAATCCTTCTGGAGTGGAAGTATTGCTTCAATACAGTAAAAACCCTGAAGTCTCTACCAAGCTGCCTGTTGGCTTCGCAGACAACGAGTACAAAATTCCAATCAATGTCTTTATTGCTGACTCCGTGGGTGTTGGAAGGGATGTAAAGGTCACAGTCAAGGTAGGTATCCCAGGCAATTTTCACCTCGTTGTTAATATCTACGAATGCATAAGGTATTTGCTTTCAATTTGGGATTTTGTCTGCGGATTCTAATCGACTAAATAATACAAGAAGATTTTGGGCGTATCGTTTTTGATACATTGTATTTCCAAAGCATGAAAACATTTTGTAGCATAACTAGTGAAATTATTGCTATTGATGGACTGTAAGAACATCGATCATGATTGCATGGGTAAAGAGTTTATAATACATGGTAGTGTAGATGACAGACGTTATAATAGATTCAGTTCATGATCATGATTCCTACACAAATCGATTACTATAATTTCGTTATTTATGTGGAAAATGAAATGAATGCTTTGGACGATATCATTGTGCTTTTTTACCTGCAAATATAACTATTTGAATTTCAGGCGCAGAAGACAACGCATTTGTTTATAATCCCATGTGCTCATTATATCCCACGCAAAGTGGTCTAGTAGCTAGTTGTCTTATCACTCACCTCTGTGGTTCCTTGTTCTATCCCTTCACGGGACCCCTTTTTGAAAGCAGACTTTGCCAGTTAATTCTCTTACTTCTAAGGTTTTCTAACAGGTTCTGTAGTTTCCCTCGGCCCTCCATAAAAAAACGAACCGACGAGTTAAGAGTCGAGTGTTAAGAGTTCATTAAATATAGTACTGTGAGTGAGTCATTTACGAAGCAGTCTTCACTCCCGAATAGCAAAGCAGCACGTATTTGTGAGAAGCTAGAAACGCGAGACTCGAAGCTTTTGAGTAGTTTTAAAATGTGTTTGATTGTTAAAACTTAGTAATCCTGTCTTTGCATTTAACGTTAAAGTGCAGCTCTATTTGCATGTAGCGTAGTTGCGCGTTTTGCAACTTGACGTACATAATTCTTTATACATATATATACTATTACCAGAGTAAGCCATGGTTGAAACCACTTGATTCGTCTTCGTCTTCAGGTAACAAGGTATGTGGTGTAAAAGCTCTACTATTATTCTTGAAAACCCAGGGACAGAGAAAAACTACCGGACTGGGTGCGGTTGCTCGAAGCTGGGTTAGGGCTAACCAGGTGTTACCTCTAAAACAATCTTCGGTTTCAACCCTGGGTTAGCGCTAACGCCCCTTTGAGCAACCGGACACTAAACT
This sequence comes from Telmatactis stephensoni, assembly GCA_029948255.1. Taxonomy (NCBI): domain Eukaryota; kingdom Metazoa; phylum Cnidaria; class Anthozoa; order Actiniaria; family Isophelliidae; genus Telmatactis; species Telmatactis stephensoni. The sequence continues at coordinate 118,600 of JALIZF010001716.1, read as the reverse complement.
GAATTGAACAAAGTCTGTTAAAGGTTGGATTGGTCTTCACTGGCTAGTTTTAGATGTTTTAGATAATAATTAACTGAAATGACTTCCAGAGCAAGTCATGCAGGCTTTGCATTTAAAAACAGTTCTGTTTGAAACGAAACACTGGTTGCACGACAGCGCTACCCTCTAGATAAACCATCATTCAACTTTGTTATGCAATAATTTAATTTTATTCGCTGTTTAAAATTCCAGCGGATATCGTTTTTCATTCTTCGTGCAGCCCTGGCCACGTTTCGAGCGGCTTGATCTGTCCCTGGGTTCCCTAGGGTGCTCCAATCATTGCATGGATCAAAAGTAAATCAACTGACCTAATTAACCAATAAATTAATGTTGATATGTTAATCTAGAAGCAAAATGAAACATTAAGAAACGAACTGACCGATGACAATACACAAACCATCTAACATAAAGTGAGACTAACTAGAAGTAATCGAAAAAAAGCCCAACATTTTAATGCGAATTAATTAGTGTGCTAAAACCGCATAATATTGATTCTAACAGATAGACAGATACAGAGAGAGACATTTAGAGAGGAAGAAAGGTAACTCCACTTGCAGTACACTTTCAAAACCTTCTCAGAGGTCGATCGATGCAATCATAATTAAAGGTAGCATAGACAGACGTAAGATTTACTTTAGGTGGAACGTGGTTTAGAGCAATCAACCACGTCCTATCAGGTTCATGAAGTCATTTCACATCTTGATTTAAATGAGAAATGAAACTGAAGTAAGTGGAGAAGTGGCATTTTGATTATCTTCATTAGCTAGAAATTACACATCCATGTATCATATCATAAACTATATTGCATCTGAAAAGATCCAATAGTATGATATATATATATTACATCAATGTGTACTTTGTACTGCCCTTTACAATTTCCTTGGATTTGAGTGCAATAGTTTTTGAGCCATCTTGGATGAACTTCAGCAAAACATTTCTCATGAGCATATGTTTTTCGTTCATCCAGCATAGTAACCAGTTTTTTATTTTCTGATTCTATGTATGTATGAAACGATTGAAACCTAGTGAAATATTTAAAAAATGGTGAAGTAAATATTTTTACTGATCGTTTTCTCTTAGAGTAAACGGAGCTAACAATATTTTGCCACACACTACGGCACACTCGTGAACAAAAGAAATGTGGGTGTCAATCACCAAATTGAACACATTAGAAAATCAACATTAAAGACCCATTTATTACAAACTTTATTTAACGTGAGCAATGCCTTAGCTATACAGCTACTTTGAAGTCATGCAACAAACTAAATGATTGCAGTCATGTCACAACATTTATTGTGCGATAGAATTCTTTCGCTCTAGTCACGTTCAAATTATTGAAAAGTACACTGTTGTATTTTTGAACAGAAAATCAATTCAATATGAAGTATGAAGTGCTACAGTTTTATTATTTTTATCCAGGTTAACCCGACAGTGGTCAAGAATTCAACACTTTACCATTACACAGTGGGTAAAGAGAGTAGGCTGAGTGTACTTTTGAAGAACAACAACATTAAGCAGGCTACAAATCTTGCCAACGAAGTGCTTTCCATGTTGTCAAGCAACGCTGTTAAGAACATGAATCGCAATGATAAAATCAAGGTAGGAAACTGCTACTCCTCTTATAACTGTCCATACACGTCAACTGAATATTGTTGCTAAGCAATGCAGCTTCACATAATACGGTGCTGTCAAAATCAGTCTAATATTGCAGTCATGAAGAGATCGATTACTTGCGATTTAGGATCATATTTTGTTTAAATATAACCATTCTTTTTGGAAGGCCAATAATTAAGTGTAAATATGAGGTAATTATCCATTCAGACATTAAAACAACCGACCTAACATATGGGGTTTATGCTGCCCTGGTATACTACTTAAACGTAACATTTCAATATTAATTTGCAGATCAAAGACAACATGATTACACACATGGCATCAATTAATGTGACGGACATAAAAAAACTTATCCAAGTTTCGTCAGTTGTGGCTGGTGCAACAGAAGATAGAACTGAGTTATCAGAATCATCAAAGGTAAATCAAAGGAAGCAAACTCTTTTTAGTATCGATTTACAGTTCCTAAACCTGGCCCCTGGAATAAAACCTATTGTACCCGCATTATGTGTCACAAGGGTTACGAGGATGTTGTCTTTAAACTTCAAAACAGGCGTTGGTTAAGAACAAACCCGAAACATTCAGAAATTTCTAACAAAATCCAAAAAAAGGAATTTGATATATGACCTGTAGTTGGCCCCACGCGCGCGTTCTTAATAAGACCTTTGTAAATAATCAAGCGATGGGACACATATGCGGCTTTTCGAAGGTGGTCCGGAAAACCCCGTATCTTGACTCGGACCCAGGAGTGCGTCCAAAAATTTAAATAAAATGATCAAAAAGAGTCATATGATAAAATGCTTATTGACTGAGTTAAATCGGGCCGGACGGGAAAATATTTGGCCCTCGTTCATTCTGTACGGACCGAGCGCAGGCCATGACCTGAAGCCAAATATTTTCCCGTCCGGCCCTCCCACTCTAGCCTGCGTCACAACCGGAATTAACGAAGGAAAAGTCCGGATGTGACGCAGGCTATCCCACACGGTCAAAAAGTTTATATAACTTAATCGTATTTAAATCGCATCAATAAGCTCTGTCCTGCCATTCCTCATACACATATTCATTTAGTGACACTACTAGTACTATTTTGTTAGCAACCGCTTTTTCCCTATATCTATATTTGCTGATTTAAATTTAGGGTAAATCTGTCGAGGTACTGGAGTCAATGGCGGACGCTTTTTACAACATGCCCGCTGATCTCAAAAAAGAATCGACTCGTATGGTGAGCGAAGCGAGCACCAACCTTATACACGGCATGGGGAATGTTTTAGAAACATTTTCTTTCTCTGCTGCTGAAGAAGTGGAAAAAAACCAAAAGGTGAAAAATAAAACTCGTTTCTCGGATGAAAAGGTGAGTTAAATAATAATATACAAATTAGGTATATTACCTAAGAGTGGAGCTCCAATTTAAATCAATTTTTTGGTAATATTGTTACGTTTGATGTCTTTGATTCAACTGAATTGGGCTTTCTGTTAATTGGCCAACAAAAAGATTTCATTTTTTCCATTTTGTAATTAAGGGTCTGTAAATACTCTTAACCTTCAATCTCCTGAGAATTATAAGGCCTGCAAACTCAGTCACCTTTATTACAGTGATATTTATTCAGATTCATTAAGATTTTATAATTGACTTTGTAATAGTGGTTCATAATTTTCAGAAATAGAAAGCAAAACTCCTCCAAAACTGAACGGATTCACATAAATAAAACCAGTTCAACATCCTTCAATTAAATTTGATATCGCAGAACATTACATTGTATTTCATGTAAAATAGTCTAAGAATGACTATTCTATTTATTTGTTTTTCTTATTAATTGTTAATTAAGGATTAATTAAGGATTTTATAATAGACTATCTATCTATCCATAATGTCTTTCAGGCCTACTCCAGGCCCTAAAGTTGCCCCACAAAGTTGCCTTAAATCGCACAAAGTCGCCTTAAATCGTCGGTGCAAAGTCTCCTTAAGTTCCATCGACTTTTTGATCAATTTTTGCTTAAATCGCCTAACAAGTCACGCTAAGTTGCCCAAAGTTAGGGCTCAGAGCAGGCCTTCTTTTATTCAGTTTGGATAATGGTCGTTTTTATACTAGAGACGAATAACTCATCCATGCAGACGAATCAATTCAAAGGATTTGATTCGTCTAAATATAAATTCGAAGACGGACAGTTTCACGTGAAGGCTAGAAACATCCCACGGTTGTCGAGTAATTTGTCAAATAGCCCGTCATTTGGACGTGTTTTTAGACGGAGTATATTAAGAAGGTTGAAGACAAATAATTCGTTTTGTGTCCGAATTTATATTGAGACGATTTACGTCTGACACAAATAATTCGTCTGGACGAGTAATTCGTCTCTAGTATAAAGAATGCAAAGAGATTACTATCCTGACCTAATCTATTTGTTTACGTTTTCCAGAAACAAAGTAAAGAAGCTATTCACAAGGTACTGGGTTTAATTGATAAAGTCAGCGATACTCTTCTTGCTACCAAGACCCCTGGAGACGATGTAGTTCGTGTCAAAACGAATAAAATAGAGATACTGGCTCAAAGAGGCAATCCAGATAACATTGGAAAAGAAAGAATTCTTGCGGAAAGCGGTGGTGTAAAATTCCCTTCCAGTTCCGTATTGTTCGGAAATAATAGCAAAGGACAGTCCCATGTAGATACTCAGGTAAATAGTTAAAAATACGTTTTCATAATGATATGGTCGCAATGCCAAAATGTATTGAAGTTACATCAATTTTCGCTTCAAGAGAAATGCTTAGAAACTCTTGCAGCCGCCTAGGAAGGACAACGATTGATAAATTTTACCTTTTCCTTACAATGCTACTGAAAGCAACTGATACAACTGAAAGTTGTTTGATAAATACACGTATCGTTTTCTGTATAATACATGTTATGATCCTGGCTAAATTTTGCGGCCAAATTCCCACAACAAAAACACTCGTTCAGTAACGATCCCTCATTCTGGATAAAACTGCTATGCTATTATCCTAGCCATAGGATTACTTCTCAGAAACGTATATTTGGAATACCAATAACATTTTCGCAAAAAAGGAAAACTTAATTTGCTTACTTAAAAAAGGAAAAAAGGCAAGTTTTTCAGTAGCCCACGTCCCATCCGGAAAAAAATCTCATTTAGTACGCGTGCGTAACAGCGACACGAATCGTTTTCTGGACTCGCTCCCAATGGTCTTTCTGGATTTGAGAAGACGCTTGTAATTGGCTAAACCATGTAGGTCATTCTAACGCCATTTCATATTGGATGTTCTTTCACGCCAACATGATTTGAGTGACTGCGATGTTACGCTGACAGATTAAACGACAGATGTGACACAGACTAGTTTTTCAAAAGAACCAAACAAAAACTTTGGAAATGTAGGAATCCCATCCAGAACATGAGGGCGTGATGGCATCTTTTTTTCAATGCAATAATCCCATGAGAAAAGTTTTTATAAGAACAGGTACCATTGAGTGCTCATGCATTGTTGCTCATTACACTTTCAGATGCTGATACTCAAAAATAATCCTTACACGTGGGATAAATCGGCACAAAGCGTCAAGTCGTCAGTATTGACTGTAGACCTCAAAGGTGATCTAGGAAAAAAGATTGAGGTTAAAGGACTTCGAGAAGAGATTGAACTTATTATCAAAGCTCCGCAAGACAAACCCCCAGTCAGACTTGCCAGCTTTACTAAACCAAGCGTCAATGGAAGCATGACATACCACACGACAAAAGTAACAGGCAAAGACAGAGTGATGCACATCACGGTTGAACCCCAAGACAATAAAAAACTAGAGGTTTACGTCGGTTATAGAACACGGCCGACAGTTCTTTCATACGTCTATAAAGCACTAGTTCCAGACTTGTCAAAATGTGAAAACAGCTCATACGTTTGTCCTTCAAGTGCTCTCGTTGCTGTTCCGGCAAATCTTACCACAAATGAAGGTTTGTACTACATTGGCATAAAAATACCTGATGAGGGCCAAGCGAAGTCAAGACGACGAAGATCTTGCTCCGAATCAGGGAGACAGAAACGGTCTGAGATTTGCGTAGAGTTTAAAGACCCACCAACTACTCCTCCACCCACACAACAGACGATCATACCTACATACGACCCAAAGACCGATGTGAATTATACAGTATCTATTGCCATCAAAGCATGCTTGTACTGGTCAGAGAAAAGGCAAATTTGGACAAATTATGGATGTAGGGTAAGATTTAAGAAACTGACTTTTTAAGTTGCTGAAACATGGATATTTTTGAGATGAATTACAGTGGAGCCCCTTTTATGGGAAACCCTTTGGAATAAACAAAGTGTATACCCTTCAGTAGTGGAGTCGTTCCTTCGATAGAGGTCGAGGAATTCTTATTAATAATTACAAAGGGAAGTGCTACATTTTTATGGATCTTTATTTGACAATTGCGTCATCTTCTCAACACAAACATTCAGCTCCTTACATTTTTTGGTATTCCAGTTATAATCGAAATATCTCAACATAATTGTTGTACATGCATCGATGAAAACTGGCCAGGTCATGAATCCTAAGTACAAGTAATGTCAGAAAATCCCTTCACACCAACTTTTAGTGTCAAACAAATAAAATAGTTCAAGACTATAAATACAAAGAAATGTATGGAGCAAATGTATGGGTTGAGTAGATGACCTGACCTCAGTGACGTCTATATATGAAGATTTATAAAAATCTAATACTTCCCATTGGAACTGATTTTGAGAAAACAAATTAACCAGCAATTGTATGGCTCTTTGAGATTCTTTCAGTTAAGTTTCAGTTAAATCAAATTTTGGACGATTTTGATCATAGTGTCACCGATCGGGTTCGTCCACCTCAGTCCCCACCCCAGCCAAAGGATCTTACCTGCAATGACGCAGTCCACTTGTAAAAAAAATATTTATTCTAACTTTGACGACTCTCAAAGAGAGAATATTACAACAAATAAAGGAAAAATACTTTTAAGTAATTAAAATTACTCCAGTACTTAATTTGTATGTACTTAATTTTTCTCAGTGGAAACTAATTACGGAATGAATTAACCTCAAATGAATTATATTCTGAATCAAATAAGTTATTCTAAAATTAGATAACTAGATTCACTAAATCAATTTTGCAAATTCTAAGAAAAATTAAAGTTTCACAGTGTTCACTTTTAACAAAAGAGAGCTCAGGTGCGACTGCAGCTTGAAATTTAGCAATCTTAGGGGGTGTTTACATAACACTAGGATCATCGTAGCACTAGGATCAACCTAGTGGGCGAATCATCCTACCTGCTATACATTTACTGCATTCTGTTTACATGGAAATTTGTGTCTTCACTTCAGGTACTAGGATCATTCTACCCCCTAAACTAGCATCCATGTAGCTCACGTTTTGAATTTTGCAGGTTTCTCCAAAAGTGATTAATGGGTCACTGGTGTGTCTTTGTAATCACTTATCATCATTTGGTGGGGATTTCTTCGTAGCTCCAAATCCAATCGACTTTGACAAAGTATGGCTGGCATTTAAAGACATCGGAAAAACCAAAAACTACGTTGTATTGGCGACGCTATGTACAGTATTTATCCTTTATTTTGCTATCGTGATATTGGCCAGAAGAGCAGACAAGAACGATGAGTTGAAGGTGAAGTGTTTTGATTGCACGTACAATTACAACACACAAAAGCACACTAATAGTGTTGCTCATGGTGGTGTAAGCAATAATCATTTATGTATCAATCAAAGATCGATTGGCTAACGATGTCAAATTTCCTAAAGCACAAATCAAGTTCTACAACATAACGAAGAATGACAAAAATCAATGAGACCGTTTTGGAAATTAGCGACAATATTTTAAGACAAAACATTAAGATGTTCTCCTTGTTGTTTTGCTGTCGCGTCAATCGGCACACCGAGTTTATAAATTCGACAATATTTTGGGATAATCAGAAGGTATAGGTTAAAACTATTTTTGTAAGTCAAATATGAATCAAAACTTTTCATTCGTCTTAAGTTTATCAAATTAAATTTATACAGCTATATACACGGTTATTATGCCAAATTGCAAAAGATATATTGTTGAATACGGTATTGTTGAAAATCTTCGATGATTTTTCTAAATCAGGTTATGGAATGTTGAATCATTACTAAATACTTTGGCGTATTTTCAAGTGCAATGAAGGGTTTCAAGGCAGTGTCAAACAAAATACGAACGCATCCATTCTATTTGCTGTAAGCCAATAAACATGTCACTGAGAAAAAGTCACAAATTGATATGTCCATAACACAAACACAGAAGAGAGCTACCACCTCCAACATTCGGCAGTTTAAAGCTTAAAAGCTTTTCCTTAATAGAAAGTTTAGATTATTATCATAATAGTGATCGATTTTAATAATTGCTCTGATTTACAGGTGACTCAAAGCATACCAGTCTCACAAATGGCAGATTCCAGCCACTGCTATGAGATAACTGTATACACAGGAATTTGGCGACGCTGTGGTACTACTTCTAATGTTGCTATGAAATTGTGTGGTGAAGAGGGAGAAACAGCGACAGTTTCGCTGTCCTACTCCGCCATGTGCGATAAGCAACTCTTCGGGAGGGGCAGCGTCAATGTGTTCATTTTCTCTACAGACGTGCCACTTGGTGACTTGAATCACATTAGAATATGGCATGACAATTCAGGTGATCACCCTGCATGGTTCCTTAGACAAATCATCGTTCGTGACATCCAAAACGACACAAAATGGCATTTCATATGTAACAAATGGCTTGCGCTCGAGAAAGACGACGGAAAAATTGATAGAGTATTGTACGTTTCATCCGATAACGAAATCAATGGATTCAGAAACAAATTCTGCAGCAGAGCGGCATCAGGGATAGGTGATGGTCACCTTTGGATCTCAGTTGTCACAAGATCTCCAACAAGCCCCTTCACCCGAGTCCAAAGAGCAACTTGTTGTCTGTGTGTTCTTTTGACTGCAATGGTTACCAATGCTATGTTCTATCAGTTTGGTGAAGAATCCAAAGACTCCTTTAAAATAGGACCTTTGGTGGTCAGTGTAAAACAAATTATAATCGGCATCCAAAGTAGCATTATTGTTGTGCCAATAAACTTGCTGATTGTCTTCTTTTTCAAAAACGTCAAATCCAAAGACGACGAAGCAATACGAAATGCTAACTCCAATGAGGCAACTAATAAGAAGAAATCTGGTTTGCCACATTGGTGTGTCTATGTTGCATGGTTTTTGGTTGTTTCAGCTTCACTCACGTCGGCAGTGTTCACTTTGTTTTACAGCATGATGTGGGGAAGAGAAAGGTCAAACCAATGGCTGACTTCCATTTTGGTTTCATTCTCACAAGACATTATTTTAATTCAACCAATCAAAGTCCTTATTGTGGCTATATTGTTGGCTTTTATACTCAAGAAGGCACCAGAAGACGAAACTGCCAAGGAAAACTACACAGAAAAGAAAACAGCTTCGAAGGAATATTCCAAAGTTGCTGGTGAAATTAAAGAACCGCAGTCTCCTAAGAACGAGGATCTGGAGAAATTCCGCCAGTATAGAATACGGGTATTAATGATGGCTCGTACTTTGATAGAACTGTTCTTTTATCTCATGTTCGTGTGGATGTTGATGGTCATTTGCTATGGAACTCGAGATGTTGGTAGATACTGGATGACGCATGGTATTGAAGACATGTTAGTGAAATTTGACAAGGTATAGTTTAAAACCATCTTAAAGTCGGTTTTTGGGAACGACAGCTATAGAAAACAAGAAAAATGTTTCGCTCTTTTACGTCGCAAGAGAAACTTGCCTACGCACATGCGCACATGCGTACTAAGTTTTTGCATAAATCAACATTTGCTGCAAAGGCCTGGGGAAGAGCAAGCGTCGCTAAGCATCATATTCCTTTAGTGGGAAAACCGGGAAATTGGAACTAATCTCTGCCACGAAGCACAAAACGCAGGTTTCATCTGACTTCTTGACTGGCTTTGGACGTATTTTCTGTAAAAACAGAAAATAGACTGGGAAACACTGGAGAAAACTGCGAGCTAGTAAAGGTTCCGGAACCACGTTTTTCTTTTCTCAGCCCGGGCCTTCAGCACATTTAAGTTATAGCGCAATTGCGGTTCCAAACTATATCTTGTTTTGTTTTATTTTGTTAAAAGGTAAAAAACGCCAATGGATTTTGGACATGGATGGAGAACCACTCGATTCCAGCCTTGTATAGTTCGGACTGGTATAATGGCCAACCCTTCGAGTACAAAGAAGGATTTGTGTCCAACAAAGCTGGCTATTTGGTTGGTATGCCTCGTCTTCGACAAGTGCGCGCCACTGCAGGTTCGGTCTTAAAGTTTGTGCTTTCTTTTCTATATTAAAATTTTCAACTAAATCACTGTCGTTTAATTGCAGATGAATGTCCGATAAAATACCTGTTTCCAAGCTTCTCCAGTACTTTAAACAAGTGCATCCCTCCATATTCCTTTAAAGGGGAAAATAAAAGAAAGTATAATCTACCAGGATGGTTCCCGTTAACGGAAAACGAAACAGCATTTTATTCTGAATTCGAGCTGCACAAAATTTGTCCACGTCCTTGGCGATACAAAACGGCAACGCAACTGCATAACCTTCCATATCAAGGAGAAAGTGACTTATATGGTGGTGGTGGATATGTGGCTGATTTAGGTTACACGGCTCGTTCTGCAAAAAGGATAATTGACAACCTGAGAGCACACTCATGGGTCGACGAGAACACAAGAGCGGTTTTCCTGGAGGTTTTGATCTTCGAACCTTCAAGCAGCTTCTTTAGTGCGGTGACGTATCTCTTCGAAAAGCCTCCAACTGGAGGCGGTGTGACTTATACATCCATCAAAACCATGTCACTTTATGGAGCGAGGTCTCACGGATTGCAGTCACTGTATGCAATTTGTGAACTCACAATTATGCTTATTGTAATTTACTTCGTTATCGCTGAATTAATCAAGTTTTACAGACAGCGGCTTAGTTATTTCAAGCGTCCGTGGAACTGGGTGGAAATTACCCAAATACTGGCTTCCATCGCAACTGTTGTTTTGTCCATCTTCCGCCGATACCATGCCACGAATCTGGTAGAGAAGGTACACGTGAATCCATGGGCAACTTCAAGTTTTCACTACGTTGTCATGTGGTCTGAAATTGAAAACGCACTAATGGCAGTGCTGATCTTCATCGTTACAGTCAAACTGTTGCGCATTTTGAAGTTTAACCAACATATTAGCACACTTGCTAAAAGTATGGCCAAGTGCGGGAAGAAACTGGTATCATATTCGGCAGTTTTTCTTGTTGCGTTTTTGGCTTTCGCTCAAGTAGCAATCTTAGTGTTTGGACCGTCAGTGGATACATATTCAAGCATCGTGCAAGTCTTTCGTTCACAGTTTTCAATGTTTGTTGGTGGTGATACGGATTACCAACAATTAGAACAAGCCAATGGTATTTTAGGACCAATTTATTTCTTTTTGTTCATGACGGCAATGGCAACCATATTGATCAACATGTTCCTCGCAATTTTAAACGAAGCGTATCGAGAGGTTCATGTATTTAAAGACATTACGCCGGAAGAGCACAAAATGCTGATGGTGTTCCTCGATTACGCAAATCAGCGCATCAAAAAAAGTTTTTCAAACCTAAAAGACGCGAAACTTTTCCCTCAGTCGGGCAAATATGAAGTGAACGAGCATTTGCTGCACTATGAAAAAGAAACAGAACAAAAGTATACACCATTTGAGGAGCCTTTAAGAACTGAGAAACATTTCGATGACGATACTGAAGATAAGATTCTCGCTTCGGTGAAGGGATGTTTCCAAGCGCTGAGGTATGACCTACGAGATCTGATGTCAACTCGAAAGAAAACCTACAAGGTCCAGAAGGTGTTCAAGAGGAACAAGAAATCTCCATCTGATTTTGAGAAGTGTAAATGCCAGGCGGTTAGGCTCAATATCAAAGGCATATCTTCAAGTTTTCTGAATATTGCAGAAGACATCTTCAAAAGTGAGCCGAAGAAAGATGACGAAAAGCTGTTGCTGGCAAACGACAAGGACTATGAAGAGAGGGATATGACTGAGTCTGATTCGGAGGGAGAGCTGTATCTAGAAAACTCGCTCTTTTTTGGGACGAAGACGAAACAAAATAGTGGTAGAGAAACAAAAATATAAATTCACACAAGCCCTGTAGTTCTATATGCTGCGGCAGAACGACATTGCGAAAATTCAAGAGTCGAACTTTGGAAAAAAAAAATGACGAAAACTCAAATGCATGACTCAGTAGCATCGAGAACCATAATGCGAATGCAAAAAGCATTTGGACAGTCAATCAATATATTTGACGCATGGCTTCTGTGGGGAAAGATCATCTCAAGATCGCCGGATTCCATTAATATCTCTATATAACATCTACAATAGTCATTTACCTATCAGTCCCAACAACAATGTAATCATGTTATATTTGTTATATTTGAGATATAACGCGCGTGCGTGCTGATTAGCTGGCAACCGCAATATCAGAGGACAAAGGCACGGCTCGCAGAAAAACTTCGAAAATATTTTATAAAAGCAATGTAAGACAACCGTTTATTTCGCTGTACTGTTACACAAAGTACTATGACGATGTAGAGCACTCAAAAAGCAAGAGAAACACTCAGTTACGCTTCGTGTTCCCGAGCTTGCTTCTCTTGTACTCGACATCTCCCATTGTGTTTACACCACTGGTAGTACAAACATGCGCGCGCATTTTATATTCCTTAACTACAGATATTATTGGGTAGGTAAACAAAAGCAAACAGCGCAGCGTACAAACAAAGTAGCATGACGCAGTGCGCCACGAAAAGAGTGTCCTTCACTCGTAGGATAGTTACAGAAAATGTTTTATTTTTACAAGTTATATGTTACACTGTAACTGTGGAAATTATATAAACATATCTTTTGGCAATATCTCGTCTGAAGTACTTAAATGAATTTGTCACATGAATGGGAGAAAAATAGAAAGATGGAATTTACTGATAATGACGGTGATATCCCAAAATTTTTCTTCTTTCTTCCAAAAATGTCACAATCAAAATTAATGGTTCAATATAGATAAATGACCTGCTATACGTTAATTAGATATATATCATTAAAATAAGGATGCATGACGAAAAAGGATGCTTGTAGACGAACATTCCAGTGCTCTAAGGTCAACACTAGATTACTCCATTAACGCGAGTTTCTGGTTTGTAAATTAAATTAGACATTCATCGAATATATCGGTCAAATATCCAGCATGTGATATATCCAGTCAAATAAAAATGCCATTAAATAACCGTCTTAACGTGAATGTATTTCTTTTTAGTTTGATGACAATGCTGATGAGTTCAGTCCAGTAGTTGTGATGACGCTACGTCCACACTAATCCAGACAAATTTCAAAGCGCATCTTTTTTCCTCGGTTATTTGTATTCACAATGAAATGGTGTTTTCTTATCGAAAAACGCCGCTTTAGTGGGAGAGCATCCTTAGAGTAACAAAACAAATGCGTTTTCAAATTTATTCGAATTAGAGTGGAAGCCGGTAAACTATTAACAGTGCACGAACGCGATGCTAATTAAAGGAATAATAATTAAAAAAGAAAAAAAGAAAAAAAAGAAAAAGAAAAAAAAAAAGGAAAAAGAAAAAAGACAAACCACATTCCAATCAGTTCTGAGCAAAGGTTTCAGGCGACGCTATCCGCCAAGTTTTTGCATGCACATTTTTTGCACGAACGCGATGCTAATTAAAGGAATAATAATTAAAAAAAAAAAAAAATGAGAAAAAAAGAAAAACCACATTCCAATCAGTTCTGAGCAAAGGTTTCAGGCGACGCTATCCGCCAAGTTTTTGCATGCACATTTGTAGTAATTACTTTTGACCCGATAGTCTAGAATTGAAATTTTTTTATTGGCGAGGTTACTTGATCTAATTATATTCTGCATATCGGAAGCTAATTCGAGGCTTCCCTGGGCCTATTTAGTGGAAAACTGAAAGCAACACAGACTGTCCAGCTCAAAGGGATCTAATATGGTGATAGGATGTGGTAGGTCGTTGAAGCATGTGTTCTCTAGAGCTCTGTTTGACAAGCGATTCAAAATTTACTTGAAAGGTTTCAAGATGAGAAAATCAAATATAACCACACGACTCAAGTAAATATCGTTCTTTATCTCTCTGTTTATAGCTATATATTTCTAGATACAAAACAAGAATTTCTATCAAATATAAAGCGATTTGGAAGCGTTATCTGAAGAATGATGTCAATGATAATCACTTTAAAGTTTTACTTTTAATTCAATTCACAACATTTAAATGTTATCTCAAGTATTATTCGCATTTAGATCTTGGACGAAGTCTGTTTTTTTTTTCTCGAAGTTAGACAAATTCCGCGTCATTCCGCGGGAGTCATGTATAACCCTTTACAACGCCATGATACTTCCAATATTTGACTATTGCGCTACTATATGGGACTCCTGTGGCAAGACCAATCGTGATTACCTAGATAAACTGCATAGACGCGCCGCCAGTATTATTGAGGGAAACAAAGTCTCTCAGCCACAGGTTTCGCGAATATTTAGCTGGCCCTCTCTCCAGTCCCGCCGGGACTACCTGAAATGCATGTTAGTTTTTAAATGCTTGCATAATTTGGCTCCGCCTTATTTACTCAATGAATTCCATCACTCTAGCGACTTCCATGCATATAATACACGCCATAGAGATTTACTCCGTCCGCCTTTTGCGAGAACAACTAAATATCAGGGCTCTTTTAGGGTCAGCGGCACTAAGACTTGGAACAACCTTCCTCTTGACCTGAGGAGGGTACACGACCTAACAAGGTTCAAGTCTGCCCTCAAAAAGCACTTCAGATCTCGATAGCCATAATATAAACCCTCAGCAACACACTATATTACTTGTAAACCATTAAACCGTATATCTGTAACTTTTTTTGTAACCTTTCTGTTTCTGTAAAAAAAATTTTTTTTCTGTTTGTCACTTTATTTTAAACAGAGCCCCATTCAAACCAGCTTTGCTGAACTGGGCACCTCTGTCTAAATATTGTTTAAAATAAAAAATACAATAAAAAATTCCCACGCGCTTTTGTCCCAAATCGTTTTTCCTGGGGAAATTAGCATATTTTGGCGGGAACTTGATCTCAAGAAAATTAGCCTCTCTTTTGCTCAGGCCCAGCTACGCCCCTGACTAGGTCAAGCGCAGTTAAGACCTATGATGTCCTGTCAATGTGCGAATATACAGCAAAACGAAGATAATGCGCGAAAATTAACAGCAAGACGTAGGTTCTACAACGACATTTCATCATCATTAGCGATTTGCCTCATGTTTGCGAACGCATTTGAATAGTTGCTCTACTTGAAAGCAAAGCTCTCGGACGTTAACGGACCGCAACAAGATCCAACAGCAAGATCGTCATGTTGAAAAAATT
Organism: Telmatactis stephensoni; assembly: GCA_029948255.1. Lineage (NCBI taxonomy): Eukaryota > Metazoa > Cnidaria > Anthozoa > Actiniaria > Isophelliidae > Telmatactis > Telmatactis stephensoni. The sequence continues at coordinate 103,473 of JALIZF010001716.1, read as the reverse complement.
TAAAACAATTAAAACTTCAAGAATGAAGAAGACCTGTCGTGGCCCGCAGGGGGAGGGGGGGGGGGGGGATGCCACGAGAAAAAGGGATATTGTCAACATCAAAGTGATCTGGTAAATCGGACAAAATATAAGGGAGCTCTAAGCTGGGCATGCGCAGAAGAATTGCAGGATAGAGTATTTGGGAAATTTTACTGCATTCTACACCAACCTCCTTGTGCATGTGAATCTACAGTGAAATTTTAACAAAATCGACCACTTGATAAGTAATTTTGTGTAATTTAACAACAGTTGACATCCTTTGGCTTAGAGCATGACAAAACTCTAAACTTGTTAGCATCGAGCTGCAAATACCGGAGAGAATTATGATTCTCTGATTTTCTCCCATTTGCTAACAAGTTGTGCAAGTTCAACCACCGCCCGGTTGGCTCAGTTGGTTGAGCGCCGGTCTTTCGTGCGGAAGGTCGGGTGTTCGACTCCCGGCCGGACCAACACTCAGGGTCTTTAAATAATTGAGGTGCTGCCTTTGTAATTACATCTGCACTGAAATGGTTAGACTTTCACGTCTTCTCGGATATGGACGTTAAACTGTAGGCCCCGTCTCCCTAACTTCACGACCTGTAACTGGAGGGACGTTAAAGAACCCATACCACTATTCGAGGAGAGCAGGCCATGAAGTTGCTGCTAGGTCATGGGTGGACTGTATAGCGGCAGCCATCGGCGCCTTTACATGCTTTTTGTTCGACCTCGTTGAAGCTGCATCCCTGCTGTTCTTGGGGTGGGGTGATTAGCACGACACTTTTACTTTACTTTTTACTTTACTTCACGCTTATTGGTTAGCTCCCTCTCAAGGATTTACCTAGAGCGTTTTATGAACTTACGATTTCAATTTACACATTTTACATTTATTACTTTAGCCTCAGTGTTCGATGAAATTGCCTTTTGTTACTATTGTTATTACTGTTGCTATGTCATTAATGCTTGAAGATTCTCCTGGAGTTTCGAACGTACATTAATCATAAGAGAATTATAAATGATTTTTTCATTTTTATGTCACTCCCCATATTTCATATAGTACGACAGGTCTAGAATCAGTCCTTTATGGTCTGAAGCGACTTAATGTGGTGGGGTTGATATCGTATGTAAATGTTTTTAAGCCTGTTCTTTTGAGATCCGCTCCTTGGCTATTTTTGAAAAAAAAGGCGAAAGTTTTAAGGATTGAAATGGCGGATATCAAGCTGCTTCGCAGGAGAGAACACAGAAAAATAACAGAAAGCCTCATGTTTTTATTGACAATCCTGTGTGCAGATAATATAAATCAAATATTTGGTACACTATGAGCATATTGTGGAATTCTCTCCTCAAGTACTACTACCATAATCTTTATTCCATTGTTCGTAAGCCCGAAGCGAGTCGTTAGCAACACTTGCTCGTATCATACGCAATGAAGTCACGAAATCTTGAAATGTTATATCACGTACCTTTAAAATAATAAAAAATAGAAATTTCAATACAAGTTTTAGGAAAAGGGTAAGTTTTAATAATATTTATTTTGGATGAGCCGTTTCAAAATTGGAAATAAATTTGGTTAGTAGCGGGCTAAAAGGCAACGATTTTGTAATCGATTTAAATATTTATTTTTAAAAATGTCAACTTTTTTTTAGACTGACTGTTCATCAAAGCATTATAGCGGGAGAATCGCAATATTATATAAATAGATCGATTTCACGTGACGTCACGAGAGGACTAAAATCTAAACTAAAATTCGGAGAAAGCTGATTGCCTGATATTTTGTATGTATCATGAAAAGAAGTCGTTTCTGGAAATTTGGTCTGATTCTGTTCATCGCTTGGCAAATTATCGGCACCAAAATTGTGTCACGCCATGCAGTCACGCATTTTCAAACGACGTAAGAACACATCAATTTGCGACAAATTTCACCTCATTTGCTTTGGCAATGAACTTAATTGTCATTTTCTATATATATAATCAATAAAATGAACAAATAAATGTATTTTTAATATCATTTCGATGCTTGGTATTTATGGTCGCCATATTGGTGTACATATTGGTGTACACCAATATGGCGGCCCCATACATTCTTACCAACAACAAGCCCACATTCAAACATTCGTATCTTCGTGGTGAAAAGCTCTTTTGACTCAATATTTTCTAGAGTTGCAAAGATTTAGTTGTTCTTTGAGGTACAAGTATTTTTATTTTATTTGATGCTCTGAAACCGACTTTATTTTTCTCGATGACGTCAGTGAAATCGATCTATATGTTCCTTTGTAATCTTATGTACAATGATGTTTATTTTTATCTTCGTTCTCTTTACGACAGATTTATTATTCATTTGATTTTAATATTATCATAATAGACTTAGAAGTTTCCCTGGAAATTAACTGTATTTGCGCGTTTTTCATTTTTTTTTCTTGGTGAAATCGCAAAATCATACAACCGGGAAATACTGATAGTTTTGAAATCGGAAGTAGCAAATACTCACGAAATTAAACAAAATAATTTAGATGGTTCTTTATCGCTTTCAAGATTGAACCTCAGCTTTTCATTTTTTAATGCCACTATCAAATACACCAAGTCATTAAAAAAAAAACAACAACAACAACAAAAAACACGTCACTATTTGGTTATTCATTTACTCTAGTGCAACTTACTTGGTTTGCGGACATTTTCTTCAACTGGTCCATTTCCAAATCTACAAATACACATACATGAGAAATTAGTGTTTTTGATAACTAAAGTTGTGTAAAGTAAGACATATTAACAATTCATACCTCGTATAGGACCTAAAGCAGCATCTTTTGCTAATGCGGTAAGATCGCTGCCAGAGTAACCATCTGTCATTCTAAAATACAACAATGAAAGAAAAGGAATAAATGAAAACAAGAAAGAAAATCGAACGAAGAACAATGTGACGCATTTGCTCTGCATCATCCAGTATGTTTATATCACAGAACAGAGAGACGTGCGCGTTTTATACTGCTGTATATACAGCATGTACAGTATTTCCTTAGAAATCAAGAACTTACTCTGCTAGTCGATCTAATTCTTTTGAACTTAGTGGATTATTGTGTTTACTAAGAAGCTTTGAAAGAAGAGCTTTTCTTGTCTGCAAAACAAAATCAAATATAAGTTATCAAATACCTCAGATAAAACCTGAAACTATGAAATATGTTAGTAAGGAGTGCGTCAAGAGTACACGGTACGGTTACGGCACGGTTACGGCTGGAATTTGGAAAACAACACGGCACTGCACAGTCACGGCACGGCGAGGTAAGTTTCCCACTCATACGAAAAAATTGTTCTAGTTATAAAAACAGACCACGTCCATTAGAGATGGTTTATGATGAGTTTCAGTATGAACTGTATTTCGATCAGTGACTACACAGTAAGAATGAGAATAAGATGCAAGAGAAAAGGCACTAGGCAGAGAAGGAAACGATTAAACTGACCTGTTTCTCAGGTAGAGTTACAAATACTCGCTTGACTAGCCGTCTGAAATAGAACATTTAATGTTAAAATATGCATGTGTGGCCTTAGTACAAAAGAAGTTCATAGAAAAGCACAGTGTTTGATATCGTTCAGCAGAAGAGCAAAACCAAGAGACTAAAGGGTACGATGTGTCGGCCTGATTTGAGTTCTAATCTGTTTGCTCCCCTTGCTTTGCGGTCCCTTTCCAAAATATCGAATCATTTGTGAACGTGCCAAAGGTTTTTCTTACCTCAGTGCAGCGTCATCGAGTTCTTGGGGGCGATTTGTAGCACCCATAACCAAAATTCGTTCATCAGGGTCAGCAATAACCTGGAATAGAAATCACTTTAGTACAACAACAGACATTATATCATACACACAATTTAACATACCCCATCAAATGAAACAAGAAATTCTGTTTTAAGTCGTCGACTATGCTCCTGTTCTCCTTCACGTCTCTCTGTTAACAATGAGTCGATTTCATCTGTGGAAATAAATACACGAATTAAAAATCCCAGTATACAAACAAATTAACTCACAGTAAAACACAGTAATTAAAAGTAAAAGTAAAGTAAAGTAAAGCGACCGTATTTTACGTCGATAACTCGTGACAGTAATTTGAAGAACTGATAAACTTGAGGTCGACGGTGCGCTCATTATACTATGGACCTCTTGCACCGAAGGCCGCGCACTAACCAACTGTGCCATTCTTGCTCCCCTTGCAGTCTTATAAGTTGAAGGAGACTCACCAATAAATATAATACTTGGTTGTAACTCTCTTGCAACTGCAAATAATGCACGCACTAGTTTCTCTCCTTCTCCAACCTGCAAAACATATCATATAGACTTCAAAAGTGGTTGTCAGATGAGAGGCCTAAAGCCCACACAACTAGACCGAAAAGGAGTACGCTTAGGTAGTTCCAAAACCCTTAATGGATTGTCAGCTTTGGATTTGATTTTTTAACATCAACAATGGAAGTTCTTTGTTGTACAAGATCAGGGCAAGTTGTTGAATTAAATAATGTGCATATGCTTTTCTGGTATCTCAATTTTGATTTTAAGATAAAAGCTAAGCTCAAAAGGTGTAATAATGTAATCAAATGATCACTCACCCATTTAGATGTTAGAGTAGCTGCACTGATATTGAAAAATGTTGCTTTGGCTTCACTGGCAACAGCTTTTGCCTGGCAGAACAGATAAGTAATGCAGAAAGGATGAATACAATGCAATATGCTAAATATGTTGATGTGGGCATATAGTTGAAATAAAAATGAAATAACGAGAAGCACTTCTGTTGTTCATGGAATCATGAATGACAGAGTGTTTCTCATTATTTCATTTTTATTAATATGTGTCTTCATCTACAGGTAACTGGAAAATCGTTCACATGTTTAAAATCACAGAACATTGAAATGGCAAAATAGCACAAGAGAAATCAAGTAATTAGGTCAATGATAATGCATTTTTAGCACTGGGTTCAAGTCAAAGGCACAATTGTACAGTATGATAGCATTATAAACAGTTCCATCTATGATAATTAGTGTGCAAATTGTGCAATTTTGGTCTTTTGGCTTCTTAATGTATGTGAATGTTCAGTGAGTCTATGATTTTGAACTTGACACTTAATTTAGGTGTATACAAGTATTGGGACTAATGGTGCTGTTACAAGATGCAATATTATTCTCAGCAACTGGTCTGGCAATGACACTGCAAAACAAATTGCTTGAACCATTACAGCCTGTAATATACCCTGCACTAAGAAATATTAAGAGATAGGATACTACAATCATGCAGCAACTTTGTTTGGCACTGCATTATGTAACACCCCCCCTGAAATAGTATGGATGCAACTTGTTTTGCAGCACCATTGCACTGTGTAACAGCTAGTGCCTTAGAAAGAAAGGAAAGGATTAAGGTTAAAGCACTAGCCCAAATATAAAATCAATGTTTTTTATATATTAAACCCTGGGCCCATACTACATACATGGACAGTCATGTAATTTTTTGTACAACCTACCAACATTGTCTTGCCATTCCCAGGTGGACCAAACAACAACAAACCACGTGCTGGTGCTCTTAACCCTGTAAACAGCTAATGATAAAAGCATAACAAAGCTCAATCAAAATTAATAAATAAATCAATTCCATGAAATTCCATGTTGAATACATCATGTCTTTGAATACATGTGCTCAAGAATAGGGTGCAAACTGCCACTTTTTTGCTACCAATACAAATGGTAAGGCAATAATACTTAGCATCAGGTAGTTCACTCTGCAAGAAGCTGGTTTCCCAGGAAGTCAACAGTGCACTCCTCCCTACCCCTCCATCATTTTAAGGGTTAATAAAGCTACTTAAATCTTCAATGAGTGGAAATACAGGACTTCGAATCTCCACTAATGGACACCTCCCATGGTACCCATCCCATAAGCAGACAGCAGCCCTTGGTCCTTTCTCTTAACCTCCCATAAGTGGACACCTCATTAGGGGACACCAATTCTCAGGTCCCAAGGTCATCTGCTTACAGTTGTATATGGGAGGTTCAACTGTTCATGTAAGTGAAGTTAAGGGTACTCATCACTGACTGACACAGAAAAGGGAACTTATTATTCTGGGATTATTTTGGACAGGGAGTGGTTTGTTTATGTCTTCTCAATAGTTTTAAAATACTATTATACCTCAGGTCTTAGAGAGGGTAAAATGACTATCTCTTTAAGAGTATTTTTAGCCAAGTCGGCACCAGCTGCAGGAACAGAAAAAAATAAAAGAAATTTGCATTAATTTACATAATACATAAATTCAACAATTAATATGACCTTAATTGCCATCAATTTACTAGTAACCCAGATAAATATGTGTAAATGTGACATGAATCATTTTCAGCATGTAATTCAATTCAATAGATTGTCTTACCAATATCACTGAAGTGAACAGCAGGCCCACTGAAATATGACAAACAAAGACATACCAAAAAATATCAGTAACACAGGAATCCCCCAACTACAAATACAGTATAAAGCTGCTAACTTCTCTCGCAGCAAAAACGAATGAAAACAAAAAGATAAAAAGGACACAAGTTATGGACTTCTTCGCAGTTATACAAAGTGTACATTAATTAATATACAATGTATATATACTCATACTTGACTCTTATATTTACCTTTCTAGTACTTCATCCATGATAATATTTGCTAATTTGGATTCAATACCCTTTAGATGGGATATCTTTTTCTTCTGTTCATTTAATCTTGACTGCTTTGCAAGATCTGCAGAAGTCTGTCCTGATGACCTTGGTTGCTGGTTAAAGAAAAGAAAAAGAAATTTGTAGCATTCAGGCACTTCATGTGAGTTGTGTCTGTTATATCTATTTCATTCTTTGGGTCCTCCAGTTTTCCTCCCTCTATCAAAAATGAATTGGTGGATTGAGAGTAAGCATTTAGAATATTTAATGTAGTACGGAGTGTGAGAGAGTACTAGGATTTCTCCATTGTAAAGCATATTGAGATGTTGTGTGATGTATTAAATTTTACATAATTATTATTATTAATAATTATAAATTATTATTATTAAATACCTGAGGGTTATATTTTCTAGGAGCTGCTGCTTTTGGTGCTATGCGTTTAGGCCTACTTGCAATATTATTTGAATTACTTGATGATGATGATGAATTGGATGATGACACTGATGTCAATGATGATGACTTTTTGACTGAATTGGCATCATTGCTTGATTTGGGTGTAGGTTTAGGCTTGGTTGTCGTTTTAGTTTTTGTTGATGTTGACGATTTGGTTGGTTTGGTTGGGCCTTGATCTGTTCCTTCATCAATTCCAGCAGAAACTAATAATGCCACTAGAAAGAAGAAGACATAGTTACAGTACATGCATGCATAACACCACTAATACATGTACCAGGGGTGTATCCAGAATATTTCAAAGGGGGTCACACTTTCCATTTTCCACCAAAGGGGGGTCACACTTCCAATTTCTCAATCTTTCTCCAGTCAGATTCTTTTATTTCTATCATCTTTTTGTTTTCAAAGGGGGGTCACATACGCATACATACGCATCCTCGGGGACCCAGGGCGAAAGGGGAGGGGGAGGGAAAGGACCGGAGGGGGAGGGGGAGGGGGAAGGAAAGGAAAAGGGGAAAAGGACGCCCTGGGCATTTGACTACCCCAAACCATTTCCAATGGCAAAACTTAATCCTCTCTCTGATTGGCCTCATTATAATTTATTATAATGAGGCCAATCAGAAGCGTTCGTGCGGTTGAGCTTGATTCGTCTAAAATTACAAGTAAACAAGTTGACCCCACGCATTGCAATACCTCTTAAACAAAGCGAGCAGACACGCGAAAACCTTAAACAGAAACAGAAGCTGGTTGCATCGAAAATTATTCAGAAACAAGATGTGTTTGCAGAGCTGCCCACAGGATTCGGAAAAATTTTGACTTTAATACCAAATCTTGCCTGATCTCGGTGTGCAGAACTTGACACAAAAACATATTAAACTGTCATAGTATCCAAGCGATAATTGAGATGTGCCAGATATTTTTGTTATATGACCTTGTTTACGTGGGATATCCCTAATAGGATTAAGTTTTGCCGTTGGAAATGGTTTGGGGTAGTCAAATGCCCAGGGCGTCCTTTTCCCCTTTTCCTTTCCTTCCCCCTCCCCCTCCCCCTCCGGTCTTTTCCCTCCCCCTCCCCTTCCCCTTTTCGCCCTGGGTCCCCGAGGATGATACATACGGGACTAGTAAAATATCAGCCCAGAATACACAAGAAAATATCTAATAAGTGATATTTATTTACTCTAGCATTAGTTTTTGACTGTACATGACATTACATGTACACTATATGCATACTGTGTACCTAATTCATCTACTCTGGCTTGTGAGTTAACAAGTGATTCTTCCATCTTTTCTTGAAGTCTTCTTGCTCTATCATATTCCTCTCCTGCATGATAAACAAAATCTAGTTAAAGTTTTACTGTGCTTTTAGAACTGGTACAACTATACAATCAATTTTACAGCAAAAATCGTTGCATCACGACCTCTAACGTCGGTAAGATTTTGGTCTTTTCTGATCCGTCCATCATTCTTGGGGGCGGAGCTTTCACGAACTCGTTCAGTGATTGATTGATTCAAAAGAAGCTCTGCCCCCAAACTGATTGACGGCTCAGAAAAACTCAAAATCAAAACAAAATTTGTCATTTGCTGGTCGCGATGCAATGATTTTTGCTGTAATGAACATCACCTTTTCCTGTGCACCCAATCGCTAATCCGGCCTCCAGTTCTTTTATACCTTTCTGATAAAATTCAACAGCTCGCTTTTTAGTCTCTAAAGAGCCTGAAATATTTTAATACAGATTAAATTATTACCGGTACTTAATAATATCACCATACATTCTAAAGGCCTTGATACATGTACGGGCACTGTAACACAGGAAACCCAATGCAACATGTAAGTTTGACATATTTATAAAACAGAGATATACGTTAATTAGAGGTAGATGTGCAGGAATTGAACTGCATTCGAAGCATCTGAAGCTCTTAGCTTGAAGCTCTTCGAGACTTTTACTGACCCTTGCCCTGACAAGTTTCAAAACTCATGTCAACGTCCCTTACCATGTCCCTCATCAATTTGCAAGGCTTGAGCAATGAATCCATAAGAATTACTATGATGCTGTCTTATATCTCGTACACTAGGTGGTGTATTAGCGCTGTCCATTCTATCAGCGCCGTGGTAAGGTGTTTTTGCTGCCATTCTGGGTCGACGGAAATACAACGTTTGGTTGGAGCCAAAGAACTTGGACCACAAAACCACGACAAACAGAAAATACAATCCACTACATACACGGTGCCACCATCTCAACGAGAAGCTAGCTACAGCATTGAACACTTTTGCAAATACATTTTCAGTCATTTAGTAAGGGATCTTCCTTATAATATTTTGACAAGCTTTCCTTTTTGAATCATTTCGCTCATTTCTGTTTTGGGAACAGTGTCTGCAGCAATTTATTCCAGCAGTGTTACACTATAATACATGCACTTGTCAGTGGAACGCCTGACTCTTTTGCGTCTTTTCCTTTTCAGACAACAAAAGTGTAGTTATCGTCATCGATAAAATGTTTTAAAACTAATAGAAGCTAATTTTCGTAGTACAGTCTCACTTTGTCGTCTCGTCTTATGTTCTAGTCTAACAATTTGGTGATCTTGACGAAGGTCTCTGCGAAAAACGATGGCATCGCGAGCCGCTTATTCTCAAAGTAAATCGGGAAGTAAGAGGGCGATGTTTATGAAACAAAGTCAGGCCGCTGTTCAAAACCTACATATGTCTGAAGAGAACCAGGTTATGATTCAAGGTATGTTAGAGGACCTTCAAGTGGACTGTGTGGCTGATGACTTTGATGAAATCAAAAATGGTGGATTACAGCGCGACGAAAAGTACTGGGGGAAAGTTGGTGACCAGAGACTACAGGTGGAAAGCGTGACAGTGCACCCTGACTTGGAGACTGCTGAGGGATTCTCTGAAGGAGCCAATCAGTTTGCTATTAAAAGGTTGACACAGTGTGGCTTTGAGAAAAACCGCTGCCTAGCAGCCTTGTCTAGATGTGATGATAATGTTGGTGAGGCCCTTGAAGACCTTGTTTGCGCTTGTTGTAATATTAAAAATCTTGGCTATGACAATCCTGAATTAAATGAAGAAACCTTTGAAATGGCTAAAGAACAACGTGAAGAGGAATGTCTTGCTTTGAAATCAATTTATGAAGCTAATTTTACTGAATCTATCCCTGATAAACTTTGGACCATGAATATTTCTAATTTGCAATTTTTAGAGGAACAGTTTAAACCATCTCTTAGAAATGATTCAAAGAAAGATTCCAGGAAGGTGAAAAAGCAACATTTCAAATCCAAAAATATTTGCAAATTTTTCCAAATGGGAAAATGTAAGTTTGGTTCAAAATGCAAAATGAGCCACGTATTACAAGATGAAGAGGAAGCTAAACCTGACGATAGACATTTAAAGGTTGTAGAGAAACCTGTTAATTTTGTTCTGGAAGTACGGTTCCCTAAACAGTCTATCTATCCTTTTGAATCTCCAATTCTGGTATTTTCTACAACTAGTGAATTTATTCCTCCACATGTTTCACTTAACATTACACAAGTATTGAATGATGAAGCTAAAGAATTGAGTAGTTCATGCTCACCAGTTGTATTCTCAGTCATGAGTATTTTAGAAGACATTGAAAAAATTATTATGTGTGCAACTATGCCACCATCAGATTATAGTAAACCTGAAAAAGTAGTTAAAGGAGCAGCACAGAGCATAATAACACAAGAAAGTAATGCAAAAATTGAAGTCAAAACTGCACAGATGAGCAAAAATATTGAAAACAATTCAAGGAAAGAATTGAAAATTAAAGAGAAAGAAGCTTTGAATAAAAAGCTAAAACTTGATTTTGATAAACAAAAGGTAATGCATACATATAATTAATATTGTAATAATTTCAGTTTATACATGTATATGTACATTGTATGCTAGAAAAAAGTACTGTCAATTATAAACTGCCATTAATAGCCACCTGTGGTGAGCACACATCTCCCATAAGCAAACACCAATGCTTCATTCCTTCTCCTGAAAATCTATACATTTTTTAACCTCCCATAAGTGGACACCCTTTTTGCCTCGTACAGAAATAAGTAAATACCATTTCTTGGTCCTTAGGGTGTCTACTTTCCAGTTTGCATTTCAACTCGGAATTTTTGGGACAGTTATTGTAAACAAGAGTTTCATTCTAACTTGAAGAAATCAGAATTAAAAGCCAATGTCAAACATTTTGAATCCAGCTGTGACATCTGAATTTAAAATGTTTGACATTGTGATCCTGTCCATCAAAAGGACTACACAGGTACCTATACAAATGTAGTTCCTAAAGCAGCTTTGGTATGACTGTTAAAACGGCATGGTCACTGCTTGGCAAGTTCAAAGTATGAGTTTTGAATGTTTTTTTTTATAGATATAACAGCACTGACATGGTCACATCATGGTAGAGCAGATTTTGTATGAGTGTGAAATGGACCACGCCATGCCATGACTGTGTCAGTGCTGCATTTTCTATAAGAACATTCAAAATTCCTGCCGTAACTATGCCGTGACCGTGCAGTGCCATTTTCACAGTCATACGAAATCTCTACTCTATGGTCCATTACACTCATACAAAATCTGCTCTTAAGTATATACAGTCCTTGTAGACTTGCTACAGTATTTTCTTGTAAGCTGGATTATTTATTTAGTGTATTGTATTGATTGTTATTCTTATTTTCTCAGTTACTGCCTGCTTACAAATCAATGCTTGATGAAAGACAGAAACTACCAGCTTGGAGTTCAAAAGATGACATTGTGGCAAGTTTGAAGAGTCACCAGGTTCTTGTCATTAGTGGAATGACGGGGTAATGGAAAGGACTGTTTTTGTATGACGGGAATCAGTACAGTAACTGAGATCCTGATTGGATCTTTTTAATTTTTGTTATGGCTGTACCATGTTACTTGTATGTACTCTGTATCATAGCCTTCCTATACTGTGGAACCTCTATAAAGGGTCGTTTACACGGGGGATTTTGTCGTGCGGCAAGAGGGGCGATTTTATTGCAAGCGCAAATCGCGTGTGTGGATAGTTGGCGAATTGACTGCGATTTTTACGTCGATTTTAGCGCGACAACTCAGCGATTTTATAAAAAGAAGCATTTTCGATCGGTGTTTGTAGCCAAAATATATGTGTACTTCCTCTTTTTGACGTGAAGCTTGATGCAGAGGAAGGCGCTTTAAACAAACACTCGTACTTCGACTATTCAACTTTTTGTCAGTTGTACATGGTTCTTTTCCTTTTTTGGTTCTCCTTCGGCACGTGCCATGTTTACAAACAAGGTCTGCCACAAGTATCCCAAACTCTCAGCGTGTGGCTCGTAAAAGAATAATTTTCTCCCAAGGGGGAGGGAGGGGGGGGGGGGGGGGGGTACGGCCTAATTTTTTTGTAAAAATTGCAGCAAAGTTGCACTAAATTTCGCCCGTGTAAACAGTCGTTAACACAAACACCAAAGGACCAGAGGAAAGTGTTGGTATTATAGTGGTGCCCTTACCACAGAGGTCGACGGACTTCTGACGTCATTTTAAAGTTTCTTATGACAAGTACAATATTCAGTGTTCATTTTGTGATCAAAAAGACATAAAATCATTCATTTGCAGTTTTACTTGATGTCTGATGGGCCCACTGTACATTTCGCATTATCGCTTCGTTACTCTTCTACAATCAAATTATATGACAAGATGTCAGTAAAGTACATGTACACACTGTTTGAGGTAGAATTTGTATGAATTTTGTTATTCAAGGCCGAGATAAGGTGTCCGTTGTCCGTAATAGAGAGAGTTCGTAATGTAGAGGGATTTTATAACAAAGAATATATGGAGATTTCGAGTAAAGATCTGTCCGTAATATGGAGGTGTCCGTATTATAGAGGTGTCCAAATTACCGAGAGGTTCCACACTGTACTTGTGTAAATTTATAGGCCTACAGTTTAGTTAATTTTCTATGTAATTACATTTACTTCCATAGGTGTGGGAAGACTACACAGATTCCACAGTTTATTCTCGATACCTTCCTAGAGGCAGGACAAGGGGCTGATTGTAACATTATATGTACTCAACCAAGACGAATATCAGCAATGTCTGTTGCTGAAAGAGTTGCAAGTGAAAGAGCAGAAAAATTAGGTGGTATGGTTGGTTACAAGATACGACTAGAGAGCAAGCAGGTATATTGTACATTGTAGGCTGCAATCGCGTTGTTCTTTGGAATTCAAATGTGCACGCAAACACCAGGCCTGTTCCTTTTTATGAAATCGTGAAGTTGAATTATCGCACGATATATAGCTATTTCAAAAAAGGTTGACGGGGAGAATGTCGAATGGCAATCGGCGATTGGTGATTACACGACCGAAATGAAATCTGGGCTAACAAGAATTGCTTCATTTTCATCAATTAAATATCCAAGCAATGCCGGTACCATGCTGTAAAGATCTTATTGGACAAAGTGGTCAATAGGCGATTCATTCATATCTCCGCGCCAAATAGCGGTCTAATGACGTGACCACAGTTCCTTTCGGTCGTGCAATCGCCGATCGCCATTCGCCGTTCGCACTGTCAACCTTTTTTGAAATAGCTATATGTGACCTCCCAAGTTACGAATTAAAGTGTTGCGAAAATTTGATGTAATTAGGTATATGTATTCAATTTAAGTTTTAACATTCTATCTTATTTTAAAGTCTTCGTCAACAAGACTATTGTACTGCACCACTGGTATTCTACTGCGTGTTTTAGAGAGTGATTCTACTTTGACTGGGATCAGCCATGTTATCGTGGATGAAATTCACGAGAGAACTGAAGAAAGGTACGTAAAGAAACTTCCCGACTCTGGCCGCCACGTTTTATCTTTTTCCATGGAAACTGTAATTTCACATGTGGTATTTCGAAATTAAGCTGAAATACCACTCCTCTCAGCCAATCAAAATGCAGATTTTTTAGGTTATATTATTACATGTATAATCTCTCCTTACGGTCATATCCTGTCTCGTGTGGAATTTTTACCAGATGAATTACAAGTTTTCAAAATAATTCTTTCTGGTTAAAAGCATCCCCCCCCCCTCCTCCCCCCCAGTCAACAGTTGATTGCCGATAGCAAGCAATGGCAGAAACCTTTTCTTCGCCTTTTTGTTTTTCACTTTGAAGAGGTTGCACCGTATCTCAAAAACAATGAAGATAGAATTGTATAATTCATTTCTACATTTGATATCCAGTGACTTCTTAATGATGGTGTTACGTGACCTGGTCATGGAGAGGACTGACATTCGTATCATCATGATGAGTGCCACTCTTAATGCTAAGCTCTTTTCTGAGTACTTTTATGACGCCCCAGTTATTAACATTCCAGGTACATTTTCCAATCATTGTCATTTCATATTCTTTCTTTCTCATTAATTAGTTCTTTTCGTTTTAGAGCTCTCTTCTTCTCTTCTTTTTTCTTTCCTTTTTTTTTTTGCCAGAAACGGCTTCTCCTCTTTCCTCTCTGAGTTCCCACATCTTAGGATATTTTTCTTTGTGTGTGATTTTCCCGGCCAACTAAAATATTTTATTGTTATTATTTTTTCTTCGTAACACAATTTTATTTACTTCTCTTGTTTTGTTTTGTTTTGCTCTCTTTGGTTGCCGATTTTGCTTCAATAGTCTTGCCGTGCTAATCTATGTAAAATTGTTTATCAGGCAGAACTTTTCCCGTCCAGGAATATTATTTGGAACACGCTCTAGAGAAAACACAGTAAGTCTAACGCTATATAGTGACGCAAGCGCAAGCTGACACAAGCAAATACAAAACTGCACGTCCTTTTGTTCTGGCGTTTGTGCTTGCGTTGCTACTTTTTCAAGTGAGAACACGAGCGTTGCGGTGTCGTGCTTTGCTAGTGAGAACCAGGCATTGCTGTCATTCTACTCTGACCATGGTCACTTTATCCAGTCACCTCTTATTATAACGTTGATTATTTCAGAAGTTGCTGCTGAAACGTGTTTGTTTCAAAACTTTAATTTGAAAGTTTGGTGAATTCGTCCAGCCTAGAATATATACTCGAATTCTATTGTTTTCAATTCGTAATCCTGATTGGTTAACAAACTCCAGTTACCGCGGTTAGAGCAGAATGACAAATAAATAATATTTTTTTTACCGCAGCATATCCACATAGTGGTTCTTCATCTGCTGTTACTCGCACTCACTACCTCAACATTAAATATTTTACATACAAGCAGTTCAACTCACATGTTGATTTTTGCTGAGGGAGGCAAAACCGGACACCCCGGAGTGGCATGGTAGAGAACAACACATCAAGCAAACTCAGTTCACATATGATCCAGCGCCCGAGCTGGGACTCGACCCCGGACCACAGCTGTGAATGGCCAGTGCTCTCACCACTAGGCCAACCATACCACCCTTAAATAACAGCAAAATCGTGTCAAATTTTGAATATATATTTTTTGTTATTGCTACAAAGGTTTCAAATGGATCCAAGTTCCCTGTATGCCAAGCCTATGAAACGATCAAAAACAAAGACTTTTGATGATGACTTCAAAGGAACAGGAACTTCCCAAAATCTCACTAAAATGGCTGGAGATGTTTTAACGTCATGCAAAATGCCAGCATCTAATATCAAGGACGAGACATTGAGTGAAAGACAACTGGAGATGAGATATTCAGGTACACTTCACAAAGTACATGCACACATTTCCTTAGTCGAGTGAGGATTTACTTTAACTGTGTAGTCTCCTACCCAGTCTCCTACCCAGCCGTGTTTCGTCTCATCACGTAACGCGTATTGAGAAAGCGTTGCGTAATGGGACTGGGCCCGATGTTAACGAACAATTTGATAGATGCATCACCAATAATTTATGTGTTCAGTAAAAGAGAAACAAGATGCAGCGACTTTTGAAAATACAAATTCCCTGAAATTTGTGAACATAACTACTATAACTAAACCCACATTTGACATCTCCAAAATGGCCATCCTGGTTCTAAACGTACAAGGGTGTATCCTTTGTTTTGAATCTAGCAGGAGAGACCCATTAGCAAACATAAAACGGATCAAATCTTTACGCGATTCGTTTTATTTTTGATAATGGGTCTCTCCTGCTAAATTCAAAGCGAAGGATACATCCATGTACGTTTCAGAAAACTAGGATAACCATTTTCCTTGGTGTTATGTATTTCGTATGTAGAATTCAGTAAGACGACAATCTCATCGTTGTATACTATGGACTACGATAAAACCAACTACGACTTGATTGTAGCTGTACTACAATGGATTGTCACTGGAAAACATGAGGTAATTATTGGTTTTAATTAAGGGTCAGAGACGTAAATATTGTGTCTCACCTACCACCTACCATTGCGCTCTGCTCGTTGATAGGCCAATGAACTCCGAGAACTTCGTATAACGACCATAATTTGAATAGTCAGCTAAACAATATATAGTTATTTTTTACAAATAATATTTTAGTCCCCAACAATTTCTTCCAATAATTGTACCTTGCTATAATAGCATTATGGCGCTCGTTGCTACACAACTTGACTTTTACAATTTAGAATTGTGCTCTTCCCATCGGATGATTAAGAGTTAATTTCAGGTGATTCCGTTGATTTTGCTTTATTTTTGCAGCATCCAGAGAGTGGTGCAATCCTAGTATTTCTGTCTGGTTTAGCTGAAATTATGACATTAATGGAACAACTTAATAACCACACCATTTTTAAAGACAAAAGGTATGTCCTTAGAATATCAGACCTCTCTCAGTATAAGGGGGTGTTTACATGGCACTAGCATCATCCTCACTAGTAGGCGAATCATCTGCTATACATTTACTGCATTCTGTTTACATGGAAATGTGTGTCTTCACTTCGAGTATCATCCTACTGAACAGAATGCAGTAAATGTACAGCAGGTAGGATGATTCGCCTGCTAAGATAGTCCTAGTGCTAGGATGATCCTAGTGCCATGTAAACACCCCCTAAGTTGTATGTTTTCGGTAAACATGCATGGCAATAGACCTTCCTGAATTTGCATGACTGATCACGTAACAATATATTCAAGCCGAGGCTTGGGTTTTATTCATTTTCTAGCTCTAAAACTCCAGTCTCGCCTTGAATCTACTATGCGTTGTCATTCAAGCGATGAGGAAAGGTCTATTCAACCACGACAGAACCAACCCCCCTTTTTTCGTCTTTAAGGTTTCTTGTGATCCCCTTGCATTCAACGTTGTCTAGTGACGAACAAGCATTAGTATTCAAGTAAGTTGAATTTGTTAACGTGAACAATTTGTCATCCGCATCATCCTAAACTTAACATTAGTTAAATATGCTTTGAAAGCAATGCTGCAATATTAATAAAGAGAACAACAACGGTTCCCAATAACATCCAATGTTGTTGACTCCTACATTCTTGGCACTTGGATGGCTGTTCAAACGCACCCAACAATGTTGTGTTATGCTTTGTTTAAAACAGAGCACAAAAAATACTGGACGTTATTGGCTCAAATCGACGTTCAAACCAAAATGATGGAGCCAACAATGTTGGGAGTTATTGGCCAACATTTTAAGAAGCCTTTGCTCGAGCATTAAGGCTATCCAACAGTACACTATGTTGTGTCCAAGAAAATTGTCGCGGATTCGCTGAAAATCTAATTCCGTAATGATTCAGAAAGTCATTCCAAATGTGTTTGTATAATGTCGAATGTCCTCTAGGCGCCCCCAACAAGGTGTCACCAAGATAGTTCTATCAACCAACATCGCAGAAACATCGGTTACTATTGACGACATTGTCTACGTCATTGACTGTGGCAAAATGAAAGAAACACGGTAAGCTTCTTTTACCCGAATGTTCATCATTTGTTTGTTACTTCATTCATTCGTTCGTTCGTTCGTTCGTTCGTTCATTTGTTTGTTCGTTCGTTCGTTCAGTAATTCGTTCGTTGGTTCGTTTAGTAATTCGTTCATTCGTTCGTTAGTTCTTCGTTCGTTCGTTTAGTAATTCGCCGTTCATCAAGAGACCATAATAGTATTATGGTCTCTTGCCGTTCATTCGTTCGTTCGTTCTTTGTTCAGTAATTCGTTCGTTCGTTCGTTTCTTCGGTAAGCTTCTTATACCCGAATGTTCATCATTTGTTTGTTACTTCATTCATTCGTTCGTTCAATAATTCGTTTGTTCGTTCAGTAATTCGTTCGTTCATTTGTTTCTTCGTCCGTTTGTTCGTTTGTTCATTTTAGTATTTTTGGTTGTTTTCTTACAGATATGATTCAAGTAAAGGAATGGAAAGTCTTGAAGAGACCTGGGTATCACGTGCTAATGCTCGTCAACGTCGTGGACGTGCTGGTCGTGTGACGTCAGGGGTTTGTTTTCACATGTTTACCAGTCATCGCTACGACTACGTTATGCAGGAACATCAAATACCAGGTAATGATAAATGCCAATAAATGCCAATGTAATGATATTGATAATAGTCCAAGATTTGGTGCTGTTATTGCATGTTCCATATTGCTTACTGACCAGGCATATGCATTCGATGGTATAATATGCATGTGTTGTTGTGCTCAAGGCTGCATTCAGAGTATAGCGATTAGTAGACTCTGCATGATTGCATGGAGACTTGAAAATATTCCATCAAGCTTTGCAGAAATTCCAAAGTCACGTCGTAATTTCATACAGCACAAGCACAAGTGTTCATTAGTCATGTTCTCTCTTAATCACAACCTTTTGTGTTGTCTACTTATCGTCTAGAAATAAAACGAGTTCCACTTGAGAAGCTGTGTTTACGAATTAAAATCATGACTTTGTTTCAAGGCCATAGTGTCAAGGTAAGTCGTTTGAAATGATACATGTATTATATGCTGTGAAGAGGCATTTGGATTAGGTAAAGTCGTACGTACTGTCTCAGAAGATGCCATCCAATTGGTTTATTACCCTAGAATCTAAAGAAAAGAAATGGGACAACTAGCAATAATAACAACAGTAGATTCCTTTTGTTGTATCGAGTCAGTGGGAAAAGACATTCCGAGCTTCTTTTACTTGTCGAGTCTACATTCTTCATTCAGCTAATTTGCAACGCATATTGTTAAGATGCTTAAAAAGTCTCATTCATTTGGTAGGCCATTCTTGACAAACTGCTAGAACCTCCCAGTGAAAATGCTGTTAAAGATTCTCTAGCGAGATTACATAGTCTTGGTGCATTAGACACTAGTGAGGTAGGTAAAAGTATATGCTTGTAAAGATAAACTTGCCTATAGTTACGTTTTTTAACATGAGAGTGTTGTCCTTTCATTTTAATAGAATCTAACATCGTTGGGATATCATCTTGCAGCACTACCTGTTGATGTCAGGTAAAGTCACTAATGGAAAACGTTCCAATGACAATAATTAATATTATGATTGGACTAAATATTTACGAATTATTAATGAATGAGTTTTGAATCAATGTACAGTCTAGTTATACTCTCCATTCTTTGTAGAATTGGTAAACTAATGCTACTTGGAGCGATTTTCCGCTGCCTTGACCCAGTGTTAACCATAGCTGCTTCACTTAGTTACAAATCGCCGTTCGTAAGTATATTTACTTTATCCACCTCTTCTTCAAAGAGTAAATCTCATCTCAGTTGCATAATATGACGTACTACGGATTTTGTGATATGAGAAAACCATTTCAATGCAGGCCGCAAAGTTTGGGCCAATCACGAACATTGAATTTGAAACGACGTCTTCGGAAAATAACGCCGCCTCTTTGTGGATGAAAGCGATGGGAAAATCGAGATACTTACGGATTTCTTGTTGTTACATAAGGTATCACCATTTGATAAACGTGCAGAAGCAGACAAGAAAAGAAAGCAGTTTAGCACTGGTTGTAGTGACCACCTGACTCTGTTGAATGCTTATCAGAAATGGCTCGATGTCATGAAAAGAGGCACAAGTGTTGGCTATCGATATTGCCATGACAACTATTTATCTATCAAAACCTTGCAGGTCAGTCAGTCAGTCAGTCAGTCAGTCAGTCAGTCAGTCAGTCAGTCAGTCAGTCAGTCAGTCAGTCAGTCAGTCAGTCAGTCAGTCAGTCAGTCAGTCAGTCAGTCAGTCAGTCAGTCAGTCAGTCAGTCAGTCAGTCAGTCAGTCAGTCAGTCAGTCAGTCAGTCAGTCAGTCAGTCAGTCAGTCAGTCAGTCAGTCAGTCAGTCAGTCAGTCAGTCAGTCAGTCAGTCAGTCAGTCAGTCAGTCAGTCAGTCAGTCAGTCAGTCAGTCAGGTCAGTCAGTCAGTCAGTCAGTCAGTCAGTCAGTCAGTCAGTCAGTCAGTCAGTCAGTCAGTCAGTCAGTCAGGTCAGTCAGTCAGTCAGTCAGTCAGTCAGTCAGTCAGTCAGTCAGTCAGTCAGTCAGTCAGTCAGTCAGTCAGTCAGTCAGTCAGTCAGTCAGTCAGTCAGTCAGTCAGTCAGTCAGTCAGTCAGTCAGTCAGTCAGTCAGTCAGTCACTCAGTCACTCAGTCACTCAGTCACTCAGTCACTCAGTCACTCAGTCACTCAGTCACTCAGTCACTCAGTCACTCAGTCACTCAGTCAGTCACTCACTCACTCACTCACTCACTCACTCACTCAATAACTTCGTTTTGTTGTTACACTTTTAGATGATTGCCAGTCTAAAGTGTCAGTTTGCGGAATTGCTTTCAGACATTGGTTTTCTTCAGACTAAATTGACGTCACGCCAGCTGGAGAGACTTTCGCCTCGTACAGGGGATGGTGTTTTAACTGGAACGGGATCTGCTGTAAGATTTAATTTAATACAGTCAAACAATACAATATATTATTGGAACAATTATAAAGGCTCACTTTGTGGATTTACAAAATATAGGGCGCCGCGCGCGCTCGCTAGACCAGTTTTTGTATGAGCGTGACACGGATTTCTCCCGATACTGTGACCGTGTCAGTGCCGTGATGTCTAAAAAGACATTTGAAATTCCTGCCGTAACCGTGCCGTGCCATGCCGTGTACTGTTTTCACAGTCATACGAAAACTGATCTTATCTTATAGCAACGTGAAATGGCGTCATGAACGTTGCCGCGATAATCCAAAATGAAGGAATGTAATATATTTGTCATCTCCCGTCCCTTTTTCGCGTCACGTCGCATCACGTCGCGTCAGTTTGTTAAATCTGTCTACTTTTTGATAGTTACTCATGTATTGATTTGAAGGTGAATTCCAATGCTGACAATAACAAACTGTTGTTGGGTGTCCTGTGTGGTGCTTTGTATCCTAATGTTGTACAAGTTGTGAGACCACAGACTAAATACAAAGCGTCTAGTGCAGGTATGTCTACTTGATTGTAAATAGAGGGCATGCGCTTTATATACACGGGAAACGGCAGAAAGGATAACGACCTGTTTTTATTTTTGTTGTTGTTGTTTTTTTGTCTGTCTGTCTGTCTGTCTGTCTGTTTGTTTGCAGACCGCATGATCCTCTCTGTCTCCTGCCGTTTCCTGTGTCAATTAGAGTGATTGAGCATTACGTAAACGGGAAACGACAGACGGCAACGTGGATCACGTGACATCGTCTTTTTGCGTCTGGCGGTTGCCGTTTTAACGCAAATCCGAGTCATTTCAAGTAGGACGTTAACGCTAGAAGTTACTCTCACATTTGAGTGCAAAACGCTCCGCGCCATGCGCGAGAAAGGAAGTCACGTGATCCTCCATGCCGTCTGCCGTTTCCCGTTTACGTGATGCTTAAAAGAGAGGTTAAGATTCACGTAAACGGGAAACGGCAGACGACAGAGAGGATCACGTGACCTGCTTTTTTCGTGCCTGGCTTTGTGTGTTTGGCACTCAAATGAAAGAGTGACTTTTCACTTTTATGGCCAACACGAAATGACTCACCCTCGCGTTAAAGCGGCAACGTCGGAAGAGAAGAAAGCAGGTCACGTGATCCTCTCTGCGCTCCACTGTTTCCCATTTGCGTGAATCTTAACCTCTTTAATAATGAAGCTTAAACTGGGCGCACCGGAGAAGGCACCGCTGGAAATTGACTCTGTTTTAAAGGATAACTTGATTAAACCATCTAAAGCTAGATAGTTCGGGTTTAGTGATACACGTGGGAAAAAATCCATGCATTGGTTTTTACTGAGTATTTAGTATTACTCCCGTAAGCTGGTAGCAGTAGTTCACTTATCAGTGTTGGTTGTTTTACACAGGAGCAGTACCTCAAGAACCCAAGGCCTCTGAATTGAAGTTTTGGACCAAGAACGAGGGACAGGTAGGAGTCCAGTTTTTTATTAATCGAGGGTTCACTACTATTGGTTGTAGGTATTGGTAAATCTCCCATCAGGCTGAGTGTAACCACCTAGGGAGACGCCCAAAAGTAAACCTACAATATATGGTGTAAAAGTTTTAGACAGTTTTGCACAAGTTTGCATGTGTTTCCAAAATTCACACTCTCCTTGCATAAAAAACGTTTCAGGAACCTCCCCTTCTCCCACTCCAACACAGGAAGCCAGGCTTCTAAGAATCGTAAATGTAATAAAGTACTTTGGGTTTCCTGTGTTGAGATTTGAAGCGAGACGTTAATAATACGTTGAGTTTTCGGTAATCGTAACTGCCAGTAACTTGATAGCAGATTACGTAGAAGTGTACCGCGAGTAACTTGAAAGCAGCTTAAAATCCAAATCTAACGTATCAGTGTAACGCACTCTCTAGTAAACTGACACTGATACGTTTACGCAATCTGCTATCAAGTTACTGGCAGTTACGATTACTGAAAACTCAACGGATTATTAGCGTCTCAAATTTCAATACAGGAAACCCAAAGTACTTTATTGACTCATTTATTCATTTACGATTCTTAAAAGCCGGGCTTCCTGTGACTCCAATACTCCATTTTCGAGTTCCTGTTTGCTCAGGCTAAGCCTCGATTACGCGAAATTTATTCCATAGAATTTTAGCTACAGTCCGATGGAATGCAATGAACAAACAAAGAGAATACTTTAGAATTCCACGGGGTTTTTGCTAAATTCATGAATATTTTACTTGGATTCGAGGCTAAGCCTGAGCAAAACGGAATTCGAAACTAGTCTATAGGCGGTAAGGGGAAAGGTGACATTTGGTGCGCTAAAAAAGTGACTTGATATCAAGGTATTTTGCATCGTATAGTAGCTACTATCACTAAAACCTGATTTATTAGACGGGCTTTCCATTATGTGCGGCTATACAATTTTTTCGAGTAGTAGTTGTTTGTCTCGAACACCTTTCCTTTCCGTGCGTCCTTTCAGTCGTATAAACCTAGTTCATTAACCGCATGTTAGTACAAAACGGTATTATATTCGTTTTTAATAGGCTTTAACGTCTTTAAACGTTTTTTAGGTGTTCATACATCCTGTGTCAGTGAATTTTGACACCAGTAACTTTGACAGTCCGTATTTGATATATCACGAGAAAGTCAAGACTTCCAAGGTAAGGCCCTTAGCGTTTTGGGGATATAAAGCTTCAGGGAAAACTTCCTTGGATTTAGTTGTTTATACCAAAACCTCAAAACGAGAAAAATATCATATCTGCCCATCAGTGCTGTTTTTGTTTTTGTTTTGTTGTTGTTGCAGTTTGTTGTTGTTGTTTGTTTGTTTTTCTGTTGGTGTTTTTTGTTGTTGTTGTTGTTGTTGTTGTGTTTTGTTTTTGTTTTGTTTTTTTTCGTTTTTTTTTTCCTACAATCATTACCAGAATTGTTGTAACAGTTGGCTTTTAGACGCGCGCGCAGTGGATCTGTCAGAAAATGGGTCCTCTCTTTACAACGTTGCTGTGAAAAGTCTGGTCCATACTACATTGAAATTATTGGGACAGACTTCGCTGACAAGCAACATTGTGTATGGGATGGGGGATTTAACAACCATGGCACCAGAGTGAAGAATGTACAATAACACTATGAGTTAGACATCGTGCCATGCAACAATAAATCGTAATGTTTGTAGTCATGTAAGCTTAAGCCATACGCCGCTCCTCTCAAGTGTCGCACACGAGCGTACTTAATGCTGTGAGCCTCCGCTCTCTTTCGCGCGCAAAATGCATATTATGCCATAGACCCTGTCGAATTGATGAGTTGTCAAACCAAGAACATCTACTACACCGAAATAATTCCGATGCTGCTCTTTTGCCGAACTTAATTCAGCAATAGACGACTTTCAAAAATGGCGGCCTAGTACATGAGAACGAGGCCACAAAGGCCTTGTTACCTGTGAAGGGGGCTATTAGGTAATGTAAATGAGTGGAGGGGAGAGATATGTCCAGTACTGGCCTATGGTGTCCCCTGTCCTTCTTCCATATTCCCCTTGTCCCTTAAGGGATTGTCCGGGACATCCCCCTACGTGTCCCCTTGTCCCTGGCATAGACCCAAGACAAGGGGTGTCCCAGACAATCCCTTAAGGGACAAGGGGATGTGAGTGACACCCTTGTCTTGGGTCTGTGCCAGGGACAAGGGGACACGTAGGGGTATGTCCCGGACAATCCCTTATGGGACAAGGGGATGGGAGTGACACCCTTGTCTTGGGTCTATGCCAGGCACAAGGGGACATGTAGGGGGATGTCCCAGACAATCCCTTAAGGGACAGGGGGATGGGAGTGACACCTTTGTCTTGGGTCTGTGCCAGGGACAAGGGGACATGTAGGGGTATGTCCCGGACAATCCCTTATGGGACAAGGGGATGGGAGTGACACCCTTGTCTTGGGTCTATGCCAGGGACAAGGGGACATGTAGGGGTATGTCCCAGACAATCCCTTAAGGGACAGGGGGATGGGAGTGACACCTTTGTCTTGGGTCTATGCCAGGGACAAGGGGACACGTAGGGGATGTTGTAGTCAATCCCTTAAGGGACAGGGGGACATGTAGGAAGGACAGGGGACACCGTAGGCCAGTACTGGACATGTATGGGAGGGGAACGGGCTCTTCGTATGACCTGTTTTATCTTCTTTCAGGTGTACGTAAGGGATACTAGCATGGTGTCTGTTTATGCTTTGTTACTGTTTTGTGGTGATAAACTTACTATTGATGTTGAAAGAGGAGTCCTAGTCATCTCTATTGATGATGGATGGGTGCGTTTCACATCGTCAAATCAGGTATAGTGTTATGAATACATTCATTTTATCACTCAGAGTGATATAAGAGTGGTTCTATACAATCATTTTATCAGAGTGATATAAGAGTGGTTCTATACAATCATTTTATCAGAGTGATATAAGAGTGGTTCTCACTAGCGACGCAAGACTACGCAAAACTCGTGTTCTCACTGAAGAAGTAGCGACGCAAGCACAAACGTGAGCGCACAGGAACGAAAGTCTTTGTTTTCCTTGTGTCGGCCGGCTGGGGCGTCGCTGTTGATAACCAGGCCTTACCTTTTACTGTTACAAACTGATTCGGTTGAATTCTCTGACTGAGCATGCCTAAGCTCGCTCGCATTTAACCGTCAATACACCGATTTCTCATGATGGCGCGCGCAGCCTACTTGACGGGCCGTTGACGGGCTAAGAAAAATTATTTTCAACATTAAATATAAATTCAACAAATATATAAATAGCGATTTTTTTTTGGTTTACCGTGAAAAAAATACGCTTTCTTCTGGATTTGTAAACCATGGTATTTTGAAAATTGGGTTCAAAACGAGGCTCTGACCGAATTTGAGCTGCGTGCGCAACCTTGAGAAAACGGTCTATTCAGTGAGAACACGTCTTTGTTTTCAAACGAAAAGCATTAGTTTTCATGGGGTCTGCGTACGTTATGCGAGACCGCAATAACATTGAATGCGCGCGATGCGACAAAGTTGAATGCAACGTTTTTGTTTTCTTTTTACAGGTTGCGCAACTTGTGCGTACTTTGCGCATTGAGTTAGATAAACTTTTGTCTGAAAAGATTGATGCACCCAGTTTAGATCTTGTGACGTGTCCTCGTGGCAGCCGCATTATTGAAACAATAAATAACTTAATAGCAAGTCAGTAGAGTGATTTCATCAACAGACCATAATGCTCTGAGAGCGAAACCCGCGGGTTGGTATCTGCGCGATGTACTTGGCTTTCAAGGTTATTTTTAGTAACAGGAAGTTGACGCCATATCGCGTGTGCAAGGCCGTCAAACAATGGAATTTGATTTTTTCGCTCTTTTAGTATTATGGTCTCTTGACTTCACTTAATCCGTGAAAGTAGAGTCGTATCAATACTTCTTGCTTGTACTATTTAGTCAAGACAAAGACGGAAATAAAATAAAATATATACTTATAATAACAAAAGTGGTCACCTCAAAATTACTGATACTTTTATTTGATTGATTCAATACCACGCTTAGTAAAAACTATTGATATTACTATTATTTATTGGAACGACTAACATGAGATTTATCTTTGACAATTAATGTATACATTATACGCTGAATTATACATATAAAAATGACTGGATTTGTCAAGAACAAGATTTTGCAGGCTTCTAGCAGTAATAACATTAACTATTCAAGAACAAACATCTAAACCATTTTTTCCAAGACCCTTAAAACATTAATTCCAAAGCACTATTTTGCTTTTATTCATTTTTTACTTGGGACATGTTCCAGGGAAAAGTCTCTTTTGTGTTCGTCAATGATGATAACTGCTATGAAAAAGTAGTTGTTGCTTGGACAAAACGCAAATGCGTTGTCCAGTCACGTATATTTATCGGTCACATACAAAATGTTCCTGAAGCAGGTCCCACAGACAATTTCTACGTGTGTATCACGTGCCATAAAGGCTTACACGAAAAAATTAATAAATAAAATGAGATTATAGCCTCAAAAGGTTTCGCAGACCATTTATACTTATATTAATTTCCAGTATATTCATTAATTAGTATTTTCTTGCCTTATGCAAATAAACACGCTATTTTGCGGTCCATTTTAAATATTACAATTTTCAGTATATCAATATTTTTTGTAATAATAGCAAATAATAAACTGTCTGCACCAAATTAATTGGTTTTGTTAATACCCGCACTCAATGTGATTGGTTTTAGCCAATGAGATTTTTGAAGTTAGTAAAGAATATGAAATTTGACAATATATAGCTAATTCAATTAACGTGTCGCTGAAAAAAGCCTAAAGCCTAAAGCTTTGAGAGCGGAATCATGAAAAATTTGTATCACCGTGACATCATTACAATAAAAAACTCACTGTATGCTTGCAAATTCTACAAGACACATATTCCTTAATTTCTCAGATAGCCTACACAGAGAAGTTTGTTAGTACACAAAAGATATTTGAAAGGCTAAAGTCTTTAGGCTTTTTTTTTCAGTGACAACGTTAATTGAAATAGCTATATCTATAATAGCATTTCATGGAAAATATTTACTGCATTTTAAATTAATAATAATCGGTACTAGATACTTGTATATGTCATTATCAAACTAGAAAGAATACACATAAGAATACACAATAAAAAATCATGACCGTGAATAAGTATGTATATTGATACACAATCGTCTTGATTTGGATAAACTTTAGTTTGGACTTTCTCGGCCAGATTACCCTGAGAGCAGAGTCTCTCCTTTACCTTCTCCGCGAACGAAAGAAGGGAGGAGGTAAAAGAGTGTCTTTTGGAATCACTTTTGGGTGAAACCTTCCTCAATCAAATAGTAAGACAGATGAACCTTGGCTGTTATCCATATAAAAGCAGCTCGATCCTCGGTATTTAACTCTTCCATAAATAAATGTATTCAACAGCTTAAATCTATAGGCAAAAATTATTTCACTATTATTATAAACAATCACCAGCTAATCATTTCCCATGACATAGAATTATAATTCATCGTTAGATTACCACTAATAAAACTTAATGTTTTATAAGTGTTAAAAATTCTTCCCTTGTCTTTGGGTCATCACGGAAAACACCCAACATACAACTTGTTAGAGTTTTGCTGTCAGTTTTCTGAACACCTCTCATTACCATACACATGTGTCTGCAAACAACAACAACAACAACAACGCATAAACAGGCTTGCATGGCTGGTTATGTACGGGGTATACTTGACCAGTCTAGTCCCCGGGAATGCTCGTCCTTTCTTTTAAAATACGCGGTAGGGTGTTGAATTTGAAGTCTGGAAAAAAATCTTGTTATGATGTTTCAAAACCTTTATTCGGGGAAAAGGTTAAAGCGAATTTAGTCATTAAAGGCAAAATTTCTATTCCACGCCAATCACAAAAAAACCTTGGTATGGGTATATTTGAAAATTCCTGACGAGCATTTCTTCTCTCCTCCCCTCCCTCTTCTCCCTCTAGTTTGAAATTTTCAAATTAGTTGTAAACCTGTACAGAATTTGTGTTCATGTGATCTCGCAGAGGCAGCAAAGCCCTCTGAAAAGTGGGGGTTCATCCTCAAGTCATCAAGAGCACACCAACTCCCTGCAGTCTCTTATTCAGTAAATTCCCCAAAGCAGAGGCGGCGAAGCCTTCTGAAAAGTTTGTGGGTCCCCCGGCTCCGCCACTTAAGGCTTACATTGATCGGGTTCCTCTTTCATCACCGTCACCTTTTCTTTGCATTTTTTTTTTCGTGTGATTTTTATACTGATTTCAAAATTCCACACTAATGGAGTGACGAGTCTATTCAAGGTCGGCCAACTATATAAGTACTTATAACGAAGTCTAAGGACTGGTTTTCACGAGCGACTTAATCATACGCATACTCAGTATGCACTGTCCATTGTCTTCTTTTTTTCACACCTAGGTGAGAAATACAACCCTGAGTAGGCTGTCGGTAAAATGTCAATCGTCAATTTATTCGCCAAAAAGAATCTTGTCCGTTTCAAATTATTGTTTTGATTGTTTCTATTTTCTTTTTTCAATTTTTCTTTCTTTCTTTTTCTTTTCTTTTCTTTTCTTTTCTTTTCTTTTCTTTTTTCTTTTTCTTTTTTTCTTTTTTCTTCAATTCGACTTGACTGCCGGGTACATAGTAATCTGAAGACCCTGGCCGGCAGTCGGCCATGAAATTTTTCTAGGTGTTTGCGAACTGGTCATGGGACTCTATGCCGAGAAAATACCAATCGTTGAAATCAAATTTATAATGCATTTTGTATTCAATAGAAGCGTTTGGTGTTTTTTAACAAATCTACTTTAGCCTGGTAATCGCTCGTAAATTTTTTGAATTTTTTGTATCCTGGGTTCCACAATTAATGGACCCTACGATAGAGCCAGTTTCCAAATGCAACATTCACGTAATTTGTGTAGTTTGTGGACGGCCATCTTTATTCTCGAGAGGAGTCTGGGAACGAGTTTACAATTTATTGTTAAGTGAGTGACACATTTGCATATCTGTTCCCCTACATTAACTCGTAGATTTGCAATCCACGAGTTAAAAATGCCGTTTTATTGTGGATAACAGGACTGAGCCGTAACAAAAAAGACGCGGTTATCCGGGTTCGTAAGGTCGTAGAAAGACGAAAAGTCACGCGCGGTTTGAAAGAAATAGCTTTTATTTCTGAAAAGAGCAACGGACACTATTGATAAAGGACTCTCATAAAAAGTTAACCAGTCACACGAACACTAGTCATCTGCAAATGGTATACTGTATTTTCCCTTATCAATGTTTTGAGATCCGCTTAATACTACTGATACCTTGATGACACCGATACTTTGTATGTCCCGCTTTGGTGTCCCTATATTAACCGCGGGTTCCACTGTATACACCTATTTCAATTATCGTTGTCGGCAAATAGACTCAAGTCTACGCGACTCACCCGAAATGGAGTATGGGTAGGAATAACTAAAAGCTATGAAACCACATAAATATCTATGGCGTCCTTTCACGGACAAAAATATGACTTTGCAAAAATTCATTAATAAAGATTGAAACGATACAATTTGAAGTCGAAAACAGTTTCAGTGAACTTCAAAGCCCAATAATCGAACTTGAAAAATTATAACATCTCGTCCCGTTGCGGACAAAAATATGAAAACACAATTACAATATCACTTTGCAAAAAAACAGGAAACAGAGTTGAAATAATGCACGTGGAAGTTTAAAATACGTTTAATGAAGTTCAAGTTGTAATCTTTGAACTTCAAACTCTGTTAGATCGACGTTTTCCTGGAACAGTAATCGAAGTCGAAAAATCCAACACTTGAACTCGAAAGGAAACGGAAGTGCACCTCTTCTCGTTCCCAGATCCAACTCATCAAATCTTGAGAACTCGCTCCCAGACCTC
The DNA here is from genome assembly GCA_029948255.1 of Telmatactis stephensoni. Taxonomy (NCBI): domain Eukaryota; kingdom Metazoa; phylum Cnidaria; class Anthozoa; order Actiniaria; family Isophelliidae; genus Telmatactis; species Telmatactis stephensoni. The sequence continues at coordinate 73,184 of JALIZF010001716.1, read as the reverse complement.
TCGTCAATATTCAAGCTGCAAGATGGCTGCCGAATGTTGAAGAATTTTTCTACTCTCTGTTAAGACTTATAGAAAATTCAGAAAATCAAAGAGAATCTGCATCTTACGATAACTGTGAATTTTTTTTCCGTCGTCTGGATGTATACGAAAGAACACTGTCTACATTACTGTCAAGAGTCAGGGAAGCGTATGGCCAACATGTGGCACGGCTCTGATCTAGTCAGCCTGGGATCTGCATCGAGCAGCTATTGTACATTTTGAGACGTACTACTGCCCTTAGGGTTTATTTCCAGGATATTTTTACTCGTGCCCAGGCCGTAGGCCGGCACGAGTCTAGGTTTACCGTTTCTATCTATCGTCTAGGTCGCAAATGTGTATGCAAATTAGGCAGGCATGGAAACGAGGCCACGCACGTTTTGCCATCGCGACAACATGACTCAGCTCAGTTTGACTTGCATCATATCGAAGCAAAGCAGTAAACTTTCTGAGCAAAACAGAGAGTGATTTTCACGAGTCAGGAATGTTTAGTAACTTAAACTTCATTATAAATGCAGTCGGATCGAGCCATTGCGTTACAGCAGTCTCTCGTAAGTCTCAATCAAGGTAAATTCAAGCTTCTTCATTCGAAATTTACAAATCGACGATATGAATATTAGCTTGCCTTGTCAATTCGACGAAGCAGCAAATCTCGCTTTCTAAAACATGACTAAGCTGGTTTGAGACATATATCTATATCCCTCTGTTGTTTAGACTTTTGGAATTTTTATATTAGCCAAGTTTGTATGATAACCTCTGTCTTTCATGAGGAAGATGTATAAAAGGAAGATTGGTGCAATAAATCCAGATTAAATGCTGCGGAAGGGTTTGTTTTCTGCCTTGTTTCTTGTGCTTTTCTCCAGTAATACACTACGGTCAGAACAGTACTTGTGATTTGTTCAAGTAACAAAGAATGGTAAAACAAAACGAAGGAGAGATTAAATGTAGAACAAAAGGCATGTAAAAGTAAATGCTAATGCTAGTAAAAGAACTGGCTAACTAATCAGTAGCAGACTGTAAATGTTTTTGTTTTCTTTTGTTTTCAGTAACAACATTACTAATACAAACCAAATAGTCCTTTTTCTTTCATCTGCAAAGTAACTCTAGAACACTTAAATTGTATTATTTGAAAATATTACAAATTGGATGGGCAACCAAGCAAATATACTGATGGCTGCCAAAGACCATGCAGCTTTGGCATCTAGCTTATGTAAGACCACAGGTATCCCAAGCTGGCTCAATTCTTTGGGCTGGGCACGAGTAAACGCACCATTGTGCGTCTAGTTTTCCTTAGTCTGGATAGAGATGAAGGATTTTCAGGGCCAAACATAAATCTACAAACTGAGAGTCACTGACAAGGTCCGGAACGACCGAAAGTAAATGTAACTATGGAGCAGCTTAATGCACTGAACAAGATGCAGATTCTCTTTGATTTTCTGAATTTTCTATAAGTCTTAACAGAGAGTAGAAAAATTCTTCAACATTCGGCAGCCATCTTGCAGCTTGAATATTGACGAGAGGTCTGGGAGCGAGTTCTCAAGATTTGATGAGTTGGATCTGGGAACGAGAAGAGGTGCACTTCCGTTTCCTTTCGAGTTCAAGTGTTGGATTTTTCGACTTCGATTACTGTTCCAGGAAAACGTCGATCTAACAGAGTTTGAAGTTCAAAGATTACAACTTGAACTTCATTAAACGTATTTTAAACTTCCACGTGCATTATTTCAACTCTGTTTCCTGTTTTTTTGCAAAGTGATATTGTAATTGTGTTTTCATATTTTTGTCCGCAACGGGACGAGATGTTATAATTTTTCAAGTTCGATTATTGGGCTTTGAAGTTCACTGAAACTGTTTTCGACTTCAAATTGTATCGTTTCAATCTTTATTAATGAATTTTTGCAAAGTCATATTTTTGTCCGTGAAAGGAAGCCATAAATATCATCACGACAATTCTCAACCAGCTGATGTTAATTTTTCCAACTACCCATACTCCTTTGCGGTCTAGTCCCGTAAGCTTGAAGCCTCTCCCCCGACAACATTTTCTGAAATAGGTGTATATATATAGGTACTTACGATGCTTCTATGATGACCCCTACACCTGATGGGTTTGTAGCTTCTACAACGGCATGGGCAATTTGCTTGGTTAGACGTTCTTGAACTGAAATTAGATTTGAGAGAAGAAGCACATTCATTTCTTTACTGCTCTGCAATTATTGGACCTATAAAGGCTCTCAAATGCTAGTTATAATAACCATTGTTAAGCCGGTGATACACGCTGCAATTTTTTTCTCGCGCTGGTAATGCAATTTTAAATTTTGTTGCAGAGAAAAATTGCATATTGTAATATTACTGCCAACAATATTACCAACAAAATGTTCAAATTGATTTAACAAGATAATGGTTTAGATCATATCTTTTCTTTACCTTGAAGTCTTCTGCTATACATTTCAACAACTCTGATGGAAAAAAAAAACACACACTACGGTGAAAAAGATCCAGTAACCCAAGACATTGTAAATGGATGGGAGGACTGCCCGATTTAAACATATAATTTGAATAATTCTACCTAATTCTGACGATCGAAGACCACTGAGATGTGCAAAATGAGTAGCAAAACTGGGTTATGTGTCGACTGATGAATGATCCGTAAAATGGAAGATACAATTGCCTAAGTAATGGAGAATAATTTAATGGAGAATAAAAAACGGTTTCCCGTGTTTGATAGCCTGATCAAAACACGCTTGATGTTAGGAGAACACGAGAGAGTTCTCCCAACATCACAAGTGTTAATTTTGATCAGGCTATTGGACATGGTAAACTATTTTTTATTTCTTTTATAAAATAACTAACACGCAAATAGACGAAAATAGGAAAAAGAAAACACCGGCGAAAAAACAAATTGACGTGAGCGTGTTTGATACTCTCAACTTTAATCTTTTTATATGGTTTCAAAGTATTCCAATTTTTTTCTCTGCTTTTTGGGGCTCATCATATTTTATCATCGTCATATTTCTATTAATGCATTGTCCATCATAATTTCCAGATCAATGTCAGTTACCTTGCTAATTTGCTCAGTCCTACCACTTTGTTTTGAGGTAAATAACCAATGTGAACCTGTAGAAGTACATGAACTGTAAGGGTTTACAGTTAACTCGCCCGAAGGTTACTTCGCCCGGTACTAAGTCGCCCGGAAAATCGTCGCTTCGCCCGGACTCATGTAGTAAACTCGCCCGATCCCCTCGCCCGATGCGAAAAATCGCATATTCAGTTAGTTTTTGTCTTTTTTACATACTAGATAAACTCATCTATATTTTTAAAGTTATTATTTTTGTTTTGAAATAGTTTCTCAACGGAAAATAGGACTCAAATTCAGAGTTCGAACCGACGCGGACTTGCCAATCGAAGGACTCCCAGTGCTTGATTGCTTGAGTAGCTTTGACCTGATCCTGATCGACTCAAATCCGTTCAAGAATCCTATATATTATGCAGAAGGAATCCTAAATAAACTCATCAACCTAACTACACTTTTTGTTTTCGCTCTTAAATAGTTTTCTCGACGAAAATCAGACAACATAAGTCAGAGTTCGAACTGATACGGTCGCCGACTCGGATTGCTTCGTGTTCGACTTTACTCCGTTAGTTCTGACATTCTGATGCACTAAAATCCGTCCAAGAATCCCGTGTATTATTCTTAATAAACTCTTCGACTTTACTTATACTTTATTTTTGCTCTTACATAGTTTTCTCGACGAAAATCAGACAACATAAGTGAGACTTCGAACTGATACGGTCGCCGGCCGGCTCGAATTGCTTCGTGTTCGACTTTATTTCTCTGTTAGTTCTGACATTCTGATGCACTAAAATCCGTCTAAGAATCCCATGTATTACTGTAGATGATATAATTTTCATTAAAAAGCAAACTACAATCAGTTTTAACAAATATCCACGATCATCTATGATGTTCTTAGACATTTAGTCCAGCCGCTAGCGCCATTTTGAAATGTGATCGCTGAAGGGAGGAGACTGGAAACCAACAAATCATTTGAAGCACATGACGAGGTTCCTATCTTCTTTTACGATTAAAATCGTAAGTACAATTCTGTATTAATCTAGAAATATAACTAGCAAATTAAGAAAAGACAATTAAAAACCCAGATGAAAAAGGTCGACTTGGTAAATGGTTATGTTGCATTTAATTAAGGACTGATAAAAAAATAACTTCTCTGACCTACTTTAGTAACAAAAACCCTCTAAAATTTTTATTGTGTAAAAAGAATTACGGTATGTGCAAAAAGTCCGGTAACGCGAAGGAATCGCAAAATAAATCTAATTTCTCTTCATTTTCAAAACATCTGTGTTTCAATGACTCGAGGACAAAAATCAACAGCTAACCGGGTGTGTCAAATAGTTTTTTCTCGGCCGGTCACTCGCTAATTTTTCAAAGATACTTATCAGATGTTTTCAAATTATGTCAGTTTAATATTTGTTAAAAACACTTAAAAAGAACCAACCCTAACCCGCTGATGCAAAAAATCCAACTGAATTGAAATTGCACACCATGCAGACATTAGACATTTTCACGTAAAACTTTAAAAAATGCATTGTAATTCGCTCTACTTTCCGGGGAGGGCTAGGGAATTTTTGATCATTTTCGCGAATTCTGATCAGTTTTCGCGCGTTTATCGGCAAATAACTTTCTAAATCGCACGGATACCCCTATTTTTTATTTCTGTAAATTGTAAAGTGGAGATTGACCTACTATTTTAAAATACTTTTATGAATTTAAAATTGAAACTTGATTGCAAAAATTGGACTTTTCATTTGGCGGTCATGAACCAAAACAGGTCTAAAACTCGTAAACAGTCATTGAAAAAAATTGTTATTCTGGTTTTTCATATTTCGTATGGCATTGACAAGTAAGAGAATTGTGTTGTAAACGTTTTAGTAATAAAATTTTTTCAAAATATGGGGTATTTATGATTTTTTCTTTGGGCCTCTAGAATAGGCAGATTTTGCAACATTTGATGGCGTGTAATTCATTAATATGCACGGTGACCCCCAATTTTTTCCTTGGATTCTAGCTCCTTATGATGGGTTCTTTGATACCCATGTGGTTTTTGGCCAAAAAAATTACCTTCCCATTAGTAGGCACCAACCTTAAAATCTTTTGTGATTTACAAGAAATTTAAACTATCGGGCGACTTCGATCACTTCCAGTTGACGCTCAACTGGCTTCTTACATGTAAATATGTGCTGATCACCTCCGTTGAGCCAGAACAAAGATTTCGGAATCAATATAAAACACTTCATGAGCAAGTCGCAAAAAGTGATTTTAAAAGATTCATAAAGTCTAATTAAAGTGTCTTTTAAATGTTGATGTAATAATCAAAAGCAATTAAGTTAAAATGCATGCTGCACTAGCTATAGGATAGTCGAGTTCACACGAAGCAATCTGAGTCGGCGACCGAACTCTGACTTATGTTGTCTGATTTTCGTTGAGAAAACTATTTAAAAGCAATAATAAAGTATAAGTTAAGTCGATGAGTTTATTTAGGATTCCATCTCCAGTAATACATGGGATTCTTGGACAGATTTTAGTGCATCAGAATGTCAGAACTAACGGAGTAAAGTCGAACACGAAGCAATCCGAGTCGGCGACCGTATCAGTTCGAACTCTGACTTATGTTGTCTGATTTTCGTCGAGAAAACTATTTAAGAGCGAAAACAAAAAGTGTAGTTAGGTTGATGAGTTTATTTAGGATTCCTTCTGCATAATATATAGGATTCTTGAACGGATTTGAGTCGATCAGGATCAGGTCAAAGCTACTCAAGCAATCAAGCACTGGGAGTCCTTCGATCGGCAAGTCCGCGTCGGTTCGAACTCTGAACTTGAGTCCTATTTTCCGTTGAGAAACTATTTCAAAACAAAAATAATAACTTTAGAAATATAGATGAGTTTATCTAGTATGTAAAAAGGACAAAAACTAACTGAATAGATGTGATTTTTCGCATCGGGCGAGTTTACTAAATGAGTCCGGGCGAAGCGACGATTTTCCGGGCGACTTAGTATCGGGCGAAGTAACCTTCGGGCGAGTTAACCGGTTACCACTGTAAGTTCTTAAAATATCATGGGAACAGATATCTAACTGTTATTCATTTTTATCTTTATATTGTACATACGGGGGACTACATATACTGAGTTATTCTCAGGAGCACTTAACTAGCAGCTGTCAGGGTTATCCTTCTCTCTACCTAAATATGTCCTAGTACATGTATATATTTGATTAAGATGAGATCTTTTTCACATTAAAGCCTTAAAATGGGCAACAAAAACTATTCAGTGAACAATAATTTACTGTTGTACAACGTTTGGCATTACTTTCAGAAAGTGTATAGGTTGTTTGTTAATGGTTTTGGTTAATAAAAGTTAAATAAAAGTGTTGATTATCCAAAATAAAAATTTGAATCAAAAATGAGTTTTAGGTCTTCTATCACTCAATTGCCATATAAATCTTTACATTCAGCTTGAAAAGTTGTCATATTTGAATAAAAATACGTACAGGATAACGACTTTGTACAATTCAAATGACTGTTTTAAACATGCATTGTTTCTTAGTAGATCAATTCCTAACTGATAAAAACAGGATTTGAGTGTTACGTACAGCCAAAATCGTTGCATCACAACCAGCAAATTACAATTTTGTTTTGATTTTGGGTTTTTCTGAGACCATCAATCAGTTTGGAGGCAGAGCTTCTTTCAAATCAACCAATCACTGAATGAGTTTGTGAAAGCTCCACCCCCAAGAATAATGAACGAATCAGAAAAGACCAAAATCTTACCGACGTTAACCGGGGAGGTCGCGATGCAACGATTTTCGCTGTAATGCGCAAAATGAAAATTGATATAAAACATGCAAAAAAGGGTATTATTGTTATTATTTTTTTCCCTCATTTTGAATGACCGATGTAAAACAGTGGGAGGCCTGGGGCCAAGATGTTGGAATTGATTATCTGATTACCCCCCTCTAGGGGAGCTTTGCCATGAAAAATTTGAAAAGTAGGTATAGGTTCATTTTTCAGCTCTTGGTTTTCATTTGCCAATTTTTACACTCCTCCTCCCCATTCCATCCAGTCATCTAGTTGTTATATTGTTTGGCGGTTTGTAGCCCTCACCTTTGATGGGGCACATATCGGATTTGTTATGTGAAGGTCAATTTGACCATTTCATTAATGAATGGTCAGCAATCATGTCAGGATTCATGTAATATTTTGATATAACTATGAGGGATGGCATAAAGGCTAGTTTTTGGCACTTTTAGCCATTATCACTCAATATTGAAAAAAATCCTCTTAACATGACTGTAATTATACATTCATGAGCACTATTAATTTATCTATATAAATGGATCAATTGATAATAATGATAATTATTATTATTTTTATTCTGAAATTGTTGCTATTTCTTGGAATTATACATAATTATGTTAAATTACTAAATAAATGTCATTATGCAATTATGACAAACCTTTCCATTAAAAGGAACCAAATGGTGTTCACATAGTGAAAAAAAATCGATATCTTTCACAACCACCATCTCATCATGATCCTCATCAAAGATTGCACCATTTAGAAGCTCTGTAAAATAAATGAATATATATACCAAAAAGTAAATAAATGAATGAATGAAAGAATAAATTAATTAATTAATGAACAAATGAACAAGGGATCAAATGAATGAATAAAAGATTTATGCACACGATTTTAAATTTTAAGATTTGAGATTTCTCATTGTCACAAGTTAGTATTTCAAAGTATCTCTAGAAAAAAGACATATCAGTCTGTTGATGTATGTATTTAGTCATCCAGGTGAATGAATCTGGCTACCCTGAGCACTAGAAACATTACTGATGGTTCTTATCATGTCACATTTCCAAATTGCCATTGAACATCCAGTCACTGTCTGGTGCTAATCATTGTAGGGCATCAAGATTCATGCACTGGACTGAACAGGAGACCCACAGTATTCATGAAGATAGGCCAATAATATAGATTATCATATGATCTGTATAGCCCTACTTGCAGGCTCTTAATAAAAAAGGCAAGTGACTGGACAGCTAGATGGCTTTGTGTGAGTGGGCCAGGAAAAAAGCCATCCCATCTGGCCCTGCTCGTTTCTGTGTGCTATTTGTATTAGTCAAAGAGTCATTTTCGTACGAGTGGGAAACTTACCGTACTGTATCGTAACAGTAACATAGTTTCTGTAAAAACATTCAAAATTCCTGCTGTAACTGCATCGTATCGTAACCGTACAGTGTTCCCACTCATACAAAAACCACTCTATAGAATTATTAGCAGACAGTATTTTATTATAACAGAACAATCCACTCATATGATAAAATGATTATTGACTGAATTAGGTTGGGCTAGACAGGAAAATGTTTTGGCTCTTGCTCATATTTACAGACCAAGCACCATCCAGCCAACTCAGTCAATAAGCACAGAGTATTCTACCAGTCAGTTAGTCAGTCAGTTGGTCGGTCGGTCAGTCAGTCAGTCTGAGTCAGTCAGTCAGTCAACTTTATTTGTCCATGATAACTAGATGTCTCAATAAAACTGATTTTCAGATGTGTCATGCTTAAGTACATACTATAGAGTACCAAAGTGATGAAGTCATAAAAAAGAAATGTTTGATTTATCAAATTTTGATTCTCAATTTGGATAGAGGGTTGAGAGTAAGAGAGTAAGAGAGAGAGAGAGAGTGAGGGTCGAGAGAAGTATAAATGCCAAATTTCATGGAAATTAGTTAAAAACCAGTTGAGTTAATTGGCCAGCTAGATATATAATTTCCCCTAACAAATCACTGTAAATTTGGCTTGGTTCCTAATATTAGAAATTGAGCCAAAAATACAGTGATTTTTTAAGGGAAATTATGTATTCAACTGGTAATATTTCTGCTGCTATTTAACCAATTTCCATGAAATTTTAAATATGAACTTCTCTAATGAATGTGTTATAAAAATTGTGACGACTTTGGTATTCTATTTTGCATGTAGAAGAGAAGAGAAGAACTTAGAAATGTAATACATGCAACTCAAAGACACTCTGAAGGATGTTGATTTATTTTACATAGTTGACTGTTTCTACCGTTCAAACTGTAATTAATTAATAACCAAAATGTGATTTGAGTTTACATTTAATCACAGATCATGATTCCTTGGTTAAATCTTTCTACATTCACACACACAAAAAATTTTTGACCTATCTAGAGTTCTAATATTTGTGGAGAGATGAGTGAGTGTCAGTTAAAATATTTATTTTTATTGAGGATATATTGGGATATCAACTGAAATCATATTTAACTGCTGCCTTGAATGAATCACTGACTGCATTATATCCCCCCCTCCCCCCTCAATTCCACCATCCTCCCAATTTGTTATACAGCAATCTCAATGCCCCCACCAACAAAAAAGTCAATTAATTATTCATTTATTGTGGACCTAAATTAGTGTACGTTGCACATAAACTTGATTGATCAAGCTTTGAAAGATATGAACAAAACTTGTCGATACTGAAAATGAAAATGAAAATAAAAATGAAAATGAAAACGAAATTTATAGTAGATGGTTGAAAAATGACTAAACAACTTCAAAATGATTTGCAGATATTTCCATGCAACCCCATGCAATAGAAGTATAAACACACTTCATATATATCTACATGCAATAGAATTCGAAGATAACTTAATTCAACATCTCAATGTGAGTATTGCAATCAACTCAAAGAACGTAAAGGCCGAACAATAAAGGCCTTACTGATTTCGAAAATGGCATGTGACTCCGACTCAATCTTACCGTGGAGGTTTTCTTCGTATCCCTTTGTAAAAAACAACACTGCATCAGCTGCCCTTGTTGGGGTTTTAAGTAATCCTTGGCGTTTGGAATTCTCTTTGCCTTCAACATTTTCTAAAATTGTTTCAAACGCTTCGCCAATGGCTAGGCGACGTTGATTTACGGACTTTTTGTCCATTTTTCGTTCAGTGATGTCCGGGACATCAGACATATTTAGACCGATCTCCATGTATGCCTTTGAGTCATTGGAGTTCTTGAAGCTACTCATCTTGAACAATTAACATACACAAAGCGTAGGAATGGAACAAAAACCACCAACACGCTTCAATGAGTCTTCCATGCAAAAGTCAAATATCAACAGGCGTCACTTGCCTATACCTGTATCATACCATTCTCCTTTCTGTTGGAATTTATAAAGGAAGCCCAAGAAATCATGTTGATAACTTGATGTGCAATACTGTAAATGCTTTGAAGATTCATTCATTAGCAAATAGAAGAATTTAAAGGTTTACTGAAAACCTCATGTGTTGTGGAATTTTATTACAAGCAAGCTGATTTAACAACCTTTTAATGGCACGACACCCCTTAATCTTGGCACGCGGACCGCACCCCTATTCACATGATGATCATTACGGGTGTCGTGCAGTCAAAAATGATAGGCCCACGTGCCCAGAATTATTGTGCCGTTGTCGTGTAGATCGGGCTTTAGTAGACTTGCTCCAAGTCTCTCTCGCTTTTTTTGCGAAAAATCAGACACCTGGAGGCATTTTGGGGTAGAGGTTGGTAACATAACTATTCTAAACTGACTTTTCATGCTGAATGCGAATATGACAATTACCAAGACGTATTCTGCAATCGTATACGTGTAAATGACGTATTTTGTGAATTGCTACAGTCATTTCATACTAACGGCTTTTTCATGTAATTCCAAAAGTTCCCAAACTTAAAAACAATTCCCATAGCTGGAAAGAGCACATCAAAATCAGTAAAACTGTGAAGTTTGCATGAAGGATGTAAGTTGAAAAACAAAATTTTGTACTGGAAAACACTTGGCAAGAGAAACGAACAAATTTCGATTTTTGAAAATTCGTATCTCCTTGATTTTTCAACTGATATCCTGCAAACTTCACAGTTTTACTGATTTTGATATGCTCTTTCCAGCTATGGTAATTGATTTTATGTTTGGGAACTTTTGGAATTACATGATAAAAGCTCAGTATGAAATCACTGTAGCAATTCACAAAATACGTCATTTACACGTATAAGATTACAGAATACGTCTTCGTAACTGTCATATATTCGGATTCAGCATGAAAAATTAGTTTAGAATAGTTATGTTACCAGCTTCTACCCCAAAATGACTTCTGCACTAATTTTGCGATCGACTTTTTCAGTTTTGCGCCTAGTCTATCAAGCCTATACCCCTAGATCCAAAAGGAGTATGGGTAGGTACTAAACTTTACTCAGTTTTCAGCTTTGTTCGTGAATTTTAACATAAACGAATGAAGTTCTTTTGTGCATATGCTCAAAGCAAGCAAGTTGAGAATAGTCGTGTTGATATTCTCGTGGTTTTATAGCTTTTATTAATTTCTACCCAGACTCCCTTGCGGGTGCATGAGTCGAGTGGTTTGAGGCCTTTCCCCGACAACGCCTTATGAAACAGATGTATAAAAGTGTAAGGGTTTGGGCCCACTTAGAGGTATTGCCATGGCGACCTTACCGTGGAGGTTTTCTTCGTATCCCTTTGTAAAAAACAACACTGCATCAGCTGCCCTTGTTGGGGTTTTAAGTAATCCTTGGCGTTTGGAATTCTCTTTGCCTTCAACATTTTCTAAAATTGTTTCAAACGCTTCGCCAATGGCTTGGCGACGTTGATTGACGGAATTGTTATCCATTTTTCGTTCAGTATTGTCGGGAATGTCGGATATAGTTAGACTATTTCCCATGAGGGCCTTTGGATCATTTAACTTCTTGAATTCAGTCATCTTGAAAATAATCAATGACATAACAAATGAAATATTTGAACATACACAAATATCAATGTGCAAAATTAGAGTGGTTTTCATTAGCACGCACGTGAAATAAAGTGTAATTTTTAACGTGTAATAGTCAGATTCATACAATAGAAAACAAAAGAGTTAGAGTGTAATAGTAAAAATACGCTAAAGTGTATTTCACGGGTTTATGAAAACCACTCTTAGGGGCTGTTTATATGGAAGCGGGCCAGCCCGGTAAACGGGCTGACTTCTTTTGTACTCTGACCCGAGGGAAAAGAAAACAAAAGAAGTCAGCCCGCTTACCGGGCTGGCTCGCCTCCACTGATATAAACAGCTCCTAAGGGCCTAATTATATGAACCTGGCTGGTCCAGCCAAGCGGGCTGACTTCTTTTGTTTTGTGGCCACAGGGGAAAGGAAAAAAAAACGAAGTCAGCCCGCTTAACCGGGCCAGCCCGGTTCATATAATCAGACCCTAATTATATATTTAACGCGAAATGTAACAACCATCATCTTCAAAGCAAACACGAAAATTGTACACATTAGCCATGTAGAAACCAAATATGTAGTAACTATAGGTACAAATGCAATACTCCCGAATTATTGTCGCCTATACAACATACAGATATACGGTCGTACCCTGGGCTTCAGGGGTTTCGGCGCGAGAAGCGAAGAAAAAACCCCTTGGCGCGCGAGTTAACCGTTTGAAAGCGCCGAGCCAATCTGAACACTACCTTCAAGAATCTGAAGGTAACTCTGTGATTGGCTTAAACACTGAGGAGCGATTTGATTGGATGATTCGTTCAACCGGTTCTATTTTGCCACATCCGGCGTTGTATTACAAGCGTTATTGACGTTACCTATGGCGAGTAAAAGACACTTTTTAAAAATACTTTATACATTATGCCGGTTTATTGTTACTTTTTTCAAACTAATTTTTCTTATTTGAGCTGAGTTTGACTTTTTCTCTCGCTTAAGCTCTTACAAAGTATACATTTTTTAATCTACTGTGTTTGCGTCACGGTGACCTAAAACCGGTTTGGCCATGCTTCCAAATAAGGCAAATCGTTTGTAAACAACATGGAAGTGAGATTTGTAACTACCGCAGCCAGGGGTTTCTCGTCGTGTGACTCTCCTATCAAGTAAATAAACGTTGGAACGAGACGATAAACCCCTGGAACCCAGGGTAATATCATGATCCAGTCTTATATATTATGATGGCGACATGACTCACGTGACCGGAAAAAGATTCCTTATGCTCTGGATATATAATTGGATAATCAGCCCCCTTCATCAAACGAGCCTCTCGATTCTGGTCAATTTAAATTTCAACAGAACTTTTCTCACTGCCAAACTGTTAAGTACTGGCCACTTACTAACTACGACGTTTATTGAACCAATCGCTGACCAATATTACAATATAAACTGCTGACCGTGACATACATTACATCTCCCTTCTTTTACAAAGATGATCAAACTAACTACATTGAGTGGTCAGATTGCAGTTTTTTCTGTCGGCTGTGTTTGTGGATGTGCGGAGATGGCAACGGTTGCGTTGGTACTTGCGACCTTCTGCGTCTACCAGATAAGATCGATCTAGGTGATGAGTAATGCTTGACCATCACTGCTGGGGACCATATCTTCGTCTCAGGGAGGGGTGCCATTCTGACTGGTTGTCCAGGTTGTAATGGCTGCAACTCCTTTGTTGTAGGCTTGTCATGGTAGTATTTCTGTCTTGCCTTTTCTAGATTAAGGTGACGCTTCACCTCTTTGTGGCTGTATGGAGCTGGCTGTAGTATGCCGGGTGCTGTTGGTAGTGTTTGTCACTTGGCCAGGCCAGGTGTTTGTCACTTGATTTCTTCCACAGTAGTTTCACTGTTTGTACTGCTCTTTAGCTTCACCATTCGAGCTATGAAAGCGTGGACTTGAGGTTTGATGGGCTATCCCATAGTCGGTGCAGAATTTTGTGAACTCAGCTGACGTATACGAGTTCCACAGTCACTTCTCAGAATCCTGAGAATTCCATGCCTGCTAAATTGGGTTTTGAGAGCCTATATCACTGTGCTGCTGCAGATATCCTTTAGCAAGTCAACTTCGATGAACTTTGAATAGTAATCAACGGTCAACAGGTAGGACTTGGATTCAAATTCAAATTCTACTTCTGAGAAAGGAAGGTCTGGTGGCTCAGTACCTTGAAGAGAATCCGATGGCTGGGCCCTTTGGAATTCTGCACACTTTTGCAGTTCTTGACTGTTTCTTCTATGTCTGCATTCATCCATGGCCAAAACATGACTTCACGTGCTCACTGCTTGCATGCATTTGACGATTCCCAGATGTGACTTGTGAATCAGCTGGAGCATTGCTTGTTGCATGCTTAGTGGGATCACCAATCTCATACCTTTGTACACGACTCCATCGGAAACAGCTAGCTCACTCCTCCAGTCGCAAAAGGGACGGACTGTGAGTGGAAGCTCTTATCTTGTCAGGCCATCCATTCAGGATGACTTCGTGTAATTCACTGAGATCAGTTTCGTTGCATTGTTGGAGCTCCAGATATCTGTCATTGGTAATTGACAGGTATTCGATTGCATTGACGCGTTCTAGATTGCTGATTTCTGGTTGTGGTGAGTCTGGTAGATATGCTCTTGACAGTGTGTCGGGTACCAGCATGTCTCTGCCTGGCTTATAGTGTACAGTTTAGTCACACCACTAAAGGCTCAATAGCATTCTCTGAAGTCGCATCGGGGCAGACAGAAGGGATTTGTTGAACATCTGCTCCAGTGGCTTGTGGTTGTTGTATACTGTGGTTTCTTTGCCATATCTGTGGCAATGGAACTTCTGACAAGCATGGAAAATGGAGAGCATTTCTTTTTCTATTTGAGCGCACCGCTTTTCGGTATCTGTCATGGTCCGTGAGGTGTATGCGATGGATGAAGTTTCCAAGATATATTACCATTCCCAGAAAGCGCATGACTTCTTCTTTGCTCTGTGGTTTGGGCATGTCTCTGATGGCAACTACTTTAGCAGGGTCTGCTCTAAGTCCTTCTGATTTGAGAAGATGTCCTACGTAGGGAATTTCAGGTTGTCTGTTTTTGCATTCCTGCATGTTCAGCTTCAGGTTGTAGCTGGTAGCTCTCTCAGTGACTTGGTTTAGGATTTGGTTGTGCTGTTCGATGGTTTTTCCTACCACTAGGATGTCGTCAACAATTACATAAGCATCTTGTATTCCTTCTAACATCTGATCCATGATCCGCTGAAATATTTCTGGAGCACATTTTAGACCGAATGGCAGCCTGAGCCAGAGGTATCTGCCTAGTTACTGGTGTGTTGAATGTAGCTATTAAAGGAGGATGAAGCTTCATCTAATCTGATTTGGTGGAAACCACTTTTTGCATCGAGTATGAGAAAACGTTGGAGTTTGGAATTTCTGCTACCACTTTTTAGTGCTCTCTCTTGCATGATCACTTTGTTCAACTCTTTGGGTCAATGCAGATGCGGATCTTTTCATTTCGGAGAGTTACTACTATGGAGCTGACCCACTCTGTTGGCTGTTCAACTTTGGCTATGATTTCATCTCTCTCCATTTCGGTTAGCTTCTCAATGGTTTTCTCTTTCAATGCTGCTGGTAACCTTCGAGGTGGATGTACGACCTCTTTTGCGTCTGACTGTACATGGACTGTAGCTTGATGGTGTCTGTCCCAGTTGTCTGCGTGAGTTCTGGATAGTCCTTTGGCTGGTACAGTATCCCCTTTGGGCAGCTAGCTATCTGTCTTACTGGATGAGATTCTGGTTATCAGTCCTAGCCTCTCAGCTGTCTCTCCTGAGATAATGTTCTCTTGAACAATATCGATGATGTAAAAGTTCACCTTGATGGTGTGGCTTTTGTAGCTTACAGGTAGTTCTACCATGGCCAGAAGCTTTAACTGGTGGTTGGGATAGGTTCGTAGGATCTTTGTTGATTTCTGCAGCTCACCCGTGTGCTTGATTTTCTGATAATCTGTGAGTGTGAGGGTGTTGCAATGTGCACCGGTATCTATTCTAAAAGTGACTTTCTTCTGCAAGACTTGACTCAGGCTGTAATGGCTGTGCTGCATTAATCTCCAAGACGTCGCTTTGACTACACCCGACTAGGGGTGCACAGGTTTGTGTTGAGCTCATGTTGTGCACCGGTATCAGTTTCACTCTCTGAGCTGATTACTACTGCATGTAGCCTTTGTCTTCGTTGGAATTGGAATGCCACTAACAATGCAAGTGATTTTTTTTACAATAGGAACATGTCGACTCAATGGCTGGGCATTTTCCTTGATTCCAGGTGTGCTGTGGGTCTTTGCCACATCGATAACACTGCTTTGATGGATACTCTTTCGAGCAGACTTCCTCTTTTTTTTCTTTTTGGTTGAGTTTTCTTCTTTTTCATGTTATTAGAACTGATTGCTGAGACACTGAGACATGGGGTCTTCATCTCGCACTAGCTTCATCTGCTGTTGAGATAGTTCATATAATTGCTGTCCAATGGCTAAGGCTTTGTTGAGTGCAAGTTCTTCGCCTTTGTCTAGGAGTCTTTTCTGCAACTTTCTGTCAAATACACCTTCAATTATAGTATCAATCAAGATATCATCTTCTTCATTACATTCACAGTCCATGAGAATAAGTCGCAAATCTTTTACACAATTATCAAATGACTCTCCAGCGTATGACTCTCGAGTGTATTTTTCAAACTTTTCGAGGACTTTGTCAGGCTTTCTCACCCTCTTCCCAGGTAAACGTTTTGTAGATTTCTCTGCCTTCTGGCCCGATCCATGTGCCTAACCAGCCTGATTTTTCTTTATCATTTGCTTTCGAAAGTGGTCCAGCGAATACGAATTCGACATGACTTTTAAACCTGCTAAATTCTTGGTATAAATCTTCGCTGTCCCAATTAATCTAACTGCGGATGTTCGAAGTTTGCGACTGCCATTGTCAGATTTTATCGAGATTTCGGGCGGATGGCTTGAATTTGGCGTAGATTTCATTGAAAAAGTTCTGACACCATGTAATAATCACGAGATAGCCGCCATTGTGGTTCTGACAACGTTTATTGGACCAACTGCTGACCAATATTACAATGTAAACCGCTGACCGTGACATACATTACACTAGGATTAGGAAACGCTAATGTTGGGGCCACTGTGGTAGTACGGGTGATCTAGGACGAGCAATCACTCATTACTCGTGCCCAGGCCGTAGGCCGGCACGAGTCTAGGTTTACCGTTTCTATCAATCTATCTATCTATCGTAGTCGCAAATGTGTATGCAAATTAGGCAGGCATGGAAACGAGGCCAAGCACACATCCATTTGTTAGGGAACTAGTCCGGGATCACTTTGACAACAACATCAAACCATACCTTTTGAGTTAAGAATTTGAATCTTTGTTTCTCAGACTTTTGATAGTATTACAATACTAGCGCACTCCTGCAACAGCGACTGACGACAACAACTAAACTACAAAACTTATTGCTGCGAGCGAAGCGAGCAGCGACACTAATCTTGCACATGCGCGGCATGTTTATGTACCAGCTCTGAACTCGATTCTTGGTAGGTAGGTAGGCACGTACGTTTATGGATGTAGCGAACGATGATTTGTGACGTCATCAAAATATGCTTGGAATGATCGCTGACCACGCGATTGGAGTCTTTGTTTTCTAGCTAAAGTTGTCGTTGTTATTCAGATTTACCATACCCGGGAATCCACTGAATCCTGCTTTGTATTCGTGGAAGTGTTCAGCAAGGTCATGAACTGTTTAGTGGTATTTCTCAGGAAAGACAATGTCCTTATATGAGTTTTTCATCGCCGCGTTGTACGCTCGATCGAAGCAAGACGATATAAAGTTGCATTCCAATGTTCTCCTCTTCAAAGAGGTAAAATCTCTTTAGAAAGCCACACGATATCGCTAAAATTTTTGGTGAATCGAAATTTTGCTTTCTTTACGCAGACTACTCTCAGTAGTTCAGTTAAATCCACATATATTTATGCATTCTCTATACATTACAAGGCAAATTATGTGTCAGATATTTATCAAGCACTCTTTTTATGGCTGCCAGGGAGCGATACACATCCTTTACTAAACAAACTTTAATCAATTAGTTTTATAATCATTCCTAACACTGTTTGTGATTGTTTGAAAAAGCAATATATTTCAGTGAATAAAATGTACTTGTACATTTCTAAAACTTGTGTTGTCGTAGTCAGTTAGTTTTATAATCATTGCCGTCGCTAGCCGTTTGTGATTGTTTGAAAAACCGTGATCTCCGTGATCCGCAGACATGGGTCGTATGGTGGCTGCTACGTGTATGTGTATGTAAATTTGCATGTAAGTGTGTGATTGTTCAATTGTCTCGTAATGAAAGCGCCCTTGTAAACCTTCGACTCGATCACGTTGAGCTGCGCCCTTCGTAATTCAGCACTTGGCTGCGAGGAAGGGTGATGAGCTACCCCCAATTTTTTAATTAATTTACTCAAAGTGCTAAATATTTTGAACTGTGTGTGTCCGACACTGAACCTGGAGAATTATGTTCAGTAGTTCAATACTGAAGGTCAACTAGCAGTGTTCGTCACACAACGCATAGGAGATTTGATATATCAGACAAAGCGGTGTACTTTCGTGAGTTTTAGGGGAACAGTTCTGCTAACGTAGATACACCAGCTATTTTCTGCTCGCAGCATTTCACTTTCTATTAGAAACGGCTAGTTTTACAAGTATTTCTAGCAGCACGGTTAGAGCCATAACCCAAACAGGACTCTTGTGCCTGTGATCACTTTATGATCTACTTGCGATAAATCTGTGGCAACACTTCAACTACCGTGGGAAGATCACCCGAACTGATAAACAGAATCCACAGTACAACTCCTGTCTTCGAGTCCAGTTTGACTTATGAGCTCCACTAGCTAACGTCAATCTAATTGATGTTCAACTATATCGATTCTACAAAAACTTGAGATCATTCGTGACTCTACAAATCTAAGACTAAGACAGAATATATGATGCAATTGGATCTGCCCATGCTAGGTCCAACAACTAGCCATAACAAACGGTTATTAAAGATCTACGTCACGAACGTCCCTTGTCAAAGTATCTAGTAAACTACAAAATCACTGAAAATGGATAAATGCTCAGAAAAGTGTCGCGTAACACATGACTCAGCTCAGTTTGACTTGCATCATATCGAAGCAAAGCAGTAAACTTTCTGAGCCAAACAGAGAGTTATTTTAATTTCACGAGTCAGGAATGTTTAGTAACTTAAACTTCACTATAAATGCAGTCGGATCGAGCCATTGCGTTACAGCAGTCTCTCGTGAGTCTCAATCAAGGTAAATTCAAGCTTCTTCATTCGAAATTTACCAAATCGACGATATATTCAAATGTTAGCTCGACGTAGCAGCAAATCTCGCTTTCTAAAACATGACTAAGCTGGTTTGAGATATATATTTATATCCCTCTGTTGTTCAGTAGACTTTTGGAATTTTTAGATGACTGGCATTTTCATGTTACTGACAGAACTTTCTTAATTCGAGGCAGTTGAATATAACATATATTAACCAAGTTTGTATGATAACCTCTGTCTTTCATGAGGAAAATGTATACATAAAAGGAAGATTGGTGCAATAAATCACTTGATGAGAAACTTAAATGCTGAAGGGTTTGTTTTTTGCCTTGTCAGTTCTGGTGCTTTCAGTCTCCAGTAATACACTACTGTCAGAACAGTGCTTGTGATTTGTTCAAGTAACAAAGAAACTGTAGAACAAAAGACATGTAAAAGTGTATGCTAATGCTAGTAAAAGAACTGGCTAACTAATAGCAGACTGTAAATCTTTTTGTTTTCTTTTGTTTTCAGTAACATTACTAAAATACTGAAAATAATACAAACCAAATAGTCCTTTTTCTTCCATCTGCACAGTAACTCTAGAACACATTAGACACTTCAATTTTATTTTTTGAAAATATTACAAATTGGATGGGCAACCAAGCAAATAAACTGATGGCTGCCAAAGACCATGCAGCTTTGGCATCTAGCTTATGTAAGAACACAGGTATCCCAAGCTGGCTCAATTCCTTGGGCTGGGCACGAGTAAACGCACCATTGTGCGTCCAGTTTCTTTGAAATCTGCTTCGGGTTGCTGCGGGCACGTAAACTATAAACGTAAAAGTTGGTTCACCTGCTAGGATGATCCTAGTGCTAGGATGATCCTAGCTCCATGTAAACCCCCCCCCCCCCCCCCCCCCCCAGGCCTAATAGCATCAAAAGATTATCGTCTCCTACGTGATCGTTTTCTCCCCTAAAAACAAAAAATTAAAAACCGCTTGAAAATTAAGATTTATTGATAAAAAGGGATGTATAAATGTAAAGGAATCAATATAAAAAAAAAAAAAAAAAACAGAGGATAAACAACTGAGCTAAGTAGGTCACTTCTCGAAACCTAACAGCTCAATACTTTTAAAAGCTTAAAAGCTGGTGAGAAAGGTCATGAAAAACTTAAACAAAATTCAAACATTTTATTCAACAAAGCAGTGGCCAGAGCGAGAAGCCCTTTTGGCTCTTATTCATTAAATATTTGGCGTAGAAAAGAAATTCAGCCCCACTTTTCAGTTCTCGGTCCCTTAGATAGTTTATCATTAATCCCTCATAGGAAACACGCAAGACGTGAGAAAAGAACCGAAATCAGTCATCAGTAGCGATATTTCTAATTTAGATTCAGTGAGGTAACGAGTTGAAATGTATTTAGATCAGTGTCGCGTAGAAAAAAGAAACTGAATTAATTTTCTTACTCACTGTTAATAACGCGTTGTCACTCTTCGTCTTATTTCAATACTGATAAGATCAATCACTGACGTCTAGATAAGAATGGATTATATAATCACGAGGTTATATTGAGCTCTCAGTATGCAGTGTTGCTACGGTAACGCTCATGAGGATGCAGGGCATTGGTCAGGGGGAACATTATTGTTTTACAACATTTGATACTAACGGCTTTTTCATGTAATTCCAAAAGTTCCCAAACTTAAAAACAATGACCATAGCATGAAAGAGCATATCAAAATCAGTAAAACTGTGAAGTTTGAAGAACATAAGTTGAAAAATCAAGGAGATACGAATTTTCAAAAAACGAAATTTTGTATAATCCCATAGCTCACACGAATTGAAACTCGCGCGCTGATTGACTATCAAGTCCATCGAGGAGGGAGAATTCAGCCCGCGACTGCTTTGATTCCTTTTCCTTCTCGTAATCGGTGTTTGAAAAATAATTATTTTTTGTGGTTTAATATAAAATGAAAATACAACCCAATAAAAAAGATTCAACAGCTTTCAAGAGAAAGGAAAATATTTTTCCAAAGATATTGACGATAAAACGTGGAGTGAGAATTCAGCGTGGAATTGCATACTTACACAGGTAGCCCGCGATTGCTGTGTTTCTTCTTTTTGTTTTTAGCGAAACTTGATTTAAAATAGTTCAAAAACAAACTTCAATAGCTGCCAAAAATTATCATGAGAAAACAAGCAAAGAAATAGACGCAATAACTAATAGGAAAAGGACATTTTTACGCGGCCTAGTACATAATATGAAAAGCGAGTGTTTGAAGTCCGTCGTGGTCTGGTGTTTTTCGACAACTTCGGCATTACTTTTATCCTTTCAGTAGAAAAATATCACTTATTTCAAAACATAAAGAATAGATTATATCCGGATGCAGTCATAGATGTTTTTGAAAACAAAACAACAGAAATACACAGTCCAATAGATTTGTTTGAGCGATTTATTTTCAGCTGACTCAAAAAACACCGGTAAAAAGGCATTCAAAACATAACCAAAAACACCAGCAAGAATAGAAAACTATTATCATGTCTGAATAGCAAGCTTTTGATAGTTAGGGGAACAAAATTTTCGACTTTACTTGACTTAAGCTTACTTTTTCGCAGTGTCAATGAAATGCTCCGGACCATTTCAGTTCCCGACGAACAAGTGTTGTTTTGCCATTCATGAGATCTATCTAATCGACATTCCTCCAGGACAATGTCTATATGGTTTTCAGTTCAAATTCAGTCAAATAAAGAAAATTTTCCATTAGTTTCACAATAATTTTGTTCCTCAAATACTCGACACGAGGTTGAAGCAAAGTAAGTTTGCAAGTGAGACGATTTTCATTCACGACTACAGCTTCATTCTCATTCGCTGGCTATTTTTGTATACTCGCTTTTGAATGGCTTGCCGTGCGCTTTGAAAAAATGGACAAAATTGGCTTTATTTATTTTTTCATGTCCGCTATGGGATTCAAGGAAAATTCATTTCCCGACTCGGGAATTCCACGTTGAATTTCACGAGAAAAACGATATCGCACGAGTCGCAGATATGCAAGAGATACCAACAAATTTCGATTTTTGTGCATGGTTCAATAAATGTAACTTGATCATGACGGCTTGGTTTACAAGGATACTTGACTTATACCGGATTAATGTACTTGACTTGATAAATCTCTGATACTCGATAAATCTAACTTATTTCTGCAGCTTGTCTAATAAATATTCAACTTGTCCAGTTCGTTGAGACCTAAATTTTATGCAAATTTGTAAAGCTAAATAAAAACAAAAGGACTGGAATTCCGTATGAACATCTCGCGCGCTCTTCTCCAATCAGATTCACTGTAAAAATAGCATCAAACGGGGCACAGTGATTGTCCAAAGACCTAATACGCGCGATTCCTTCTCTTACCTCATGTTCTTTTGGGCTAAAGTTTACATGAAAAAGTTGCCGTCTAGACTGAGGAGCATAATTGCACAAATATGCTGTCTTCTAGCAATCGTCACTGTTACAATACAGTACAATAATCCCCATAGACCCTGGTAATTTATTAACAGGTCTGGAATTGGTTTGGGAGGACTATGGGCGACTACGTATACCAATAAGAGCGAATAGGGAGGAAAACTGAAAATGTATGTGTCGAAGAGAAAGAAATTAGCCTAAATATTAGGCGTAGAAAAGAAATTCAGCCCCACTTTTCAGTTCTCGGTTCCCTTAGATAGTTTATCATTAATCCCTCAACACTAGGTAACACGCAAGACGTGAGAAATTAAAAGAACCTAAATCAGTCATCAGTAGCGGTCTTTCTACTCTAGATTCAGTGAGGTAACGAGATGAAATGTATTTAGATCAGTGTCGCGTAGAAAAAAGAAACTGAATTAATTTTCTTACTCACTGTTAATAACGCGTTGTCACTCTTCGTCTTATTTCAATACTGATAAGATCAATCACTGACGTCTAGATAAGAAGAGATTATATAATCACGAGGTTATATAGGCCATTTGCATGATGGCGTCATATATACTACAACCACCAGAATGCTTTGCCCACTTTCTTTTGTAAAGTAGTTAGTGCCAATTGTTCTACCATCATGACGTCATCGTACCTCGTAATCTCTGTCCCGGACACTCGCTGCGCTCGTACCCCATATATTCATACCCCGTTGTACCACCCTCGTACGCTTTAATTTGGTGATGGGTAGCCTACCGGGCTCGAGGGGGAGGGGTCGTTCCCCATACCCCAGGGAGGGGAGGTACCGGGTGCACCGGTCCCAGAACTGTCCTTTTCCTACTACTGCCTACACAAAAAGGCTCTCGATGTCTTCAGTAGTTATAATGTGAAATTGCCAAAAATCTTGGGGAAGGTTTGGGGTGGTGTGGAGTGGCGCGATTGTTTCATATTTTGCGCCTAAAAAGCGGCAAGTATTTGATAAGAGCGGTCATTCAAGCAGCAGGCACAAATATAATGGGTGTTGCATGTAAAAAAATATTATTTGTTATCTTTAAAGACGCTCAAAATATTGGAAATATCCTTGTTTTTTTAACCAAAAGTTGTTAACCATTTACACTTCCAGTTCCAGGTTTTTTGTTTTGTTTTAATGATTGGTAGACAGTTCGCGCCTATTCAGTATTTATGTAGACGATATCCACCCATCGAACTTGATACTACAAGACAAAACACATGCGTCCGCAGACGTCCTTATTAAATTGCAATTATAATTGAACTGTGATCTACGGGAATAGGTGACATACTGTGCCAAACGGAAATCTGCGGAAATAACATTAATACTTGTACTATTGCCTTTGCTCCCTTCAAATACTAATAAAATTCCACAGTCTCTCACCATGTGATGATGCTATCTTTAGTTAGACTATAAATGTGGGCTAGACGATGAATAGACGTCTCAGACAAATACAGACAAATAAGCAAACTAACAAGCAAACAAACAAACAAACAAATGTACGAACGAACGAAAGAACAAACAAACAAACAAACAGACAACTAAAAAACAGGGAAGCAAACAACCGAAAAAATGCAAACAAACACTGAGGCAAAAAAAAGAAGAAAAAAAAACTGAGAAAAGAAAAGAAAAGAAAAAAAGAAAAAAAGAAAAAAAAAAGAAAAAAAAAATTAAACTAACGACCAACCAACCAAAAACAAACAGACACGCAAATAAACAAACAAAGAGACAAAGAAACAAAGAAACTTCGGAGATCTTGCTCTGTCTTTTATTTTCCAATTTCAAGGAGCTACAAAGCAGCTTGGTCTGTATCTTGTCAGGTATAGATCTCTTGGTTATAAATACTTATATAGCTAGTCGATACGATCCATTGGACGGTTTCAGATTGGGGGCAACAGTAGGATGAAAATGAAAGCACGGCGCGACTTTCCGAGTCATTTGATGTCGGCATAGTTTTGAAACTCATATCATTATCTATATACTCTTCCCCCAGGGCTTGTGATCGACGTTAATGACACTCTTACCGAGAGATGATCTCTTTGATTTTCTCTAGAATATTTAGGGATATTCAATCACTTGCACGCCTTTTGTAAAAAGTGCACTTTCACATTAATGGAAAAAAACCCGTTCATTATTGTGTGTTTGGCAATTCATCTTCTTCATCAAGTGATAAATGACTAACGGCTTTACTATTTTCCACCTCTTATTCCATTGAGATACACAGAAACACTTTAGATTTTTCTTTATCTTTTTCAAGCACAGTTGGTAGTATGTATAACGTTGGGCATGGAATGTTGGCCCAACCCGCTCTTTTTTATTTCGTATTCATGTGATTCACTGATTCATATTCATCATTAATAAAAACCAACGCGATTACCCTAACAACTCAAGACTCGAGCGCGATGGTGATTGAAACATTTCAAAAATGTCTGATACATAAAGAGTTTGACATTAAAATACAACATTTGGTCATATTTGAACACATCAGAACAATACTTTGTTATAGCTACGATAGACCTCAACTGTTGAAATCAACCTGGAACGTCAACTGAACTTAATTGTTGTTGAAGTGAAGACATTTGATAGCTGCAGGGTTTGTTCAGATGTAGTAGATAAATGATTCATATTCAAGACTAAAGTGTTTGTGTGAGCTCTTTCGAACTCATTCTTCAAGCTAATAAAACTAAGTCCAAGTGTTATTAGGAATGACCTTTATTAGTTTTTGGCTGCAGTGTTAGCTGTTGTAGACTCCATTTCTAATCGAGTGTGCTTAAGGTTAGGCGGTGAAAGGAATATTTAAGTAGGGTCGTATTGACGTTCAACCAATACTGGATTCTCTTTCACTGGTTCGTGACCCTTTCTAAATAGGGAACTCGCATGACATTATATTGTTTCACGATTGAGGCCAACAAAAATGGTATATTTCTTAGATACGGTTATTCGAAACTAGTGTGCACTGATGCAATATTGGATGGTGGAAAAACGTTGCTCGTCTTGATCGAGTTTTAATCGATTTTTTGCTTGGATTGTGGTCTTTAAGAGCTGCAAAACGTAAGTGAAATCTGTTAGCAATGCGTTGGTAGAATTATACACCTTCCTCGATTTCAAACTAAAACTATGTCAGGTAGCGTCTGATAAGAAAAACAGCCCTTCGTGATCGGGTTTTTGGCATAAATCGCAAGAAAACGATTTGTGCAATCGCACTGTGTTTGACACTGTTTATCTAATAGGTCCATCATGTTTTTCTCTTCATGTACTGGATTCAAACTCGGTCTTTTATCTACTTTCAATTTGTTATCATGTCGAAAAGTGAACAAAGATTACATTAGTTTTTTCATTCAATTGTTCAACTCATGATCGCCGGTATTGCTTTTACCATTGAAATCCATGGAAATTCTGTCGAGTGATGAAATATGATATGTAGTCCTGTAGGGCTAGCTATAGCGTCAGTAGTTGTTGATATCAATAGTAGTTATTTTATAAGTCATAATAATATGTAGTATGAATCATTTTTACTTGTTATTTTAACTAACCGCTTTATAGATCAATTCACCTATAAATATGTCCGTAGTTCTTTGGTTGAATTAACTATCTGTCATCATTAGACCTACTCAAGGTTAGATGACGTCATAACTAACATACCATTAAGACACGTCTGCAAAATACGTCTGATTGCACTAACAACTCTGCTTCATGTTTAGGAATACTTAATGAAAATCCCGGGGGGGGGGGGGGGGGGGGGGGACTCCTATATATAAGAGGACGGGGATGCTCGTCGGAAATTTTGAAAATGACCCCTAAAAGGAACCTGAGTGGGAGTGGCAACAATTTCTACCCCTAAAAGGTACCAATTCAAAAGCAATAATAAGAAATTAAAGTAAGAAACACTTTGTTATCGATGTGCTTTGAAGATTCAATTCAGATCATCGAAATCATCCCTTTCATGCGTATTTTAGGTAGTTTATACCCCAAAACAGTCCCTAAAAGGTACCAGCTATGTCTCTGGTAGTCCACGTAAGACTGAGACACCCTAAAAGGTACCAGATTGCCGATTTTGACCCCTAAAAGGTACGACGAGCATCCCCGTCCATTTACGATCGGAGTCGTCCCCCCCCCCCCCCCCCCCCGGGATGAAAATACTCCATTCTC
Organism: Telmatactis stephensoni; assembly: GCA_029948255.1. NCBI lineage: Eukaryota > Metazoa > Cnidaria > Anthozoa > Actiniaria > Isophelliidae > Telmatactis > Telmatactis stephensoni. The sequence goes on along the minus strand of JALIZF010001716.1, from coordinate 46,368 downwards.
TCCCATAACCATGATACCTTGCGCCTTGTGAGCATTTAGATAGTCGCTTTTCTGCTAATAGACTTTTGTAGATCTCTTTAAATTAAAGGTGGTGTTTATAACACAAGGCGATTTTTTGCGTAATTCTGTAACGGCACATGTTACGAGTTTTTAAATCACCTTCAAACATCTGCAACAAAATATGACGAATTTTGATGTCGCAAGGAAAATCGTTCCCTATGCAGTATCCGTCGTTGTGTATCGTCTCGTGTAACACCTTTATGTTCGATGGCATTTTGTTTGTATTCAACTCCACCCCCCCCCCCCCCCCCACCTCCAAAAATAGAAGGCATTATGGGTAATGTTAAAGCAGAAAATTCACGAGCAAAGTCCTCCATAGAGAAGGTCAACATCTGCAATATACTTACAGGATAAAAGCGGTTTATTTCTAGCCTAACGATCAGTTACCTTTGGAATAACGATTTGCAACCAACGATAACTTAAAAAGCTATTGGTAAGCATCTATTTTGTATCAGTCAATGAACTCAGTCACGAAGGAAGGCATTTCAGAAGTGCTTAAAGAGGACGGTATGTCATCGTCTGTCAGGTTTTATTTGAATTCGAATAAATCGTCTAGGCAGCTAAGCCATTCTTCCATAAAAAAGACCAAACATGCAATTTTGCAATTACAGAATTATCTCAATGGGGATATCAGGCGGATAGCTGCCATGTGAATCTCTGACAGGTCACTTGATCCAATGCCAATAGAACAACTGCAGCTGACTTTGAATTGAAGAATAAATGCATCGCTTGCTGTTGCTCTATATGAGGTTCATCATTTCAGCACACCATGTCTAGCATTCGTTATTTATTCTCATTCCGACAAACACACATCTGGTAAAAAGTCGCGACATATCCCCGCCAGATGTACTACCAGCTGCGACAAAACCTCTGCTACCATTACCAGGCTACTCATGCTTGAACTTTTGAAATTCTGAACCACGAATTTGGAAGATCCAACATGTTTTGCTTTTATTTTTCATTTTACGTAGTGATCGACGACCATATTCCGGCTTTCTAATCAAATGGACGACTACATAAAGCGAACACAAATACTCAACGGCACAATCTGTTAACTCTTCATTGCAATGAAAAGGCAAAATGGCAGCTAAAACTATAAACCCACGCGAATTTCAACACCGCAATTCACATTCAGCTTGTCTCGTCCTTCATTTGTTGATATTAAAATCAAGACCAAAGCCAAAAGTGAGTTTGCGTTTGGTTTTGCACCTATATACCCACATTACTTTTTGGCCTAGCCCGCGCATGTGCCTATAATCCGACATAAAACGGTTAATCAAAACTTCCTGATACGTCTGTTCTAGCACATTCTAAGCTATCATTTAGAAGTCACCACCCCACCCTACCTATAATTGATATTGTATGCCCACATTAGTCTGTGTCATAAGATAACTATGTATTCTTGAATGTTCCCTATGAATATTATTAGTCGGAATATATTTGATGATAGCTGTAAGCTGATTTGCACATTGCTCAGAAAATTGGCTTACTTGCTTTCGCTTTGAAAAATTCTTGTAGGTAAGTCTTTATCAGTACTGAGAAAAGGAGGAAGACTTTAAAAACACAAACTTAGTTTATAGTGATAAATAGGCGACGTCCCTTTTTAATGCTCTGATCTGGAGTCGGAAAACACTGACTAGTAGCTCGAAAACAATTACAAAAAGTGATTATTGAATCGCAGCCGAGACAAAAAGGAGCCAGACAGTGTTCGTAGATAGCTAGTTCCAACATTTGAAAAGCAAAGATTTGGTAAAATTTAATGCTAGTTAGTTTGAATACTCTTTTCACAACGTCTGCAATCGATATATAATGCATGTTTGCTTGATTGATTCTTTTATCTTTGAGAGTATTTCAAGTGCTGAATTTGGTATGCTTTATCAGTTAGCCAATACAGCCATAACAGTAGCGGCAATGATTAAAAAAGCCATTTAATAAGCAATCATCAGTTCATATTCTAATTAATTTTAGGCTCGTTACTCTAAGGATTATCAGTGTTTTGTAGTGATTGTCTTTTTTTCATTGCTATTTTAATTCAAAATAGTACCTAACCAGTCAAAGAGCTGCAGTGGTTCACACGTACCTTGTCGCGACCTTGTCTCATTTATCATTCAAATACCGGATACAGATTTACAGAAATGATATAGGGCTAGTGCTAAACACATCATATTATCAGCTGCAACCAAGTAATTAGTAGCCAGTTAAATATGTTATACCTTAATTGTCTGACACATATACATAGTCTTAAGGTGGTCATTTCCCAGAAGGTGTCAGGTAATCCCGGATTTTTTTTTTCGTACACCACCTTGGAGAACCTCAAATACTCGACTTGGTACCGAGGCTTCTTTACTCTTTTACTTTAACAGTTTCCACAACTTACAACAGTTATGGGGAAAAACATGAACAGAAAATTCTTCCCTTAAAAGCAGGCTACTCTACCCAGGAGTAAAACAAAAGAAATGACGTCATTTTGTTAACAAATGTGGTGTTTTACTCCTGGCAGGCTGTGTATATATTAGTATAATATTTGAGATCTTGAACGTTGTACATTGTTAGCTAGACTAGTGCAAAAACTGAAACCGGGGCACACAATGCAATAAAAATACGTATATGTTACTTAAACTTAAAATATATCATTAAAACTACTAATATGCTTTCTACAAACGTTCTTCAAAAGCGACATGAGTGTACTACTAATATGATGATAATTATAAGCAAAAATGAACCTATAAAAATAGCAGTCTTCAACCTCGTTAACATTCGTTAACATCATGGATATATGCTAGGGCCGAAGTTTTATTTACTACTCTTGGCACCCAGAGGTTATAACTAGAAAGTTCTAAACTGCAGTTACTCCCGTTTTGGAAGCTCCATACCTCAGGCAAGCCATATATGAAATATATGTATAATTAGTAACTATCTATAACTAATACAATCATTCATACCGATATGTTCTTGATATTCATCTTTTGTGCTTAACATGCAGGGTATCATTTTTTTTCGAAATCGAATCTAATTCAGGGTTAGATCTCCAGAAGAACCTGGTCAAGTACTCTCTTCCTGCACAGTGATCTTTAACGTATTTAATTTTTTTCTGTCATTTCAACTAAAGTAACATATGATCGCGATTTCCCCGACCGCCAAAAGAAATACTATGTATATGTATGCTAATATGCTCATACAGTCAAGTGAATAGCACTTAAAGGATTTGGCATAGTATATATGAGACTGGGTGTAGTGCCTTTGTAGTATTATACACAAGTAATTGATAACACAGCTAACGCAAATATCATTGGGCGGCCAAGGCTGTCCGCCCTCCCTTTCTTTATCATTATGGAAGGTTGATGACCCCCACCAATCTAAGAACCAGACCGACAACTGTATACCTGATGACTGTTCCTTTGATGAAATGCATGAAAGCCGCTTGGTTCTATGATCATTGAGAAATAAGGATCTGAAGGTGAGGTGTCAGGCGTGCAGCTAGGCAATTCCACTTCCTCGTACAGTATTTCTCAATGATTAGTCGTAGTACCAAGTGGTTTTCATTTACATTATCAAACTTTATTTCAACGCCATGTTTCCAAAATATTGCACCCATGATTACCCCAGCTAACGCCATAGCTCATTTGATAGAGCACAGGACACGTTTCCCAGGTCGTGAGTTCGAATCCCATTTGAGCCAAGAATTTTTCATTACCTGTCTGTCGTAGGACTTGCAACCAGGCAGTTCATATTTCAAACTGTTTCTTCGGTTCAATTGCAGATCATGGCAATCCCCACGTGGTTAACATTGGTTGTACTTATACAAATATCAATGGTGCAGTCTGTAAGACAACCCACAGATTGCAATCTTATAACAAGCAACGGTACAGTATGCCATCAGTACCGTTCATTGGGCAGCTTTCAGTTGACATGTGATGCCACAAAGTATGCATCGTGTGGACAGATATGTAACAGTGCAAAGTGCAACCTTCGATGTGATTCGCCAAAAACTTGTAATCAGACTGTTTTGGCAGGACGTGGAGTAACCGCTCTGTGCCAGTCACGAGTGTGCCGCCAGGAATGTTCACGTGGTGGATGTAAAATGGAGTGTCGTGGCCAAGAATGCCACCAGAAGTGTGAAGTATCAGGGTGTGAAATGGAATGCCCAGCAGGAGTAACAAACTGTATGCAGGTGTGCAATACTGGATATTGCACGATGCGATGTCGTGCAGGAGTCAAAATTTGTAACCAGACATGCACTGGAGGAAAATGCTTCATGATATGTAATGGTAATAGATGCATAAGGTCTTGCAAAGAAAGTGATTGCTTCTACAGAGAAAAGCCATTTCAGCTATATACTAACAATCTAAGACCACTGAGAGATTGCAGCAAACCTGAGACTGATCAGACTTGCATTCAAAACTGCACAGAAGGTCAATGCAGGATTGCCAACTTGTATGGACGTACGGAGAGATCATTACAGGTTTGTACTGGGGGAAATTGCTCATTTGTCTGTAAAGCTCCACTAGTATGCAATCAAATTTGCACTGGAGGAAATTGCATGCGATATTCATGCAATTCTGAATATTGCGTCCAAGAATGCATAGCTGGGTCATGTGAAATGGATTGTGAATCAAAAGCATGCTATCAGATCTCACGTGGTGGTCTAACAACCATGCGCTGCCTGTCCAATGTTGACAAATGCCATCAATTCTGTGCTGGTGGTGACTGCAAATTTAATTGTCAGGCAAAACTTTGTTATCCGGAATGCAAAGCCGGTGGTTGTCTGATGTCTAATGTTAAGCCAAGAATCTTGGCGCTTCCAACAAGAATTAGATGTTTGGTCCCAACGGGTGAGTGCCAGCAGAACTGCCACACGAAAAGAAGTTGTATCTGTAGACGATACTTTGCCATTTTCCATTCTTGCGATCAGCTTTGCTATGAAGGCAACTGTCGTAGCATGAAGTGCTACACACTAAATAAATGCAACCAAGTTTGTGAAGACGGACGATGCAAATCAATGGTATGCAAGTCAAATGTATGTGTACAAGATTGTAGAGGTGCAAACTGTGAAATGGAATGTCAGGCCAAAAACTGTACCCAGCTGTGTCCTGGCGGTGGATGTCGCATGAGATGCACCTCTCGTGTCCAGAATTGCATTCAAGCATGTGATCCTCAGTCGGGAGCATGCACCTTTGATTGCCACGCAAAAAAATGTTCAGTGACAATGCTTTGAATGTGTTTTTCACTAATTGGTAACTACGTTTACACACTAACGAGATGTGCATAAGCGCAGCAACATACGCAAATTTAAGGTCGTTTAAAAGGTAACCCTAGCACCAGGACTAACTTTACTATAAAAAAGTAACATGTTTTGTATGTAAATAGTATGTTGTAGTTAAACACAATGTTCGTATTACGCTATTCCCTGATGATTGCTCTACGAACCGAAAGCTTGGAAATAAAAATTAACGTAGAAGAAACAACTTATACAGTACTTACAGTCTAGTATGATACCTACGTACAAAGATACACTGGATTTTAATTCTATCCACCCAGTCAACTCTTTCTCTTGAGACTATCCAGCGCATGAGGCAGTGTTTTAATTCAGAATTAGTCAGAGAAGTACGTTTTCCAGTGTTAACAAGTGCACTGTAGTTGTAATTACCAAACGTTTTTGCCGTTCTGTTATATTCTTTCTTTTTCTTTTTCTTTGGTCTTCCAAATATTGTATGTATGCTTTTCACAGAGAAGTTATCTTTTTCTTTGCTTTTATTACTAGATATCTAGTTTTGATGCGCAAACAGACTTTTCAAAATTTGCACGAGAAGCAAATCGATTGATAGGTGTTAGTTGACGAGTTGATATGCTATTAGAGATTCACGTAGTGCCCTTGCTTTACCTGATCAGTGCAAGGTTCTGGAATGGGCCTTGCCGTCAAGTTTCTTTACACCAGGCACTGAAGGAAGGAAGAAAGGAAGGAAGGAAGGAAGAAAGGAAGGAAGGAAGGAAGGAAGGAAGGAAGGAAGGAAGGAAGGAAGGAAGGAAGGAAGGAAGGAAGGAAGGAAGGAAGGAAGGAAGGAAGGAAGGAAGGAAGTAGGGAAGTAGGGAAGAGGGAGGGAGGGGGGAGGGAGGGAGAGAGGGAGGGAGGGAGGGGGAGAGGGAGAGGGAGGAAGTGAGGGAAGGAAGGAACAAACGAACGAAAGAACGAGTAAACGAGTTCGTTTAATACAGGTGTCCCATCATTACTAGCTAGTTTGTGAACAGGCTCTCAGGGGAGGTGGGCGAGGGAAAGGGGAGAGCTGCTCTCAACAAGACTCGAACGGGTTTTCTCCGCTGTACAGAGTTTATTCAGTTGCCTGTCATTTTATTACATGTAATGCCGACTTCCGAGCCACACTTAGTCAAGGCTTACAGTTTACTGTCTAAGTTCGCATTACTTAGAATTGTGTCACCAATGACGTCTTTCTTTGTGCTGTTGTCAATATTGGTATCGCGGTCTGGTGGAATTACTGGAATCGCAAGGAACTTGATACGCTGAAAGAATGAAAACGTTCCACGTTAACAGCAGTTTGGTTGAATAACACATGGAGGGCATTACAACACAATCACTTCAAAGAGTCATAACAAGGGTGTCAAAATTATATAGAAAGGAGAAAATAGACATCAATCGGTGGTATTAATTTTTTTTCTACTACTCACATTAATCAAGTCTCCTTTGGCTGTAATCATTTTGTAGACTGCAATCACTGGTACCCACAGCATAGAAGACAAAGCTAAACACCATCCAATGGCCTCGCCCCACCAAGGGTAGTGGTAGGTTTTGTTGTAGACCAATGGTTCGTAGGTTACCAGAAGAAATATGAAGATTGCCTGAATCAACGATACAAAGAACATTATGTGATACGTTCACACCTATGCATACACAAAAAATGGTGAATCCATTTTGCTTTTTGAGTGAGTGAATTTCCCTGCAAACCGAAAGTGAGATAAGGGAAGGAATCCCCCGTATAAGGTTCTGTACACAATCACACCTTCGTCAGGGGGAGAGGTATTCAAGATTACAGAGAGCCAATGGTCTTCGCTGAGGACAAACGAAACCCCGATTACCACTCCCCTTGACGAATGCGTGAATGCCTGAAATTTGCTTTCAAAACAAAAGCGCTTGAATTTTGAGTCTTTCTGTAGGATAGCGTACTTTATAAAGATTATTGGTCGGACTACCTGTGGTAGGCCGACCTTAGGTCTGTAGATCGGAATGATGGGAATTTTTCTATCAACGTCGCAAATTTGCCACGTAAACGAGGCTGTGAGCATGCGCACTAACGCAATGATCCGGGAAACCATGTGACTAGTGAAAACGTCGAAGGTTAGTTTGACCCACAATGGCAGATACGATGTTTGTCATGTCTTTGTCGGACGCTCTTTCATCATACAAATGCACACGCCGTTCGCGGTAGACTTATCACTAAAAGAAGGCGCCGAAAGTCAGTTTTGGATCGGGTCGTGTTATCGCGAACTCAAAAGACGAAAGAATACTAGAAATTGTACTGAAATGAAGTGCAATCTACTCCAAAGTTGCTCAAGAGAGAGTGAAAAGGACTCAAAGGAAATAGCAAATACTGCCAACACTTTACATGTAGCTATCAGTAACTCAGTGGAAACCTACAACCAAGATGAGAAAGAAAGAGACTCCTTCTTTACGTTTATGTCCAACACGAACGACACAAATACGCAGGCCGAACAAGCAATCTAAGTATTGTATATTTGTCAATGATAACGAGGATAAGTTGCATTTGCATCCTAAACGCATGTGCATGCAAGTTCTTCTAGACTCGTTTTGCCTCGCGATCTGATCTTTTGGAAGCGGGCTAAAATCGATTCATGGGTTCTGCAACCCCTCATATTTATAATATTTTTTCATATTCAAGCGCTGAGCAACAAAAATCTTTCAATCGAAGAATAAGAGAATTTCTGAAAAGTTTACATTGTTTATAGTTGGTTTAGGTTGATAAAGTCAAATTTAAGTGTTAATCCAAAGTGAAAATTTAAATCCAAAATGAGGTTTAGGCCTCCAGTTGCTCATTTGCAATATATGTTCTTTACATTCAGCTTGAAAGTTGCTGAATTTGAATAAAAATGCATTTCTCTACTGAGGGAATAAAATAAATTATGATTTCATTCTCTTCACCAGCTGGTCAATATAAGCTAGATTTTCTAATAGTGAAACAAGCCTTCTCAATAATCAAAGGTATAATACTATTGCATGATAGTCGAGGATTGAAAGCTGCTTGACGATGGTTGTCCAACAAATATCTTGATTTAAACGCCGTTCATCTTTATTCGTATCAAAACTTTTAAAAAAGCTCCCAAAATGACCCAAAATCCTGAAAGATTCGAAGACGAAACATTGCTACTTACCTCTGAAATGTTTTCTCATGAACGACGTCGACCACATGGAAAAAGAGCCTGCACTCCATACGTTGTGAATACGTTTGGTCAGCGGATTGTTCGTACTTTGTTCGTAGAAATTATCAACATCACATTTTGCAATAAACCTAGGTGTTTTTACTCGCAAAGCAGAGTTCAGTGGAATGTTAACGTTTACTCATTGTAAAATGGAAAAAAAATCTTTTTAAAAGTCGTAAATCGAATACAAAAAAATGACTAATACTCGGATTTATTTCGTGTGTCCAGCCGTTTTCCCATCGTAATCACTTCGGATTTCAGAGTTTACGGACTAACACATGAGGTGATGGCATTATGGTTGCTTGGCTACTAAGCCAGCAACCACAACAAATACATGTAACTATTTTTTCTTTGCTTTTCTCTCTTTATTGTCAGTATTGAAGTCAATGAAATTGATACGAAAAATCAGGTTGTTCAACTGGCAACAATAGGGACCTTAGGCACAAAAGACGAGTACGAATACGAGTACGAAATTTAACTAATAAACATATTTAATAGAGTGCACGCACTTAATCCGTGAAACATAAATAGTACAAAATAGTGCTAAATTATGGTAATTCCTTTGTTTCCTATTGTCTAATCAACGCTATTTAGTAGTAATTAGTAGTGTTTGTTTCACGGATTAAGTGCATGCACTCTACAATAGTATCAATACTAATTCATAGTCTGCATTTGTTGAGTGCAACAGTTTGGCTCAAAGCTCCAATTTGGGGAAACTGAGAGAGAAGATTTTTTGGAGAGTTCTTTTTTGACATGTCTTTACTCAAGTCTATACAGTTTACATTTAAGCGTGCATTCCTGCTAACTTGCTAACTACACAACTCGATCGATCGGCGCAACAAAGAACAGATGCAGCACTAGCGACTGAGTCCGTTAGAAACAACTAAATAATTTAAAATAATTGACTTTTTTGTGCGTTTGTGCGTACTAGTGAAGCAGTTAAACTTCAGCGTAATACAACGCCTACGGCTCGTGCTTTCTATAACTTTTTTCGTGTTTTACAGCTCCAGTCGTGTTCCATCAGAGTACAGAACATAGCTACGCCTGATCTATTTGTTAACTAACTTTAAATTCTATCAGTCAAATTTCGTACTCGTATTCGTACTCGTGCTTTGTGCTTAAGCTCCCTAATATCTTACATTGTGATAGAGTTGTACAATAGCACTAATGTTCTTACCACACAGAAACAGGGTGTGATGATAAGCCAGCTCATCTTAAGCAAAGGATTTATACGAAATCCAACCATATGCTCTATGTCGTCATGGAAACGTTTAGCACCTAAAAAACATTAAGCAACACAGTTGATGGATTCAATATTTACTGTTAACCAAATTTGGTGCAATATTTCAGGTGTATCTTTTAGGACTTTTACTCACCGTAAATCCACCCAATAGCAATGCTCTCAAACACACACACCCATAGAATAGCACTCCCACTGACTGCATAGGCGTCAAACAGCTGGAAAATATAGATACCTCCCTACAGAGACGGGATGGAGATGGGAATTAAGAGATAAATAGAAACTTTGACAAGAGGAAAATCAAAGCAAATCTTTTTATCCTAAGATGTTTGTAAAATTACTATTAACACTGTAAAACCTGATTTTAATTGTAATTGTTAAGACTGTTTTAGAAGTAGTAGTAAGTAGTATGGGAATGACAGTCCTGCAACATGGGCTATACCCGGGCTCGGAGTCCCATACCCAAGGGGATGCCCGTAGAGGCGGATAAATAACTTGTCTAGTAAAAAATAGATAGTTCTAGTAAAATCTGAATACCTCAGTAACCATAGTTAAACCAATAAAGAAAAACAAGGTACACATCACAGCGATGAATATCTCTTTGCGATATCCACGTCTGATATATTTAGGGAACAAGTCCACAAAGGCTGTAATAACTCCTTCCATCCCAACAAACTATAACATAAAACAAACTTGTTCAGGCAATAGGTAGATGTAGTAAATGCGACGCGAAAGAGGACTGCGCTCACGCTGACTGCCCGTTGAAGGATTCCTAAAGTATACGTGAGACAGGTGGAATGACGCCGTGAACGTTGTGACGTTGTCACGGTAGTCACGCCATGAACGAATATGACATCATTTTGCCATCTTACGTCCTCCTTTTAATTTGGCGCCAAATTTGGTAGACATCGAAAAGTGAAGTATTTCTAATAGATATACTATCATCTAATGAAAAAATACCTCGCTGTCAAGTCCCAGTAGAAGAAGCATGAAGAAGAAGAGCACGGACCACAATGGTGCAACAGGCATCTCAGCCACAGCTTCAGGGTAGGCAATAAACGCAAGTCCAGGACCTTATAAGGATCACAACTGATTACGTTAGATTACAAAGTCTCTGTAAATAACCGATATCAGAGGCATTGTTGACACTTCTACTGCTGTGGTTACGGGGTAGAGAACTCGGCAAACAGAACTTAACTGATAAGAGTAACGTATGTCACATAGAGATATCTTTGCGCATCCACTAGTTAGAACCTTGTGGCTAAAGTCATGCAAAAGGAAAAACATTTAAAAAGCTTTCTTTATTTTGACATACGGCCGCAAGCCAATGAGAAGACACGATCAGAAGACGCGTTATATAGTGGTTATAAAGTGCATCATCAAAGAATTACCTGAATTTGCTACTTCACCAACATCGACACCTTGCTTCTCTGCCATAAAACCAAGTACAGAAAAGATGACAAACCCTCCATAGAAACTGGTACCACTATTAACACAGGCAAAGATGATACAATCCCTGAATGTGAATAATGTGAAATAAGACCATTCTCTACTTTCACATTCCCCATAATGCCCTCTGTTTTTGAGGGGTAGTTATTGTAATTCAAATGTATTTGATTTTAATAACAACTGATTTGATTAGCATTACAATAACTACCCCCCAAAAAACAGAGGCATTATGGGGAATGTGAAAGTAGAGTATAAGATTGGCATTGTATGTTTTTGCTTAATTCTATTATTATTTAATAAATGATTTGTATAGGAAATCGCACGATCTTGAGTACAATTCGGAATTAATAGGTACGAGTAATGTTTTGAAAGTTCTCAAAATAGGACGAGCCTTTAGGCGAGTCCTATTTGAGAGTTTTCAAAACATTACGAGTAACTATTAATTCTGAATTGTACGAGAAGATCGTGCGATTTTTTATTTATAATACACTATCGTTGCCATAGCGACTTAATAGGTACTCTACAGAGTACAATTAACGATATAATTGTACTCCTCTCGTCCAATCAGAATCGAGTAATTTTGTATAGTGTATTATAAAGAGCTGTATTAATCCTTGCGATCATTCTGTTTACTCAATCTGTTCAAACGTTCAGATATAATGAATCTATCTATTTCATGAATTTTTTTTTTAATTTTATTTTATTTATCTCCAAAAATGAAGAAAGGGCAAAATATAGTAAACTAATAATATGCCCTTTAAAATGATAATAATTGTGACAGTATTAATATATACATATACATACACATACATAAATTATATCTAAATTACAAGTTTGCAAAATTAAGGTTTTCACACACAAAAAGGTATCTAAATATAATTAAGTTACAACACTAAATGCAAAAGTATTTATATATTTCTAGATAAGAGAAATAGGATAGAGAAGAGGATTGCTGTGGATCAGTTAATATTGTGACAAATAATTTTTTTTGAGTCTTTTTAAAACAAGATTTAATTTCATGAATTAACCTGTAGCAATTATGATTGAATTTGTTGAAGCTTCCAAGAGCAATCATGACACCTTGTCCAATAGTGTAGGAAAAGAACACTTGGGTTGCTGCATCCAGCCACACCTAATAAAAAGGGTTTTAACATCAATCATCTGTGCTTCAGGAGTTACGACCACAACAATTATGAATTTACATACCTTGCCCTCCTTTAATTTTGACCAATCAGGTAAGAGATAATACTTGATGCCCTGTGCAGCTCCAGGAAGCGTGACAGCTCGTACCAGTAGAATAGTAATCAGCACATAGGGAAATGTAGCCGTAAAATACACAACCTAAAATATTATTCAAATACAAAAGAACCTACGCTAAAGATTTCGTGGTTGTAACAAAAATTACAGAATCTGTCCCACCCAGTATGCATTGCGCGCTCATCAATTCTTTCTTAGAAGCCATTTTCAGGACTCCCGAAAGTCATAATTTATTTCTATTGTATCTAAAAATACGGTTTTCGCAATATTTTTCAAAGAAAGAACTAAACTAAGTTAAATAGTTCATGATTGATTTTTTATGTTAAATTTCGACCAGGTGGTGGAATCTCTGGTCAGTGCTTACATTTATATGGCGTCCAACCGTCCTGCCATGGAACGACATCGAAAGCCAGAAAGGTTTAAGAGACTAAAAGTTCATCTTGAATATAAAAATTTTCGCATGCTTGCTCTGTGATCACTTACCACATGGTCAAAACTGCCGGCAGCCGAGAGTGCGCAATGGGTTTGAAGAATTAAAGGGACAAACTTCGCATTGATGTGGATGATTTGTAATTGCTTGCAGCTTAGTGGTGTGGAGTTTCGCGAAAGCTTTCAGCGATTTCTGAGACAATAACATCGCTACTAGTTGTCTATCGCAAAAGCATTTGCCCTAGTGCCTAGAAAAACAAAGATCTTTACAGCCAATCTGAATGTAAACAATAACGAGAGCTCGCAATGCAAACTGGGTGAGTCAGATTCTTTAACTTAGATTATCCCATTGGCACAAGAACCGCATCTATGCAAGTCAAAAAAGGTGTCACCTTTGTTGTACCTATTTGAGGGTCTATCCCTAGGGAATAGGCAAATTAGGTAAAGATTAGTTAAACTGATTCACTTGTTGTAAGGAGCCTCATTCGTTAGCTTAAAGCTCGACCGAAACAACAACAACAACAACAACAACAACAACAAATGAATCAAAACAGTTTCACTTACCCTTCCTGATGATTTCACACCTTTCCATACACAGAAATAGCACACAACCCACGAAAGTAACAAACACAAAGCCAACTGCCAGTTGATACTTCCAACTTGGTCAAGACCTCCAGAAATGTTGAGAACTTTGTTCCTGAAAAAAGAAAATCAGCTCTACTTAGCAAGAATTATTAAAGCAAGTGGACTGAAACTTATAATAAATCAGTTGAAGCCAAAGACGCCGTACCAACCAAGTGCCGTACCACACTGTTGCTACGAAATAATGGAAAAGTTAATACGGTAACCGCGTCTAAACAAATTTGAAGCTGCTGGTTCGATTTAGAATGATATGGTTTAGTCATTCAGCACTCCAGTGCCAGCCGATTAATATGACTTTAACTAGAACTTGAATTGGCCTTACTAAGGCACGTGTTATACTACTTACTCCCAAAATTCATTGATAGGTGTAGTTGTATTCTTGAGTTGTAGATACTCAGTGGTGTAGTTCAGGGTCCCATTCATCGTTACATTGTACGGTATCAGCTTTTTGCCCACGTAACATGCAGCTGTATTCCAGTCATTGTTGCAGTGAGACCATGGTAGGGTATTGGTAAAGGAATAAAACATGTAGAAAAACGCCCAGGCCAGGATGACAATGTAGTAGATCACTACGTAAAGATTGATCACTAGTCCTGAGATCCCGATACCTATAGATTAGTTATAATAACATGTTAATAATATGCACAGATTCTCTGTTCTCAATGGTTAAAAGAAGTGTAATTTATCGATAAGCCTGCATGCATAAAAAATTGATCTGAAAAAAAATTGATGTGTCCGTTTTTCGCGTATTCAATGGGAAACCGAAACTGCATAAAAAACTAAGCTTATCTATATCAATACAGTTTCATGTACTAATGGGTTATGTCAACACCTCGGTCTGATATTTTCCCATGCAGACCGAGCAAACGTGCATGGTTAATAACTTATTTATTATATGGCTTTGAGAAGTCCCGCTAAAACAATTGCCAAACGTAACGCAAACTTTTCTTTTCATCCGGAACAGCGGTCCTGATATGGCAAAACACAGATCTAGACCATGTGTTAGCCAATCCGAGTTCAGGAAATTATCTAGCCATATAATAAGAAGTATAAGATCAGTTATTAAAAGACTTAAAGGAAGATAGGAAGAAAAACAACAACAGCAACAACAACAACAACAAAAACTGAACGAACGATTAGTGCAATATGCTGCAAATGTAAATACATTGTGCATTTTGTCTGTCTTTAGTAGCTTATGTCCCAGACACTTCACAAAATCAGACTAACTGAATGGAAGCTGGGATATTAATTTTGTCCTACCTTGAAAAAGTGGACAAATCTTCCATGCTGTTAGACACCCCTGGCTCATCAACTGGCCAATTGCAATCTCCAGGACCAGCAAAGGAACACCAGCAAAGACCACACACAGAAGATAGGGAATCAGAAAAGAACCTGAAAAGGAAAAAGGCCACAAATCGTTAAAAAGAGGAAGAGGACGACAAGTGAACAGGACCTATTTAAAGCTCCTATGACACAATTTTATTTATTCGAAAATAGATTTATATCATGCAGAGAGTATAATGAAAATAATTTTATTTTTTCTGATATTGATGTCTTATTCTCACGACATCTAAGTTTTAAAACTCAAAATGCAAATCAGATGACGTCAAGGAAGCCATTTGGACTTACTTCGTGTGGTGTTTAAAGTGCTCTTCGATTTAGCCTGCGTAGCGGCCCTAAGGGTAAGGGAAAGGGGAGGGGAAGAAACTGGGGCGAAGAGGGAGGGAGAATGGAGAGAGGAGGGGAGGAAGGGCCTGCAACGAACCCCCAAGTTTTTTCGAAATCTTCGTTCATATACGAACGAAAAATTCCTATTGGTCGAGAGCTATGAGACGTCAATCATATGTCAAACGCGATGGAAACCAGACGAGCTAGCGACACAAGAAAGCAACATATGGCGGAGGATTTCAACGAAAATCTTGACAGTGTCCTTCCCCTTCCCCTTCCCCTTCCCCTTCCCCTTCCCCTTCCCCTTCCCCTTCCCCTTCCCCTTCCCCTTAGGGCCGCTACGCAGGCTATCTTCGATTGGATTAATTACCAACCTTTTTTTTGCTAATCTGCAGGTTTTATCTATAAAATGTATTTACAAATTGAAAAATACAAGTATTTTGGATTTAGTCGTTTTTGTATAATAATTAAATGATGCCTCCTTTGACGTCACAAAATTAGCATATATAAGAACATTTAAAATGTTCATAACATTACTCAGAAATACCTGAAATCCGCAACTTATAATATTAAACTTTTCTAGTTATCAGTTAATAAATGAGTCATTTTTAGAACAAAAAAGTTGGCGTCATAGGAGCTTTAAGCCGTTACTATATAGCTGATGATACAGATTTACTAAATATTGGTCAGTTGAATTGGTCATTTATCAGCCGTACTAATGCAGAAAATTTGACTCATTTTTAGTTGTATTAATATTCACAAGATTCTTCTTCCTTGGTTTTCTAGGCCCGTGTAAAAGATAATGAAACGTTACCAGCTATGCTAAGTCAGAAAGTACGAATACTGGAAACTCAAAGTATAATTTAGTGTAGTCACAAACAAAAATTCTTCTACTTTACCGATACTGAAAACACTACTCACTCGTACAGTACTGTAGCCCGAGAAAACAGTCGTTGTTTTGCATACATATAAATAGTCCAAGAGTGTATCAGAAAAATTAATACAGCACTTCATTGATGAGCGAGAAAAAATCTTTGTAGAAGAATTTTTGTACCAAAATAAATTCCACAACTGAGCACACAAGAGATACGTTTATTCAGTTTAATACGAAAAGATCAGGCAAAGTAAACAATATTATATAGAATATAAGCCTTTCTGCCACCCTAAATTAGTGCTAAACCTGGGTGGGTGGGAAAATAATAGAATATAACGAGCACTACAAATAGCGCGTACGTCGGCACTCGAACTAGAGAACCGAGACTGAAATCCGGCGATCTGACAGTATCAACGTCAGTTGTGAAATTAATTCCTTTGACCTGTTAAGCGAATGGGGAAAACAAATGTTGCACTAGTGCAAGAAAATTAAAGGCTCCAAAGCTGTTGTTGGTCGACAGCTCAAACTGATCCGACACTGTTGTGTTAGGCTGTGGTGATAGTTCATTTGAACGTTGCTGTCTTAAGGGTGTTCAAATAAACATATTAGGTCAACAATCATGCTGGGCATTGTTTGGCGAATGATGTTAGGAGGGATTGCGTGCTGTGAACTAAAAATAGTGTCCAAAAATAGTCGAAGGTGGGACGTTATAAAAATATAAGCGCTAACTCAGTGTTAAGTCTAAAGAAAACCTTTGATTGGTTTAGCGCTCGAACAACCGTACCCTGCCTATATATTAGATTAATAATAACCAATAACAATTTCCTAACTTATCTTACCACCAGCATGTATACAATTTGTCTGCGCATGTCTGTGTTTTGGGCTTGAAATTCATTTGCGTATCGGATGCAAGAAATTTTATGTTGACACGGAATATTTGGCTGGCTATCTCGTTCTTCAAAATTATGTTCAACTACCGAAATACTAAGACAACTAAAACATAAGCAGTCTACCTACTGCTAGTGCGCTGTGGATAATTATCCAGATCGAAGGCACTCCAGATGGGAAAATATCACGCGTCAAAGTCAGTAGAAAGTTGTGAGAAGGACCAGAACTCCGCACTTTCGAGTTATAATGCTGGCGTTGAACTCATGTATAAGGTAAATTTAGTAATGGATGTCATTACCAACATGGTACTGTGTGAATTGGATCCAATAAGAGTACTCTGGACTTCGTTGATTGTTGAATAATTAGCCATGTTTACTGGAATCTCGTACTTTTTCGCGCAAAATTCTTACAATTCATTCTGAAAATTTGACATCTTTGACGGCGCCCCCCAGCAAAATTATTTAATAATACGCTTTTTCCATGCTTCGTTCTTGTAAACCAAAGCTTTCTTGGTGGAAACTCCTGGTCCCTCCATGTGATTCAAGCAATGTTTACAGCCGGGTTCAAGCCTTGTTAAAATTGGCATATTTCGGTATAGGCTATATTTTATAATCTGCAACATTTATCTAGAAGTTAATGACCTATATTTATACATGGTTAGGCATACAGTTTGTGCCGTATGAAGCAGCGTTTTATATTTTATAAAAGAGCAAAAAATTCATCGCTGAAATTTGCATGCAAACAACGTGCTTGGAAACATGTTCACAAAAATGCTTTAGATCACATGTAGCCACCACGAGTTTGGACTAAAAAAGCTCAGTTTTGCAAGAAAGAAACGTAGAAAAAGCGAATTACTAAATAAATTTGCTGGGGGGGCGCAGTCTAAGATGTCAAATTTTGAAAGTGAATTGCAAGAATTTTGGGCGAAAAAGTACGACATTCCAGTAAACATGTTAAATTATTGAACGATCGATGGAGTCTAGAATACCCTTATCGGGTCTAGTCTATACAGTAACTTGTTGTTAATGGCTTCCACTGCTTAACGTACCTTACATATAAATTTAGCGCCCACAATATTACTCGAAAGTGCGGAGTTCTGGTCCTTCTAACAACTTTCTACTGACTTTGACGTGTGATATTTTCCCACCTGGAGTTCCTTTAGTTTGGATAATTATCCACAGCGCACTAGCGGTAGGTAGACTGCTCATGTTTTAGTTGTCTTAGTATTTCGGTAGTTGAACATAATTTTGAAGAACGAGATAGCCAGCCAAATATTCCGTGTCAACATAAAATTTCTTGCATTCGATATGCAAATGAATTTCAAGTCCAAAACACAGACATGCGCAGACAAATTGTATACATGCTCTTACCACCACCATTCTTGTAGCATAAGTAAGGAAAGCGCCAAATATTTCCAAGTCCAACAGAACAGCCAACTAAAGCTAAAATAAAGTCCAGTTTGCCAACCCAAGTTTCCCGCTCGTGAACCATGGCGAAGGCAGTATCGATTTACTAAAAACTATGGATCATAAGGTCAACGTCAATCAGACAATACAGTCTTTGGTTATCGTTAAAACGCGGAGTGCGGATTTCGGATAGATTTTTGCGGATTTCGGATAGATTTTTGCGGATAGTGTCCAAAATGTAAAATTAGTCCAAAAATTCCAAACAATTATAAAATTAAAGAGTAAGTAATGATAGACAACAAAGAATAAAAACAAATATCTAAATAAAAAAACGGCCAAAAGAACTTTTTCTGCTTAGTTTTATAGTCATTGCTAACACTGTTTGTGATTGTTTGAAAAAGCAATATATTTGAATAGACCTTTTTGCGATAACAAACATTCTCGACATCTCGAACGGGTCGGACGTCCGCAAATTTTTGCTTTTATTATATATTATGTTCTTTGTTAAAGAATAACTTCTATAGAGTAACATCTAAGTCCTTGGATCATCCCCCGAGTACATCTAAGATGATATTGCACTGTTTGATCTCATACCCTGGGTATCTCTGCTTCAATTCCCATCTGAGTGGCGCATACTTCATGGTCTTCTCAGAAGTCTTTTTATCGCGATTGCTCACCCAGGGTCAGCTCATCTCCAGGGCTATCACTTGCTTATCTCTGTTGTTAACAATCTTAGCATCTACTCTATTTACTTTGATCTCTTGGTACTCTCCATATACCGGAACATGATGCTT
Organism: Telmatactis stephensoni; assembly: GCA_029948255.1. Taxonomy (NCBI): domain Eukaryota; kingdom Metazoa; phylum Cnidaria; class Anthozoa; order Actiniaria; family Isophelliidae; genus Telmatactis; species Telmatactis stephensoni. The sequence continues at coordinate 27,213 of JALIZF010001716.1, read as the reverse complement.
GCCTCCATTATCTACAACAATTTTGCGGGCCTGTATTTGCTTCAGCTCTGTTATTGGCCAGTGCTGAGTCTACATATAGTAACTCATAGCTGGCATAGCAAACTGTTTAGATGCAACCACACGATGGGGGCTCCACCAAATTACACACAGCCTCCGAAGATACTGTGACAAGTTGCGTTACCTCTATCACGTGAGCCGTCAAGGAGTGTGAATTCATTGTGTGTAGAGCAACAACACAATAAACATCTTCAGAGCCCAGCTAAACGCGTTATTCACTTCTTACATGGTGGCAGCCGGTAAACTTACGAATCCAACAACTTCGATCTGAATCCTTCAACTTGGTATTGAGTAATGGCATCGGGATACGTTTTGCCGCCGCCAGCGCCATTGGAAATCCACGACAGCAACGCAGCCGATAAATGGAAGAAATTCTCACTCGCGTGGAACGATTATGCGTTGGCGATGGAGCTAAACAAAAAATCCGAAGCAGTGCAGGTTGCAACATTACTGACCGTGATCGGAGAAGACGCAAGAGAGGTTTACTCGACGTTTATGTTTGATGAGGGAGACGAGACCAAAATAAAGCCGGTTTTGCAGAAGTTCGCTGAATACTGCCAACCGAGGAAAAATGTGCCGTTCGAAAGATACCGATTCAACCAACGAGTACAAGAAGCAGGAGAAACCTATGAGCATTACCGAACAGCCCTCAGAAAGCTGTCTGAAGGCTGCGATTTCGACACAATCACTCCGGATGAGATATTGAGAGATAGATTAATCTTTGGAATTCGAGACACAAAGGTCAGAGAGAGACTTCTTCGTGAATCTGGTTTAACGCTGAAAAAAACCGATGAAATTTGCCGAGCAGCAGAAAGCATGTTGGCTCAAATGAAAATCGTCAAGGATACGTCGGAGACAGACGTAAATAGTGTGAATAAAGTAGAAAGCGAAAGCTTGAAGAAACCCAACACCAAGAATCATTATCGTCGACGCGCTCAAGTTCAAAGAAAACTATGCGAACGTTGTGGCTATCAACACGCGGCAAATCCGGAAACGTGCCCCGCGCGTGGAAAGGACTGCCGGAAGTGCGGAGCCAAGAACCATTTTGCTTCCAGGTGCAAGCAAGAGGTAAAGGCAACAGAGGAAACTGACACGTTCCTCGAGGAAACTTATCAAACGGAGGAAATCTCAGCAGTCAGACTGGATGACTCACAACTCGTGACGCTGCAGTTGGAGTCTGGAAGTTTCATTCGATTTCAACCCGACACAGGGGCACAGTGCAATGTGCTGCCATTGCACGTTTACAAGAAAGCGTGTAAGGACTTTAAATTGGAGAAAGTGAAACCTGTACAGACGTCCTTGGTGGCTTATGGAGGATCCAAGATCAAAGTCATTGGTCACGCTCGCTTGAGGGTGTTTAGGAACGACGTGTCGTGCTTCTTAGATTGCCGTTTGGTAGAAAGCGAAGAAATTCGCCCGATCCTAGGAAGGAAGGCATGCCTCGGTATGAACATTATTCAGTACAATGATAATGACCTCCTAAACAAGCCAAAGACAAGCGGAGCCGAAGTATACACCGCAGATCCTCAGACACGACCCGTGCTGACGCGAGAGGAAATGCTGGCAAAGTTCCCGACTGTGTTCAGTGATGGAATTGGCCAAATGGATGGAGAGTATTCAATCAGGCTAGAGCCGAACGCTCAGCCAGTCCAACACGCACCCCGCAGAGTGGCAGTAGCGTTGAGACCCAAGCTCAAAGAAACTTTGAGTGAGTTGGTTGAACAAGAAGTAATAGCACCTGTAACCACGCCCACCCCATGGATCAGTTCTATGGTAGTAGTGCCAAAGAAAAACGGAAAACTTCGCATTTGCTTAGACCCAAAGGATCTGAACAATGCCATACAGAGGGAAAACTATCCACTCCCAACAATCGAAGAGATTGCGACAAGACTACATGGTGCGAAAGTCTTCACACTGCTCGACGTCAGAAATGGTTTTTGGCATGTTAAGCTAGACGAAGAGTCAACCTACTTAACAACCTTCCACACGCCCTTTGGCAGATACAGATGGAAACGAATGCCGTTCGGGATCTCCTCTGCGCCCGAGGTATTTCAGCGGAAAATGCACGAATTTGCAGAAGGCTTGACTGGAACTGAAGTCGTCGCTGACGATTTCCTTGTCGTAGGATTTGGTGAAAGCTATGAAGAGGCAACACATGACCATGACAAGAATCTCCGGGCATTCTTGAGTCGTTGTGAGGAACGAAATGTTCATCTGAACCCGGATAAGCTGAAGCTACGCCAATCAGAAGTCCTTTTCATAGGCCACATTGCTACAGACAAAGGACTCAAAGTAGACCCGGCTAAAGTGAGAGCCAGTGTGGACATGCCCCCACCAACAGACAAGCTGGGAGTACAACGCCTCCTCGGTCTAGCCCAATATCTAGCAAAGTTCCTGCCCCAACTGTCAGACATCACGAAGCCTTTGAGGGACCTAACCCAGAACGATGTTCAGTTTGTTTGGGAGGACGCACAGCAGGCGGCCTTTGGAAAGCTGAAAGATGCGGTCACCGTCACGCCAGTCCTGCGGTACTACAACCTCAACGAGGAAATCACACTACAGTGTGATGCGTCACAGACAGGGCTCGGGGCAGCGTTATTACAAAATGGGCAGCCAGTTGCCTATGCCTCACGAGCACTCACACCAGCCGAAACGCGCTACGTACAGATCGAGAAGGAGTTGCTCGCGATTGTATTTGCTTGTAATCGTTTTCACGCGTATGTTTACGGTCGCAAGGCGGTCAATATCGAAACAGATCATAAACCATTAGAGCCGATCTTCACCAAACCGTTAGCGACCGCCCCGAAGCGTCTGCAGAGAATGTTATTGAACCTGCAAAGATATAGCCTCAACGTCAAGTACAAGAAAGGAAAGGACTTGTATCTCGCGGATACTCTTAGCAGGGCATACCTCCCAGAAGTCAACGCTTGTGAGTTTTCTAGGGAGCTGGAGGAGATCGACCATCGACCATGGATGCCAGTAAGAGAGGAGACATGGCAGCAACTGCAGAACGCGGCAGCTGATGATCCAGTGCAACAAACTCTCCGCAGAGTTATAACGAGAGGTTGGCCAGACAGCAAAGCAGATGTTCCTGAGTGTGCGCACCCTTACTTTGACTTCCGAGATGAGTTAACAGTGCAGGACGAACTAATCTTCAAGGGTCAGCAGCTAGTTGTACCAAGAGTCCTGAGAAAGGAGCTCATGGAAAAGACACACTCGTCCCACATCGGAATCGAGGCCTGCATAAGAAGAGCAAGGGACACCTTCTTCTGGCCACGTATGACTACAGAAATGAAAGAGTATATATCAAAATGTGAAGTTTGCCTGGCCCACCGTACTGGTCAAGGAAAGGAGCCAATTCTCCAGCATGAGTTTGTTGCTCGACCATGGGCGAAGGTATCAGCTGACCTCTGCGAGTACGACAACAGAACATTGTTAGTCGTCAGTGACTACTACAGCAGTTACATTGAAGTAGCCCGGATCAATACGGTGACCTCCCGAGCAGTCATTAAAGAGTTGAAAGCCATATTTGCCAGGTTCGGCATACCAGATACCCTGCTCACGGACAACGGGCCACAGTTTGCATCAGCTGAGTTCAGCGTATTCGCCAAAACCTGGATGTTTGAACACAAAACATCATCACCCAGATATGCGCAGTCAAATGGTAAAGCCGAAAATTCAGTCCAGACGGTGAAGAGGCTGTTCAAGAAGTGCAAGTCATCAGGGGGATCGGAATTCCAAGCACTTCTGGACTGGCGCAATACGCCCACAGCTGGAATTGGTACAAGTCCAGCTCAGCGTCTGTTTGGTCGTCGATGCAAAACACTGCTACCCATCGCTGGTTCTTTGTTGCAGCCAAGTTATCCTACAGAGGAGGACACAAGGAAGCTAGTAGGGGTCAAGCAACGCCAGAAATACTACTATGACAAACAGAGCAAACCCCTGGAGCCTATTGCCGTTGGAGAAACAGTCCGCATGAGGCTGCCTGGTCAAGACACATGGACCCCCGGCACTTGTATAGCTCAAGAGGGACCCCGAAGCTACAATGTTAAGACAGAGGCAGGAACCTATCGCCGCAACCGTAGGCACTTGATCAGCACTGGTGAGCCACAGCCTCTAGTCCCTGACTTGGAGGAGCCACCTCGACTCGAGCAACAACCAGAAATGGCAGTGCCCCTGCCAAAGCTTCCACAGCAAACAATGAGGCCTCAGCGTGCAGCTAAACCACCAGCATGGCATAAAGATTATGTGATGAAATGACTTTTACTTTAAAAAAAACAAAAAAAAAAACAAAAACACAAAAAAAAAAACCTAGCCTATACATGGAACTTGGATAAACTCTGACACTAACATTGATCCACATATATTCAACAATTATCATTTAGTTTTGTTTCAGAACTCTATATGACACTAGTTAGTCAAGAGACATAATCATATCCTTTTTAGATTTGGTAGCACTATAAAAGAGGGAAGATGTGACAAGTTGCGTTACCTCTATCACGTGAGCCGTCAGTGAGTGTGAATTCATTGTGTGTAGAGCAACAACACAATAAACATCTTCAGAGCCCAGCTAAACGCGTTATTCACTTCTTACAATTCTGACGTATTTCTCATCTACGCATGCTCTTATTGCTGAAAAAGACAGTGTATGAATATGTAAATATTACCGCACTGTTTGCTCTCAAGAATTGCCGTGTTGTGAAAACCTTCTCAAGTATGAAATAAAATACTTAATTACCTCAAACGTCGACAATAAGCTGGACTGAAAGGGGAACTTGGTATGCTAAGCAATGGTACGTGAAGTTGTCGTTTTCCTAACTTAATTGCTTTGGTTTGTTTAAAAGTAACTATTAAACCTTGGACATTGGCAACAACATAATTTCGAGTAAGACCCCGGGAGGGATGAAAAGAGGACTTACAAGAGACGATATTGCCCAATCTGGCCATGAGAAGCAAAACAAGTAAGTATAGCATCCCGTATGTTATCAGTATTCATAAATCAGCACGTGAGTTAGTCTGAGCGTGTGTGCGTATCAGAATAAAGAGCAGTAAACATATTGAGGACTCTTTGTGTCCATAAATCGATAAAAACCCATCGATTTTACAATAAGCACAAAATAAACTAAAAGGGATTTGTTTTCACTCCATGTTATATGTTATGGGTACTGCGTTTAGGCATGTACTCACAGTTCTGACTACCGAGTATTCGATATGCTAATTTAGGCCCCGTAAACGCATAGAACTATTGAAGTCCACACGAAAACGATGACCGTTACACGAAAACGATGAACGTCACACGAAAACGATGAACGTTTTCGAATCCTTTTAGAGTCGTCAATACATATGCGGTTTCGCTTGTAAATGTATACTTTTTAACCGTTTAGCTCCGTTAACACGAAAACGCTTTAAAATATAAACGATGGTGAACGTTCCATTGATAATTAATCAATTACGTCAGCGCTTTGCACACGAAAACGGATCGAGTTTTCGAAAGTATCCACTTTGGAGAAGTTTTCGAAAATATTCCTTTACGATGAGCCTTTCCATCGCTTTCGTGTCGAAGACCTAAACGTAAATGTAAATATAAACAACTAAACAGTTCTTCGTCTACACGATTGCTTTCACTTTGCCTTTGCCTGTATTCATCTCGAAGATGGTGATGCAATCAACTGAACAATCGTGAAAGTGTTTCTGATGGAATGTCGATCCACGTTGCATATATTGTAATTAGTAATTATAAAAGATCACTTATTACACTTTTTGTTTAGCTATTCGAATCAATTTATGATGTTGGCAAATTGTACCAAAACTGGTCTGAAAGAAAGAAATCCACAGTGTTTTGCGAATCTCGACCATAATTGCGATTGTAATAATGGCGGGAAAACTAAAGAGATCGTCGTATTTATACCCGGCAATCCTCAGAATATTTTTGTATGGTAAAGATAGAAGAAAGAGAGGAAGAAGAGTTAGAAATGTGGTAAGACTGAAAAGGGAACAGTGTACTATTGAAACTGTTACTCGTGTGTCGTGAGTTTTCCACAGCTAGACAAAAACTGCTCTAACAGCATGATCTTTAGTTACAATTTTATACACGTCATCACAGGAGAAAAGACGATTTAGAGCAATTTTTGTAAGACTCTGAAAACGGCACGGTCACGGTAAAGAACGCATCAAGGGACTTTAATACGATCATTGCATGGTGATCAAGGTCTCTTTTACATCATACAAATGCTGCTCTAAACAGAGTACAAAACTGATACCGTTGACTATTAGTTCTTTGTTCTTAATTAGTTTTTTGTTTAGTTTCCGATCGAATTTTTAGTTTTCGACCGAGTTTTTTGACATCGACCGAACTTTTAGTGTTAGACCAAGTTTTTGTCTTTGACCGAGTTTTTGTCTTCGACCGAGTTTTTTCTGCCTTTTACCTTTTTTTATTTGTATTTTTTGAGTCTTCGATTGAGTTTTTGGTCTTCAAACGATTTGTTTAGTCTTTGACCCAGTTTTTTTTGTGTTGAGAAGAGAACAATATCATCTAACGCGATGTAACGCAGTCAAACAAACAGTTATCTGTTCAAACTTAATGTCATAATTTTGGACCATTCAGCGCGCCGTATATAATATATAATATATATATTATTTAATGCTGTAATTACACTGACATTTATGATCGATCCCCAAACCCCATGCAATCTTATCATTTTACTTTTTCGAGGATTCGTTGTTCAAGATGGAATTTTCAATGTGTGAGGTATCCCCTGATATGTATACAGGTCTGTACACACACACCAATATGAAGTGCATGACCGCAAGTATTGGTTAGTATGCTAAACACAGGCAGTGAGACAGAAGTGCCAAAGCTTATGTGAATTTATTAAAAGCAAAGGTATATATAAAGGGATTTCCTGGCAGCCATCTTAATGATCAAAATAAAAGCGTTTTCCACTCAATTGAAATCAAATCTTTTCTCATTAAACTTTTTTGCGATAACGAACTTTTTGGCCTCGCTCGTGCTCATAGAACAAAAATCCTGCGAATATTTTTACGTTTTTAACAAAAACAATAGAACCAAATAATTGTCACTGTGAAACACCAGTGTGCCGGAGGGGTAACTGTTGAATTTTAAGGCTCCGTACACACGTATGCATTTTCATAGTTCGAAAACATATACTTTTTTATGTGTTCAAGCCTTCCATCCACACGAAAGCGATGAAAACGCTCACCATAAAGGAATATTTTCGAAGGCGTTCTCTAAAGTGGATACTTTTGAAAACTCCGTTTTCGTGTGGAGAGCGCTGACGAATATCAATGGAACATTCACAAAGCGTTTGCGTGTGGACGGCGCTAAACGGTTAAAAGTATACGTTTACAAACGAAACCGCATACGTTTGACGGCTCTAAAAAGATTCAAAAACGTCCATCCTTTTCGTGTAACGTTCATAGTTTTCGTGTGGACTTCAATAGTTCTATGTGTTTACGGGGCCTAAATTAGCATATCGAATACTCGGTAGTCAGAACTGTGAGTACATGTCTAAACACAGTACGCATAACATATAACATGGAGTGAAAACAAATCCCTTTTAGTTTATTTTGTGCTTACATTTAAAATCATATGTTAAACGCTCAACCAGGTACAAACATTCCACGAGCCTTGAACAATGAATATTCAAGATGTCATAATTAATAAAACGTTCTTTTGTTTTATCTGCACGAGATGTCGAGAATATGTTTGTTATCGCAAAAAGGTCTAATAAAAGGTACTTGTACATTTCTAAAACTTGTGTTGTCGTAGTCAGTTAGTTTTATAATCATTTCCAACGCTAGCCGTTTGTGATTGTTTGAAAAATTGCTTTACTCAAGGTGCTGAATATTTTGAACTGTGTGTGTCCGACACTGATCCTGGAGAATTATGTTCTGTAGTTCAATATATTGAAGGTCAACTAGCAGTGTTCGTCGCACAGGAGATAGACAAGAAACATTTGATATATTAGACAAAGCGGTGTACTTTCGTGAGTTTTAGGGGAACAGTTCTGCTAACGTGGATACACCAGCTGTTTTCTGCTCGCAGCATTTCACTTTCTATTAGAAATGGCTAGTATTAAAGAAATAATTTTGATCAACTTCAAAACATCTCCAAAAGTAAAGAAACACTAAGGTCAGGATGAATAGCTTAATTGACAAGTATGTCGAAGAGGATAAAAAAGCTCTTAAGAGGTGAGGAATATGAAATTTTTAATCAAATTATTCACTGAACATAAGGCCTAAATTCCTGCTCACTGTGAACAGGTCTGGCACAGCAGAAGAATTCACAGAGCTACACCAGCTACTTGAGGGCATCTACATTTCAGTTCCGAAAGGACACTGAAATATATCAAATATCTTCCCGAAAAATCTCTCTAGTTCAAAAATTCCTTCACACAGGGTTGAAACGATAAATAAGACACGTCTCCATGTTAGCCAAAATGAAGCGAACGCCCTTCCAAACGAGCCACGGGACTTGAACTTCGAAAAAATGTTCGATTACGAGGAGAAGAAAAGGTGTGACCGACAAAAGTAGTCACAAACCAAACCGTTAAACATTAGAGAAAGCCTGGGATCGAGCAAAAACTACTACTTTGATGGGCATATTTGATAAATATTATTCCTAAACCGACAAGATATAGCATTACAAGAGTCTTGAAGTCAAATACGGTTGTAAAATATCTCAAAACACCGCAGCGAAGGTTTTCCCTTAGTCAAATATGCCCGTCAAAGTAGTAGTAGATGCTTACCAATAGCTTTTTAAGTTACCGTTGGTTGCAAATCGTTATTCCAAAGGTAACTTGGTCGTTAGGCTATAGAAATGAATCGCTTTTATCCTGTAAGTATATTGCAGATGTTGACGTTCTCTATGAAGGAATTTGCTCGTGAATTTTCTGCTTTAACATTACCCATAATGCCTTCTGTTTTTGGAGGGTGGGGGGGCGTAAGTGAAATACAAAGAGAATGACATCGAACATAAAGATGTTGCACGAGACGATACACAACGACGATTTGTTGTCGCACAGGGGTTGTTACACGGAATTTTTTTTTGCGACATCTACGTACGTATCGCGGACGTGTCACATGCTATCAAAAACAAAAGAACACCTGGCATTTTGTTTTTCTTGTCTAGACACTTTTAAATTTGAAAGAATTGGTTTTTTTCTTTTGGTGAAAGTGATGTTTTCGCCTGTCTTTTATCCAAACGCTCTTCTTGGTTTGTCAGTTATGCTTACTTGTTATTGATGAAATTACTGCGCTGTGAGTCGCCATTTTGTTTGTTTGGTCGCCCCGTTTACTGGCTTACTGTATTTTTGTATTCTTCCATTGATGCTTTGCGGTCGAAGGTGGAAACACCGGGAACGTTTGTCCTACTCGAAATGTTTTCGTCCATTGGGTATGGAGGATTTCCCCACCTTCTGCATGAATAATTTTTTTTGTCTTCGTCTTCTTTGCACGAATTTTTTCCTAAATTTTTCCCTCTTTTCTCCTTAAATGAATTTTTTGTCCTTTTTACTTTCGCGCATGCATATTTTTGCGACATCAATTTTCGCGATTTGCTGATAATCGTGGAAATGACGAAATTACATTAGAGTAATAACGTCGTTCAGTCAGTTATCAAATGGTACACAATATAGATTAGTACAGTGCTATTTGTTAACTGTCACAAATATGTTTTCAGTCTTAAACAGACTTTCATTGCAAAGGAACATACCCTTGATCGGGGATCCAGGGATGGCGTTTGTTCCTTTGCCAGAAGAAAAGTCACCTTTTAACACAGGAAGTGTGGATGGCAGAAATATCATACTGCCTACACATGCAGAGCTTGTCTATATATATTTGTCTATTCTTTGTTATATTGTCTACGAGAATGAATCAATGTCAGCAGGGAATTGTAAAGCGCAGTTATGACAGCGCTATTTAGTGGTTATCTGATGGTTTTCTATGGAATACGGGTGAATATTTCACGAGAAATTTATGTTATTATGTTATACTCGCCTAAAGGCTCGTTGTATACAAAATAACATAAATTTCGAGTGAAATGCTCACCAGTATTCCATAAAAAACATCAAACAACCATATTATCCTATATAACTATTTCACATTTTAGCCAAAAATTACGCTTTACTAAACAGATCATGACGCCAACAATTCAGAAACAAAAATTATTAGAAAAATCCTCTGTCAAACATCAGTTTCGTGCGTTTGGTTTTTTCCCCAACCCATCTGAGCGAAGCTGTTTTCTCTTTGCTTGAATGAGAACTTCTCGATGAGCTTTGGGTAGTTTCCCCCCCCCCCCCCCCCCCCCCTCAAATATCGGTCAATGGAGTTTCTGTAAGACGTTTTTTTGAGTATCTAATAGAGATTTCCGATTTACGGGCTTTGGCACTAATAGTGCCACATATGTAGTGTGAGCAATAGTGCGTAACACTTACACCGCGTATCAGAAAACCCTCCACTCCGAATATACATTTGACATTTTTTTATCATTTTTCTTTTCCACACTGAAACAGCATTTTCGTATTTTAGACAAAAGAAATAGGCTGTTTTAGTGTGGACGGATAGCCTGTGAACAGGCTCTGGGGCCGGAGAAGGGCTTGTCGTAGCAATGCGTTTCCATATAATTCAAAACCGTCGGAAGGCAAAACAAATTTTTGTCAATAATCTTTTTGGGCAATTCGTTTATCTTTTAATCATCAAAATTAGCTAACAACTTATCTAGCCCTTACTAGCAAATAACTAGAAATAACAACTGTTCTGTGGCCCGACAGTCCATAGTGGAAAAACGACGCTTTCGTGCCTGCAGTACGTATACGTGATCGCTCGATACTCGGATAGCATAATTTAGAGATGATGTCTAGGAAAAGGATTCTGCTTTGCTTGTAATGTATGTATTGGCTGATTCAGATGAGTCATCAAGCTGGATTTAACATTTCAGAGATTAATCTTCAGTCACGTACGCAGGAAACGGCAGACGGCAGAGACGATCACGCGGCCTCCTTTTTTTCACAGCTGCTGATATGCTTTTGGAACTTTTCATGTCTACGACAAATGTGAAATGACTTATCTTCGCGTTCAAACGCCAACGACAAACGCGAAAAAAGTCTGCCCTCTGCCGTTTCCCGTACACTGGCTGGGTGAAGCTTAAGCCAACCCGAGTGCATGGGTGTGATCGGCCAATCAACGTACCTTTTTACCTCAGCACTCGCAGCGAGCTAAGGAGTACCCGTTAGAAATAAAATCTATTGTTCATAGGCGAATACAAATGATCGCTGCGAGTTCTTTCTGCGATGAGTCGAGAGAGTCTGCTTAAGGGGGTGTTTACCTCCTAGCAGGCGAATCATCCTTCCTGCTATACATTTACTGCATTCTTCTTACATGGAAATTTGTGTCTTCACTTCGGGTACGAGGATCATTCTACTAAACTTCGGTTTATTTGTGTTTTCTCTTCGGGTACTAGGATCCATCCTACTGGATCATCGTGTCTCGCCGGTAGGAATATCCTAGCATTAGGAGTATGTTTCGGTCATGTACACGGAAAAAGTAGAGATACTTCGCCCAACAAGGGTTAGGAAACGCTAATGCCACTGTGGTAGTTCGGGTGACCTAGGACGAGCAATCACTCATTTCTTTGAACTCTGCTTCGAGTTGCTTCTGGCATGTCAACTAAACGTAAAAGTTGGTTCGCCTGCTAGGATGATTCTAGTGCTAGTATCATGTAAACACTAAACATCAAGTAAACACTGTCCAAATAGTCGGCCCTTGATGCTAACTCACCATTACTGTGCGCACAAGGCACAAGAGCTCCAAGAAAACCAAGAGTTCGAAAATATTTTTCTCTTTGCAAGATACTAACTGAGATACAGTCCGCAGTGAAATATTACAATCAAACAGTTATAATTATAAATTTTGTGATTGTCACTTCCTTTAATTTCATTCAGTACACCCAAATGCACAGTACAAAAGCCAGTACATCGCTCGATTTGAAAGCCAATAGTTAGTAGTTTCTGGCCAATAAAAATGTTCAGAGAGCTATTTATTCATATAGTAAAATTTTTGAAAGCTTGTAAAAACGAAAAAAGCTTTTCTGACTAGTAAATGTTATGTAAATTATAAAAATCATCAATGTGATGTTTCAGGGTTAGTCGTGTGTAACGTGATGAACGCTTATCCGATTTGATTTATCGGCAATAGTTTTTTAAAGGTCGTTAAAACTTGTATTTATAATAAATTATTACAATTCGTACATTAACTTGTAAAATGTGTTGCTTTTTTATAGAAGCAATACTTCGAAATTCCAAAAATAATAGTTACAATCATATACAACAGGCTGGTACTATTGCTGGCACTATTAGTGCCAAATCGGCCTTTAAGCCCGTAAATCGGAAAACCCTAATTTGTATTCAGATTTGCGAATTTCGAGTAGAATATGTTTGACAAGAATATGTTCAAGCGTTCTGGTTGTAGTTGGTTGTAGTGCTTCAATTGGACTCTCTTTTTACAGTACGGAGCTTGTGAAATAAAGTCCAAAAACTTCTTAGTGTCCACCTCACTCTTCTTTTGTGTTCTTGGGTTCTTTTGTGCCTCTATAACCGCATCAATATTTTCTTCTGAGAGGGAAGAAATCGCATTTAAAGAAGTTGAAATCGACGATGCAAACGCGCTAGCGGTTTCCCGCTCGTTTCTCAGCTAATTATATATTCAAAACACATTGAATTTCATTGGCTGAATTCAAATTTTGAGCAATCTGATTGGCTAATACTTTTTATGAAATACCGCTCTGTATTCATAGCAAATCCATGAAATACCACTCTGTATTCATAGAAAATGCTTAGCTCTGATTGGCTAATGTGTAATAGTTATAGGATAATAAAGAATACCTGGAATATACTACCACGTAGCGAAACTGTGGTTTTGCTTCAAATCTATTGCATGGCCCGTACGCTTGCTACGTCGATCACATGCTGTTTTGACCAAAGTTCAATGTTTCCTGCTGTGCTTCTTGGGGTCACTTTATGACAGCGCTAAGAATAGGTGGTACCGTGCAGATACTACCATGAGGCAATACTGTGGTTGCGCTTCAAATCTACTGGCCCTTGTTACGTCAATCACATGCGGATTTTACCGAAGTTCAATGCTCCCTGCTGTGTTTCTTGGTTCATTGTTATCGTGACGTGGTTAAAACTAGAAAGGACGGTAGACCACAATGCCATGCGGTCGTCATTATGGTTGACCACAATGCTATGTGGTCGTCATTATGGTAGACCACAATACCATATGGTCGTCATTATGGTAGACCACAATGCTATGCGGTCTTCATTTTCCAATAGGGCGCTGCTTCCGGTTGGCACTTTTTTCGCATTTTTTACACCTTCAACGGCATAAAACCATTCATTTTTGCACAGGACCCTGTACTTTTTTGGCAGTTATTTGAAAAAGCTATTAAATATCTCAAACATATTAAATTTGTAGAAAAAGTTAAATACTCAAACCTATGAAAAAAATGATTTTTCTAACAAATTTTGTTTGAGTCGAGGCAACCTTTTGTTCGAAGTCACGCTACAAAAGTCAAGAAATGAAAAATTTAAAATTTGTCTTCTCACAGATGACTGCATGGAACTAAGCGGAATGGGTAAATGAGAAAACCCTTAAACTGGTTATAGTTGGTTTGAATGGGTATAAGACTTCCTTAAGAATATACAAAAATTTAAAACGTTCTGATACAATGATACCCCGATACCCTCTTAATTTAGCTGTGTAAGCGCGTTTATTGATTAGTTTACAAACTGGGTTTAGCGAGGTTTTGTAATATTTAATCCTATGTGAGGTTTTATTGATTCCGATCGCGTAAACTGTCGAAATAGAAGCTGGCCCTAAACGCTGACCCACTGTTGGCTGCGTTCAGAATAGTGTTTCTCTCTCTCCAGATGATTATAACAAACCGTAACGCGAAACAGACCTCTGGCGCCTAGGGTAGATATGTGTGGTGCTTCTGGTTTCATTGATTCAAATGAAATTTTGCTTACTCATTTTATTCCTTACAAGTTGACGTGTAGTTACGAACTTTGCAAAATAGATATCCTGTTCCAGAGAGTGATTATGATTCTATAGACCCTGTTCCAGAGTAAAAACGCTGAAACGAACTCATTCGAGGGAACCTTTTGTTCGAAGTCACGCTACAAAAGTCAAGAAATGAAAAATCTAAAATTTGTCTTCTCACAGATGACTTAAACTGGTTATAGTTGGTTTGAATGGGTATAAGACTTTCTTAAAAAATATACGAATATACTGACTTTATAGACCCTGTTCCAGAGTAAAAACGCTGAAAACCATACCTGTTTGGCGGCACGTACCCGTATAGCGAATATAGGGAAGTCCCCCCCTCCCCCCCCCCCCCCCTGCATTCTAACGCGATCTTTTCGCAAATAACGAATAACGCACGACATGATCAGTCACGTACTTCTCGAATTAACTAACACGTAAGTAATCACGACAGATTGGATTTCCATAGCATAAACTTAATAGCGACATAAAATCATCGGTACTATGTTATATAGTTATGAGAGTTAGAGAGAAAGAGAGAGAATACATGAGTGTGTAAATGAAATCAGATGTGTAGGCGAGTGTAAGTGAAATAAGGCGTGAGAGAGAGGGAGGTGGGTTGGCAGGTAACAAACCTATCACTTTCAATGAGTCTGCAAGTAATAAATAATTACAAACATGCAAAATGAGGTGGATTACTGGTAAACCGTACCCTGCTGGTTGTAGCCACGCCCAAAAGTCACTTGCATGGTCAAACATCTCCTTAATAATCCGTATTCAAACGTTTCGCCAAACAAGAACATCAACAAAAAACGACAATTTGTTTCGTGTGGTGCCTATTTTGACGCCTGGCCTCCACTTCTCAGGTCTAACAAATTGCCTTACATCTCTCATGTACATCAATATCACTCTTCGTATACATGTTCGTGACCCCGGCACCTGTTTGCCTTAGCGCCCTTAAGGATGTAGTTAACGGTTATGGAATTTGAAAAATTTATTTTCAAAAAAGCCTTGTATAGGCGGCAACAACTCCCCCCACTGTAGGGCCTGATTCAGAAGCAGCAACTCCGCACGCACGAGCGTTTTAACTCAAACCAAAGACGACATCAGCTAGATTGGAACAAGGTAGAGTTTTTATTGCAGCTCATGATCAGTAATAAAACTATTACTAACTTCTTGATTATCATTACAGAATTACATTTTACTATATGAACTGTAAGCTAATCGCTTATCAGAGTTCCAAAGAAAGCAATTCATAGAAAGTTTGTTCATCAATTTTTGCCTAGATCAGTGAAAAGGATTAACAAAAAGTCAAAACTCCCAAATAGGGATGTGCGAAAGCGCGCCATATTTCTTTTTCTTAAAGCCTTTTCGATAGAACATTTGACCTAAAATATCTCCTATTTGTCAATTTTATTTTTACAACTTATTACCCTTGTTTCCATGCAAGCAAACGGAAGATGTTGTTTGGTGTTTTGTTTCAGTGTTTTTCGTTGAGATTTCATTCAAAAATATCACATTTCCATATAAATTGCTCGCGCGGGGATGTTACAACGAAATATATTCGATTAAATTTCCTATAGAAAGAGTTTCAAAGACATCTATAGCTTGAGCTTAAGATCGGAAGGTTAGGTTGGTGCTCCGGCCAGCTGGACCAACGCTTAGGGTCTTTAAACAATTGAGAAGGTAATGCATGTCTTTATAATTACATTTGGTTAGACGTCAAAACGTATATATAGGCCCTGTCTCACATTAGCCCTGCCTTCGAGGGACGTAAAAGAAGCCACGCCATTAAGATTAGGGAGATGCCCGGCGTGTATCGTCTGCTCAATTAACGATGTTCGACTATAGGCAAATTGTCCTCTCTTGAGGGATTGCTGTACTGAGAAAGATAATAATGATAATAAACAGTCCAGGGACCCGTCTCTCAAAAGACCCGATAACTTTACGGACCCGTTAACCTAAATAAATCGAATAAGTTGACGGGTCTGTAAAGTTATCGGGTCTTTTAAGAAACGGGCCCCTGCTCATTAGTGGCGTAGCTACTATACGGACATTGATGTGCGTATATAAGACACTAGAACTTTAAAATAGAAATCAAGATAAAATAAAGGGAAGAGTAGAACAGACAAATACAGAGCAGATCAAAAGCAGAGCAGAACTCCAAAACAAAAGAGAGCAGATATAGTGACTGATATGTCATAGCAGCTGTGGGAGGTATTCATTGAGAATTTTGCGTACTTCATTGATGAGCTTTTTCTCTGAGATTATGGTTACATTTCATTGTTTTTCATTCCGTTACAGGTGATCCCGTGATTGAACAATGAAATCAAGACACTTTCATGTGATTTGTCTACTAGCATGTCTATCGTTCTTGCTACTAAGCAACATGACTATGGCACATTTTCGTATTGGACGACTGGCACGAAGAAGTAAAATCCAGAGGAAATCAATCCTTGGCAGGCGTAATGTCTATTCGAGCGAAGGTCTTATTCCAAATTCTTCCGAATTTGTGGCGAAAAATTCCAATGAAGTTAACTGAAAATAATGACTATTGACTTTAGCTTAACATTAAATGTAAGTGTCGTGAACCTCAGTTTAGGTTATGCTATACTATACTGAGAAGCGAGCACAAACAACTTTAAAATGGGACGACGATGAAATCTTGACCGTTTGAAAGACGATTTTTCAGATTAAAAATCAAAATATTAGTTGAGTAAAATAGAAATCCGATGTTAAAAATAATTGGGAAAAAATTATATACCTAAAATTTTGAGTTCAATTGTCTCTAAATGCCGTCCGCCATTAATCCATCTGGCACTTTGAAAGGTCAAATTCATGAAAAGTGAAAACCGATTATTTTTTATCAGAAGGTGAATATAGCTGAATAACTTAGTACTCTCCGCCAAAAAAATGCATTTTAAGCACATTATCACGGAGAAATTTGTGTTTAAAACCTAAGAGAACAATAGCGTTAGTAACTGATGTCATATGACGTCAGTTACTCAAAATTTAGATGCTAAAATACTGAACAATTTCTATCCTTCTCCTCTAAATAAGAAGAAAATGTTGCTTCGTGGTGATAGTTGGGGTCATAATTATCGGTGTGACTGAGTTTCAAGTCATTTTCATTCGTTATAAATTTTCATCCAAGTGCTCCTTTGAATAATGGCGGCCGATAAAAAGCAGAGGAAAATAGCTCCTTTTGAGGATGTTCTTTTTATCGTACGACAAAATCGCTTTGACATGTTAATATGAATGCTATAAGCAACAAATATAAAAAAAATAAGGACGCTAATTTCATCGTCGTCCCACTTTAAATCAGTTGTGTAATTCCTTATGGAATAATGCACTTAAGGTATACGATTACAGTACTAGTTTTTATTCTAGACATGTTTCGACATTGTCAAATGCCATCTTCAGCAGAATGAAGAAAACATTACAAAATTTGAATTCATATATGCTAAATTACAATGATTGACATGATAATACTAAACTAGCAATTTTAAAGGGCCACTTGGACGAAAATCGGCTATATTCAAAACCGATTAAAACTGATTATTATTTCTATCTGAAGATGAACACCGGCAGCTGAAAAACTAGGCCATCATCGTTTGAGTTTTGCGATAAATGTCCCTCATTATAGAGAAATTATCATTCAAAATCTTAAAGAACAATAGGGTTGTATGTATGACGTCATACATACACAATTTGAAAGCTTTAATACTCGACAGTTTCTACCTGTTTCTTTTGAATGCAAAGAAAATGTTGCTTCATGGTGACTATTGGATTCATTAAGCAAAAATTAAGCAATGTTTTAAGCCATTCTTTAATTTTCATGGATTTTCGTCCAAGTAGCACTTTAAAAGAGTTCGACGCAAGTTTGAAATACTACGTAAACTTTGGCTGGCTTTTTCCTTTTTTTCAGCCTTTTTCTCATAATTGCGTGCGCATTGTCTTATGCAGGTGCCCCACTACGAGTGTGACCATGGATCAAGAACCTGTCCAAGCTAAAGACAAATATCTTCAGTCATAACACGCAGAGTGACTATTTGTTGGTTATAAATAAACTCTGTACATAAGTCAGCGTTGTGATTCTTAATTTGAAAATAATTTAGATAGTACGCATGCTCTGATCGATTGGCTGATTAGCTGTGTTTAATTTCTCTGTCAAGATCATATAGAAATGACTTCACGACCCGCCACGGCCTCGGGAAATTTTTTTTTTTGGGGGGGGGGGGAGGGGGAGGGGGGAGTCAATTTTAGAATGTTACAAATAAA
Source organism: Telmatactis stephensoni (assembly GCA_029948255.1). Lineage (NCBI taxonomy): Eukaryota > Metazoa > Cnidaria > Anthozoa > Actiniaria > Isophelliidae > Telmatactis > Telmatactis stephensoni. The sequence continues at coordinate 8,814 of JALIZF010001716.1, read as the reverse complement.
GAATTTTACAAGCTAAATTTACTGTCATTGCAGAAAAATTATCCAAAATGCAATTTCTCGGTTTTGGAAATGAGCATGTTAGCTTTAAATAGTCAAGAGTCAACTGATGAATAAACTTTTACCGTTCACATCAATTATGGAATCCTACTGACCATACAATAAGCTTAAAACCCCAGCTCGTTTTCAAAATCCAACGAGTCAGAGTCAATATTATAAGGCTTTTAAAGTATCAAGGTAAAAAAAAAAACAAAAAAAACAAACAAACCAAACCACCAACAACAACAACAAAAGAAAAAGCAAATAAACAAACAAACAAGCAAACAAACAAACAAACAATTTATCCAAACTGTTGCCTTTTAACGAAGTGGTTGAAAATTGTCGTTAAGGTGATTCCTCTGTAATAGATCCTACTGATAAAAATCGCTTAAAATTTGATATTTTGTAGGTTTTCAGTTACTTATCTCGTAACTAACAAAAAAAAGAGGGGGTCACGGTACTTGTTTAGGAAATATTTGGCTTGATAGACAAGGGTATTTTAGCGATTTCGCGCGAACGTTCGATGTTTTCCAGCTAATTCGTTACGTTGATATGTCTATCTGGTCTCAGAAAAAGACTCCAAAACTCAGAGTTAGCAGTATTTTAGTAGAAACAGGTAAAATAGTAAAATATCTCGCAAGAAAGCTTATTTTAACTTTGATAACGCATTTTGGAACATTTTTTGCATCATTTAGAGAGCAACATACCCCCAAAATGTTCGATTATATTTTTGGCATTCTAGGGCTCACATATACACAAAAAAGCGTCAAATTTTCCATGTTCCTATCGATAGATTTTCTTAATTTTCAAATATGTTGTGTAAATCATTGCGTGAATGCAAGTTTTGAAATAAGAAATGGGGGTCACGGTGCTCGTTTGCGAGATATTTTGTAAAACATCATCATAATAGAGCTAAAAACGGCACTTTTTCGAGAAGGGAATGGGGCGAGTTTCGCAAAACTTGCTTTTTATCGCACCAAAGATTAGAAAAATTTCCAAAATCGAGTTTTGTATCCTTTTTGATTATACCTTGAAAGAAAATGCTCGTAAAGTCGCGATTTATGCTTTTTGAACCATGAGCAGTAGGCGTGCGCGGTGCAAAACAGAGGAATTACCTTAACAGCAGGAAGAGTTCACGGATGCGCTTCACTTTCGTTTTCTGCAATCTCTGCAAAGTTCATACAATAGCTTGATCGATTAGTAAATAAATACAGATTTTTCTACTCCACAAAGAACACTGTCCTTGGAATTTGGAAGGAGTTATTTGTTTAGGGTAACATTTGTCTGTCTCTAGGGTCTAAATTTGTCTTCAACCCCTATTCACGAAGAAAAAAGAAAGGCAGGTATTTTCGCTCGCCTCCTTTGCAGTAAATTAAACGACTTCTCTTCGATAAATTTTTCTTTCCAATGATACAACGTGCTATCTGGATTAGCTATTACACAGTACGAAGGTTTCATGCCTTGTTCTTTTACCGATTTTCTCCTTGTTTTGGTATTTCTTTTGTCGATAGAATTATTCTCTACAATAGATGTCGCGATTCTTCGTGGTTTTCTAAATGCACGCTCATGAAAATCTCGGTAACTTTGGGAGCGCGAGCTCTAGTGTTTTGATTGATCTGTTCTCGAGATCTCCTCTATTTACAGCGTGTCAAAAAGATGTGTTTCATTTCTTAACTGAAACTAGACGCATAACTGCGTGTACTCAGGCGCTCGTTAAAATTCGGAAATAAAATTCGAACGAATATACATTGGTAAGCAAGTTCTCTAAGCTTTCTGCTCGTTCCTCAGAATTTTCTGACTTCTTACTGGTATATTCTGCTGGGTTCACGATCTGCCTACGTAACTTAACATGGCCATAATTATAATAAATATACTTTGCATAACGGGATTTGATGATTTGTCTAATTATTGAATCGTTGTATACATGTGAAGTCGAACTATAACTACAATCATTGCCAGTGCCAGTGATATGCGTGCACAGTGGACGGTAATGATCGAGATTGGCTCCCCCCTACGCCCCCTGAATGTTGCTATGAAAACCCCGACACTTACTACTCGGCATATCAGTCCGGCTTACCTTTTAGCTACCAGCAACATTGTACAGGGGGGAGGGGGGGGGGTCCAAGGACTCTTTGATCAATACTGTTGGATTTCATTACTACATGTCCTTGAATATGTCGTAGTATCACAGCTTCGTTAGTTTGTAACTATTTGTGATTGTATAACAATTTGAGTTGATAGATAGCATGGTTCTCGATAGATTACCTATCTTCGTAAATTGATCTCTCGTAAACTTCGCGGACTAACCCGTTCGAAAACGCTTGACATCTTTAGTTTTCAGCGACGAAACCTTCGTTGAATCACCCTACACAACCATGTGCTTATATATGGCTTATTCTACGCATGCGCTTAGAATTTACGCATGCGCTTTAGAGCCTCGAAGGCAATTTGTGACTGAACGTAAAAAAAAATCACCAATTTTAAACTCAGGCCTTCTGCGGAGCGTCTGAGTAAATATACCAAGGTTCAAAACTTGTGTAAGTGGGACTTTGCATGGACCCAATAACAATCAATGCAGGGCTTGAAAGATTTACAATCTTCACAGAGAGTCGCATCACCACTTGTGTTATGAGGGGGACGTAAGGGTTTGCGGTGATGCGGTTTTGCGTTGTTTTTGATGCGTTTTGCGTTTTTTGATGCGGTTTTGCGGTTATTTGTTATTTTAATCTGCGGTTTTGCGGTTTTTGACTTCCGATTTTGTACGCGGTTTGCCGTTTTGGGAATTTGACGATTTTTGTTGCGGTTTTTCTCCATTTTGTTAGCAGTTTTGCGGTTTCCATACCCCCCCCCCCCTTACGACCCACTATCATGCTTCGACTCGTTATATATTGCTGCTCTCATGTCATTAATATGAACCAGACTTTTAATAATGTCATTTTTAAGGTCCTTGAAAGCTAGAGGAAGCAAGTATTAACCAAAAAACCCGTTTATTTTGAAGGTACTTGCTTTCACTACGTCTTGTGATAGGATATTTGCATTGTACATGGAGTAAATAAGCTCGCAGATCACAATTTCAGTTATAATCCTGATGAGAATTTACAACAATTGGGCAAATTTAAATTCTCATTTTCTAGGCAATATACAAAAAAATTGTGATATTTTGTGAAATCCCAAAAAAAATCTGTAATGTTGACGCAGTGGCCATTTGTACAATTCACTGAATTAGTACCTACTGTTTTTTCTTCATTTTCGTCCGTACAACAATAGCCGCAGAGTGCAAATGATAAGAGCAAGTAATCGACTCGTGTTTGGGTAATACTTTTCGCTGTAAAACGTTCCACATTCTACCTCGATAACGTGGAGTGTTTCTGACACGACTACTAAAATGCTTATGAATGCAACATGCAAGAAATCCTGTGATGCAAATTTTTACGGAGATTAAAATGGCTTGCTACAACCTTTGAAACTATATTCGAATTCCCCCCTATTCCCCTCCATCCGTCACAAAACAATATTAGATATTTCAAGATACGGCTACTACGAACTACGGACGGCAGAGACTTTAGGAATACAACGAGACATATATCATTATTTCACCAACTGTCACAAGCTGTCGACGGTAAGTAGTTGGACGATTTTACGAAGTGTGGAAAGGTGTACATGGATACACTGAAAAGTGGAAAGGGGCAGGATAGGTACGTAAGAAAAATTAAACTTTTTCATTGTTTACGTCGAGTACACAAACATTCCATAAAAATAAATTCGTCTAATCGTAGCACGTAGTTGGCGTATCTCAAGCCCCTAATGAAAAGTACATAAAAGGTTTTTGCAGCCGCATCATTAAGTTCAAATCATTTTTGCTATGACGATTTTTATTTAGAATATCAAGACGAAAACTATAACTATAGTTAGTAAATTACAGGATAGGCTTCAGCTTAGTATTCTTGCTTGCTTGTAAGGTCCATTATCAGACTGATTTGAGTCTGTAAAGTAAGAATTACCAAATTTAGTTAAGGTTTCTGAAACAGTATACTTGTTTTTGGTCAACAATGGCAGTATAGGGAACAATACAACTCGTAGCCGTGCAGTTTGCAATTACAGTAATTGCTTTAACTGCAGAAAACAATATCTATACTTGTGTAAACATGATTTTTAGAAGTTTTATTGAACTAAACCAGGGATCACTTTAGTATCAAAACACTGATATATAATATATATATTACATACATTTTACAAGTATATCCTTTTTCCGCCGGTAACTAAAAGAAAAGTTACAATTGTAATGAGAAATGTAGAGTTTATTATTTTGACCCAAATGTGGAAAACAAACAATTTCAATGTCCGTCTTGTACAAAATTTGATGTTGAGAGTGGTCAGCATCTACAAAGTATGACAGAAAATACTACTCACCTATTAGTGATTATTCTTCTGATTTAACTGTTTCATTCGACGAGCCTCCCGTAACACAGCCATTCTTTGACGTAAAAGATCATCAAAACCAAGACTCTGTACTCCATCAGCACTGTTTTGTCCCTCAATGTCTTGTCTCCGAGTATCTATTTCTCTCCCAATGTGGTAGAAGCCGTTAGAGGGATGTGGTAAGATAAAAACGACCAGAATGGCAAACAAAGCCAAGGTTTTTGTCACAGATGACATTTTATGACAATGAAACTGAAAAACAAATATGAAAGGAGATATTATGATACACAATTTCAGAAAATGACCTCAAGATTTATACGCAACCAAAAGATGTATCTGTAGATTTGAAAGGAAGTATATAGCTGAAGGATTCGAAAGGATTTATGGGTAGACCAAAAGAATAAATGAGTAGAAAGAATAAGAGAGCCTCATCAATTTCCTGTTGGTCAATTCAAGGTTTCGTGTATCCTGTCTTCTTCAATTTCTTAAAGTCTCCATTTTTTACTATTTACTTAAAATTCAACATCATAACCCGCCTTTGTTTCAGTATGCACAGTCAAAGTTGAAGAACAATAAATTTTTGACCCGACAACGAGAATCCAATTTGTTGTACTTTTAAGGAATGGTAATCCACACCATGAGATTCTTTCTTAGCAAAACACCCTACAAAAACGTACGTAAACTGAGACATTCATGATCTTTCCTACGTTAAACTTTATTCGTTTACAATCGAGAAACCGTGTTGTGTTTTTCTAATTTTGGGTTTAATTTAAAGATTTAAGAAGAAGGGAAAGAGGATGTTTTTTAAACTGATACTTAACAACTGTAAACAAAATGACCTATTCTAGTCTGTGGTCTCCGTGTCGAAATTAATCCAGGATTTCTGGCTATGAGTTGTTTTTCGACTGAGACAGAAATAATGTGTATCTTATAGCAGTACTTGATGAGCAACATGATTGCCGTTGTAAGATGACCTATCTTTTTCATGTTCTGGAAATATTGTTCAAATTTACCTAGTTTCCAGAAGATCAACTCTCAAGCACTTTGATGTCAGAATCAATTAGCTTTCTTGAACATGTATCGCTTAAAAGTTTTATGTCTGAAAATAAAGGAAATGGAACTTGAACATATCACAAAAGGATGTAGAATGGCATATTTGTCCGTCTTGCTGTTTCTTGCGGCTATGTTGGGATTGCAAACCTTATTATCAGCGGATACAGAAAATAGCAACGGTTATTCATTAGAGTGCACCAAACTATCTTGAAGTGGTTTTACATTAATTGTGTTTGAAAAAAAGAGAAATCACTTGATAAGAAGATCTGATTGCGTGTTGTTCAAGTTCCCCCAGGGCGTACAAAGACACCTAACGTGACTGTATTAGCGGCTTGTTACTCGATATTATAGAATGGCGGAACATTAAAGTTAAGAGTAATTTGACTCAATTAATGAAAAAAACAGGAAGAACGGAAAAATGAAACGATGACCTTTTTCTGTAGGGAGTAAAAGAGAACTGAAGAAAATTATTCTTATTTATTCATTAGTTATTGATGAACTTATGGACGAAATCTTCTCAAATATCTAGATCTGCAGGTCCAATCCCAGCATTACAATGCAAAGTGTCATTATTCTGATGTATTTTTGTTCTTGTAAACAGAAACCCCTTTCTGATGCATCGTCTATCTTCTAAAAGCAAAACTCTCGCAAATGCGTCTCACAAAGCGCAGAAATAAAATGGCTATTACATAAAATGGATTTTCAGACACGCTGATTACGAGTTGGCGTTCTTGATCAAACTGCGAATGCAGCAACGGAAATGAGACAAACAAAATGCACTAATAAATGAAATAAATACAAATACAGATGTCTCTTGTTTATTCGTAATTCAAAAGAAAAGAGAATCTTTTCTGCTAGCCTGCTTGGTCGGTACTTTTTGTCGGCTATAATAGCCTGGTTCAGAATAAGCTGGGTGACCCAGAAAGAATGCCGGTGAGATATTGACATCTTACCGTTTATTTTGGAAAACAAACGTTTATGTTAGTTTTTCCTTTCATAATTAATTACTAACAAGGGAAACAAGAGGAAGGGCGGACCGTGTGATGAAAGACAACAATCAAAAAAAGTGTTTTTCAAACAAATCATTTCAAAAATGGTTGTCTGCCGCTATCAGCAGATTCTACTGTACGTTAAATATACGGGATATCAATCAATAGCTTCTTTCTTCTTTGGGGAGAACCTCGAGCTCATTCATGGCATGACATCAGTATTATTAACTAAAGTGATGAAGTAAGTCAGCAGCAGCTAAAAAACTAGCTCCAATGAATATTATGTAGCCGAAAATGAATGGCCTTGAAAAATAAAAATCAAGCAAACAAACAAAACAAGAACAATTGATTGTTATGCAAATATGTTTTTTTTTCACCAAGCTCTTCGTTAAACCGTTTTTAATTGATATTTAGTTGGTATCATGTAATATGCATTCAAGTACTCCGTTGTAAGTGATGATTGCTTCCATACCATCATTACTCAGAGCTACGTCTTAGAGTATTTCGAAGAATGTAATTGAGTTAAGGTGCGAGAATATCTTACCTTTCCTTTTGAGGTACAATGTCTGATGTCCGCTTTCCCTTAAATTGTGAGTGAAAGAAGGTACCTTAACAACTGTTATATGCTGTATATACCGGAACTAAAGTAATCACCTTTTATGCAAATACTCCAATCATCTCGACACATGGGTCGGTAAACCCTCCCACGTTCATCCAGGGAAAAAAGGACCGACTTGTCAAGACAAAGTCAGAGTATCTTCAATTACTGTTTCAGGAACAAATAAAAATGGCATTCAACAAGATCCGGTTTTCCAACACAAAAACGCGTTATTGAATTAGTTCTAGATTGAAGGAGCAAATGTTTATCCCATCCCCAAATCATCATTCTGGATGTTTTTGTTCTTCCATGCCCAAATCTTCGATACCTGTATCAAGTTATATTAAACATACATGTAACAATTTTAAAAGTTACCTAAGAACAAACTATGAAATAAGATACTTTTGGTTAGAGAAATAAATGATTAAACGTTCGAACGAAGCAATGAAATTAATATCTCCTGAATGGAATGGTTTTTTATACATCGAAATTTCCATTTACAGCTTTTTCTCATCGCATTTATTTACTTACTGCCGGATTCTTTTGGACCTCGTAAAAGACTTAAAAAGTGATTGAATTGAGTGTAATAAAATAAACTTATATCTGATTATTACTACATTCAGAGAGGAAAGCTAAATGATACGTCTCCTTAGCAAAAGTCGACCAATCGAAATAAAGAATTCAACAGTTGATCCAGCTGCTACTTAATCTAGAATATCATGACACGTCTAATAAGAAGTATAAAAGTGGTACACAACCAAGTGTATTCCAGTACCACTGTGGACTTTTTATTTCACAATATCCGCTGTAATATGAAGTCCTGAAAAACCATCAAATTAATTTGGTTGATAAAAATATCTGGACTTATATGTTATTGGATTTCTATGAACAATAATTTGGGTCATTATAACATCATATAAGCAAGAACCAGTTTGAAATATTCAAACCTTTTACCTCTAAGGAATAATATCCTCGCGACATTGTTTCGGTACAAATACAAATCTAATTTGGCAATGTCAGTCAACGTTTTTTCCAGGCCCTGACAACTCAACAAACATAATGAAATCTCAAGCATCAAACCATTTGGAGCCATCACTAACAGGTTTTGTACACACAATTCAAACAATGTTCAGGAGCTGCTTCCGTATTTATATAATATCGACTAAAATCCTGACTTTTCTGTTGAAATGTCCATCAAAGGGTTAAAAAGCAATCAAAGCAATACCACCAGTCCAAGACATTTCATAATAGACTTATGTTTTTTTTTTCATTATGAAAACGTATTCTCATATATATTACATAAATGTGTCTATGAGCGTCAGAAATTGAATATCGGGTTGAATTTGTAAACAAATCCCAACTAATACACCTTCCACTTCAGATAAGTCATTTTAGATCTCACAAGCTGCCAATTTCCTGAACGGTGAACTACAAGATGTCATTATTCGTAAGTTATAAGATAGCACTTTCAGTTTCGTTTGAATGGGAGTTTCACTTCCTTCATTTGGTATTCTGTTTATTTCCTTTCACGGTTCCTCAGTTGTTTGTTAGCACGACCAAATAAGACCGAAAATACGTAAGGTAACAAGGCTTGTAAATGTATTTACATAGGAATCACTAGAGTCAATGTTATTAGTTTTCTGAAATACTACCGTTATTGCTTTTTAATTTCTGTTCAAATAAAGACACAAAGAATAAACCTGTTCAAATACCTAGCCT